>CM053267.1:26434627-27082291 GCA_028583415.1 Protea cynaroides
AATTATGTCAAAAATTAAATCGATTTAATATCTTTTAAGCTCAAGATAAATTAATATAAATTTATTTACAATGTAATAATAATAATAATAATAATAATAATAATAATAATAATAATAATAGTCTTAATAATAATTTTACTCATATTAATAATAGTTGTAATAATAATAGTTATAATAATTGCAATGATAAATAAAGAAATAAATTAAACAAACAAATATCCATTGTATTAGAAATGGAATTAAAGGGGTAATAGATTCTAGAAGAAGAACCTGTAAGGAATTTGTTCATAACATATAAGGGCATACTAGTCTTTTAAAATACTTGGTATAAAAGGGAATCCCAAAGAAGAAGAATGGGATTTTTGGTTTTTGCGATCTTAGAAACAAATTGAGAGAGAGGGAAGAAGGCTAAGAGAGAACAAAGGAAGGGAAACCTAGGGTTTTTAAAGGTGAAATCAAATCGGAGAAGAATAAGAGTAGAAGAAGAGACAAAGAAAAACCACCATCGGTGGCAACAGATCTGGTTTTTGTTTTCTTCCAATGGTGATTTAATTCTTGGAGTTTCCTACACCGGTAATAGCTCCAAGCAACTATCTGAGATCTAGTACGGTGTTCTTGAAACTAGGTCTGAGATTTGGTTTGGTGTTCTTGTCTAATAGAGATCTAAGATCTGAGATTTTGTTCTGGTATTCTTTTTCCGACAGCATCGTTAGCGGCGACAATCGCAGTGATCTATATTATTTCAATCCTTTATCTTAACTCCGATAACTACTGTACGACATTGGAGACACACAGGATTATCTTCTTTTTATCTCACAGTCTTCCTCTATAGGACAGTAACATTTCTAACCCTATGTCTTAACTTTCATGTGGTAAATGGGTAGGACCATCATGCACCCATGATTATTTGTTACGAGGTTGGTAATGATGGCTATGCATGCAGAATTTGCCATCCCAAGTATAGTGATGGGTTGGGTTTAGAATAAGATAAAATCCCTAACCCTATTAAGAATCTCGTAGGCATAAAGGAATTGTAATAATAGTTTTATCTCCCCACTCGAGTTTTGTATCCTGTAGGGTTTTTCACAAAAATTATTATAATTTCTAATCCTTACATATGGATTCCCATGCTTGGATGTATGAATGAATGGAATGTATAAATGAAGCAAGACTCAAACGATTCTGTCTTTAGGAAAGATTGTCATCCTTTAGAACATGAGTGCACTTCAATTTAGTGTCAAACTAATTACCGGTTTTCTAAGTCCAATTTATACCAACCTAATTGAATTTGTTTGTAGTTCATTTCCGAACTACGTTTGGACTTAATTCTTAGATCTATCCCAAGATACATAGGCAGCTTGGGTATCTCCCACCCAAGTTTAGTCCAATTGCAATAGCATTCCAAAGATCCAATTGCACCATTAAACAAGGTTTTTCCAAAATCAATCAAATAATAAAATACTTTATTTTTAAATATTTTCAAAGCTATTCAACCATAGACAGTCCATCATCATATGAAGTCTATTCAATCATTCCATTAGTGTATGGAAGCCTATTCAATCATTCCATCAACGTATGGAAGTTTATTCAATCATTCCATCAGCGTATGGGAGTCCATTCAAATACAGGCAACTCATTAGTTTGACTAGTGACTATGAGGGCCTATTTGTACATAAGCGGTCCAAAACATGACTAGTGGTTTTGGAAGCTTATTCAAACCATAGACGGTCTACGAGCTTCACTAGCTGCTGTATAAGTTTGTTCAATACCTTAACCTAAATAACCTACAATCTTATCTAGTGGCTATAGGGATCTACCATCTTTATCGACCAAAGTAGTCGAACTTGATTCTTGGATCTATCTCGGGATACGTCGGCAGCATGAGTATCTATGGCTCAAGTACATTCCAAATTTAAATTACTTTAATATTATGTCCATTAGACCATTTCCATCTTAATGTTACTTTCTGATATGGGGGATAACAACCCCCCCCCCATTAAAGGTTTGACACGTGTCGACGGTTAATGCATCCATTGTGTTAACCAAAATTGATCGTCGCTTCAAGTGTTGAAGCCCGTTACATCTACCCAGGAGCCTCAATAGGTTCAGATAGAAAGTCTAGCCTAGAATGAATTAGGTCTCGAGGGGTCGGAACCTCGGAGGGCCAGAGCCTCGGGGCCTCGAAGGGTTAGAGCCTCAGAGGGATGAAGCCTTCGGTTACTGGATCCTCGAGACACCAGGCAGCCCAATGGGTGAGGCATCACAACTTACACTAGTAGTTTATGCATGGGAAATAGAGGGCCCCACCCAAGAAATCCTCCCTCCAAGTAGGAAGATTCCCTACACATTGACCATGGAGCAATCCAAGGAATCTGACAACAGAATCATGCTCTGAGTGACTCATCATGGAGAGAACCTCCCAATCAGCAAGCGTGATCTACGCCCTCAGAGGATACATCTCGCCTTATTGGGGAGGTGTCAAACTTTCCAAATCAAAACCATCTCCAGTCTATATAGTCGAAGAAGAACACAAGTAAATTCAGACCAAATTCCAATCTCTGAACTTAGATAGAAAAAGCTATTAGAATCCTCTTTGACAAAGGTGATAGCCATTTGAGTCTATTCCATACTGTTTGTTCATCGAGCTTACTTAGGCATCGGAGTGGTCAGAGGGTGTAATTACCTAACCATCATTATGGTGTCCTCACTTCCTATACAGGACAATCTAGTGAGCTAAAGGACCATTCAATTCAGTGTGACAATAGTTTGGTGCTGTCTGTGGGAACTCTTGGTAGCAACTCGTATCTCTGAGTTCAATCATCATTTAGACCTCCCCTAGTGGATGTCATCGGTTATAATCCGATATCAAAAGAGGATGAGTGCCAACTAGCAACCATCAAGCAACAACCCAGGGCAACACCTACCCCCAAGAAACAACCTCCCAAAGGGCCAACACCCACCAGAGGGCGCCCTTGGGGCAAATGAAGCTAGGATTCCCGCTTTCGAGAATTTTTCTCCCGAGGCAGAAATCTCACCTCCTAACTCCCCTCAATATGTAATGAGTGAGCAGTTTGATAATGTGGCTCCCCAACTAGAGATCTTGACATAGCGGCCCATGGATCAACCTTCTACCGCAAATGTTCAGCCAGTCCTTGAACTTGGGAACATAATAGATGTCGAAAAAGAAATCAAGGTCAATCCGAGCTTCTTGGGCATCGAAACCCTATGCTAAATTAGGACCCACATCGATGCACGTGTGTAACGCCAAGAGATGTCCCTATAGTGCCTCCACCTATACCCCATGGATCAATAAGCCATCGTTCCTGTAGAACTACAGGCGCTATGACAGGTGGGTCATGCTATCACACCCCAATTCTAGACTAACCAAAATGGTGTAATGAACTGTCAATAAACCAACAGTTCAACCAGGATCTCGTATAGGCTATGCCAACCATGTAAAATCAAAACACATCCACATTAATCAGAGATAATAAAGTAAATAGCGGAAGTCTTATTAATAATGAACTGAGGTCTAATCATGATAAATAATTAATATTCCAGTTATCTCCAAGTATCCAAAACATAATTTAATACATATTACATAATACATATTACATATATCCAAATACGAAAGTTAAACACTAAGCGTATCCATAGTTGAAAAGCTCTCTTAACGAATCATAATAGTCCTCCACAGCTTGCTCATCCATAGCCGCCACTTGTTCATATATTGGCGTGCTGACATAATCTTCAACCATAATACCTACAACAACAGAAACTAAAAAGAATTGCTCATGTTGGGGTCAGCTCTCCAACTTGAGCTCAATGAGAAAACAAAACAATGCAACAAATAGATGCATGCATTCAATTCATATCTTTGGTCGGGTTTATAAGTTTGCAGTGTGCTATAAAAATGATTGGTGGCCTCCGCACCTCTATACATAAATGTGTGAATCTGCCCAATGGATCAAACTCCATTTTCATCCCACATGCACCCATCATGGAATAGAGAGAGCTAAAGTGCCCGGATCAAACACCGCATAACACTTCCCCTAATGCCCTACCCATACCAACACGTAAGCCCCTATTGGCGAGGGCTTGTAAACTAAGCTCGCAACAAACCAATCCTAATGCCAAACAGTATATCCAAGGCCTCACCCTAGCATCCCTCAATACGTCAATAGAGATAGAGCTAAGGCCCCCCGACAAAGTCAGAGACTACACGGTCCGAGACCACCTCCCCTGATGCCCTACGACGTAATAGTTCTACTAAGGTAATGGCGATATGATGTTAGTGGGAAAGACTTGAGTAGAGATAGATCTAGAGTCTAGGGACCAAGATGAACCATAGTGTCACGTCTTCCCCCTGATGCTTCACTCGTATCAAGCACACTAACCACATGCATACATTCACATGCCTATTCCTAACATCATCATCATCATCATCATCATTTTATAAATAAATAAAATTAAATATACATGAGAAGTAATAGCTAGAATATTGGATGACATGTGAAATACACATTACAAGTATAGAAACATTCATGCCATTGGACTCAAATAGTAAAACATCTTGTTATTAGCCAATTAGTTTAGGTCTTATTCCCTTACCTTTGGTCGATGGTTATTTCTTGTCCAAGCTTTGTAAATGACTTTTAGACGACTTGGAAACCTAACAAATTTATAGATTTTAAATTAGAGGTTATTTTTATTAATTCAGACTTCTAGAAGCTGAGTGGTCGCAGGTGTGGCTGCACCTGTGATCTCAGTTTCTACGACCACAGGGTGTGTGGTCGATATGTGTGGTCACATATCATTAGACCATACATGCAACCACACCCTCCCTGGAACTTTCCCGAGGGCGTGTGGTCAATATGTGTGGTCGCATATCATGCGACCACACATGTGACCACACCCTCCCTGGAACTTTCCCGAGGGTGTATGGTCGATCATATGTGCCTCGTGTGGTCGCATATCATGCGGCCACACATGCGACCATACCGTCCCTGGAACTTTCCCGAAGGCGTGTGGTCGATCATATGTGCCTCGTGTGGTTTATAAAACTACGACCACACGAGTGATGGTCGATTTTTCCATTCTCAACTCAATTCCTTCATGTTTTGATTCCTTGGCTTATCATCATGATCCTTCATATGATTGTTTTATGACTTAAATTTATATTTTTATATAATCCATCATCTTAAAAGATTCCCTCCATGGATCTTTTAGAATTTGTCCATGGTTTTATGATTGGGATCTCACATTGAATCACTATCTCCTCCGTGATCTATCATAGGCATTCAACTGATATGGGAGATATTTAATACCTTAAATTTGTTGAAGAATCAGAGTTATCTCTGAATTTCCTTCTCTTAGTCTTCCTCTTCAATTCTTCTTCTCTTCCTCCGCTTGTTTTTCTCTCTCTTTCAGTTTGAGTTCTAAAAGGATAAAAGTGGCTAATGGACGTCCTATATATAGAGAAAAACCCTCCATATAGAGTCCTGCTTAGATTAGGAAATAATCCCCTTTAGATTAGGAAGGTTTCCTAATCACGGAGTCAGTTTGACTTCGTGTGGTCGCAGGTGGGGTCGCAAAACCCATCGACTACACGTCCAGAAAATGTGACCACACGTCCTAGACTCCTGTGGTCTCATTATTTTGAGGTGTGGTCGACCCCACCTCTTTAGGTATGCGACCATACACTCCTAATTAGATATTTTTGGGTTCGATTTCATACCTAGCCTTGTGGTTTCTGCACAAACTAGGTCCACGCCCGACCATGATAGGAAAACCTGATACAAGGTGGTAAGACTGGTTAGTACGATACGGGTCTTACAGCTCCCCCTCTTACTATAAATTTCATCCTCGAAATTTGTACATACCTTTCGAGTCGAAAAGGTGAGGATAATGCTTTCGCAAAGCATTCTCTTCTTCCTATGTGATCTCTTCTACATCTTGGCTCCTTTAAGTAACTTTAACGTAATAAATGTCACGGTTGCATAGACGTTGAACCTTTCGACTGGTAATTTTGGTTGGTACTACTTTGAATGTTGAATCATCAGTTAGACCCGATGGATCCACTATTAACACGTGTGTTCTCTAATGTACTTCTTTAGTAATAAGATATGAAATACATCACGCACACTTGACATAGATGGGGGTAGTGCGAACTGATACGCCACTTTCCCACGTTTAGCTAGAATCTCATATGGCCCGACATATCTCGGATTTAGTTTCCCTTTCTATCCGAACCATTTTAAGCCTTGCGTAAGTGATATTTTTTGGAATACCTTATCTCCTATGATGAATTCAAGGTCTCGACATCGATTATCTGGATATTGCTTCTAAAGGTTCTAAGCTATTCGGACTCTTTCCTTGATAATGTCGACTACTCGATAACTCTCTTTAACAAACTCTGGTCCAATAATACTTCGTTCTCCAACTTCAATCCAAAACAAAGGAGTTCAACACTTCCTACCATATAGTACTTCAAAGGGTGACATCTGTATAGTAGCCTGATAGTTGTTGTTATAGGCGAACTCGATCAATGGTAGTTTCTCATCCCATGATCCTTTGAAATCAATGACACAAGTTCGAAGCATGTCTTCTAAAATCTAAAATAGTACGCCCCGACTGTCCATCTGTCTAAGGATGGAATGCAGTACGGAACTTCAACGTTGTACCCATAGCCTTCTATAATCCTTCTCAGAACTTTAAAGTAAATTTTGGGTCTCTGTCGGACACAATGTTTGCAGGTACACCATGCAATCTGACAATATTATCCACATATAGCTTGGCTAACCTCTCTAGGGTATACTGAGGTTTTATAGCTATGAAAAGAGCTGTCTTGGTCAAACGATTCACAATCACCCAGACCGCATCAACTACTCGGGGAGTCAATGGTAACCCGGTGACAAAGTCCATAGTGATGCAGTCCCATTTCTATGTCCATTCTGGCAGTGGCTGCAATAATCCTACAAGTATTTGCCTTTCATCCTTTTTCCTCTGACAATTTAGGCATTGAGACACAAATTTTGCAACATCCGTTTTCATTCCTCTCCACCAATATAATTTCTTCAGATCATGATACATCTTCATACTTCCAGGATGTACCGAATAAGCAGTGGTGTGAGCTTCCTTCATTAGTTTGTGTCTAATATCTTAGTCTTCATTTTCAGGAACACATAATCTTTGTTTGTATTTTAGTACCTTTTCAACGTCCAAGGTGAACTCAGGAGTAGTCCTACAGTTATCGAGGTCTTCTTGCACCGTTCTCTGATAAGGGTCTATTTTAATAGCGACTTTCACTTCGTCTAATAGATCTGGTACAATCTTCAATGTGGCAAACATATTTGAAAATCAATGAAACCCTTGGTTGGTTGATCCATCTGGTGTATCTATCATGAACTGCTCATTACCATAATTGAATATTTCTCCTGTAACACACATTGCCGCAATCGTGTTAACTTCTCCCTGGGATTTTATCATTGTTTTTCTGCTTAGCGCATCAGCAACTACATTAGCCTTCCCTGGATGATACTGGGTATTGCAATCACAATCTTTTAGCAACTCCAGCCATCTCCTCTGTCTCATGTTCAATTCCTTTTGATTGAAAAGATAAGTAAGACTCTTATGATCTGATTTAATCTGAAATTCTTCTCTATATAGATGATGTCTCCATGTCTTGATTGCATGAATCATCACCGGTAATTATAAGTCATGAGTAGGGTAACTCTCTTATGCTCCTTCAGTTTTCTTGACGCATATGCAATCGCTTATTTACCTTGCATCAACCTGCATCCTAGATCAAATCTGAAAGCTTTGATGTATAGGGTAAAAGGTTCCCTTCGTATCGAAACGATCAAGATGGGAGCTGATATCAACCTTATTTTTAGCGTTTGGAAACATTCTTCACACTTGTCAGTCCAAATAAACTCCTCTGCCTTCCTGGTTACCTTGGTAAGAGGTATTATGATCCTAGAGTAGTCCTTTATGAATCGTCTGTAATAACTAGTTGAACCCAAGAATTTCTGATCTCTGCAATGTTCTTAGGCATTTTTCACCATAGGATTACTTCTATCTTACTAGGATCCACTTTAATCCCTTCTGACGTTACTACATGACCTAAGAACTGCACCTAGTTTAACCATAACTCACACTTCTTAAATAAAGCTTCTTCCCTTTTCAGTAGTTGCAAGGCTGCTCTAAGATTCGTTGTATGAGTCGCTTCATTCTTGGAATAAACCAAAATATCATCTATGAAAATTATGACCGACGTATCCAACATGTCATGAAACACCCAGTTCATTAGCTCCATAAAAGATGTAAGGGCATTGGTTAATCCAAATGACATAATGGAGAACTCATAATGCCCAATCCCGGTTCTAAAAGCTGTCTTTGAGATATCGTTGTCTAAATTCTTCAGCTAATGATGTCTTGACTGAAGATCAATCTTAGAGAATACCTTTCTATCTTGCAACTGATTGAACAAGTCCTCGATCTGAGGTAGTGGATATCGGTTCTTGATCGTAAGCTTGTTCAATTTTTGATAGTCTATACATAGCCGAACACTACCATCCTTCACCATTAATAGCACTGGAGCTCCCCCCGATGAAATGCTTGGCTGATTAGAACATTTGTCTAATAACTCTTGTAGTTGAGTCTTAAATTCCTTCAACTCCGTATGAGTTTTTCTGTAGGGTGCCCTAGACACAAGTGCCAACCTTGGTAATAAGTCGATGACCATCTTGGTCCCACGATCAGGTGGCATCCCAAGTAAGTCTCCTGGAAACACGTCAGGGAATTTACCCATCCCATCAATATCTTCCTTCTGTGGTGCTTCTTTAGTAACCTCTACCACATATACCATATATCCAACTCCTTCCTTTTCAAGGCATCTCTTCAAGTGCAAAGAGGATAAGCTTTCACTTCTTAGGCAACATGTTTCCAATAAAACTAAATTATGTGCCATCTTTATTCTTGAATGATAACCTCTTCTATGTACAGAACAGCTTTGTAGAGTGTTGAGACAACCAGTCTATCCCCAAGATGACGTCGAACGCTACCATCTCAAGTAGAACTAGGTTGCATCCAAATTCCAGTCCATCCATACGATTCAGACATTGTTCAGAACACTTATCTACTACAACATATAGTCCAAAAGAGCTTAAACTAGTGAAATCTGGTATAAAGGTCTTAGGTGCACATCCAGCTCCTTAATCTGTTATGGTTTTTCGAAGACTATCATCAAAAATTTCATATTGCACTCATTAGCTTACATCTCTTTTATCACTGCTGCTTTATCATGTTTTCTCTATTATATACCTTGAAAAGCATCTTTTGATTGTTTACTCATTACATATCCAACATGTCCACATTTAAACATTAGGGTATATACTTAAAATTTCATTATTTCTGCCAAACTCTATTGGTCTTTACTCAATCCTTTTATTCGACATTGGAAATAACTCAATTATCATTGTATTAAACCGAGTACTATCAATGCCACGATTTTCGACTTTATGTTTTTAGAAATCTTCTGCCTTGTCAAAATTCATACCGATATAGCCATCTTTAATTCTGTCGAGCTCTATCTACTCCTTTATTGGCTACTCTTGGTAGTTCTTACTTCTTACTCATGCACTCTTTTACAGACCATGACTCCTATCCATCCATCCAGCAATCTCAGAACAGATTCTCCTTAGCCTCATCAGTGGTTTCTTAGCTATATGGATTATTCTGAGTTCAATCATCTTCCTTCCAATAATCTCCTTATTAACTAAACATCTTATCAATGGATGTCAAGGAATATATGAATCAGAATGTTTATCCAAAAGTAATTCATTTCCTTCTTTCAAATTCAGTATGATGAAGGACACTTGTTTTATCTAGTGAACCTAGGTTTAAAAGATCAGGAGTAAATCTATGGTAATCGAACCAAATACAAAATGAATTAGACCCATGGTTGTTGGTTGCAGGTGATCCGAATACATGGAAATAGAGGTTATACAGCTCTTTACCTCACAGTTACAGGTTCTATCGGGTATATAACGACATTGGTCAAGGCACTATACGAACAAATCTGGAGAAAGTTTTGGTACATCAATAAATTAGGTATAAAATCGAAAGATGTACATTTAGAATGATTAAACCTTTAACTGATCATTTTGTTTACATCTGTATTCATGTTTTCGATCATGAGGGAGCTTAGATTGGTATAATCAAGACTAATACTAAAGAAACAAAATCTATAGCTTCAATTGACAGGTTGAATCGATAAGTTATCCTGTCAAGGCACGAGAATTTAAAATCAGGTATGTGCATCCTCTATAATCATAAGAGTAAGTCAATGATGCACCGCATCCTATATAAACTTATCTAGTTATATGGCCATAATAGATTTGATCCTTTGCTGAAAATGTAAGAGTCTACATCATCAGAAAACATTCCTCAACGCTTGTCGGATCTTTTTATCATGGGGCAGCTATCCCATACATCGATGGCTGTTAAGGGTAAACACCATGATACACTGCTTGTTGTGCACCAAGCTTCTGCACTGAGGGATGCATTACTAAGAGCTGTATAGTAGGCACTATGTTATGGGTAACATGTGTTGAAAGTACAGTGTTGATACCAATTGGTACTGTACATGGTCTGACCTGGAGGTATTGGTGTAGCATTGGCAACTTGGGTAGTGATTCACATTGCAACATGCATAGTCGATCTCATCTGTTGTTGCTCTTGAATTTTGTTGGGCCAAGCTTATTACAATCGTGGCCAAGGCACTTGGTAGTCCAGATAATTTGGCTGGAGTGACCTGGTTGTTCACCTCCTTTGATTTGTTCCAATCTGATTATCATTATTTATCATTTTCTCATATGAGTTTTCACTACCCATTTTCGACCTAGATAGTGGTGGGGTCAAGTTGTGGCCTCTTTTAATGCTCAGCGGGCAATGGATCAGCTTGTAGTGGATCTCACTCTGAGTCTCCACGTCACCTAGGAGTATAGCCTCATCTTCTTGTAGTTACTCTTATTCTTAGTGTATGGCCATTGTTCTCCTATGCCTGTTGGATTTAGCCCGAGATCTTTTTCTTTTCCTTTACAGGGATTTAGGCGTTACTAGCCATTTTTCTTCTTCTTCTGTCATACATCGAGTTTCACATCTTGTGAGTACCAACTCCGTATTCCAATTTTATGCTTTATAGATGCTCCCTTTTTGCTACTATACTATATCCCATGTATACTCAGGTAACTATCCGACTTGTAGACCGTACCATATGTTATTTTTTTATCAGGATACATTTAGATTTTCTTTTTCTATCAGTGTAAACATATAGTTCCACCTTTTATATGTACATTATTGTCTTGTTTAAGTTCTGTCTCAACCAACACAGGTGCTTATGGTACGTTTGTTTTAAAGCTTTTAAGTTTATCCTAACTCAGTTCATAGACACAATCGTGAATGTATTTAGGTTTGATGGGCAAGGCCTGAGAGCTCTGATACTAAGTTGTCACACCCTAATTCTGGACTAACCAGAATGGTGTGATGAATCGTCAATAAACCAATGGTTCAACCAGGATCTTGTATTGGCTATGTCGACCATGTTAAACCAAAACACATTCCACATTAATCAAAGATAATAAAGTAAATAGTGAAAGTCTTATTAATAATGAACTAAGGTCTAATCGTTATAAATAATTAATATTCTAGTTATCTCCAAGTAATCAAAACATAATTTAATACATATTACAAATATCTAAATATGAAAGTTCAACACTAAGTGTATCCATAGTTGAAACGCTAGCTTAACGAATCATAATAGTCCTCCATAGCTTGCTCATCCATAGCCGCCACCTGTTTATATATTGGCATGTCGACATAATCTTCAACTGTAATACCTGCAACATCATAAACTAAAAAGAATTACGTGCGCAGTGGTCAGCTCTCCAACTTGAGCTTAGTAAGAAAACAAAACAATGCAACAAACATAAGCATGCATTCAATTCATATCTTTGGTCTGGTTTATAAGTTTGTAATGTGCTATAGAAAGGATTGGTGGCCGCTGCACCTCTATAGACGAGTGTGGGAATCCACCCATTGGATCAAACACCATTGCCATCCCACATGCACCCATCATAGAATAGAGATAGAGCTAAACTTACCAAATCAAACACCGCATAACACTTCCCCTGATGCCCTATCCATACTAACATGTAAGCCCCTATTGGCGAGGGCTTGTAAACTGGGCTCGCAACTAACCAATCCTAATGCCAAACAGTGTATCCAAGGCCTCACCCCAGCATCCCTCAATACGTCCATAGAGATAGAGCTAAGGCCCCTTGGCAGAGTCAGAGAGTACACGGTTCAACACCACCTCCCCTGATGCCCTACGATGTAATAGTTCTGCTAAGGTAATGGCGATACGACGATGTTAGTGGGCAAGACTTGAGTAGAGATAGAGCTAGAGTCTGGTGACCAGGATGAACCACAGTGTCACGTCCTCCCCCTGATGCTCTACTAGCATCAAGCACACTAACCACACGCATACATTCACATGTCTATTCCTAACATCATCATCATCATCATGTTATAAATAAATAGATTTAAATATGCATGAGCAGTAATAGCAGAAATATTGGATGACATGTGAAATGCACATTACAAGCATACAAGCATATAATCATTCATGGCATTGGACTCAAATAGTAAAACATCGTGTTATTAGCCAATTAGTTTAGGTCTTGTTCCCTCACCTTTGGTCGATGGTTGTTCCTCGTCCAAGCTTTGTAAATCACTTTTAGAATACATATAAACCTAACAAATTTATAGATTTTAAATTAGAATTTATTTCCATTAATTCAGACTTTCAGAAGCTGAGTGGTCGTAGGTGTAGCTGCACCTGTGGTCTCAGTTTCTGCGACCACAGGGTATGTGGTTAATATGTGTGGTCGCATATCATGCGACCATACATGCATCCACACCCTCCCTGGAACTTTCCCGAGGGCATGTGGTCAATATGTGTGGTCGCATATCATGTGACCACAAATGCGACCACACCCTCCTTGGAAGTTTCCCAAGGGCGTGTGGTTGATCATATGTGCCTCATGTGGTCGCATATCATGCGACCACACATGTGACTACACCCTCCCAGGAACTTTTTTGAGGGCTTGTGGTCGATCATATGTGCCTTGTGTGGTCGATCAAACTGCGACCACACGAGTGATGGTCGAATTTTCCACTCTCAACTCAATTTCTTCATGTTTCGATTCCTTGGCTTATCATCATGATCCTTCCTATGATTGTTCTATGGCTTAAAATTCATATTTTTACATAATCCATCATCCTAATAGATTCCCTCCATAGATCTCTTAGAATTTGTACATGGTTTTATGGTTGAGATCTCACTTTGAATCGTTATCTCCTCCATGATCTATCCTAGGCATTCAACTGATATGGGGGATGTTTCATACCTTAAACTTGTTGAAGAATCAGAGTTCTCTCTGAATTTCTTTCTCTTAGTCTTCCTCTTCAATTCTTCTTCTCTTCCTCCTCTTCTCTTTCTCTCTCTCTTTCAGTTTGGGATGAAAGAGGCTAAAGGATGTCCTATATATAGAGGAAAACCCTCCATATAGAGTCCTACTTAGATTAGGAAACAACCCTCTTTAGATTAGGAAGGTTTCCTAATCACGGAGTCAGTTTGACTTCGTGTGGTCGCACGTGGGGTTGCAGAATCCATCGACCACACATCCAAAAAATGTGACCACACATCCCAGACTCTTGTGGTCTCATTATTCTGAGGTGTGGTCAACCCCACCTGTTTAGTTATGTGACCACACACTCCTAATTAGATGATTTTTGGTTCAATTTCATACCCAGCCTTGTGGTTTCTTCTTGCACTTGGTCCACTTGGCCTGACCATGATAGGAAGACCTGATACAAGGTGGTAAGACCGGTTAGTACGATACGGGTCTTGCACACATGGTGTAACTCAGGCATCATCCTCTAACACTTTGACAGCAAGTGTTCACAGGAGTGTGAGCAAAGTCCTAGTCTCGAAGCATCTTCACCTCTACCACCTCGCCATGAAGTTATTCAGGCGAGACTTGATGTTGCCACACTGCAAAGAGCAACAGCCAAGGCCCAACCTCATGAGACTGTAGTAAATGTGGAGCGTGAGCTTCAAGAATTGAGGGCCCATTTATAGAAAATGGAGGAAGGTTGGCCAAATCAGACATGACAGGAATACAACATGGAAAGCGCTCTATCGGAGCGCTTAATGAGGACTCGCCTCCCTCGAGGCTTTGCCATGCCTCCAATCAAAGCCTATGATGGGACAATAGACCCAGAACACCACCTTGACTCATATGTGGCCCAAATGTCTGTCCACGCTTACCCTGAGGAGATTATTCATCAAGCGTTCCCCACCACCCTAAAGGGGGCAGGGAGATTATGGTACAGTAGCATGCCTAGAAGGTATATCGATTCTTTTGATCAGCTTGCCGACAGCTTCCTAAACCATTTTCAGTGTCGGTGAATGTAATAGAAGACGTCATATAATCTGAGGGGATGTATCCAAGAGGAAGGCGAGACGCTCAAAGCCTTCCTCGACAGGTTCAACTTGGAGGCCTTGCAGATTAGGGGCCTCGAAAATTCAATTCATAAGACCACCCTTGAAGGCGGTATCAGGGATCTGAACTTGACCTTGTTCTTGGCCAAAAATATAGCCAATACCCTAGCAGAACTTCAGGCGAGCTGCACAAGTATGCAATGGCCTAATTGGCCACCAAAAAAGTCTCAATCGCTCAGAAGCTACTCCCAACCTCGGAGAAGAAAAGAGCAGAGAAGCAAAACGATGCTCCTATTAAGGGAGAACCATCTAAGAAGTAGAAGGGATAAAAGATAATAGAGGAAGAATCCCCAAACTTCCAGCCTTATGAAGACTACCATCCACTATGGAAGACCCCAACGAAAATCTACCTGGTCGAGAAATCTCAGATAACGTTCTAAAAACCTAAAAGGATGAACTCAGACGCACGGACTAGAAACCCGTTCCTATTTCGTGCTTTTCACAATGAGCATGGGCATACAAAAACTGAGTTCCGACACCTTCAGGACGCTATTAAGGAGCTTATTCAAAAAGGCAAGCTCACATGATATCTGGATAAAACTAGGCCAGCTCCCCCTAGCACGCAAGCCATCATTTTCGAACCTGACGATTTCCAGATAGATGCAGGAAAAGAAAAAAGGAAGAAAAGACAACAAGGATGGAGAGGATGGAGGTATAGGGAAAGCACCCTCGCCCTTAAGGCCTAACATCGGGGCCACATACATGATAAATGCAATACCTGTATGCCAAGGAAAGGAGGCCAGACAGGATGGAAAAGAAATAGAGTTTGCACCCTCAACCAGCTGCAATTTCAAATGAGCCTTATGGATCCAGTGCTTTGACCAAGGAATGCTCGTTGATTTTGCATATGGCCAAGGCAGCCCTAAGGCAAGAGCATTGCTGGAGTATTGGGAGATGTGATATTAGCAAGATCTTCTGTAGGTTGATATCGGACTCTTCCAATAAGTCACAGTTGCTGACCTTGATACCCCAGCATAGAGAGTTCAACTGGTTATACCAGACTTGTATGTGATCACTGGAGGCTTGGCAGCAGGTAACAACTCAATGAAGTCAATGAAAACAAATGCTAGAGAATTAGATCTAATCACTCTAAAAAGTTGAGGATGGGCAATGTCATGATCTTCAGCAATGACGACCTTATAAATGTCATATCACCGCATGAGGATACACTTGTAATCACGATAGGGATAGTAGACCTTGATGTCAGTCATATTATGGTTGATACAGTGAGTGCAACTGACATCCTATACTACCACACTTTCTAGATAATGAACTTCACTGATGAGATGCTTAGGCAGCAGTTCAATCCTTGACTAGACTCATTGGTGATTTGTGTGCATGAAGGGAGGGATACATTTCCCCTTCATGATCAAGAGTAAGCAGCCCCGAAAAGTGATTAATGTAGAATTCCTAGTAGTTGTCCACTGAGCCAGCTGCAATGTCGTCTTCGAATGCCCCTCCTTGTATAGGCAACGCAGCTGCCTATCTACCTTTTACCGGGTAATAAAATTCTCCACCGATCATGGGACTAGAGAGTGCAGAAGAGTCCAAAAAATATCAAGGCAATGCTATGAGGTAGAATTAGGACGAGCTGCTAAAACTACCGACATAGATGGGACCAAAGAAAGAAACAAGGACGACAAAGGAAAAGGGAAAGCATCGGTCCAATCCATTATAGTGGAAGACCTCAGAGATGATCTTTGCCAAGAATGAGGACACCTATCGAAGAACTGGTATAAATTCCCATTTTAGAAGACTGGCCTGAGTGCACCTTTCAGATAGGTGCTTCCTTATAGGAAAAAAAAATACTTGAAGACCTCATCACCTTTATCAAAGAAAACACAAATGTATTCACATGGTCAGCAGCGGATATCTCGAGCATTAACAGGAGTCTTGTGGAGCATCACCTATCTGTAGACCCCCAGCATCGTCCTATAAGGCAAAAGAAAAGAAGCTTCACACCAGATAGATAGGCCATCGTAAATGAAGAAGTGGAAAAAGTTCTTCAGGTAGGGTTCATTAGGGAAATAAAATACCCTGAATGGCTGTCTAATGTTGTAATGGTACCCAAGTCTGGGGATCGTTGAAGAATTTGTATAGATTTTACTGACCTAAATAAAGCATGCCCCAAAGATAGCTATCCCTTGCCTCAGATTGATCAATCGATAGATGCCACCTCAGGCCACGAGCTATTATCATTCATGGATGCCTATACTGGATACAACCAAATCCTGATGTGTTAAGAGGATAAGGAAAACACTAGTTTCATTACCAGCCAGGGAACATATTGTTATAAAGTAATGCCCTTTGACTTAAAAAAAGCTAGAGCCACCTACCAGAGGCTAGTAAACAAAGTCTTTAAGGATCAAATAGGGAAAAATATAAAGGTATACATCAATGATTTCATCGTAAAGAGTCTAAAGCGGGAACACACATCGAAGACCTTTGCAAGGCCTTCAAGGTCCTCTGAAAGAACAACATGAAGCTGAACCCCATCAAGTGCACCTTTGGAATATTATTAGGAAATATTTTAGGCTTCATGGTATCCCAACGAGGGATTGAAGCCAACCTTGCAAAAATAAGGGTCATTCAAAACATAAAGGCTCCCTAGAATGTAAAACAACTACAAGAGTTGATAAAAAGGGTCGCAGCCCTCGGCCGCTTCATGTTGAGGTCTGCAGATTGCTGCTTGCCCTTCTTCAAGACCTTCAAAGGTAATAAGAAATTTGAATGGATCCTTGAGTGCCAACAAGTATTTTTAGAGTTAAAGAAATATCTATCGACTATGCCAATATTTGTAAGACCCGTATAGTACTAACCCGGTCTTACCTCCTTGTATCAGGTCTTCCTATCATGGTAGGACCAAGCGGACCAAGTGTGTAAGGAAACCACAAGGCTAGGATTGTAATTCGAACCATAAATCCTCTAATTGAGATGTGTGGTCGCATACCTAAACAGGTGTAGTCGACCATACCTCAGAATAATGAGAGCACTGGAGTCTGGGACGTGTGGTCGCAGATTTGGGACGTGGGTCGACAGATTGTGCGACCCCACGTGCGACCACACGATGTTATAATTGACTCCAAAATTAGAAAACCTTCCTAATTTGAAGGGGGTTCTTTCCTAATCAAAGTAGGACTCTATATGGAAGGTTTTCCTCTATATATAGGACATCCCTTATCCTCTTTCATTCTTTTAGAACTCAAATTGAAAGAGAAAGAAAGAGATGAGGAGGAAGAGAAGGAGAATTGAAGAGGAAGACTAAGGAAAGGAATTTTAGAGAGAGCTCTAATTCTTCAACAAGTTTAAGGTATGAAAACATCCCCAACATTAGTTGAATGCCTAGAATAGATCATGGAGGAAGTATTGATTCAAAGTAGGATCTCAACCATGAGACCCATAGATGAATACTCAAAAGAAATCCATGAAGAGTAAGTTGGAGTAGATAATTATGAAAAATATTAAATTAAGGCCATAGATCAATCATAAGAAGGACCCTAGTGATAGTTCAAGGAATCAAATCATGAAGGGGTTAGACTGAGATTGAAAGTCGACCAAACACTAGTGTGGTCATAGCTATGGTCGACCACACACCCTCGGGAAGTTTCCAGGGAGGGTGTGGTCGCATGATATGCGACCACACGTATCGACCACACCCTGTGGTCGTAGAAACTGAGACCACAAGTGCAGCCACACCTACAACCGCTCAGCTTTTGGAGGTCTGATTGGTTCCAGATGGCACATTAAAACACTATAATTAAGGAATATGAACTCTAACTTAAAATCCATAAGGTTTTCAAGTGGTCCAAAAGTGATTTACAAAGCTTGGAAGAGGAACAACCAACGATCAAAGGTAAAGGAACAAGACCTAAACTAACTGGATAATAATAAACAATTTACTTTTTTGAGTCCAATGCCATGATTGATTCTATGCTTGTATGCTTGTAATGTGCATTTCACATGTCATCCAATATTCCAGCTATTATTGTTTATGTATATTTAATTCTGTTTATTTATAACATGATGATGATGATGATGCTAGGAATAGGCATGTGAATGTATGTGTGGTTGGTGTGTTGGATATGAGTGGAGCATTAGGGGGAGGACATGGCATGGTAGTCTTTGACCTCATAACCAGACTTTAGCTCTATCTCTACTCAAGTCTTACCCGTTAACAATGTTGTATCACCATTACCTTAGTCAAACTATTACGTCGTAGGGCATCAGGGGAGGTGGTCTCGGACCGTATGGTCTTTGACTCTACTGGGGGGGCTTAGCTTTATCTTTATGGATGTATTAAGGGATGCTGGGGTGAGGCCTTGGATACACTGTATGGTATTAGGATTGGTTAGTTGCGAGCCCAGTTTGCAAGCCCTCGCCAATAGGGGCTTACATGTTGGTATGGATAGGGCATCAGGGAAAGTGTTGGCGGTGTTTGATCCGGACACTTTACTATCTCCATTCCATGGTGGGTGCATGTGGTATGGCAATGGTGTTTAATCCATTGGGTAAATTCACACACTCGTGTATAGTGGGGCGACGGCCATTAAGCCTTTCTATAGCACATTGCAAACTTATAAACCAGACCAAATATATGAATGGAATGCATGCATATGTTTGTTGTATTATTTTGTTTGCTCATTGAGTCGTGATGTGTGCTCACCCTTTTGATGTAAAATATTTTTAGTTCTTGATGCAAGTCCTACTGTGGAAGAATATATGAATGCACCGATGTATGGACACGTTGCTGCTGTCACACCCTAATTCTAAATCGACCAAAATGGTGTGATGAACCATCCATAGACCAACGGTTCAACTAGGATCTCGTATAGGCCATGCCCATTCGATTAAACTAGATACATTCTACAAGTAAAATCAGAGTAAATAAACTATAGTGAAAGTCTTTAATACTAATGAACTGAGTATCTCACAGTGATAGCATAATTAAGTATCCAATTATCTCCAATATACCTCAAGACATAAAATAAAGTAGAATTATCAATTACATGTTCCCATAACTAAACAACTAACCTAATATAAAATACATGAGTTGCACTCGAATAACGAATCATGAGCATCTTCTTCAACTTCTATGTCCATCGTAGCAGCATGTCCGACACATTCATATATTCTTTAACAGTAGGACCTACATCAAGAACTAAAAATATTCAACGTTGAAAGGGTGAGCACATATCATGGCTCAGTGAGCAAACAAAACAATACAACAAACATATGCATGTATTTAATTTATTTCTTTGGTCTGGTTTTGAGTTTGTAGTGTTCTATAGAAAGGTTTGGTGGCCCCCGCACCTCTATACATGAGTGTGTGAATCTACCCAAAGGATTAAACACCATTGTCGTCTCACATGCCCCCACCATGGAATAGAGATAGAGCTAAAGTGTCCGGATCAAACACCGCCAACACTTCCCCTGATACCCTACCCATACCAACACGTAAGCCCCTATTGGCGAGGGCTCACAAATTGGGCTCGCTTTTTTAAATTTATTCCGTCTGCTATTTCATATGTGACTACGGGTCGAACCAAAACAAAATACTTTTTCTTGCCAGGTGTAATCCGTTGGACATAGATCCAATTTTCCCTTTTTTTTTTTAATTCCTTAGAATCTTTTTTCCCCCTCCTAGGGTTGGGTGTATCAAGATACCACTGTGCCGAGATATCTTATCTGTTTCTCTAGGAAAATGGATATCTCCAGAAAATATTTTAAGTTCAATCCTTTTTTTTTCTCTCCACTCGGACCAATCCGGCTACTCGGCTTCTTGTATTTAAAGCGATTTGTGTATCTACTCCAATAATACTATTGTTCCGTACCATTATGGAGGAAGATCCGGGTAAGATATGCACTTCCTCGGGAATGAAAAAAAAGCAATCTACTTTCGTTTGCATTTTGTATTTTGGCTAGTTTAGTAGTGTTGTCCCAAAGGAATTCAAATTGCCTTGGCATCCCTGGTGTCATTGTAGCACCGTGGCTCGGGGACTCTCACTCGTAAAGAGTCTCCTAATTGTAGTTGCCCCAACCCTCTTGAGGACAATGAACTCAGCCACAAGATTTTGGATCTGGGCCTTGAGCACCTCAACGGGCGCTCTTCGTGTCGCTTCCCAACCCACAACATTCATCCGCCAAGTCTCGGATAGCCTTCTAAGAGGCATCCATTCTTATTCCCATGTTAAAACTTCCATAAAAGCCAAACTAAGCAATAAAGTACCTCGTATTTTGCCCTCCGCTTCTGGTTGTCTCGCGATACCTTCTATAGCTTGGCCCGCAGCAGTACCTTGACCAACCCCAGGTCCAATAGAAGCAAGCCCTACGGCCAATCCAGCAGCATTATCTTTATACATAAACATAACAAATAGGTTGCTAATTTAGCATTAAATAAAAAAGTGCCTTGTACTTTTTTATCCAGTAAAAGTGACTTGTACTTTTTTATCTAATAAATGATTAAATTAAGAATGGAGTAGTTTGAAACATTGGAGCAAGAGTCCGTATTTATAGGAATAGATATTCTGATTATGTTAACTAGATAAATTTCCAACTTTTATCTTATGGAATGGATCACCAATCCTAATACCAAACAGTGTATCCAAGGCCTCACCCCAGCATCCCTCAATATGTCCATAGAGATAGAGCTAAGGCCCCCTGACAGAGTCAGAAACCACACGGTCCAAGACCACCTCCCCTTATGCCCTACGACGTAATAGTTCTGCTAAGGTAATGGCGATACGAAGATGTTAGTGGGAAAGACTTAAGTAGAGATAGAGCTAGAATCTGGTGACCAGGATGAACCACAGTATCATGTCCTCCCCCTGATTTTCCACTTGCATCAAGCACACTAACCACACGCATACATTCACATGCCTATTCCTAACATCATCATCATCATGTTATAATAAATAGAATTAAATATACATGAGCAGTAATAGCAAGAATATTAGATGACATGTGAGATCCACATTACAAACATACAAGCATATAATCAATCATGGCATTGGACTCAATAAAAATAAACTGTTTGTTATTATCCAATTAGTTTAGGTCTTGTTCCCTCACCTTTGATCGATGGTTGTTCCTCTTCCAAGCTTTATAAATCACTTTTGGACCACTTGGAAACCTAATAAATTTATGAATTCTAAGTTAGAGTTCATATTCATTAATTATAGTGTTTAAATGTCCTATCTGGAATCAATTAGACCTCTAGAAGTTGAGTGGCTGCAGGTGTGGCTGCACCTGTGGTCTCAGTTTCTACGACCACAGGGTGTATGGTCAATATGTGTGGTCGCATGTCATGCGACCACACACATGAGACCACACCCTCCCTGGAAACTTCCTGAGGGCGTGTGGTCGATTCATGTGCCTCGTGTGGTCTACCATAGCTGCCACCACATGAGTGTTTGGTCAAATTTCATTCTCAGTTTAACCCCTTCATGATTTAATTTCTTGAACTATCACTAGGGTCCTTCCTATGATTGATCTATGGCCTTAATTTCATATTTTTCACAATTATCTACTCTAACCTACTCTTCATGGATTTCCTTTGAGTTTTCATCCATGGGTCTCATGGTTGAGATCTTATTTTGAATCAATACTTCCTCCATGATCTATTCTAGGCATTTAACTAATGTAGGAGATGTTTTCATACCTTAAACTTGCTGAAGAATCAGAGCTCTATCTGAAATTACTCCTCTTAGTCTTCCTCTTCAATTCTCCTTCTCTTCCTCTTCCTCTCTTTCTCTCTCTTTTAGTTTGAGTTCTAAAAGAATGAAAAAGGCTAAGGGACATCCTATATATAGAGGAAACCCTCCATATAGAGTCCTACTTTGATTAAGAAAGAACCCCCTTCAGATTAGGAAGGTTTCCTAATTTTGGAGTCAATTATACTATCGTATGGTTGCACATGGGGTCGCAAGATCCATCAAGTACACGTCCCAAATCTACGACCACGCGTTCCAGACTCCTGTGGTCTCATTATTCTGTTTAGGTATGCGACCACACGTCTCAATTAGATTATTTATGGTTCAAATTACATACCTAGCCTCGTGATTTCTTCATGCACTTGGTCTGCTTGGTCCGACCATGATAGAAAGACCTAATACAAGGTGGTAAGACTGGGTTAGTACGATACGGATCTTACAACTCCCCCCTCTTATATAAATTTCATCCTCAAAATTTACACATACCTTCTGAGTCGAAAAGGTGAGGATATTGCTTTTGCATAGCATTCTCTTCTTCCCATGTGATCTCTTCCACGTTTTGGCTTCTCCAAGTAACTTTAACGTGGTAAATTTTACGATTGAATAGATGTTGAACCTTCCGACTGGTAATTTCAATTGGTGCTACTTCGAATGTCAAATCATCAGTTAGACCTAGTGGATCCATTGTTAGGATGTGTTTTTTATCTCGGATGTACTTCTTCAGTAATGAGATATGAAATACATCATACACACTTGACATGGATGGGGGTAGTGCTAATTGATACACTACCTTGCTACGTCTAGCTAGAACTTTGTATGGTCCAATATACCTGGGGCACAATTTTCCCTACTATCCAAACCTTTTTAAACCACGCATAGGAGATATTTTCATAAATACCTTATCACTTATGGTGAATTCGAGATCTCTGTGTTGATTATCTGCATATTGCTTCTGACGGTTCTGATCTATTCAGACTCTTTCTTTGATAATGTCGACCACTCTACAAGTCTCTTCAACAAACTTTGGTCCAACAATACTCTGTTCCCCAACTTCGTTCCAAAATAAAGGAGTTCGACATTTCCTACCATACAGTGCTTCATAGGGTGACGTCTGTATAGTAGCTTTATAGCTGTTATTATAAGTGAACTCGATCAATGGTAACTTCTGATCCCATGATCCTTTGAAATCAATGACACAAGCTCAAAGCATGTCTTCTAAAATCTTAATGGTATGCTCTGATTGTCCATCAGTTTGAGGATGGAATGCTATAAGACCCGCACTCTGAAAACCCGGTCTAACCTTGGTTTTGTATCGTGACAGGTCTTCCGATCATCACCGAGCCAGACGGGGCAAGCGGATAACGAACAGGTACGAAATCGGACCGAAGTCGACCAAGTATACCTGATTTTAGGTATACCGGTCGATGGTACCGGATGATGGTACCGGTCGACCGGTATGGCCTGCACAGCTATGTGCGGGAATTTGGAAATTTGTCTCTGCGGGTCCCGTTTTCCTGATTTCGAATCCTAAAAGTTTCCTAATCCTAGTAGGGTTACTAAACCATATTTCTAGCCTATAAATACACCCTTAAACCCCTCAAATCCTTTCCATTGTCTCTCACAAACCCTAGAGAAGAGAAAGAGCTTGGAAAGGAGAAGGAGCTAGGAAGAAGAAGGAGGTGCCGCCATTACCGTTTGACGAAGCTCTCGCTACGCCTGTCAACGGTAAGTGTTTGGATCCATCTTCTTACCCTATGATAGTTGTGTGGGTGGATCAATACCATGCAAAGTAGGTATTGATCTAAAACCCTAAATTGGCCAATAAACCATAAGTTGCCGTCAAACCCTAGATTCGAGTTTCGAGATGATATTCATCGAAACGAGACTTGAATGAGTTGGGGATAGCTCTAACTCAAAGCCTAGACTTAGAATGGATAGGAGAAACCCTGAAAATCCATGGAGGATGATCGACGGCAGTCGAAGAACCCATGTATGGTCTTCTTCAGGAGGCGTGCAGGTCGACTATACCGGTTGCACATAGTGCGACCGGTATGTTGCGACCGCTACCTCTCGGGAGGTTGTTTGTGGGGGACCGGCTGACCATACCGGTCGCCAGTCTTTCCCACAGAGCTACGACCGGTACATGCCACCGGTCAGCTCTGTGAGGGTATTTTGTAATCTCTGTTAGTTTTCGACCAACATGAAACCCTAAGCAATGTATTCTAATGAAACCCTAATAATATTGTAGGACTTTGTGACTTATCGTTTGGATCTTGCGACGTGGAGCAAGTTATTGAACGAGCGTCAGGTAAGGGAATCTGACCTAAACCTAATAATTAATGGACAGTAAATCGTTGTTAATCATTGAATATCTATGATGTGATGTTTGTGCATATTCACATGCCATCCTTTACTTTCAGTTATTATTATTGTTCATGCATTCATAGGATGTGATTGTTAGGCATGTGATTGTTTTTGTTGGTGTGTGGAGTGGGGCATGGGCCCGGGATCGCTCTTCACACCGGCACCTTTGTAGTATTCTATCTTAACATGCTTGGTACGGGTGGGGTATCAGGGGAAGATCGTGGTACGTTGGTCTCCGATATTGATGTTGTCCCGACCATCGTTGTGTGGTACTGAGGATTCCGAGTCGACGCTGCCTTGTCCACGATGCTTTAGCTTTATCTCTATGCCGTAGGGAGTTGTGTTGGGATAGGGTCTACCTGCGTATTGTTTCTATCCTAGTGCGTTAGTTGCGGATAGGGTATCAGGGGGAGGTGAGGTTTGGTGGTCTCCCGACCCGGCCCGCACGCTCTAGCTCTATCTCTATGCCGTAGACGGCTGTGCTCGGGATAGAGCATACATTGTTGACATATAGGATTGGTTAGTTGCGAGCCCGGTTGCGGCGCCGGGGCTAGGGGCTTAGGTACTGGTATGGGTAGAGTATCGGGGAGGTGCGGGTATACCTTAGCTCTATCTCTATTCCATGATGGGTGCATGTGGGTTGGTGGTAGTGTGATTACTGTGCGACGCCACACACTCGTGTATAGAGGTGCGGGGGCCACCAAACCTTTCTATAGCACATTGCAAACTTAAACCAGACCACAGCATAAAATGATTGTTACTCATGCATAATCTTGTGAAACTGTCTGATTGCCTTACTGAGCTGTGTTGTGTGCTCACCCTTTGTATATACATTGTTTTTAGATGTTGATGCAGGATACACTATGGACGATTTCGTAAACGCTCCGGCGTATGGAGGTGTAGCTGCTTTGGACGTACAGGCAGGAGAGGACGAGCATGACGCTTCATGCGAGTGCCCTTTCTTCGTGTACCTGTGATGGATTTTACTTATTTGCTTCAGTTATTTTTGTTTGTTATTAAGAGATGTAAAAGATTATTATTTTATGTTTGAATTTGAATAATGGGATATTTATTTAAATTATCAATAGATACTCAGTTCATTCTATTTAAAGTCTTCCATTGTATATTTATATTCGATTGTGGTTACGTGTAATTGGTTTGTATGGGTGAACACGGCCTATTCGAGATCCTGGTGTGAACCGTTGGTGCAATGACGGTTCACTCACACCATTCCGGTTGGATCGAATTGGGGTGTGACAACTTGGTATCAGAGCTCTCGGGCTCTGTTCCCGCAAACCATGCTGCACATAACGAGGTCGATGAACTGAGTTAGGAAAGTTTAAAAATCTTAATACAAACACACCCTAAGCATTGTTTGATACCTGAGACGGATTAAGAAAGAGAATAATGTATTATTCTAAATGTGAAACTTAATCTGTGCACATACACTAGATAGGTGAACCATGAAACTTTCATTAAATTAAAAAATAGTATCAAATGTAATAGTGCTACAGGGTACAGTCCACAAACCGGAAGGTTACCCTGTTATATAAACAGTCATATGAAAAGAAAAGTAAATGGGAAATCATGGGGTAGGAGGCCTGGGAGGAATGGGGTCCGCTATATCATAGTCCCGCTCGTATGCGACCCTAAGCCAATGCACCTGGTCCTGCTGAGATGGCCCGGTTGTGGGAACGGATGGTGGTGGTATAGGTGGAGGCTGTGGGGGCAGGCACCGGTGCTTCCCCAACTACATCGTCATCATCATCATCCCCCATCTCCGCCGCATAGGCCGCATTGGCCGCGGCTGCCGCCGCTGCGCTGCTGTGCTACTCTCCCAAGTGGACGAGGGCGAGCCTCCAACTCGTCATCACTAACGGGTAGATCAACCATCTCGCATCCTATTTATCGCATCCCGGTCGATGTCGGAGGTCATGGAGTCCTCGACGGCTGCCTCTCCTTCGAAACTCACGCCCCGACGGCGAAGAAGGAAAGTGACGAGACGGCCATAGGGAAGGTTGCTGGCCCGATCGGCCACGGCCGCTCGATGCATAGTCCGGATGATGAGGTAAGGAAGTGAGATCCGCTCTCTGTGCAAACACAATAGGTGACGTCTTGGGTGAGCTGGGACAACTCATTGTAGTGACCGCTCTGTGGCACTATATCGTGCTGGATAATGCGGCTGTAGACCCGGGGTATAGGTCTCAAGCTAGCTGCCTTCATAGGAGCCCCAGGGTTGAGTATCTGATGCGCTATCTCCCGGTGTAAATCTTCAGTCAAGTAACCTTTCGCCTTGGGGGCGCAGTACACCAAATCTCCATCATTGGGAACCCCGAGCAGATCAGCCAACTGGTGGGTGTTGAAGGAAATATGTACACCCCGGACGTAACTGGTAATGCGTAGATCCCTACACTGGTTCGGGTCTTCGACATCCCCTTCAAGTTCCAAATTTGCATAAAAATGCTTGACCAGGTTAGGGCGTGTAGTCTCTGTGTAGGAAATAACCGGCATCCAACCTAGAGCGCCAAAAGCCGTCTCTACATTGAACCGGTGCAATTGTCCCACGTTGACCCGGCGCCCGGATACAATACTCTTATCATCAAACCAGGGAAACCGAGCCTGAGCGTCCAAAGAGCGAAACCATAGCTCATCTAGCTGAGGGACTGGTGGAGAGGGAACCCGAGAACTAGAACCATGTGAGCGTTTCCCGAGGTTGCGTCTAGGAGCCATTTAGAACCTGCAAAACAAAGGAAAATGAGATAGAAGTTAGAAATTTCGAAATTTCGGCAGCATAACGACAGTAAATTGGGAAAAAGCCTCGAACTCGCCCAAAAACATGGGGAGGAGGACTTACGTAACCCCCACACTCTTCCATAAGCCAATCACAAGCAATTATAACAAGAAATTTCAAGAAATTTCAAGAATTAAGAAAAATCAAGAAATTTCGAAAATTCATGAAAACCTAGGTCAAAAGATGAAAATTTTGATTTTTAGGAAAATCATTCAGTGGAACCCCAAATTAGTTGAGGGCTTTTGCTCTTGGGGGTCCCTAAACCCTTTCTAAGCCAAAGGAAAAGAGTTCCTACGGTTAAAACATCTCGAACAAAGAAAAACCTAAATTTCTACATAAAGACGATATGGAAAATTTCTAAAAATATGAGAGAGAGGGTATAGACCTATCTGGAGACGATATGCTAGGTCTTGAATGGAAGGAATCGGCTTCAAATAGCACCGGTCGAACTGTAGCAACTCGGAACCCAGAGAAGAATCGCCACCGGAGAGAAAGAGAAAGGAAAAAGTGAGAAAAATCTCACTTTTTCGCGATTTTAAAGCCATTTTGGGCATACCGGTCGACGGTTATGCCTATACCGGTCGACCGGTATCGACCCAGGTGTGCGACCGCTATGTCTCGGCCAGAAAATTTTTCGACCGGTCGATTATACCGGTCGCAACAACGTCTCCGAGTGGCGACCGGTATCTCATAGACATGCGACCGGTATGTCTCGGCCAGAAATTTAATTTTGACCGGTCGACTATACCGGCCGCAGCATATTTCCACAGGTGTGCGACCGGTATGTTGCGACCGGTACGCCCTAAAAGAGCCAGAAAAATTTAAAAATTCCCAAAATTGCGTAAATTGAAATGTTACTTCTCGACTATTTTCCTGCATTGTTCAAGACTAACACTACTATTATTGATGATTCTCACGTGTTATGTCTTCTTTTCAGATCCAAATAAATAGTCTGAGATGGCGGGTGGAAACGGTCGAAGGGGTCGAAAGCATCATCGGGCCGAAAGCGCCTAGAGGAAGAGCAAGGCGAGCAGGACCAAGTTAGAGAAACCAGCCCCGAAGTGGAGGAGGAACAGGTCCCGGAGGTACCGACAGAATTACCAGGGACCACCTCACCGGAATTCCGAGACCATAGTTACAAACTTGGTCTATCGGATGCAAGCTCAACGGAAGGAATTTTCGAGTGAGGTACTAAAGATGCTCGGGTCAGCGGGTTCCGTTCCCGCTGGTAATACGCCCGAGTCAGGAGGAGTTAACACTAACCATCGGGTGCATAGTAGCCCAAGGCCGAGGGCCCAAGCACAGCATGTACCACCACCGCATCGGTTTCCGTCGCCTTCTGCGTATCCAGGGGCGTATCCGTATCCACCACCATGGTACGGAGTAGATACTCAGGGACAGCACGATCTTAGCAGGTCCGTGGATAGGTTCTTGAAGTTGAAACCGTCATCATTCACCGGCGGGACGGGGAAACCATTGTGGCCAGCACGGTGGGTTTCCGAAATGGAAAAGAACTTCCGATTGATGACGTGCACCGAGGAGGAGAAGGTCCTGTTTGCCACTCACATCTTTGAGAGAGGACGCAAATGCTTGGTGGAATTCCACACGGGCATATTTGGAGAACCAATATACATTAGTTGGCGGGAGGTGTTTAAAGCGGCTTTCTTCGACAAATATTTCCCAAAGAGCTTCAGGGGATCAAATGGAGAGAGAGTTTCTCAACCCGCAAGAGGCTCGGTCATTGTAGATGCATATCGGCAGAGGTACGAAGAGTTGTTCTTCTTCGCACCGGTCGGTATGCGGGAAGAGGAGACAAAGATACGTAGGTTCACCATGGGACTACGTGGAAGCATTAGAGAGCATCTTTTGGGTCCGGATAAGAAGACCTACAATGAGGCGGTGCGGGTTGCGAGGGTGATAGAGTCCGGTCGGAGGGACAGCTTCTTCGCTCAAAACAGGGGAGTAAAGAGACCTGCTGGAGAGAGCTCGGGTGGCAGTAATACTAGATCATTCCGCCCATACGGGGGGGGACCGCTACAACACTGCGAGAAACAACCTAGCACCACCTGTGCCACAATTAGCCGACCCAACCCGAATATTAAGTGTTATAGCTCGGCAAGAATCGGGACATGTTGCAAGGAACTGCACGCTACCTAAGAAGCAAGCTCCCCGGCAGAAGCGGAGTTTATGCAGTCACCATTGAAGAGGCAGCCGCATCACCCGATGTGGTAAACGGTACGACTTTATCCCTTACTATTTGGTTTATTCTTTCGGTTGCATGAGCATATAGAACTAAGGGACAAATATATCCGGGAATTGTAAATGTAGCTGGTTTACCCGCCGAGTATTATTTGACTCGGGGCCACGCACTCCTTTGTTTCTGTTTCCTTTGGGAAGCGAATGGAGTTACCAATCAAGCAATTGAACCCAAGCTTGATAGTTCGCTCTCCACTAGGAATCGAAGTGGCTTTGACCAAGTATTATGGACCATGTACTGTAAGTATCGAGGGCCAAAACCTAGAAGCAAGCCTAGTAATACTTGAGATGGCAGATTTTGATGTCATTTTAGGGATGGATTGGTTAGGCCATCATTCGGCCATCCTTTTATGTGGTGAAAGGAAGCTTATGCTTACTGACAGAGAGGGAAAGGAATACAGTTTCGCTGGGATTAAGCTATCTAGGAAGCGGAAGTTGATCCTCTCCGCCCTAAAGACTAAGAGATGCTTGGAGAAAGGGGGAGTGGGTTATCTCGTATCGTAGTCGACCTCACAGCAGAGTCACTCAAGATGGAGGATATAGAGGTGGTTTGGGAGTTTCCGGATGTATTTCCGGAAGATCTTCCGGGCTTACCACCGGACGGGGCTACGAGTTTGTGATAGATCTTATACCAGGTTTGGCTCCGGTGTCTAAAGCGCCATACCGGATGGCCCCAACCGAGTTAAAGGAGTTGAAGACCCAATTACAAGAATTGCTGGATAAGGGCTTCATACGACCTAGTATTTCGCCTTGGGGAGCACCTGTGTTGTTCGTCAAGAAGAAAGATGGAAGTGTACGGCTATGTATTGACTATCGTGAGCTGAACAAGTTGACGATCAAGAATCGGTATCCTTTGCCTAGGATCGATGATCCGTTCGATCAGCCGCGGGGTGCAAAGGTTTTCTCAAAGATCGATCTCCGATCGGGTATCACCAATTGAAGATCAAGGCCGGAGAAATTCCAAGACTGCTTTCGGGACGAGGTATGGGCATTATGAGTTTCCGGTTATGTCTTTCGGGTTGACCAACGCTCCGGCGTCGTTTATGGAACCGATGAACCGAGTGTTCCATGACATGTTGGACACTTCGGTCATCGTATTCATCGACGACATATTGATTTACTCTAAAGACATGGAGACTCATACAAGCGCATTTGAGAGCAGCCCTACAACGGCCGAGGGATGTGAGGCTTTATGCAAAATTCAAGAAGTGCGAGTTTTGGCTGAAGGAAGTGGCTTTCTTGGGCCATGTTGTATCCGGAGACGGTATCAAGGTTGATCCAAGCAAGATAGCTGCTATAGTAGGATGGGAAGCACCAAAATCTGTTGCAGAGATTCGTAGTTTCCTTGGGTTGGCTGGCTATTATAGAAGATTCGTGGAAGATTACTCCCGGATCGCGGTTCCACTCACCGGATTGACCAAGAAGGGAGAGAAATTTATATGGACCGATGAGTGTGAGAAGTGCTTCCGGACTTTGAAGTCAAGACTGGTCTCGCACCTATCCCGACCATCCCCGAACCAAGCGTGCCGTTTACTCTATATACGGATGCTTCAGGGGTTGGGTATTGGGTGTGTTCGATGCAAGGAGAACAGGTGATCGCTACGCATCAAGACAGTTAAAACAGAAAGTGGGCATCGAAACCTGAGGCAGGACCGAGTACAAACGCTGCATTGTGTGCTACAGCCTCGAGTTCGATGGAAATTGATGAAGAACATATTATCGAAACTGCAGAAGATCCAGTTGAGCAAGGCTTGATTCATAAGTTTACGATGATGTTCGCCGCATTGAAGATCTCGCCGAGTCTAATTGATGAAGTCAAGGTAGCAATCCTACAGGATCCATATCTCAAGACAGTACAGGAAGACTTAGAGAAGGGTACGTGTAATCCTGACTTTACCTTGGAATCAGACAAAGTACTCAAGTATCGCGGACGGTTATGTATACCCGAGAGCGAAGACTACGATATTAGAGGCCGAGTTATGACCGAAGCTCATTACACTCCATATTCGGTACATCCAGGAAGTACCAAGATGTACCATGATCTAAGAAGACTATATTGGTGGAGGGGTATGAAAGCAGATATAGCTCGTTTCGTATTTCAATGTCTGAATTGTCAACAAGTTAAAGCGGAAAGGCAAAGACCCGCAGGTTTACTACAGCCGTTACCAGAACCTGCATGGAAGTGGGATTGTATCACTATGGATTTCGTCACGGGCTTACCTTTGACACCAAGGTCAGTGGATGCAGTTTGGGTTATAGTAGATCGACTCACCAAGACAGCTCGATTTATTGCGGTCAGACCTCAGTATACCATGGAGAAGCTGGCCAAGTTATATGTTGATAACATAGTCGGACTTCATGGCGTTCGAAAGTACGGCTTTCCATCCTCGGACGGACGGACAGTCAGAACGAACCATTCAAATTTTGGAAGATATGCTTCGAGCTTGTGCATTAGATTTCAAAGGAGCTTGGGATGAGAAGCTATCACTTATCGAGTTTGCTTACAACAATAGTTATCAGGCTACAATTCAGATGGCCCCATATGAAGCTCTCTATGGGAGAAAATGTCGTACACCTCTGTTATGGAATGAAGTGGGGGAAAGAAGAATTGTAGGACCGGAGTTTGTTGAAGAAACTTGCCGAGTGATTGATCAGATCAAAGAGAGAGTAAAGACAGCTCAAGTTCGACGAAGCACTATGCGGATAATCGACGTCGAGATCCGGAGTTTGCGAGTGGGTGACAAAGTGTTCTTGAAGGTGTCACCGGTGCGAGGTTTGAAACGGTTTGGTAAGAAGGGGAAGCTATGCCCCAGGTATGTGGGACCATATGAGATATTGAATCAACGTGGTAATGTAGCATATCAATTGGCTCTACCACCATCTATGTCTAGCGTCCATAATGTGTTCCATGTATCATTATTGAAGAAGTATGTCAGAGATCCATCGCATATCTTGAGCGCTGATCCTCCAGACTTGACTGAAGACTTAACTTTCGAAGTGGTGCCTGTAATGCTCTCGAGCCGAAAAGTTCAGCAACTTCGAACCAAGGATATCCATTATGTGAAGGTGCATTGGAGAAGCCAAAATGTGGAGGAAATTACTTGGGAAGAAGAGAGCGCGATGAGGAAGGAGTACCCTAACCTTTTTGACGATCAAGGTACGTTCAAATTTCGAGGCCAAAATTTCTTTTAAGGGTGGGGGAGTTGTAGTACCTACATGCAAATTTTGGGACTAAATTTCTTTTAAGGGTGGTAGAGTTGTAAGACCTGCACCTCGAAAACCCGGTCTAACCTTGGTTTTGTATCGTGACGAGTCTTCCGATCATCACCGAGCAGACGGGGCAAGCGGATAACGAACAGGTACAAAATCGGACCGAAGTCGACCAAGTATACCTGATTTTAGGTATACCGGTCGATGGTACCGGATGATGGTACCGGTCGACCGGTATGGCCTGCACAGCTATGTGCGGGAATTTGGAAATTTGTCTCTGCGGGTCCCGTTTTCCTGATTTCGAATCCTAGAAGTTTTCTAATCCTAGTAGGGTTACTAAACCCTATTTCTAGCCTATAAATACACCCTTAAACCCCTCAAATCCTTTCCATTGTCTCTCACAAACCCTAGAGAAGAGAAAGAGCTTGGAAAGGAGGAGCTAGGAAGAAGAAGGAGGTGCCGCCATTACCGTTTGACGAAGCTCTCGCTACGCCTGTCAACGGTAAGTGTTTGGATCCATCTTCTTACCCTATGATAGTTGTGTGGGTGGATCAATACCATGCAAAGTAGGTATTGATCTAAAACCCTAAATTGGCCAATAAACCATAAGTTGCCGTCAAACCCTAGATTCGAGTTTCGAGATGATATTCATCGAAACGAGACTTGAATGAGTTGGGGATAGCTCTAACTCAAAGCCTAGACTTAGAATGGATAGGAGAAACCCTGAAAATCCATGGAGGATGATCGACGGCAGTCGAAGAACCCATGTATGGTCTTCCGGAGATGTACCGATCGACTATACCGGTTGCACATAGTGCGACCGGTATGTTGCGACCGCTACCTCTCGGGAGGTTGTTTGTGGGGGACCGGCTGACCATACCGGTCGCCAGTCTTTCCCACAGAGCTGCGACCGGTACATGCCACCGGTCAGCTCTGTGAGGGTATTTTGTGATCTCTGTTGGTTTCCGACCAACATGAAACCCTAAGCAATGTATTCTAATGAAACCCTAATAATATTGTAGGACTTTGTGACTTATCGTTTGGATCTTGCGACGTGGAGCAAGTTATTGAACGAGCGTCAGGTAAGGGAATCTAACCTAAACCTAATAATTAATGGACAGTAAATCGTTGTTAATCATTGAATATCTATGATGTGATGTTTGTGCATATTCACATGCCATCCTTTACTTTCAGTTATTATTATTGTTCATGCATTCATAGGATGTGATAGTTAGGCATGTGATTGTTTTTGTTGGTGTGTGGAGTGGGGCATGGGCCTGGGATCGCTCTTCACACTGGCACCTTTTGTAGTATTCTATCTTAACGTGCTTGGTACGGGTGGGGTATCAGGGGAAGATCGTGGTACGTTGGTCTCCGATATTGATGTTGTCCCGACCATCGTTGTGTGGTACTGAGGATTCCGAGTCGACGCTGCCTTGTCCACGATGCTTTAGCTCTATCTCTATGCCGTAGGGAGTTGTGTTGGGATAGGGTCTACCTGCGTATTGTTTCTATCCTAGTGGGTTAGTTGCGGATAGGGTATCAGGGGGAGGTGAGGTTTGGTGGTCTCCGACCCGGCCTGCACGCTCTAGCTCTATCTCTATGCCGTAGACGGCTGTGCTGGGATAGAGCATACATTGTTGACATATAGGATTGGTTAGTTGCGAGCCCAGTTTGCGAGCCCTGGCCAGTAGGGGCTTAGGTACTGGTATGGGTAGAGTATCAGGGGAGGTGCGGGTATACCTTAGCTCTATCTCTATTCCATGATGGGTGCATGTGGGTTGGTGGTAGTGTGATTACTGTGCGACGCCACACACTCGTGTATAGAGGTGCGGGGGCCACCAAACCTTTCTATAGCACATTGCAAACTTAAACCAGACCACAACATAAAATGATTGTTACTCATGCATAATCTTGTGAAACTGTCTGATTGCCTTACTGAGCTGTGTTGTGTGCTCACCCTTTGTATATACATTGTTTTTAGATGTTGATGCAGGATACACTGTGGACGATTACGTAAACGCTCCGGCGTATGGAGGTGTAGCTGCTTTGGACGTACAGGCAGGAGAGGACGAGCATGACGCTTCATGCGAGTGCCCTTTCTGCGTGTACCTGTGATGGATTTTACTTATTTGCTTCAGTTATTTTTGTTTGTTATTAAGAGATGTAAAAGATTATTATTTTATGTTTGAATTTGAATAATGGGATATTTATTTAAATTATCAATAGATACTCAGTTCATTCTATTTAAAGTCTTCCGCTGTATATTTATATTCTGATTGTGGTTACGTGTAATTGGTTTGTATGGGTGAACACGGCCTATTCGAGATCCTGGTGTGAACCGTTGGTTCAATGACGGTTCACTCACACCATTCTGGTTGGATCAGAATTGGGGTGTGACAAATGCAGTACTAAACTTCAACGTTGTAACCACAGCCTTCTGTAATCCTTCCCAAAACCTTGAGGTCAAGCGTGGGTCTCTGTCTGACACGATGCTTTCAGGTACACCATGGAATCTGACAATATTATCAACATACAGCTTAGCTAACCTCTCTAGGGTATACTGAGGTCGTATAGCTATGAAACGAGCTGTCATAGTCAAATGATCTACAATCACCCAGACCGCATCAACTACTCGGGGAGTCAATGGAAATCCAGTGACAAAGTCTATAGTGATGCAGTCCCATTTTCATGCTGATTCTAGCCATAGCTGCAATAATCCTGCAGGTCTTTGCTTTTCCGCCTTTACTCACTAACAATTCAGGCACTGAGACACAAATTTAGCTACATCCGCTTTCATTCCTCTCCACCAATAGAGTTTCTTTAAATCATGGTACATCTTCGTGCTTTCAGGATGTACCGAATAAGCGATGGTGTTAGCTTCCTTCATTATTTGTATCTAATATCCAAATCTTCATTTTCAGGAACACATACTCTCCCTTTGTATCTTATTACTTTTTTAGAATCCAAAGTGAAGTCAGGGTTAGTCCTACCTTTTTCAAGGTCCTCTTGCATCGTTCTCAGATAAAGGTCAGATTTAATAGTTGTTTTCACTTCGTCTAATAGATCAGGTACAATCTTCGTAGCAAACATGTTTGAGAATAGATGAATAAACCCTTGGTCAGTTGATTCATTTAGAATATCAACCATGAACTGCTCTTTATCGTAATTAAATACTCTTCCTGTGACACACACTACAACATTTGCACTAGCTTCTTCTTGGGATTCTATCATAGCTTTCCTACTTAGTGCGTCAGCAACTACTTTAGCTTTTCCTGGATGATACTAGATATCGCAATCATAATCCTTCAGTAATTTCAGTCATCTTCTCTATCTCATGTTCAACTCCTTCTAATTAAAAATATAAGTGAGACTCTTATGATCTGATTTAATCTGAAATTTTTCTCCATACAAATAATATCTCCATATCTTGACAGCATGTACCACTACTGCTAATTCCAAATCATGAATGGGATAGTTCTTCTCATGTGTCTTCCGTTGTCTTGAGACATACGTAATTACTTATTCTCCTTGCTTAAGCACACATCCCAAACCTAATCCAGACGCATTGGTGTACAAGGTAAATAGTTGTCCTGGGATCAAAATAGTCAAGATGGGAGATGATATCAATCTAGCCTTTAATGTTTGGAAACACTCTTTACATTTATCGGTCCAAATAAACTTTTCTCCTTTCTTAGTCAAACTAGTGAGAGGTATAGCAATTCTAGAGTAATCTTCCATGAATCATCAATAATAACCAGCTAAACCTATAAAACTTCTGATTTCGGCAATATTCTTAGGTGCTTCCCATTTCACAATGACTTAAATCTTACTAGGATCCACTTCAATTCCTTCAACGGATACAACATGGCCTAAGAAAGCGACTTCATTCAGCTAGAATTCACACTTAGTAAATTTTGTGTAAAGCTTCTCTTTTCTTAGTCGCTGCAAAGCGGCTCTTAGATTTGTGATATGAGTTTCTTTGTCCTTGGAGTAGACTAGTATGTCATCAATGAATACAATGACTGATGTATCCAACATATCATGGAATATTCGATTCCTGAGTTCCATAAAAGTTACGGGTGCATTAATCAATCCAAAAGACATAACTAAAAATTCATAATGTACATATCTGGTTCAGAATGCTGTCTTTGGAATATCACCTTCCTTAATCTTCAACTGATGGTATCCTGACCGAAGATCAATTTTGGAAAACATTTTGGCACCTTGCAACTGATCGAACAAGTCATCAATCCAAGGCAACAGGTATCGATTCATGATTGTAAGCTTATTCAATTCTCGATAGTCTATACATAGTCGAATGCTACCTTCCTTCTTTTTCACGAATAATATTTGCGCCCCATGGTGATATGCTGGGTCTAATATAACCCTTGTTCAGTAACTCTTGTAATTGTACCTTCAGTTCCTTCAGTTCAGTAGGAGCCATTTGATAGTGTGCTTTAGATACTGGTGCGGCTCCAGGTATAAGATCTATAACGAACTCTGTCGCTCGATCAGGTGATAGTCTTGGTAGTTCCTCAGGAAATACATCCAAAATTCATGCACAACTTCAATATCCTCCATTCGTGGTGCTTTCCTGGTGAGGTCAACCATGGATACTAAATACTTAATTCCTCCTTTCTCGAGGTATTTTTTAGCCTTTAATGCAGAGAGAATGAGTTTTCGTTTACGAGAAAGTTTAGTTCCCGTAAAACTAAACTCTGCTCCTTCCTTGTCTTTAAATGTTAGTTTCTTTTCCACACATAATAGGTTTGTGGAGTGCCGAGCTAACCAATCCATTCCTAAGATAATGTCAAAGTCAGTCATTTCGAGTTGGATTAAGGTTGCCTCCAAAATCTTCTTGCCAATAAGAATTGGACATGGTCCATAACCTTTGTCTAGTTCCACTTTTAATCCCATATCTGATCGCACAAACACTTTGCAGTCTAGAAGTCTGTGGGGTAGATTTAACTACTTCTCAAAAGATACAGATATAAAAGAATGAGTAGCTCCAGAGTCAAAGAGTACTCTAGCGGGTAAGCCATTAATAGGTACAATACCCTGTGACCACATCAGGCGATGCGGCAGCATCCTCAGAAGTAACTGCATAAACTTTTCATTGCTGTAACTGCTTCCTTGGTTTGGGACACTCTCTTGAATAATGTCCTACTTGATCATAGTTGAAGCATTTAACTCCAGCACTACTTTGCTTTTGTTGAGGTTGAGCCGTTGGGGTAGTCTTGGTTGTAGCATTAAAGCCTTGAGTACGGAAGGGTTGGAATGTCTTGGTGTTCTCTCCGTTATATGTATTTACATTAGGCCTTTTAATGCCCCTGTTCTGAGCAAAATAACTTTCCCTCTGGCTCGATTCCAGTACTCAAGCAATCTATACAGCTTCATTATAATTCTTCTTTTCCAATCCAAATACATGCTCACTGATATTTCCCCTAAGTCCCATGACAAATCTTCGGGTTTTAGTATTTTCCTCCTGCATATTAAAAGAAGCGAAGAAAAATAGTTCTTCATAACGCTGTTGATATACACCCACAGTCATCTGTCCCTGATACAGACTCAGAAACTCCTTTTCCATTTGATCTCTGAAACTCTTTGGAAAATACTTCTTGAAAAAAGCTTCTTTATAAATAGCCCATGTCAGTTGGGCGTGCTTCGTTAACCAATAACTTCTAGTTGATTTCAACCAGTGGTGTGCATCACCTTTTAACATAAATGTAGTACATAATACTTTTTCCTCTTCATTTATAGTCATTATCATGAAATTTCTTTCTATGCTGGCCACAAAGGATCCAACAGCTTACCTGTGAATTCCTTCGGCTTCAACTTCAAGAAACGCTTAATCAGTCTGGAATGATCAAGCTGATATTGTGCATAAGCTCCATATATAGGCGGTTGGAACTGATAGTTACCTTGATTGTACCCGCCTTACAGTGCTTCAGGATTTGGCACTTAGCCTTGTACTGTTTGTATTTGCGATGCTTGGGGTATAGTGTTGCTACCACCAGGTGCCTTACTAGCTTGTCCAGCAAGTAGAGATATTGTTTTTTCAACTGGAAAAGCAATTCCCATAGCAGCATGCATGTTGGCTTGCATTTGCTGCATATGCTACATTTGCTGTGCCAAATTCATCACCGTAGTAGCCAAATCCATAGATGGTGCAGGTAAGTTGGTTGGGTTGTCTTGGGTGTGCACATTCTGAGGCGTAGCAGGTTGAGTTCCAATATTTCCTTCATGTCCTTGTTGACCTTCATTGTCATTGGTTTCCATAGGTGGTGGAGATGGGTTGACATTCTGTCTCCTTCTACTTACTCTACGGCCAGCCATTTCCTATTTTCGACGATGGTAGTATCTGAAATCAAGGAAACATATGAGGCAAGCATAATATACATTAATCTCATGTTAATTTCTAATTAAACAAGGCAAAGTTTCAATTTTTAAAGTCATTCAGTCAAAACAGGCATTTTCATCGTAGGGTCGATCGTGGGATCGCACAATATGCGACCATAGGGTTGTGACCAAACGAACCCTGTCAGCTCACCGAGAGCCTGTGGTCAATTGTGGAGTCGATCATGGGGTCGCATTTTGGTAGAATTCTGCTACCACACGACACCAAATCAGGTTTTTAAATTCTGATTTCGAGCCATTTTCTTATTTTCACTTTTGTCTTCAATTATTCACAACTCAACTCGCCACCACTGAGTTGCTACAGTGTCAATCGTATGAATTCGGTGATTCTTTCATCGATCTATGACTTACATCCCGTTCCTCCAGGTATGTTCTCTACTCTTTCTCCTTTTTAAGCTTTCATACTTAGGTTTTGCTCCATTTATAGGGTTTTCTTCAAATTAATATTTTTCTGACCTTAAAATTTGGATTTTTATTGGGGGTTATTGCTATTAGCCACCCAATGGATGAAAGCCCTAAAGAAAATTCGAGTTTCATCGGTTAGTTTAATAGAAACTTGAAAATTCTCATTTTTGACCTAAATTTTAGGGTTTTTCCCCAATTGTCAAAATTTCCTCAAATTAGACATGCTTAGTTTAAATTTCTGATTGTATGAGCCTTGCAGGATGGTTTGAGCCTCTATAAGTCCTCCTGCCAAAATATTTGGGTGAAAAGTGAGGCTTTTGGCCAATCACGCCGTCATATTGCCAAAATTTTAAATTTCTACTATATTTGATATGTTGCTTGTTGGTCTATGGCCTTGCAGACAACATGGCTCGCACTAATGTCCCCAGAGTTTATGATCCCCATTGCTTCAGGTCCAATGAAATAGAGGCACAGTATCCCTAGTACGAGCACAAGAAAGTAGAAGGGGGTCGTTGTATCAACTTGGCCAGCCTAGCCTTATTTGATGTGGAGGGAGCTTTTGGTGATATGGGCTGACTCCTTATGATTCTGTATAAGGATTGCACCTATCCTGAGTTAGTGAAATAGTTTTATTGTAATTTACAGGTGGAGGGTGACCTAGAGGATATAAATAGGGGCAAAGAGCTCAGGATCACCAGTTTAGTTAAAGGGGTAGAGGTCTCATTTAACTGTCAAAAGTTGGCTGATATCTTGGGCATCTCAAATGACGGTCCCTTGCTATATTGTGCACCCAAGGAACCCCAGTTCCTATCAGTGTGAATGCACGGAGAAATAGATAACCAGATTCTTTGGGACGATCACTTGCAAATGAAAGCAATTAACCTACGTCCAGAGCCCCGAGTGTATTGCAAGATCATTCAGCACAATCTGATTCCCTAGAGTGGACACTATGAGAAAGTTTCAAAGTTGACCCAGTACCTTCTGTACTGCATCTGCACTAGGTAGCCTATCTGCCTTCCTTATATCATTATCAGGACCATGTACTGTGCCACGATGCCTAGTCTAGTGGGTACCTACCCTATAGGCGTTTGATCACCACTATACTCACTCGCCTGTAGGTAGACTTGGTTGATGAAAGGATTCACGAGGACACCTTTTCGAATGACCTTAACTGGGAGGCCATCTGTAAGATGGGGATGCGAGATGTGCAGGTCAGTAATGGGGAGAGAAATGCTATGAGACGTCCTCTCACTCAGGTAGCGGCATCATTTACAGAAGCGGCAGTAACAGCAGTAGCAGAGGTAGCAGCACAGGCACACGAGAGTGATGATGAGGAGGAGGATGATCGGATGTACATGGATGTAGATGTCATACCTCCTCCATCACCACAGCATTCCACTAGAGCTGACCCTTCTCGGGCTCCTTCTCACTCAGTTGGTCCTTCGCGCCCACCACCAGATGACATGATGGGGCTCCTACGTGAGATTCGAGAGGCTCAGCGTACCTTGAATCAGAAGGTAGTAGATCTGGCAGCTAGTCTCCAGGTGACCCAGTCTCAGGTAGCCTAGCATGCAAGAGTATGCTGAGGATATGACCTAGATCGTGAGGGACCTCCTCCTCCAGCACCCCCAGCTTCATGATACCGCTTATTTTTTTTTCTTTTATACTACAGAGTAACTGTCTGGGTTATGGACCGTACTCTGATTCGAATGTATCTTTTTCTTATTTTCTTTTGGATTTATATATATATATAGATATATATATATATATATATATATATATATATATATATATATATATTATAGGAAAGAGAGGCCGTGGAAAGAGAGAGGAAAGAAAGGCCATGGGAAAGAGAGAGGGAGAAGGAAAAAAGGAAAGAGAGAAATAAAAAAAGGGAAAAGAAAAAGAAAAAAACATTTTCTAGAGAGAATAACATGAAAGAGAGAGAGAGAAGGAAAAAAAGGAAGGAAAGAGAAAGGAAAGAAAAAAAGGAAAAAAAAAAGAAAAATAAAACGTTTTCAAGAAAGAAAACGTGAAAAGAGAGAAAAGAAGAAAGAAAAAAAAAAGGAAAGAAGAAGAAAAGGAAGAAGAAGAAAAGGAAAGAAGGAATTTTCTAGAAGAAGGAAAGAGAGAAAGGAAAGAGAGAAGGGATTTTCTAGAAGAAAAAGGAAAGAAAGGAAAAAAAACGTGGAGAGGAAAGAGAAAAAGGAAGGAAGAGAAGAAAGGAAAGAAGAAAAAAGGAAAAAAAGAATTTTCCAGAAGAAAAAGAAGAAAAGGCAGGACTAGAAAAGAAGAAAAGGAAGGAAGAGAGAAGAGAAGAGAGAGAGAGAGAGAGAGAGAGAGACGTTTTCTACTCTAGAGAAAATGTGGGGAAGAGAGAAGAGAGAAGAGAAAAAGGAAGGAAGAGAAGAAAGGAAAAAAGAAAAAAGAAAAAAAGATTTTCTAGAAGAAAAAGAAGAGATAGAAAGAAAGATCTTCTCGAAGATGAGAAGAAAAGCATAAATAGGCCAAGAAAAAGAGAGATAGATCTTCTTTTTCCAGACCACAAGGAGAGAGAGAACGTGGGTAAGAGAGAAAAAACGTGAAAGAGGGAGAAAGAAAGAAGAAGAAGAAAAGAAAAGAAAAAAAGAGAAGAAGAAAAGAGAGAAAGAGAAGAGAGAGAGGAGCAGAGGAGAGGAGAAGGAGGGGAGAAGGAGGGTTCACCTTCAAAGAGCTTGATACGATCTCCAATCATCCTACATCGATGGTTTCACTCCATTCGGGCACAAGATTAGTACCCTAAACAAATTTAGAGGTCTTTAGAATGCTCGAATGTCAATTGTGCGTGAAAAAGGCTAATTTCTATGAAATCTCGATCAGGAATGCTCTATTACATGCATATTAATGCTAGGATGCCTATGTCTAGCATTTTTCACGAATGATAATTTGTCTAAGCTATTCAATGATGAAGTTTTGAATGCTATATGATGATGTTTGATGTTTTTAACAAGTTTCATAAAGTGGTTTTCTAACCTAAAATTTTCAGATTTAGGATCCAAATTTAGGACGTGCATCACCTGTAGTTTTTCTTATATTTTGAAACCCAAATTTTTATGGGAGTCTCTCTAATACGTTGTACGACTACCCTAGAAATTTCGTTCCATTTGGAATTGGAAAAGTATATCCAAAAATTCATCTTTGACATTGATATTTTACTCGAATGTAATGCAATCCTTCATTAGAAAGTCTCTAGACAAGCGTCTTATGGCCATAATTAGGAAAACAGATTCATATGAACCTTTTAGATATGAAAGTCTTCTCAAAAATGGCACTGGTTTCGTATTTTTTTAATTTTTTATTAAATTGATATCAATTTTTAAGTGCATGGTGCTCTGATTTTGAATCTGTCAGGATGCACTAATTTTTCATAAAGAAAAGATGTTGTTTTCACTTGTTTTTCTTAATAAAATTTTATATCAGACAGTTACCTACATTGACATATGTCTGGATTTAATTTTCATTAAGTATAGGATTTTATTCAGAATTTATGGTGCAACTGGTCAAAAATCTAGAACAGAATTGACCAATGCACATATCTGGTCTTGGGGCATACCTTTGACCTATTTTTGCTCTCTGTTGGGATTTGACTCCTTCATATGAAATATAACATGTTGAGTCATCTTTCTGTGAAAAAAAAATTAAGCTTGATTTGAGTCACAGAAGACCTACTTATGGTCATTCTTGTGTAATGTGACAAAATCTGAATGCAGTTCATAGTTTTGTCCATTATCTGAAACCTTGTGTCACAATTTTGACAGTTTTGAGTCATTAATCTTTCCAAATGTCTTCATAAAAATTACAATTTTTTAAAGAACATTGAACATATGTTTTTGATAATTTTTCACTTTTCAAAAAAGGTTTCATTGATGTCTCATTCATTGTAATATGAAATTGATTGTTTGAGTAAATTCTGTCATATTTGGATAAATGGCTATATTTAGAGCATTCATATGCTTTGTTTGGATTGTGCATACCATATTTGCCATATTCCATGTGTTGCTATATTTGGTAGAATAAGTAGATTTTTACCATATTTAGCAAAATCATAATAATTACTATTTTTAAGTCTTACTATGCTTAGAAAATTGCATATAAGATCTTACCTTTTTGAATGATTCATGCCATATTTTGCATTCTATGTTTGGTACTTACCATATTGATATATAGATGCATACATCAATTTATTACCATATTAGGTCTTACTATGCTTAGAAAATAGCATATAAGATGTTACATTTTTTGAATAATTCATGCCATATTTTGCATTCTATGTTTGGTACTTGCCATATTGATATATAGATGCATATATTGATTACTTATCATATTAGATCTTGTCATGCTTAAATTAGCATATTAGATCTTGTCATATAGGCTCTTGCCTTATTTGCAATACATACCATGTTAGGGAGATTTTCATAATCTTACTATATGTTGTGATAGTTACCATAAATATCATACATGTCATGCTTAGATAGAATATTCCATTTATGACAATAACTTTATTTTTTGCAAACACCCTAGTTGAATTGCCATGTATGCACACTTCTAAAAGACAATCTAGGCGTAGGGACGAGCATTTAGGCACCCACGTTCTTGGGAAGGGCATAATGGGAAATAATAAAAATTTTAATAAAGAAAGAGAATATTTTGCCAAACCTTCCAAAATTAGAGCTTAGGATGAAAAGGGTAACTCGGGATGATTGCCACCCCTCAATAAACCATAAATCTATAGTAGGTTCTCAATCCTAAACCTAGAATAGGTTCTCAATCCTTATCCTAAAACAGGTTATTCAGCCCGAACTACGCGGATTCTGATTCCTAGGTCAAACCCTAGGATACGTAGGCTATTTGGGAGAAACCCAAATTCGGATCCAAACCTTAGTCCACTAGGACTATCCATAGATCCAGTAGGATATTTACCCACATTTTGACCTAGAATGGGTTATCCACATTTCGTCCCAAATAAGGTTATCTATATTCCAACCCATAAAGGGTTATCCATATTATGACCCATAAAGGGTTATCCATTCTTAGATCCACTAGGATTATCTATCAGTTCGTATAGACTATCCAGATCCTAACCCATAGGATTTTCTCATCCTTTCAAGCATAAACATCAACTTGAACAATGAACTTAATCATGCACAAGTATAAATCACAATCATAAACTTTAATCACACATGAACTACGATGGTGAACCTGATTTTCAGAATAATTCTGTGTTACGTAGGAAATCTGATGGATATAGATTTGGTTCAAAGATATCAAACCACTTGGTTTGGTTTGGTTTAATAGATAGAGTCTAGCATAGGAAAGGTATAGGAGACCGATTTCGATCGGGCGGTTTGGGTGCCTAACCCCTTCCCATAACCGTAACCTGATGCTTACCCAATCTCTGATGGACCAGAAATCCAATCTAAGGGTCATGAGTCAATCGAAGTCTTACCTTGGGGTGAGATTTCACATTTCTAAGGTTCTAGACCTTAACCTAGGTGGCGACTTCCAAAGATTTCCAACTTTATCCTCAGAGTGGCGACTCCGCTGGGGATATAAATGTTAGACTCCTAAATGAAAACTTTCCTTGCATGAATTGGATGCTAGCTTTTAGGATACTATATTTATGCTTGTATAATATTGTTTTGGGGGGAATGGGTTCAGTCACACATTCATGCGAGTAGCCAAACCGGGTTCCAAGCAAATGGGGCAGCCCGCTAGTCGAAACAGACAAACTTGGCCTGTACTTTGTGAGACCACGACCGGCGAGTAGCCTCTAACATCGCTTGATTCTTGCAACATAGTATATAAAGGGATTGGGGGCTCATAATTCATCATGCATTTGGTGATAGGTTACCCCATCCTTGTCAAGGTGGCCTTTTCTATCCTAACCCAGATTGTAGCCCAATGCTTGTTATTTTGGGTTCATCACTGAACCAACCCAGTAAAATCTGCTTAAACATGACATCCATGTTCGAGACGTCAAATTTCTCCCCGTTTTTGTTCTCGATTAGTCAACATGTTAGAATCTACACGATGAGCATCTTGAACTCTCACCCATTGGGAGTATGAGGTATGTATACAACTGTTCTACATCATAGTAGACGGTCACTATACACCCTCCATTAAGTAAGCTCGATGTGTCGAACCCCTCATTGTAAACACGTCGATTTCGAAAAATGAATAAAAAATCCCTGTCAAGACATAGATACCATGGTCAAGAAGAAATTTACTAGTTTGTTCATTTATGAACCGCTTTTGCTAACCATCCCTAATAAGGACAATGGATTAATATATCCATTTCAATTTCATTGAATTCGATAATCTAATTGGCCAGACCTTGGTACCACTGATTATCCATTTTGGAATCACGAGGTCCCAAGACTGAACACATGGCTTAATCAAATTCAATTAAATTGACTTGGATAATGTTTACCCGATCACCCTTATGAAGGAGCTAACTCTTGTTTGGTTGAGTCATCCTTGATTGTGTATGTGACTTCTTTCCGCTCCCATCATCCTAGAGTCCTAATATTTATCACTTTTGGGTTCTTTTCTAGTACAAGTCAAGGAGTCAGCCTAAACCACAACCATTTCTACCTCTTGGATAAGGGATCCCATTACTGGGAGGTTGTCTAGGGTGTACACACCAGAGCCAGTTAGTCCCACCTCAACCACATCAACTGAATCAATGGTTGAAGGATCAAACCAAGTCCCAAGCACTATGGATTCCAAGATGGAAAAGATGGAGGATACCATAATGTGATTACTGGTATGATGTTGTACTTACTCTTTTAGTTACTGCATTAATTGTATGAGCATGTAGAACTAAGAGCTAATTAAAACCTCAGGTACAGTAAACATAGCAGGGGTACCCGCGAGAGTCCTATTTGACTCAGGGGTCACCCATTCCTTTGTGTCAGTATCATCAACCCATCAAGACTTTGGAACCAACTCTATTAGTTCAATCCCCTATGGGAATGGAAGTGGTATTAGAAGAATATTATGGACCTTGCCCAATACATATTGAAGGATGGGATTTGGAAGCCAATCTAGTCCAGCTTGAGATATCGGATTTCAATGTTATTCTGGGAATGAACTGGTTATCTCAGCACTCAGCAAGCCTATTGTGTGATGAGAAGAAGCTAGCCTTCAAGGACAGCGAAGGAAATAAGTTCAACTTCAAAGGGATTAAGTTTCCTAGAAAGAGAAAGCTTATACTCTCTGCCCTTAAAGCAAAGAAGTGCCTAGAGAAGAGGGGAATAGGATATCTCGTATCAGTTGTAGATGTGACCGCTAACTTGCCAAAGATGGAAGACATCAAGGTAGTGCGAGAGTTTCCTGAAGTGTTCCTAGAAAACCTACCAGGATTACTACCAGACAGGGTGATTGAGTTTGTGATAGATCTTCTACCAGGGGTAGTGCCGGTATCTAGAGCACCCTATAGAATGGCTCCTATAGAGTTGACGGAGTTGAAGATCCAGCTACAAGAATTATTAGACAAGAGATTCATAAGGCCAAGTATATCACCTTGGGGAGAACCTATGTCACACCCCAATTCCGCACTATTCAGAATGGTGTGATGAATCCCTAACAAACCAACGGTTCAACCAGGATCTCGAGTAGGCTATATCCGTGTTATCTAAACCCCATACATCCATAATCATAATCAGAGTAAATACACAATAGCGGAAGTATTATAATAAAATAAACTGAGAATCTATTATGATATTAATATTTAAATAACAAATTATTCTGTAACAACTAAGACGTAAATAAATATCAAATACATGTCTTTAATAAATCCAAATAAAGAAAACTAGAAAAATATCTAATCGAATACACATGAGTTGCACTCGCAAGAGATGTCATGTGTATCCACTTCATCTTCAGCTACCATCGCTACAACGTTCCCGTACGCTGGAGAATTCATATAATCTTCAACAGTACAACCTGCATCATCAACTAAAATATTCGACGTCGAAAAGGGTGAGCACACATCATGGCTCAGTGAGCAAACAAAACAATGCAACAATACATATGCATGCAATCAATTCATATCTTTGGTCTGGTTTTACGTTTGCACTGTGCTATAGAAAGGATAGGTGGCCGCCGCACCTCTATGCACGAGAGTGTGGATACGCCCGATGACTCTCACCATCGCCCACAGCACCCAAATGAACATTGTACAACGAAGGTCACATTTATCGATGCACAACTCCATACCAACAAATAAACCCCTGATGGCTAGGGCTGCAAACGGGACTCGCTACTAACCAATCCTAATGTCAAATAGTGTATCCAAGGCTTCACCCCAGCATCCCTCAGAGCACCCATAGAGATAGAGCTAAGGCCCCCCGGTAGAGTATAGGACTCAAGGACCGAGACCCTCCTTGATGCCCTACGTCGCAATAGTTCTGCTAAGGTAATGGCGATACGACGATGCTAATGCACAAGACTTGAGTCAGAGATAGAGCTAAAGTGTCTGGATTAAACACCGCATAACACCTCCCCTGATGCCCTACTCGCATCAAGCACACTAACCACACACAAATATTCACATGCCTATTCCTAGCATCAATCATCATCATCATGTTATAAGTAAACAAAATTAAATATGCATGAACAATAATAGCAGGAATATTGGATGACATGTTGAATGCACATTACAAGAATATTCGCATAGAATCAAGCATGGCATTGGACTCAAGAAAATAAAAATAGTTTATTATTAACCAATTAGTTTAGGTCTTGTTCCCTCACCTTAGCTTGTTATTAGATCATCTTCCAAGCTTTAGAATCACCTTTATACTGTTATTATATTGCTAGAAGACCTAACAAAGTCGATAGAATTTAATTAGAATTAATTCCGAATTTAAAAATCATTCTGTTAACTGAGGGTCGGAGGTAGGGTCGGAGTCATGATCGACCCTGGGTGCGACCCTCCCCAATCTGGACTTCCCGAACACTGAGGGTCGATTCTCAGGATCACATAGGGTCGGATGGTCATCGACCCTCTGTGTGACCCTCGGTGTATTTTGGTCAATTTCCTTCCTTTTAATTCATTCTTAGTGTTTGGGGTCTTATGGCTTGCTCCTACATTCCATTCAACATTCATTCTATGGACTAGAACCATGAATCATCCACTTGGATAGCTTTCATGTAATTTCTCATAGTTTTCCATGAAAACCTAACCATGGTTGATGGTTTGGGTTTCTCCGAGATCATACTCTCCTCATTACCTACCCTAAGGTCTGTAGAAACTCATGGAATTAGTATGCATACCTGAGAAGATTACTCCTTCTCTGCAACTCTTCCCCTTTTTGCTTTCTCCTTTTCCTTGTTTCTCTTCTTCTCCTTTTCCTTCTCTTCCCTTTCTCTCAATTCAATTAGGATTGTAAAAGGAGTGAAAGAGGCTTAGGCACGTCCTTTAAATAGAGTAGAAACATCCTAAAATAAGTCCCCTTTGAGATTAGGAAAGAATCCAAATCGAAAATTAGGAAATTTCCTAATTTCTGTCTCGACGGCAACTGAGGGTCGATGGGAGGGTCGATGATCCCGTCGACCCTAGGTTCTTAAGATGTCCGACCCTCCCTATAAAACAGAGGGTCTGACTTTCTATTTTGGGGGGTCCGACCCTCCTTAGCTGGGTATGCGACCCTCCCCTTAAATTGAGTGTTTTAGGGTCGATTTGATACCTGAGATCTCGATCTCCTTCACGCCCTTGGTCCATTTGACTCGACCATGATGGGTAAACCTGGTTCAAGGTGATAAGACCGGGTTAGATTGACACGGCTCTTACAACCTGTGCTATTTGTCAAGAAGAAAGATGGTAGCGTACGTCTTTGTATGGACTATCGAAAGTTAAACAAGCTCACCATCAAGAACAGGTACCCACTACCTAGAATAGATGACTTGTTTGATCAACTGCAAGGTGCAAGTGTGTTCTCAAAGATTCATCTAGGTCAGGGTATCATCAACTCAAGATCAAGGAGGCAGACATTCCCAAGACAGCTTTCAGAACAAGGTATGGGCACTACGAGTTCCTTGTGATGTCCTTTGGGTTGACCAATGCACCTACATCATTTATGGAACTGATGAACCAAGTATTCCATGACATATTAGACATGTCGGTTATAGCATTCATAGATGATATTTTGGTATACTCCAAGGACAAGGAAACGCATGCAATGTAATTGAGAGTGGCATTACAGAGACTAAGAAGAGAGAAGCTCTATGCAAAATTCAAGAAATGTGAATTTTGGCTAGATGAAGTGGCTTTCTTGGGTCACGTGGTCTCTACTGAAGGAATTAAGGTGGATCCAAGCAAGACTGCAATCATAGTAGGATGGAAAGCGCCGAAGACTGTTGCTGAAATTCGTAGCTTCTTGGGACTAGCAGGATATTATAGAAGATTTGTGAAATATTATTCCAAGATCGTCGTTCCACTCACCAGGCTGACCAAGAAGGGGGATAAGTTCATATGGACGGAAGAATGTGAGAAATACTTCCAGACACTGAAGTCAAGACTGGTTTCAGCACCTATATTGACTATTCTTACTCTAGGCCTTCCATTCACACTGTAAACAGATGCTTCGGGTTTGAGATTGGGATGTGTGTTAATGCAAGGAGAACAAGTAATCGCCTATGCCTCAAGACAAATGAAGGTGCATGAGAATAACTATCCGACACATGACCTAGAATTGGCAGTAGTTATTCATGCTATCAAGACTTAGAGGCACTACATGTATGGTGAGAAATTTCATATTAAGTCTGACCACAAAAGCCTGACATATCTTTTCACCAAAAAGGATCTGAATATGAGGCAAATGAGGTGGTTAAAATTACTTAAAAACCACGATTGTGACATTCAGTACCATCCAGGTAAAGCAAATGTTGTAGCTGATGCTCTGAGTAGGAAATGGGCGTCGAACCCTGAAGCAGGGCCGAATACAAATGCTGCATTATGTGCCACAGTTTCTAGCTAAACGGAGAATGAGGAGTAGCTCTTACTAAAGTCGGCAGACAATCCAATGGAGCAAGGTTTGATATACAAGTTTACCCTTATGTTTGCAGCACTGAAGATTTTGCCTGACCTGACAGAGGAGGTAAAAGCAGCAGTCCTACAGGACACATACTTCAGGACAGTGCAAGAAGATTTGGAAAATGGTCGAGCCAATCCTGATTTCACCTTAGATGTAGACAAGGTACTCAAGTATCGTAGACAGCTATGCATACTTGAGAATGAGGATTCAGAAATTAAAAATCAAATCATGTTGGAAGCTCACTCCACCCCACATTCAGTACATCCTGGAAGTACTAAGATGTACCATGACCTAAAGAGGTTGTACTAGTGGAGGCGTATGAAAGCAGATGTGGCTAGATATGTCTTTTAATGTCTAAACTGCCAGCAAGTTAAAGAGGAGAGACAGAGGCCCGCAGGTTTATTGCAGCCATTACCTAAGCCGGCATGGAAATGGGATTGTATTACCATGGACTTCGTCACTGGCCTACCTATGACTCCAAGGTCAGTGAATGCGGTTTGGGTAGTTGTAGATCGCCTCACCAAAATGGCAAGATTTATCCCTATCAAATCGCAATACACCATGGACAGGTTAGCAAAATTATATATGGACAAATAGTCAAACTCCATGGCATCACAAAGAGTATAGTATCTGACAGAGATTCACGCTTCACGTCAAAGTTCTAGGAGGGATTACAGAAGGCCATGGGAACAAAACTAAAGTTCAGTACAGTCTTCCACCCTCAAAAAGATGGTCAGTCAGAGAGGACCATCCAGATCCTAGAAGACATGCTTTGAGCATGTGCTATCGACCTCAAGGGAGCTTGGGATGAGAAGCTTTCACTCATAGAGTTTGCCTACAATAATAGCTACCAGGCTACGATCCAGATGGCTCCATATGAAGCCTTATATGGTAAGAAATGCCGGACACCATTGTTATGGAATGAGGTTGAAGAAAGACGGATTGTAGGACCATAATTTGTTGAGGAAACCTGCAAAGCAGTGGATCATATTAAGAAAAGAGTGAAGATAGCACAAGTGCGTCAAAAGCACTATGCTGATAATAGGCGCTGAGACCTCAAATTCACCGTTGGTGATATGGTATTTTTGAAGGTATCACCAGTAAGAGGTCTGATGCGGTTCAAAAAGAAAGGAAAATCATGTCCTAGGTATGTGGGACCATATGAAATTTTGTCCCAATGTGGCAATGTGGCCTATCAACTTGTATTGCCACCAGCAATGTCCAGTGTCCACAATGTCTTCCATGTGTCCCTATTGAAGAAGTACGTCATCTACCGCTTTTAACCCTGTTTGCATAGGCTTGTGCACAGATTTACGTTCAGTAAGAGACCCCTGTCATATTCTTGTTGCAGACCCTCCAGATTTAATAGAAAACTTGACCTTCGAGGTAGTACCAATCGAGCTAATCAATCGAAAGATATAGCAGCTTCGAAGGCGTGTTATACATTACATTAAGGTAGTTTGGAAGAGCCAAGATGTAAAAGAAATCACCTAGGAAGAGGAGGACGCCATGCGACAAGCATACCCTCATCTTTTCGACTAGGAAGGTATGTACAATTTCGAGGATGAAATTTCCTTCAAGGGTGGAGGAATTGTGAGACCTACAAACAAATTTCAAGGACGAAATTTCTTTTAAGGGTGGTAGAATTGTAAGAACCATACTCCAAAAATCTGGTTTAATTCATGGTTTACATTGTGACAGGTCTCCAAATCATAATCGGACCGGAAGACGAGGCCGGGTGATGAACCACGATATCCAGGTATGAAAAACGATATGTAAAAACTCAATTTTTACACACCGGCCTCAGTACCGGTCTCACTCTGAGTGAGACTGATATATGCAGACGGTATGTTTTCTTGAGTGGAGAGAAACTCCAACGGGTCCCACACTCTAAATCTGAGTTTAGAAAACCTTTTAGATGTAGGAGACCTTCCTAGAATGGTCTCCCACTTTATATATCATTCTTTCTCTTTAGATCCTTTCCAAACTCTCTCGGACCCTAGAGCCGTCTGGAAGAGATCTGAGAAGGAGCAAAGAGGAAAGAGCCTGTACGAGAAGGGGATTTTCCATTGGAGGGGAGCACCGCCATTCAACAAACACCGGTAAGTGCTCAACCTCTATATTAATGTTTGGGATTACGGATCAAAGTCGTGAAACGGCGTAATGATCTAGAACCCTAGAACTATAAAACCCTAGTTTCATTAAGATCTATTTTGAAAAGGATGGGACAAAATAATTTAAACCTAGGTGACCAACAAGCATCTCGACCTTAGAATGGTTTAAGAAGAACCCTAAAAATTAAGCCGATGATCAACGAGAGAGAGAGAGAAAGGTCTGAGATTGGGCTTTCGGACCCATACCGTCAGACATACCGACTGGACAATAAGTCCTACGGTATGGTCTTGTAGTATATACCGCAGGCACATACCGGCTGCAGTATACTGAGACCGGTACTGAGACCGGTATGTGAGGCCGGTATATATCGCAGGCCCATACCAGTTTCAGTATAGTGAGACCGGTATTGCCACCGGTATGCTTATCGAAGCCTTGTTGTTGGTCAGACTTGGTTGGAACCAACTGTAACCCTAATAATTTAATTCTAATCTATAAATATGATCATGTAGGACTTGTAGACGATGTGAGTGGACTCTGTGATACAGAGCGGACTTGCAATTATGCGTCAGGTAAGGGACAAGACCCCAAACCCTAAGTAACTAAACAACAGTAAACCGTTGTGATCATATCTGTTTCTGTGATTATTGTTTGTTGCTTGTGCATTTCACATGCCATCTAGTTATTTAAATTTTATTATCTATTCATGCATATTCGTATGCTACAATGATGTTTGTTTAGGCATGTGATTGTTTTCGTTAGTGTGTGGAATATGAAGGAGAGTGGAGCCCTGGATATATCCTCACACTGACACCTTTTCGTATCGTCGTCTACCTTAGCGAGCTTGGTGCGAATAGGTATCAGGGGACGACATGGGATTGTGGCTTTGCCTGCCCACCAGACTTGAGCCTTATCTCTATGTCATAGGGAGCTATGCTGGGGTAGGGCAATAGGTATTCTAATGACATATAGGACTGGTTAGGAATGGAACTCACTTGCAAGCCCTTGCCAATAGGGGTTTAGGTGTTGGTGAGGTGTAGGGTATCAGGGGGAGGACGTAGGATGGTGGCTCAGCCTACCCACCAGACTCTAGCTCTATCTCTATACCGGAGTGAGTAATGTGGGGCAACAACAGTAGTGTGGATCGGAGCCTAACTGTTGGGTATGCTCACACTTTCATGCATGGAGGTGCGGTGGCTGTCAAACCTTACCATAGTATTTTGCAAGTTATACTTGATCCAATTGTAATGTTATCTCATGCATTTTGTATGTTGCATTGGTCTTATGCTTTACTGAGCTAACTTGTGAGCTCTCCCCGAATATATATACTCTTTTTCAGATGTTGATGCAGGTTACACTGTTGAGGACTTTTTGGCTATTCTAGCTTATGGGACAGTGGTTGCTATAGATTCATAGAAAGTGGAGGACGAGCATGATGCCTCATGCGAGTGCACTTACTGTGTGTTTCTTTAGGATTATTTATTTATTCTTTTAGTTGGGTGTAGACGATGTATTAAATTATTATTTATGATTGTGGATTGTTGAGATCCTGATGTGAGCTGTGGTTTGGAGACGGTTTACTCACACTTCTGGTTCAGCCATAATTGGGGTGTGACACCCTTGCTTCGCAGGCCCTGTTTAAGTCGTACCTGACAGTTTGCCATTATGCACTCTATGGTTCTACAGGATATGTGTCCATCAGTACATGAGCACGTCACGTTCTAATGAATAATTATCTTTCTTACCAAAAAAAGAAAATGCAACAAATGAGCAAACATAACAATAAAATAAATTCAATAAATTTTTTTGTCCCCAATCTCTTTTAGATTAAACGAAGAAAAACTTGTAACCCATTGAATTTTAGAAAATTTTCACCTACCACCCAAAAAGCTTTCGACAAATCATCTACCACCCAAGTTTTTTAAAAACATCACCTATCACCCAAATTACCCAAATGTTAGTTCATTAACTGATGGGAAAGAGTTGAAATTGTGTGTAGACATTTATACTCTTGTAATTTTAAACTTAAAAATGTTAACCAATATAAAAATTACTTATCTGACCTTCTAGTGTAAATAACACCATTTATCCCTATTAGATTCAATCTCATCGAAACTTGTTGATCTCCTTCGTTCTAGGCTGCAACAACGAATCTCCTCCAAAGGTTAGTGTTTTTCTCCCATATCTTTCCTCTCTCCCTCATCGTTCTCCCCTTCCTCTCTCCCTCATCGTGATTCTGATTTCCTTTCCCCTCTCCTTCTTCTCTCCTCATCGTGATTCTGATTTCCTTTACCCTCTCCTTCTTCTCTCCCTCATCGTGATTCTGATTCCGAAGAAATTTCTTAGGAACTTAAAGAACCACAACGCGATAAGAAAGGGGCACAAAGATGCTTTAAGAAATACGTTGAAGAACTACAAGGAGACTAGGAAATCCAATGAACAACAATGGAATATGGATAAATGAAACAAAAAAGAAAATCAAAACAAATGTTAAAAAAAAAAAAAAAAGGATGAATACACTCACAGCAATTAGAAAGAATAGAGAAAATTTTAAGAAAATAAACATAAAAATCATGGCAGCCTCAAATTGGAACCTATAAAAATCATGGCAACCTCAAATCACAAAAGTCCAATGGCAATTGAGATTTGCCAGCAAATGGCTCTGGAAGTTTATCGCCGAGAAACTGATTCAGGAGGTCGTTGTCGATGTCATGCACAAATCTCCATAGATCGTTACAGAAGGAAGTTGCTGCCCAAGAAACACAAAAATAATCGGACATAAATAGAGAAGCTTGAACTCGTTGCCATCACGGCAAGCAGAGCAACATAGATTGTCATCGGCTTGATTGGAGAAATCAGAAATTGAGCCGAGACGGTGGCAGAAATGTGTAGGGTTGCGCCGGAGAATCAATGGGCTAGTTGGAGAAAAAAGAAAAAAAGAAAAAAAAATTAAACAAATATGAAAAGGAAAGAACACAGCCGCCGACCGTCATCAAGCTTCTTTTTAATCGACTCTGAGTTGTCTTCTTCGGAACCCCCTTTTACTCTTTCTTAAAATCATAATTTTAAAGAAAGAACACAGCCGCCGGCCCTCTCCTTCCTCTCTCCCTCATTGTAATTCTTGGAAATCAGAATCACGTGTGCTACAGCATCGTCCTTGCTGGGCTACAGAAACATTGTCGGCAATCGGAGCAGCAGAGTGAAGGTGAGATCGGGAGTTCGAAGTTAGGGTTGGGAGGAACAGTAAAATTTTGGGATTTAGGAATCTAAACAAGACTCAAAATGGGGGGTAGGGTAAAAATATAAGTAAGGGTAAATTAGAATTTTTTTCCCTTACAATAAAGGTATTATTGTCATTCACAAATTTTCTAATGGCTGACATCAGCAACTAATGGCTCTGTTATATGGTTTTGAATCTTTTTGATAAACATTTGGATAATTTAGGTGGTAGGTGATGTTTTTAAAAAACTTGGATAGCAGATGAAAATTTCTCTTGAATTTTGATTCAGACCCAAACAATGGCACATGATACTTGTATGACAAATGGGAAGACTGAGAGGAACAAGAACAGAAGAAGAAGGATAAGAAACAAAAAAAAACTAAAAATAATACAACTGGAGAAAGCTGATGTTGCTGCTGCTGGAAGAACTGATGTTGCCATGTGGCACTGGAAGAAGACGATTTTGCTGCCTGAATAACTGATGTCGACAGGTTTAAATCGATACAAATTAATCGGGTCAGCCAATTTAATACCAATACCTTGAATCATGATTGGAAGATCTAATCATAGAAAAAGTTATAAGATTAAAAATTAAAAAGAGAGAGAAGTGTAGAGAAAATTTAAGAATAGTTAAAAAAATGATGAAGTGGGTGGGATGGGAAAAGAGAATAATATACAGATTTTTTGGAAAACTTTTAAAAAAAACCGGAGTTTCCAAGTTCTTTCTTTAATTACTTCCATTGGAGCAAAAGAGTCTAACTGAAACTTGTAATTCAGAATCCTTATATTATTAAGGTCAAAATCAATATTTCCTTAAAAAAAATTCCAAGCATACATGTACATAAAGTATATTAATTTAATATTATAGAATTATTGTTGTAACAAGAGTTTGTTATTTTTTCAAATATTATAAGGAATCTATTTAGTCGTATGAGTAGACGATGTTTCTATTTCAACCGTTGGATAGAGAGAACATGATCTAGATTACTCACATGTCGAATTTCAAACTCTAATTCAATCAAATACCTTCTATGTATTGATATATATTCCATGTATGTCCATGCATGTGTATGAGTATTCCAAACATTACTATAACTCTCCCCAAGTTAGAATGAATTAAATTAAAAAAATGATAAAAATAAATAATCTAGATTTGTTTTGTTATATTTTCAAATGTAACAAACCTTTGTTATGATACTTTTGTTACAATAATAACAACTTTCTAATATTTACAAAAAAGAAAAAAATTTTAAATCTCTACATAACATGGTCCATATATTCCAAACATACATGCACATAAAATGCACATAAAGTATATTAATTTAATATTTATCAGAAAAAAATATATTAATTTAACTAATCATTAAAAATCTCTATCTAAGATGGTTCATATATTCCAAACATACATGCACATAAATTATATTAATTTAATATTTACAAAAAAAAAGTATATTAATTTAATTAATCATTAAAAATCTCTATCCAAGATGTTCCATGCCATATCTACAAGTTTTGGGATCCAAATCGGCTCAGGGAGGAGGGAGACGTCCCTGTCAGATGGTCGACACATGACTCTCGAGAAAATTTCAACCCCACGTCTGTGCCTACATCCAGTCGACAAGCCGAGCCAATTGTTGGCTCGGGGCTTGGATTTTCCCAAAAATCATATATCGACCATCCAATGGGGCGTCTCTCTCTCCCTAAAGTACTAAGAGGAGACGATTTGAATCCCCAGTAATTTTGCCCATCTAAAATTCCTCTATAACTGACTCTCCTACCAAATAAGGTTGGTTCATCACATGTCAAACGATATGGTCATCACTTTCTATTCCTTAGATTCTAGAAACTTGTAATTCAGAGCATGAATCAAGTATTCGGTATCAAATAGTCTGAATCGATTGAATTGTATCGATTTTGAACTTGACGAATTTTTTAATTGATTCGAACTCCAATCCAAACTTGTTTTTATAATTTATTATATATAATATTATTCACATGTCAACTTCCAATTAGATTTATAGGTTTTGGACATGCCCGGATCTGCTTCCCACGACCTTCTCAATAAAAAATAAAAAATAAAATTAAAAATTTGGAAATAGAGTTTTTATTTAAATATTCAAGCTGACGGGCTATCTCTCCTCTTTGTTGGCTTCTGACTTTTGTGTTTAAATCACTGAATCCTTCTGTTTCGGAGCTTTGTCTAATCCATCAATGGCATCCCCGTCTTCTTCCTCGATCGATCAAGTCTCATGGCGAGCTTCGGTTCTGTCGAGACACCTTCAGCAATCCACAGACAACTCTTTCCAATCTCTTCAGTCCTCTGTTTGTCTGCAATACTCCCCTCCAGAGCTCTCAGAGAAGTTCGAATTCGATGTCAGAGAGATGCGTAGATTGCTCGATGATCACAATTTTGAAGATCGAGACTGGTTAATGGGACTAATGATGCAAAGCAATCTCTTTTCCCCCAGAAATTCTGGAGGCAAGGTTTTCGTTTCACCGGATTATAACCAGTCGATGGAGCAGCAGAGGGAGGTGACTATGAAGAGGATTGAGTATCTTTTGGATCGAGGAGTTTTCAAGGGCTGGTTGACTGACAGGACCCTCGAAGGGGAGATGCGGAAGTTGACTTTGATGGATGTTGTGACAGTCTTCGATCACTCACTTTCTGTTAAGATTGGCGTTCATTTTTTCCTCTGGTACTTTCGTGAGCTTCTTCACTTTAATAATTGAGCCTTTTAATTTAAGTGATTCTTTCCCTTTAACCCAATTACTTCCCTTTTGCCTTACTGATTATTTGGCCTCTGGAATTCTTATTTCTATTTGTTTCTTACTTCTTTCATAGAAAAATCATTTCTCATACTTCATCTGTCTGAAGCAATTATAATTTTGAATGTGTCAAACATGATAAATTTTCTAGTGAAGCTTTCAGATTTGCTTGGTATGAGTTTCCTTACCTAGCTACTGTCCTACAAGGTATTCCTAGATTTGATTGACTGTGGCTTTTAGAACTGTGAACCATCCATTCATTCCCCCCTATTTTATTATGAACATTGTACAAAAGTGCTTGCTTTGAAGTATTATGGCAGAGGCATGCTGTCTCTTTGTTCATAAGCTATCATGAGACTCAAGTAATTAAATATAGTAAAAATCAAGGTTTGGAATTTTGGTTTTGTGCTTGGTTTCGACCAGGCACGGCCGAAATTTGGCTGAAACCATGGAAAAAAAACTGTCAAATTTGAAATCAGTTTCGGTAGCCAAAACAATTGATTTTTTAGCCCAATTTTTTTGTGTGATGCATTTGTAACCTTCTTAACATATCCATTAAAATATTTGCACAAAAAAAAATCCCAAATGGTATTTCTATGTCTTACCATGGTATGTTAATGTGTGCTAGAACCTAAGGATTGTATCAGAAGTTAAATAGGCAGCACTTATTTATGACTAATATCATTTAAGTAAATGTTAATTAATTTTTGAATCTAATAAAAATAGTCTAAAATTCAAATTCCAAAAGAATAAAAAACTAATTTTTCAATTCAAGAACAAAAACTGGATTTTCTATCGCGGGACAATTTTCAACTTCAAATGCTATTTTTTTTCTCTAATCTAAAATTTCATAAATCTTATTAAAGTAAAATATCACTAAAAACCAAGAGTTCACCAAAATAATCTTTTGTTTTGATGTTCAAAAATATTATACCTATTTATTGACTTTAAACAGCATTCGCATACTCTGAATAAAGTTTGACCAGAACGTAACTCCTTCAATATAATTCAGATTCAAGCAATGTTAGATTTGTTGGAAAGCTAGCATAATCAGTTATGCAAAAAAAAAAAAAAAACCGAAACATTTCGGCTGAAATTTGAAACTATGAGTAAAATACAATGTATACTATACAGTATGATACACAAGGAGAGGAAAATTATCTGGTGATTCTAAGAAATAAAGGGAATTGTTTTCTACTCACAAGAAAGGCAAATAGTCAGATATTGAAAATCCTGATTTTGGGTACTTCATTGCCTTGGCTTTAATGATATACACAGCTAAGTGCTGTTTTGAGTTGATACTTTTTTTTTTTTGGTACATTAGTTTACACTTTCATGTGTTTCCTCATTTGTGTTTCATCTCCTTCACTCAAACGAAAGATCAAAAATAGCAAACTGATAGTAGTTCATTTTTTTCGTTTTCATTTTTTTCGTTTTGTGCTGTTGTCTGCTGAGCTTCATGTGCTTTATGTTGGTGTTTCTAATCATTAATAAATTCTCTGCTGATCTTTAGCATAAAAAGTTATGGATAGTTGCAATGTCAATCTGTAAATGGCATAAATAAAAAAGGATTGTGCTAATTTGATGAGAACAAAGTTCATTGAGGGAATGGTATTTACTAGCAAAACTGCAAAGTGTTGCTCCAAGTCAACATTTTAAGCAATAAGTACTTGGCAGAATAGGCAGTCTCTTAAAGCTATTGGATGTTGATGATTAACTTCCTTTCCCTAATTGACTACAGGGGTGGTGCCATCCAATTTTTTGGGACAAAGCGACATCATGATAAGTGGTTAAAGGACACTGAGGATTATAAGGTTAAGGGTTGCTTCGCAATGACCGAACTAGGGCATGGAAGTAATGTATGTGGGCTTATTTGGTCGTTTGATTCAGTTACGTTTCCTTGTTCTTCCTTTCTTCTGTTATCACCAATCACTCTTTGGTTCATTGTTTTAAGGTTCGAGGGATTGAAACAATCACCACTTATGACTCAAACACTGGAGAGTTTGTCATTAACACCCCTTGTGAATCAGCTCAAAAGTACTGGATTGGTGGAGCTGCTAATGTAAGAAAGTAATTTTACAAGTTGAACTTTCTAATTTACTGTTTCCTGGTGCCCAATTTATATTTGGATTTATACTGATTTATATTTCTTTCTGCTTTTGGAGCACGCCACACATACGATAGTTTTTTCGCAACTCTATATAAATGGGAGTAATCAGGGAGTCCATGCCTTCATAGCTCAGATCAGAGATTTGGATGGAAACATATGTCCAAACATCCGTATAGCTGATTGTGGTCATAAAATTGGTCTGAATGGTGTAGATAATGGTCGAATCTGGTAAATTTTATATTTTTGCTGCCATTATTCTTTTTTCCTTTTCTAGTCTGTACTCCAAAATTGGTGACTTTCAATTAGATTGAAATCCTCGAATTCAGATGGTGTTTCACTACTTGTTTTCAGGTTTGACAATGTACGGATCCCTCGAGAGAACTTGCTGAATTCAGTTGCTGATGTATCACCAGACGGGCAATATCTGAGTGAAATAAAAGACCCTGATCAGGTGTGAGGGCCTATTATGTTTCTTTTCATGATTTCTTTTCCAAATGGAAAGACAAAAGAAGTAAAGATATTCAGGCATAAGGTTTCCTTTCTCAGGATGTTGAAGATATACTTCTGTGTTTTTTACTTGATATTTCAGAGATTTGCAGCATTCCTGGCCCCATTGACATCAGGTCGGGTGAACATTGCTGGCGGTTCAATTTGCTCATCAAAGGTACGTGGTCATTCTAGTAATACTTCAAACTTGCCTTTCATTGGGACCCAATTTCTTATTGTTTCTTTCACATTTCCTGTTTCCAGATTAGCTTAGCTATTGCTATAAGGTATTCATTGACAAGGCGGGCCTTCTCTGTATCAGCAAGTAGGCCTGAAGTCCTATTGCTTGATTATCCGAGTCATCAACGTCGGCTCTTACCTCTTCTTGCAAAGACGTAGTTACCTCACTGGCTCATTTTTGTAGGGTTAAAATTTTATTGTCATTTTTCTTATACATGTCCATTATTCCAAAAAAAAAAAAAAAAAAAAAAAAAAATTCTATCCTTGGGAAGATATTAGCGGAATAGCTGTTTCGCTCCATCTAGTGATATAGGCAATTTGTAGCCATTGTTTTAAGGATTGGATTGGTTCGATTCTGGTCCATGGTATTGGATAGGACCAACCGGATCTTCTACATATGGGGGATTGGCTTGTTCAATGTCAATATCAACTTTTGCTCACTGGATCTGCTGATCTTTTGTTTGGATCATCAAATCCATCCCTGGTGAAGGCAAATCCATCTCTGATGCGGGCAAACCACATAAATGGACTTATTATACGGAAATAAACTTTGGGTTGGGTTACATATTTATTGGGTCTTTGGTCCAAGTGGTTTTCATCGTAATTGACCACTTTAATGGGTCTAGAATGTGAGTAGGAGTGTCAACTTCATGTCTATTATTGCTATTTGAAGTAAAAGTTATAAATTCCAAGTCAGTTCAGGATTATTAAAGAACCAGTTTAGAACTCTGATTCACTTAAGAATCAGATATCTGTTCTTCCGTACTGTATGAGAATTGAGATGGACATTGATTTACCTATTGCATCCAGGAAGAGCAACCTACATGACGTGCTGTCGATGATAGGGAAAAAAAAAAATTCATAATGATGTTTTGACTAGTGGAGGTTGGATCCTAGTAATTTTTTTCAGGGTATCTAAAAAACAGAGTAGGAAAAGTACAGGCAAACAAGCACACAAATGCAGAAATACTCACAGATACACTGAGACACAGACAAGTATATTTTATCTTGTAAATATTGTGCATAGAGTATGTCTATCCAACCTAACCATGCACCTTACGCTGCTCTGTTTGTACATAATAAATTGTGTTTACATGGATGGAGCTGTTGTTCTGAGATTTGCGTCCATTTTCGCTGCAGTTATGCTATGGTTTTTGCGGTCAATTACTTGACAAAAGTATATGTGACAAGGACCCCTAAGACAAACAAAAGCCTCCACATTGTTTCCAGTGCATTCAAGGCTATGTTCACATGGCATAACATGAGAACGCTTCAGGTAGCAAACTGGACATGTAGTTTTATAGTTAAAAATTTGCTGAAGCCATTTTCTCACTCTGTTTTTAAAAATGCAATACCAGGAATGCCGTGAAGCTTGTGGTGGGCAAGGTCTAAAGACAGAAAACCGTGTTGGTAATCTTAAAGGTGAATTTGATGTGCAAACCACCTTTGAGGGAGACAATAATGTTTTGATGCAGCAGGTACTAGAGACAATTTTGAGTGGTTTAGATAATGTAATGCTACTTATATCCTGCTGATCCACGTTAAATATACTTGGGTTTCACTGATCCATCTACTTGGTGTAACTACATAATTATTCACCTCTTGGGCAAACCATAACTCAGAAAATGCACTCAATTAACAGTCTTGATTGTCCAACTTAAATATATACTCAATAATGATACAGTAACAAGGAACAGAATGTTCGGTCATTATAGAGAGCTTCAACTTTCTTTCTAATTGGCGTGAGCTATGTCATTTCTTGTCTGCATATATAAAATCAGGTCAGCAAGGCACTCCTTGCAGAATATATATCAGCTCAGAAGAGGAAGAAACCATTTGAAGGGTTGGGATTGGAACATATGAATGGTCCTTCCCCAGTAATTCTAGCTCAACTTACAAGCTCTGTCCTCAGGAGCACCAAGTTCCAGGTAATGCATGGTTAATTTTTCTGGCTGCTCTTTGGTTCTGACATGTCTTGGTAGATGGACTTATTTCATCATCCCATCTGCGTCAGATGGATATCTTTTGCTTGAGAGAACGAGATTTATTGAAGCGGTTCGCAGATGATGTATCACAGCATCAAGCACAAGGAGAAAGCAAAGCTCATGCAGTCCTCCTGGTAAGTTTCTCTCTCTCTCTCTCTCTCTCATGGGTGGTACACACAGAGACACTCTTACCATTTCTTTTTCTTTTTGTGCACTAGAGTTTTCAACTTGCAGAAGACTTGGCTAGAGCATATTCAGAACGTATGGTGCTACAAACCTTTTTTGAGTCTGAGACATGCCATTCAGAGGGTCCACTTAAGGTAAACCACCTGAACTATTTCTTATGGAGTATCTCTTACACTTTCTTCCTGGTCATTTGATACCAATCGCTGATGGTCCAGTTTTTCTATACAGTAAACACGGCCATGTGATTTAACATAGTGTAAAATGTGATCAGAGAAAAACACTTAAAAAAATGGGAAAAGCAAAAGTATTAGGTATAGGTTAGAGATGAAGGATTAAATTTTGCCTGTCCAAAAACTGGCTATCTGAGTCAAATATTTTTTTGGTCAGAGGGACAACCACCAGACTTTAGCTACTCTAAAGTTTAAGGCACCCTGAGCTAGCAGGTGAGCCTCACTATTACAGGAACAAGAAATAAAGGAAAAAAGAATAAAAGACAAGATATCAGACATAACAATAGAAGTAGCCCAGTCCAAGGGGCAGCTTGTTGGTAAAAGATCAACACCTCAAAAAAGACGTCATGAGCTATACTCTCCTTGCGGGCCACTACCTACCCACAAAAAAAAAAAAAAAAAAAAAAAAAGACAAGATATCAGACATAACAATAGAAGTAGCCCAGTCTAAGGAGGTTTAAACTTGAAATTAAAGCTTGGCAACCAGAGAATACTGCAAAATGGGAGAAACCAAGACTGCGGGCAAGAAGGAGAGAAACCCAAACTGCCTCAACTTCAAGCGTGGCAGCTGAGAAGCCATAACTATGCCTGCAAATCCCTGGTAAGAAGCTGCCTGAGCTGTCTTTGAGGAGACTAACTCTACAACCCCTTTTAGTCTGAGAAATCCAGGCTTCATCTGTAAACATAGAAATCAGATTCGGATGAGAGGGTGGGGAGGAGGGGAAATGATTAACAAACCTAAACGATAGTCAGTCAGTAGTGGTGGATACGAGACCGAGATGACTACTATTAACAAATTGGAAGAGAGCTACCACTGTATGATGTAGGTCTGGGTCAATGTTATTGAAAACCAGATTTGCCATAAGGGCCAGACCAAATGATAGCGAAGGCAAAAGGATCTAGAACATCCTTATAAGGATGCTGGATATGGTGAATCCAATGTCAAAAATCCGTTCCCTGAAAGATCAAGTGTCAAACCGGAGGGGTGAAGCCTTCCAAACCGTGGATGCAAAGGGGCGAAGAAAAAAAGTGTGGATGACAGACTCCTCCAAAGATCTGCATAGAGTGCACCATGGATCTTTTGAGAGATGTCTTCTAAAGAGGAGCTTCTGAACAGCTAAAGAACCCATACTCCAATGCCTAAGAAAACTTTAATCTTGGGAAGGTTATTAAGCCGTCATAATGTGACCAAAATAGATAAGTGGAGGAGGATCCAGTACCAAAGCTGCTTGAAGATTGCCCTGTCAGTGCAACGAAATATGTAGATTAGAGAAAGAACCATTATGAGATAAGGACGACATCCGGCTATCCCGCTAGGATACACGAATGTAGGGATTACTGCCAAGCCCTGATCATGCTTTAATATTCAAACAACAAAACCCAGTGAGATTCACTCATTCTAAGCTTATTAAAATCTTGGAGTACTGATTCTTCACCTCCTCCTCCAAAGGCCCATAATCCGTATAAAAGAGAAAGGCACTGGATGATGCTATTCTCTGTCACTGACCACTGTGTGAGCGGCTGTCCAAAGTCTTCCTGGTCTGCCTTGTGTTTGCTCCTTCCTGTGTGGTGTGGACAAACATTGAATTTCTTAATTATAAGATGTCTTAGCTGATTTTTTTTGCTAACAGTTGCACTAACAACATGAAGTAGAAGTAATTAAACGCCATGGTTTCCTTTATTGTGCTTGAAAACATGGTGATAGTATGGTTTCAGCTGGTCCTTTTTTTCCCCCCTCTGTGGGGGAGGGGTGGTTAGAGTGTGTAGAGTCATGAGAAGCAACCTCCCCACTTAATAATATTTCTAGCAAAATGTTTGAAAGGAAATTATTGTGCTACATATGTGGTAGAATTTCAGAGATTAGCTACAACTGAATATCTCTTCAGGTTTATGAAAATATCAAGGGCATTAAGGAATTAAGATTATAAGTATGTTAGTATAACAAGGCCAGTATAGTCAGATAAAATATGTCTATTCAGAAAGTGGATACCTCCACAACCAGAATGTATCTGTATTTTGCATGTTATTTCAGGGGGAAACTGAAAGACCATTACCATTTTGTGTTTCGAAAATTTGGATCTTTGTGCAGAATGTGTTGGGTCTATTGAAAACCATGTATGTCATGATTTGCCTGGAAGAGGATGCATCTTTCCTTCGATATGGGTACCTGTCAATAGAGAATGCTGCTGCTGTGAGGAAAGAAGTGATGAAGCTCTGTAGTGAACTAAGACCTCATGCACTTTCCTTGGTGAGTTCCTTTGGCATTCCTGATGCTTTCCTCAGCCCCATAGCTTTCAACTGGGTGGAAGCAAATTCATGGTCTTCAGTTCATCATTAGTTTGGGTCCCAGTCTTATCCTGACAAGCAAATAAATGGTTACTTGGGAGATTGATCCTATCTCCATAAGGTGATTTCATTTGGATTCCTATTTCAATTATTGACGACGGTCGGTTGGAGGAAGAAGAACCTAAGCACAAATCGTGCTTTTGGGCTCAACCCCAAATCCCAAATTGGTTGGTTCAGCTCAAGTTGGTGAATGTAAAACCTTAAATAGTTCTATATTCTTTTGGAAGCACTTTTTCTTGCTGGTAAATTGTTGTCTGTCACTTAACATCATGATCCACATGGCAAAATGAAAATGTGATTCTTAGAATGAGAATGGGATTTTCTTTTTCCTGTGTCTGCCAAACCAGTGATCAAGAGAATCCATTTTTTCCAAATTGATTCTAATTCGAATTCTCCAGTGAACCACAATTTCCCCATAATCACTCCAGAGAACTGGTACCGAATGCATTGAGCCTGTGACAACTAGTGAATTTACATTCAAAGTGGTTAAGTAAATTAGGTGGAAGATTATAGGGGATGGGCACCTTGGACTTTAAGATTTGATCATCGGATTCTATAGTTCCTGTTACAATGGCCAAAGCATAGTCCTTGATCTGATTCTATTTTAATATTATTATATATTATATCGACCACTTGTCAGTTTCTCATTTGTCCATACACCCATCAGATATCTGGATAGTTTTCAATAATTTCTATTTTCCCTCTAACTTGAGTTCCAAAATTTTATGTGTGGCAAAGTCAAATTCAATCAAAAAATGGGTTTTATAAGCATGAACCGCTTGGGTATTTAACTTCTGTGAACCTCTCATAAAATATGAAAAACAGGGGAAATTGCTTTATAAAACAAAATGGCTCCCAAACTAAGTAACATATTTGAATAATTACACAACTATGCAATTTTGCAGGTTGCAAATCCCAAAAATGTAATTTAAGAACCCAATATAATATTGCAAGCCCTCCAATTTATAAAATGGGTTTTATATGGACTAGAGAACTAAATTGTCAAACTACGATACGAAACTAAATTTATAATCTTCATATTTAGACGAATAATTTACCAATGACTAGATATTTAGGCTGGAATTGGCCAAAGGTTCTATACAAGGGAAATAAAGGGAAGAGAAGTAAAATCAAATCCATATTTAAAATGATTATTTAAAATTACATCTCTATAGGTGTATTTAGAACACGATACCTTATTTAAATTACCTCTGTTTTATTTAAAAATAAATAAATAAAATGAAGTCAAAGGTAAAATGGATTTTTCATCAACTTTTTGAAAGTGACATTTGAAATGACATGTTTTATCTTCACAAAAAAAATGAAGGTAAAAAAATAAGATTTCAAATTATTTGACACCTTAAGAGGTGTCAATAAGAAACTCCCATATTAAAATAAAACTTTTGTGATCATTACTTAATATAATTATGTAATTAATTCCAAAATATTTTAAATCCATTATTATTACTTTGTAAAAAAGAAACCTTTGATTTAAAAAGGAAAAACAAATGATTATTATCCATAAATTAAAACTACCAAAAATGATAGTAGTTTTAAGTAGGTTGGTTGGTTACATAGTCATGATTACAATACTTTCTTTTTCATTTATTTAAATCAATTTCTGTTCCTTTCCCCCTTTTTAACAAAACAGACCCGCTCCGACGCCCAACCCGTCCAGCTTACTTAGCTCTATTGGATCACGCTTTTGCCCAAGGGCTAGAACGTGATCCAATGGTGTTGAGCCAGACTGTATAGAACCGAGTGCTGGAGAGGATCTGAACCCTCCTTTTACTTGCCGCTAGACAACCACGTATGGCTCCATTTGTTTGGGTAAAATTAGTTGCAAGAGAAAATTTTACTGTAAGATAATCTTCAATTGCTTGTTTTAAATTTATAAAATTTTCAGGGGGGGGGTTTGTCAAAGCAATGAGTCTGATGCAAAGTTAAGGATTAGCAATCTTTTTTGGAAATCGAATGGATTCGGTCTTATACATACGTGAGATCATTGCGCACCATTTCACAGCATGGATCGACGATTTGAATTGAACTGAGATCAAGGCCCGTTGGGTTCGGAGATCTAAAATACCTCAATTCCGGGTTTTTAGTTCAACTTCTATCTGTTGGGGCGCGGAGCCCACCTGAGTTCGTTTTTTAAAGCCGCCACTGGCCGGCCGCTAAGGAAACACAGCCCAGCCCCCTCTCGAGAAACGGGGGAAGATGCAGATTTTGTATCCATCCGTCACGTCAGGGCCTTATTTGGGGGTTTATGGGAATTTTATGGGGATCATACATTTTTTGGATTTTATCCTAACAAATTTTATGATGGCCCGCCGATCAGAGGTAATTAGGATATATTCTGGGAAAATAAAACTTCCGTGGAAGAGAAGCATATCTATGTGATCCATCCATATAAGATTCTCACAACCATATGATAGAGGTTACATCGTTGAGATGGGTATAATGGCATCATATGTAACTACTTTGAAATAAATGATAAATAAGCATTGAAGAATTTTACAATAATATTTTACATCTTATTTTATCTCTTACAAACATACATGAGAAAATTTTAGTACAATTTTTTCATGTAAAAATTTCCAATTAAATTTCACATAAAATATTTTATGGGAGAGGTTCCCCACAATGTTACCTTAGAGGAATCTCCCACAATGCGCTTGAATCGATATCTTCAATGAGACACACAATGTCAAGGCTGAGGAGAGGAAAGAAACTGTCATGAAAAAAGAGAGAGTTATGTGAGAGAATCAAGGTTCTAAATCCATGTATCTGACACACATCGAGTTGGCCACATGTTCAAAACCAATCCAAAATTCAAATGTATTGTTTCAATAGAAAGCTAACACATAACTGATTTGCATTAAAATAATATTAAAACAAGATCAAATCAGAAATCAACCAAGTCCAAAATCGATACGAATTAAACCAACTACATAATAGTGTTGATCCCCGAGTTCTGATCACCTATATATACATGTACTCTCTACGGGATTCTATCGTTGTCAAAGTGGTGTGGGGTCCACATCTGCAGTGTAGGACCCACTTAATATGAACAATGAATAAATTCCAAAAAGAATACAAGTACATGTAAATGATCTATTCCCCACCCCTATTATTATCAAAATAGTTAAACCACAAGTTTCCCGAATTCCATTCCCTTGACAAAGTCTACTTCAAAATGAGTGTTCATGATAGACACTTAGCAGGCAACACGTTTCCTTCTATTCTAACCTTTCATACCCAACAGCCACAATGACTGTCCAAGAGTTCTTGAGCTGTCAACTTGACTTCCCTCCCTCTTCACAAATGTTGCAGAGACTCCTCCATTCTCTCCATTACTCTTTCCTCACATTCTTTACAGAAAATTAGAGATGGGAACCCAAAACAAGTCCACCACCTTTCATATAGCCATGTACCCTTGGTTTGCTTTCAGCCATCTCACTCCATTCCTCCATCTCTCAAACAAACTTGCAGAAAAAGGCCACAAAATTTCCTTCATCTTACCCACCATTCGGTTTTTTTTTTATTTTTTATTACTATTTGTGACATGAACCGAAACACCTTTACTCACAGGTATGCCATTCTCCGTGGCACTGAAGCCGCCTGTAGGGGCGAAGACAATGCAGGAAGCACTGCCAGAGGGTTTTGAGGAGAGAGTGACTGGGAGAGGAATGGTGGAAGGTGGATGGGTGCAACAGCAGCAGATACTGAGTCACCCTTCTGTTGGGTGTTTTTTGACCCATTGTGGATTGAGTTCCATGACAGAATCGCTTGTGAATGATGCACAGTTGGTGTTGCTGCCTTACTCTGGAGATCAGTTTGTGCATGCGAGGTTAATGAGTGGGGATTTGAAGATTGGAGTGGAGGTGGTGAGGAGAGAGGAGGATGGGTGGTTCACCAAAGAGAGTGTGTATGAGGCTTTGAAGTCGGTGATGGATGAAGATAGTCATGTTGGGAAGGAAGTTCATAAGAACAGGTTGAAGCTAAAGGAAGTGTTTCTAGGGGAACGATTTGAATCAGACGACCTGAATAGGTTTGTGGAAAAGTTGCAGGGTTTGATATGTTCATGAAAGTTGAAACTTGTTTGCTGGTTGCTGTGCGTGAACAAAGAATTTTTTTTATTTTTTTAGTTTTTATTTTTTAATTTTTTTATTTTTTTATTTTTTTTTTGTAAATTAGTGTTGCAAAGGATCATTGGGTAGATTTATCAATGTAATACTTATTATTAATTGGAAAATCCATAGATAAGAAATTCATCACATCCTAGGTTCATTCAAATTTTCATGTTTGTTTACATCCATTTAGTATTTTTCTGCATTTTTTTTACAGTAAATTGAAAGAAGGGAGGGGAATAGCATTTTGGGTCTTCTCCTTTTTGTGAAAATTTTGAAATTTTTACATTTTGATTCTTAGGCTTTGTTTGGTGTGTTTGGTATGCATTCATAGAATGCAATCTACATCAATAATACATTTTGATATGACAAAAACAGAGTTCGTATGCAATCTCTTTCTTAAATCATGGAATACAATAAAAGAAGACAACATAGTCCAAAACACACTTTTTTGCACATTCTACATTCGGAGCCGAAAACAGGAACTGTCTCACTCTTTTACATATTCTCATCCTATTTTAGGAACATAATCTCTAATACTCTAAGAATGCACAACCTTTGAAAAATTTTCTGCATTTTGAGGACATTTCTTACATTTTCAAAGCTTTTATGCAAAATAAAAAGGTGCTGTTAAATTTTGAGTCTGAACGTTGAAAATATTTACCTAACCCCAGAAGGGTAAATATGGCCAGCACACTGTGCTAGAGGAACATGGAAGTGAAGAGGGGAAAGAGATTTGTGTTGGGAATTATGATTTGAATTGGACCCACTTAATTGGTTGAATTGCTTATATTTTTTTCAGAAAGATTCTCTTGAATTAAATAATAAAAAAAGGAAAGGGGGGGAGGTGTTAAGGTCATTTTGGTAATTACACAACCATCACAATACACTACATCCCAAGAAGAAAATATTCAAATCCAGGTTTTCTGTATTTGATTGCTATCCACAAATGATCTTTCCTTTTCTTTTCCCATCTTACTGTCAGCAACATACACAATTCTTGGCACTTGAGGTGGCTTGTCAGCATGAAATGCAACATTGGCTAACCATACAAGAAAAATTACTAGTAGGCAAGTAGCCCTCAATTTCAATTTTCAGAATGCGGTTAGCCACTCAAACAATCAAAAACTTATCTGGGAAGGTATTAGCTGTGAAGAAATTTTCAATCATCGAAATCTACAATGACTTGTGGTTAACACTGTCAATCTGATCGGATCAAATACTGTACTGGCCTAGCAAGGGCAAACTGGGATCCAGGGTTTAACGACATCAACAACTCAATTACAGCAACTTCATTTGGACGAGGGATCTTCAGACCAGGCTCTATAAGACCTGCATGGGATAAGCCAGTAAGCCAGCAAGTAAACAAAGAACTAGTCAGTGTCACACAGCACTATATCCAAACTAAGCATTACATCATGAAAGTGAAGCTCACCAGGGGAAAGCTTTTGACCATTGTACAACTCCATAGTTAAGGGATGGTCTCCCCAATAGTTAACAGCCCTTTTGCTAGTAGGCTGAAACCCGATTGTCTTTCCATCTTTTGATAAAACCACCTGAGTTACAGCTCAGTCAGAAAGAAAGTCACGAAACACATATAAAGAGTTGTACTGGTATATTTCTTGTAAAAATATGGAAATAGAAAGAATAAAGAGCACAAAATATCTGCACTAAATCAAGAACTTTGTGTTGAAAGCAGTCAACCAAAGCAGAACACATGCCATCCTATCCGCCATGCTTATATGCAGAGAAGAATGTACATTAACCATACTTGCATACATATACCATTCTTGCATACATATAGATATATAAACAGATGTCAAATATGTCTCGTCAAAATATTAAATTAAAGAAAGCCAGACCCCAATTACTGTCGGATGGAAACCGTTCCACAATCACACCCGTCTAGGTTCCAAATATGACTGTTTACAGTTTTGTTGCACGTGCTGGATCCTTCTATTTGGGTTGGCTTCCAGACTAGTTTTAGTATTTTACTGTTTCCCAGTACTGCATGAGAAAAGGAAAAGAGCAACTAATATTTCAGTTACCTGATAACTAGCAATATGTTTTGCAGCTGTTTTCATTTCATCATTCATTGTATCTGATGAAATAGAGGAAGCTTCATTATCTACTGCACTGCTGGAAACATCCTCTTGAACTACAGCATCCTTGTCCCTCCAAAAGTAACTTGGGAGTTCCCCAGTCCAGGCACCAATGTTACTGTCCACTATTATATCCCCAGGCCAACCATATGCATCCTTGATCTTCTGAACAATAGAGACGCACTGAGTTTCCAACTACATCCACGGGAAGATTCAAATATTAGCTGGAAAGAGAAAAAAAAAGAGTAGTGAGGGAGGAAAAAATGAAAGAAACACATTGAATTTTTTATTTACTAGTGACAAATAATGCACAGCTTTAATTTTATTTCAGAAGGAAAAAGAAAGTTCCCAAATATTTGCTTCAACAATACAAGGATTGATGATAAAACCTGTGTTGATTGCAGCAATGTGTTTATACAGAAATGTTATGGTTGATCATGAAAGATTCATATGCTCAACCAATCGCATAGAAAATTCGGACAATATGATATAATACCCCACCATCCTCTACCAACATACTAAATTTCAACCCAATTTACATGTTAAAAAAAAAAAAAAAAAAAAAAAAAAAAAAAAGGGTCCAAGTATAGTTAAAAGTCAAAAACCTAAGCTAAACAGACTGACTATCGAAAATACACAGGGAATAGTCTACTACAAGTGGACCCATATGAGTTAGACCACTAAATTTTACAGATCAGCAACGGCTAATCCAAGGTGGCCCCTACTTGTAATGCCCCGAACCCTAGGGTGGGGTGCCAGTGCCACACGATACCATGATCGGAGGGTTTGATGAAAAATACTGGAAACTAGGCTTGAATTTTTATTTTTTTTCCCTTTCCTTAAACTATAACTGTATCTAATAAACAACTGCACATATAAGCCAGTAAGACTAAGTTCTTATTTAAGGCTGACAAAATACCAAAATGCCCTTCCACCTACCAAGGCTTCTAGGATGACTCAAGCCTCTAGAACTGGGGTATTACACTATTGATCCATACGGTTGAAAGCTTCATCCTCCGCTTAATCTGAGCATGATGACCATTGCCCCAACCTTTTGCTCATCCTTTATCCATGTCTTTTTTACACATCCATAAAGCCACTGGTGAACAGTTCCAGGACACTTGTACTTGTGCAATACTTTCTTGTGAAAGATGCACAGATGGGCGCATAAATAAATTCAGTGCTCTACCTTGGGCCTAGAGCTGTGGGCTTTCATCTTTCCAAGGAAAAAGACAGACCAGAGATGAACATTGCCTATTGAACATGAAAAGCAAGGTTTTTGAGAAAACACAAAAGTATCTTTCCCCAACCCCACACTTCTTGTAGAACATTTAACCTCTGGCTGCAGAGGAATAAACTGATTGTTTGCATATAAGAAGCATAGTTCAAAATCTCGGCGAGATCTCGTTTTTCTCGAGGTTCTTGACCAGTCTTGACTGGTTTCCTTTATAAAAGCCAACTCTCAGTTGAAATTTCGACCAAGACTTAATTTTTTCCCACAAACATTCTGTTTTCTCCTCCTTTCCTCTACTCTTCTTCTCCAACCTGCTTCTAAGCTTGGATTCCACTTGTTCTTGCCAAATCACTCCACCAAAGTCTTGTTGGAGCTTGGTACGAGGGCGGAAATCACTGATTCATCGTCGGATCAACTATTTAAGGTAAAGTTTTTTCCCAAAACTTACCTTTTTACTTTTTTACAAAAATATGATCAATACATGTTGGATGATAATGAAAGGGACACATGAGCCCGATCTACAAGCTCACCCTCTCGAAATTTTTTTCATGTATATATATTTATTATTTTGATTTTCTGTTAAAAAAAAACTATTTTCCAGCAGTAAAAAAATGAAAAAATAAATATGATAAATATCTATTAAATGGTGTTCAAAATAATATATGATGAACACCATTGGCCGATCTACGTGGACACAGTTTTATTTTTTATTTTTTTGTGTGTATATATATATATATATATAAATTTCTGTTGAAAAAATGAAAAATAAATTTCGAAAATATTAATCGGTTGACTTTCAAAATAATATATGTTGAACACCGTTGGCCGATCTCACGGTCACGATTTCATTTTTTTTTTTTAGTACATATTTTATTTTATTTTTTTGAATTTCTGATTAAAAAATCCTACTTTTCAGCAATTAAAAATTAGGAAAAATATTATTGATACTTATCTGTTGGTGTTCAAAATAACATATGTCGAACACCATTGGCCAATCTATGGTTCCATGGTGTCGGATTTTATTTTTGGAAAAAAAAAAAATTTTATGTAATATCCGAAACTAATAATAACATCTAAATAATTCAGTAAAATAAAGAAAAATATTCTGTTTTCTTATAAAATTTTGAAAAGTAATTTCAATGTGTTTTGAGTTGTATTCGCATATTTAGTGTTTTTTATGTTCTTCCATTTTAAGTTATATTATATTAAACCTATTGATTTAAGTTTGTTTATTTTATCATTTTATGTAACAGTGCTAACGAGAGATAATGGCTGCTACGGGGTCTGGTGAGGGAGGTGATAGTGGTCGTACTGATATGGCACGGCAGTATGAGACTGCCATTGACGGTGATAGATGGAAGACCCAATGTAAATTTTGTGGGAAAAGGTTTATGTCTGGTGGGATCATTAGACTTAAGCAACATTTGAATGGGTACACTTCAGATGTGGCAAAGTGTCTTATGGTTCATGTGGAGATTTCGAGGGCCGTAGCCAAACAGATAAAGGGAGGACAACAGAAAAAGGCAGAGAAAGAAAAGACTAGGATACAATTCGAGGAGACAATTCGAGGCACAGTGGGAGGTGGTTTAGATGATGACTCTTCTGATGATGATGCATGGATACTACCGGGGGGCAAGTGGCAGTGGCAGTGGATCAACTCAGTAGCCTCAGCTACAAACACGGATTAAGGGGTTGGCTTCTATGTTTAAAAGATTACAAAGTACTAGAGCACAACCCCAGCCATCACCTGCTAAGGATGGGGATTATGTTGAGATCCTACGCCAAGATTTAACAGCTTTTAGGAAGCCTGGGAATAAACAGAAGAAGCTAAAGTCAATGTGGAAGAACACAAAAGAAAATGTTGGGGATTCCTATGCTAGGTGATCCTTCTATCATGGTATCCCAGCACATGCTACTATGGGCCCATACTATCAAACCATGTTTGATGCAGTTGCTAAGGCTGGTCCTGGGGTTAAAGGCCCCACTACATATTAAATCATGAATGTGTCTCTCCCTAGATAGTAAAATGAACTACAAGATTGGATAGAAGAGCTAAAGAGGTCTTGGGATACATATGGGGTGACCATTATGTGTGATGGTTGGACTAGTTCCACTAGAAAGTCCATCAACTTCATGGTCTACTGTGATGGGAAGACAACGTTTCTCAAGTCTGTGGATGCATCTGCTGCGACAAAAGATGTTATTTACATTTATGGACTGCTACAGACAGAGGTGGATGAAGTTAGGGTTGAAAATGTGGTCCAGATTGTAACAGAAAATGGCAGCAACTACAAAAAGGCAGGAGAAATGATGATGACTAATATAGACTACAATCTCTTTTGGACTCCATGTGCTGCCCATTGCATTAATTTGATGTTAAAGGACATGGGCAAGCTCTAGAAAGTAAAGCAACTGGTTGAACAAGCTAAACAAGTGACAACATTTGTAACAACCATGGCTATTCTTTGAACTTGTTGAGGGAGAAATGTTGAGGGGACTTGGTTAGACCCGATGTTATCAAATTTGCTACCAACTACATAGCACTAAAGAGCTTTGAGGTAAAGATGGTAGGTCTTAGATCGACGTTTGCAACTGAAGACTGGTTTCGTTGGAGGGAGTCCAGCTCCCCTGGTGGGGTTCAAGCACAGTCTACCATAACTTCAGATGAATTTTGAAAAAACGCTGAAGGACATGTAAAAATTCTAGAGCCAGTTGTCACGGCCTTAGTGTAACTAAGCCAACCGTGCGGCACTAAGTCGATCACAACCCTTCTTGAAGCATTAAGTCAGCTTAACTCCTTACCAAAGGAAGAGAGCACACAATAGAGAATTCTGAAAGAGAACTTATATTGCAAAGGAACTCTTACAATGCTCTTGATTGCTTGAGTGCCTTGGCCAAATGAGGCCTTCCTTATTTATAGGCACCAAGGGGTACAATGATTGGCTATGATCTTTACATGTGTCTCCTATCCAACGGTTAGGAACATTCTAGTTAGGGCCTAGAACATTCCCACCTCCTTAGAAAACTCTAAAGAAAGTCTACACAAGTGTGTAGGTTTCTAGAGAACCCCACTTATGCCTAGGTGTAGAGAATTCTAGAATATGGGCCAACTCACCAACCCATGTGCCAATCCACCAACCCATGTGTCAATCCATTGACCATGTAGACGGAGCGGGTCGCGGGTCGTGACATTCTCCCTCACCTAAGTTGGCGACATCCTCGTCGCATTTTCCTCATGGGACTTTTGTATCATGTCTTGGAACTGCCATAGAGCATCTGATGGTTCCCAGCTTGTCTCGCTTTCTGATAGTCCCTTCCATTTGACTAAGTACTCCCTACAAGGAGGAACGCCTTGTCTTCGAGTCACTTTCTTGGCTTATACACATTCAGCCTCCCTGTCGTAAGGAGTAAGCACTCTCGTAGGTGCTTGAGTCGAAGTCCCATGGCTTGGGTTTCCCATGTCTCTATGATACAATTTTAACGTCCTTGCATGAAAAATCGGATGAATCTTGAACTTTGGAGGAAGGTCAACCTCGTAGGACGTTTTATCAACCTTCCTCACAATCTCGAAAGGCCCTTCATATCGGCGTTCCTTCCTTGTGAGCCTCACAAGCACCGAGTCGCCTACTATAAACTTTGCTGGTCTCCTCCTTTTGTTAGCCCACCTCTTTATCTTCTTTGTGGCTCTGTCAAGGTAAGACTTGGCGACCTTGAATCGCTCTTGGTTTGTCACCTCGCTTCTAGGTGGAAGCCTCTTCGCCAGATCTGAAGGCATTATACCCTTTGTCAAAGACCTTCTTAGTAGGCTTAGGTAGCACCTCTTTAGACCTTTCTTCCTTTTTATTGATAACCTCGATAGGACATGTAGCTTCTCTTTTCCTGGCCCTGTCTTCCAACTGCATTGTTTATAGCAACTTAGGACCATCCTTAGTCCTTGGAATTGTTGGGACCATGCATGAAGCTCCCTCTTCCATGATGCATATCATGCTAATGGAAGGTATAGCAATTGCATTTACCCTTCTTGGGAACTCCATGCCAAGCACTACTTGAAAATCATCCATGGGTACCACCGACAAATCTACGGTGCCTTTCCATGTCCCAATGTGCATCTCGACCCCTCGAGCCACACCATAAATGGGACGAGCTTGGGAGTTGACTGCCTTCAACCATATCGTCTTCTTGGATACTTTCAATCCAAGCTTCTTTGCCTCTTCCGCCGAGACAAAGTTATGGGTTGCGCCCGTATCAACCATGGCGCATGTGGGCTTGCCGTTGATGCGTGCCTCCACATACATTAGCCCTTTTTGTGAAGTAGTAGCCTTGACCTTCGTCGTCTTGGCCTTGATAGCAGCCAATTGAAGCGAACCCATATGGGCCTCCTCCTCTTCTTCATCTCCTTTCTCAGGTAAGGCTGTCAAAGCCTTCCTTTTAGGGGATTCACTAGCCCAGTGTGGACCATCGCAGAGGAAACAAGCGGTCTTTCGCCGATGTCCATTCCTCCTATCATCCCTTGTCCTACCCTCTCTATGTGATGAGGGTTTGTTTGTGCTTTCCTTGGGATAAGTTTCTTTGAATGCCAATACTCCCCTACCTTTCTCATTGGATGGCTTCTTGGGCTTCGAGGAATCTTTTCTCCTATACTCAACTATGGACTCTGCCGCAGCTATGGCGGAAGCGATATCTTGTACACCCCATCGTTGCAACTCTTGCACAGCCCAGCCTTCGAGACCTTCCATGAAATTGAACAATAGGTTTACTTCGGTCATATCCTGGACATCAAGCATAAGTGTAGAGAATGCCTTCACATAATCTCGGATAAACCCCGTCTATTTTAGCCTTTTAAGATTCCTCCTAGCCATAAATGATGCATTCTCGGAATAAAATTGTTTCTTCAGTTCCTTCTTGAAACTATCTCAAGTGTCTATGGTGCACGTACCTCTTTCAATGTCGGCGTGTCGTCGTCTCCACCATAGAGTTATCATGTCATTAAGGTAAAGGATGGCAGTTTGTACCTTCATCTGCTCGTCTTCAAGGGAGATTGCTTTGAAATATTGCTTCATGTGCCACAAGAAATTATCTACTTCTCAGACATCTCGTTGTCCATTATAGGACATGGGTTTCGACACATCCACTCTAGGTGCCTCTCTTGAGTTCATAGCTCCCCCAGTCATTGCCCTTTTGCATAATGTTAAATCGGCTCGTACCTCATCTATGCAAGCTTGGAAGTTCGTCATCATCTCCAATACTTGAGCTTTGAAGGCATCAAGCTCCCCTTGTGGTTGTGTTATGATGTTGCGTAAGGATACTTCATGCTCATCCACTCGGCCAATGATCTCCCCCAATTGACCTTTGAGCTCCTCCTCACACCCTTCTACCACATCGACCCTCTCTTGGGTGTCGGCCATGGCTAGCTCCACTCGAGCTAGTCGCGCTTCCATGGCAGCGACGTCTACGGACTTGTCCTTATTCCGCTTGTTTCTTGTGTTGGTATGGCCATCTCTTCCACAACCATACTCTTCTTCCATGTTGTGATCTTCCACACAAGACATGGTAATGATACTGCTCAAGCGTCTTACTCGTAACCACGCTCTGATACCAGTTGTCAAGGCCTTAGTGTAACTAAGTCAACCGTGCGGCATTTAGTCACTCACAACCCTTCTTGAAACATTAAGTCAGCCTAACTCCTTACCAAAGGAAGAGAGCAAACAATAGAAAATTCTGAAAGAGAACTTGTATTGCAAAGGAACTCTTACAATGCTCTTGATTGCTTGAGTGCATTGGCCAAATGAGGCCTTCCTCATGTATAGGCACCAAGAGGTACAATGATTGGCTATGTGATCTTTACATGTGTCTCCTATCCAACGGTTAGGAACATTCTAGCATTAGGGCCTAAAACATTCCCACCTCCTTAGAAAACTCTAAAGAAATTATATACAAGTGTGGAGGTTTCTAGAGAACCCCACTTATGCTCAGGTGTAGAGAATTTTAGAATATGGGCCAACCCACCAACCCATGTGCCAATCCATGAACCATGTAGACGGAGCGGGTCGCGGGTCGTGACACATTGGTGAAGATGTTGAGATTGGTAGATACATCATTCAGTGGTTTCGACACTAGCCGAGACGAAAATAGGAGCGATAACCATTTTCATCTCGGCAGTTATATGTTCTCGCCGAGATCTCGGCGAGATCTCGCGAGATCTCGGCTGTTTTCGCTATTTCTCGCCAGATTTCGCGAGATCTCGGGAGATCTCGGGAGATCTTGGCGAGATATTACTTTGCTTTTTTTGTTTTCTTTATAAACAGACAGAAGGGTCTGTTCTCGGTCGAGAACTCGACCGAGACTGCCCCTTCTGCTTTCTTCTTTAGTTTTTCAATTTTTCTTCATTTCTTCCCCATTTTTTTTTTTTGTTTGTACTTCTAAATTGCTACGAGTGGTGCTTCGGACTGCGGGGATTGCTGTAAGAGCCTCATATCAACTGTTGAAGGTAAGTTTCTAGCCGAAAAATGAGATTTTTACATGAGACTACAAAGGGAGAAAAAAAAATTTCTAGAATGTGATGAAATTTTTATATGTTAGTTACGTGAGCCCGATCTACAAGCTCACGGTTTCAGATTTTGATTTTGATTGTTGTAGGTATTTTTTTCAATTATTTGCATTTAAAAATGAATTTCCAGCAATTAAAATTTAAAATAATTATTATTATTACTCATTTGATGATGATGACCTATTTCTATGTTAATCACCGTTGGCCGATCTACTGTCCTACGATTTCAGATTTCGATTTCGGTTGTTGTATGTTTTTTTTTTAATTATTTATATTAAAAAAATAATTTTCAGCAATTAAAAATTAATTTAAAATTGATTAAAAATGCTATAAAATTGAGAAAAATAAGGAAAAATGTTCTGATCGCATTTAAAATATGAGAAAAATTTTGAAATGTAATTTCTGCTGTGTCCAAGTTTGTAAGGTTATTGAAGTTTGTGTTTTCTATGAAACAGTGCTTAGAAATTATGTCGAGACCAAGTTCTGGGGCAGGTGATGGGGGCGATGGTACCGGTTCCCGAACCCGACCCGCATGGCAAGATATGCGACTGCACTTCAGGGTCATAGGAAGAAGACCCAGTGTAATTTTTGTGGGAAGAAGCTTCAGTCTGGCGGCATCACAAGACTGAAGCAACACTTGAGTGGATTGGGCAAAGATGTTTCCAAATGCCCGCAGTGTCTTGTGGAGATATCCAGGGCCATAGGTGAATATTTGAGGGGAGGGAGGCAGAGAAGGGCAGCAATGGAAAGAGAAAAACAACAATTTGAGGAGGCAATTCGAGGCACTGTACCAGAATCCGGTGAGGAACATGAGGCGAGGGATGGGATTGAAGAGATGACAGAGGTAGAGGCAAGACGGATGCGTCATGCGACAATGGCTAGTAGAGAAACCCTTAGATCGGATGCGAGAGAGGAGACGGACGGGAGCGGTACATATGAAGCGGTGGCGGTGGTAGTGGATTTTTTCGAGCCTGAGCCACAGAGACGGAGCAAAGGGATTGGTTCTTGGTTTTCTAGATCACGAAGTAGAAGGGAAAAACCTGTTCCTCAACCACGGGGACGGGATGATTATGTTCAAGTTCTATAGCAAGATCCCGCAGTCTTTACGAAGCAAGGTAGTAAGCAAAAAAAAATAAAGGCAATGTTTGGGGGACAGAATAGGGAGTCAGTAGGGTATTCTTACTCTAAGTGGTCGTTTTATCATGGCATCCCAGCAAATGCCACCACAGGCCTTTTTTTTGAGCATCTTGAATGCGATTCTTCGAGGCGGTACAGGGGTTAGAGGGCCAAACCAATATAAGTTAATGACTCATTATTTGCCTCAACATAACTGAAGTAAAAGATGCAGATTATATTTATGGGCTGTTGCAAGAGGTGGTGGTTGAGGTGGGAGCTTAGAACGTTGTCCAGATTGTGACGGACAACGGTAGCAATTTTAAGAAGGTAGGGGAGATGTTAATGAACAATCCCGACTACAATCTCTTCTGGACTCCATATGCTGCCCATTGTATTGATTTGATGTTGGAAGACATTGGCAAGATAAGTAAAGTCAAGAGAGTGGTTGAGCAAGCAAGACAAGTAACCACTTTCATCTACAAACCATGGTTATTCCTTGAACATGCTCAGGGAGAGATGTGGAGGGGACTTGGTCAAACCAGGCATCACCAGATTCGCTACGAACTTCATAGCATTGAAGAGCTTTGAGGCGAAGATGGCCGGACTCAGATCGATGTTTGCATCTGATGATTGGTTTTCGTGGAGACAATCAGCTACCCCCCAGGGAGTGGAAGCACAGAGTACCATCGCTTCAGACAAATTTTGACAAAATGTGAAGGTGGTAGTCAGAGTGTTGCAGCCTGTAGTACAGGTGTTGAGAATGGTAGATACTGAGCGAAAACCTACCATGCCACTTCTTTATGCTGCTGTGGACGCATTGAAAGTACGTGTTAAAGCTTTGATACCACGTGGCTACAAGAATTATATAAAAATCATCAATGACCGATGGAAGAGCCAACTCATGCATCCATTGCATAAGGCTGGTGAGTAAATTTGATGATGTATTTACTTTAGTGTTACTTATGTACCAATATAATTTTTATTTGCTTTAACCATGTGTCCACTATCAAATATTTCAGCATACTATTTGAACCCCAAGTACCAATATACGCATGTACTTGGGACGAACGCAGAACTCATTGAGGCAGTGAAGCTAGTGGTTGCAAAGTTGGAGCCAGATCCCCAAGCACAGGCATTGGCAAACCTAGAGGTGAGTTGTGTGCTTTAATTACTGAAAATATGATCGTCGTGACACTAATTGTACAGGTTACTGCTATTGCTAGTGCGGCAAAACTATATATTGTAATTGCAAATATTTACAAGTTTTCGATTGTGTGTAGATTAAAACCTTCAGGGAAGCCCGTGGGAGTTTTGGGTTCCCCGCTGCAGTGGCTGGACGTGACAAAAGTGATCCGTGTATGTATTACGTTTAAATGACATACGAAATTAAATTATCTTATGTTTTATGTATTACGTTTAAATGACATACGAAATTAAAATATGTTATTGTTCTTATGCAACTGAATGGTGGGTGTTGAATGGTAAAGATGCACCTGCTCTGAAGAAGATAGCAAGTAGAGTGTTAGCTCAGACATGCTCTGCGTCTGGCTGTGAGCGAAACTGGAGTACTTTCAACCTCATTCATTCAAAGAGGCGGAATCGACTTGGCTCCCAATGGCTAAATGACTTGGTCTTTGTGCATTACAACATGAGGCTGAGGGTGCAAGACATGTTCCATGATAAGGAGGATGATACCCCGCTCGAGCTCACAAACATCTTCCAGCTTGACTCTGAAGAGGAAGATCCATTAGTAGAGTGGGTGCGGGACAGGGGAGTACCTGTGATGGACGAGCCTGGGGGGATGCCTGACTCCCATTTGGCCAGCCATTTGGATACTGATGTCGACGAGTTTTTAGCCTCGGAAGAGGGTCGAGTCCATACACGGTCACCCGTGCCATTTAACCCTCCTGCTGGCACTGATACAGAAGATCCTGAGTGGAGTTGGAGTAGTAGTAGAGCCAGTGATAGTGATCATGGGGGTGGGGGTCAAGCCACTATTGTCAATATTGGGGCTGATCCAGAGCCACGAGCATCACCTGTTAGATACACTGGGGAGAGTCAGTACACTCATGCAACACAGGATGATGACCATGGTGCACGTGCGCCATCCTCATCACGTAGACCAACTTCGTATTCACGTAGGCCTCGGCATCATTCCCATTCTCAACATGGATGTTGATTGCAGTAGCACGATGGACATTGACGTTGATAGCCTCTCTTTTGCCTTACGAGGATTGAGTGTGGAGGAGAATAGTAGTTACTGCAGTGGACAGGAGCAGTGGAATTTTCCTAAATACAGCACTGGTTCAGCATACACCTCAAATGATTATGTTGATATCAACTTCGTCCCCTGTCCCACTGCAACTGCATATGGTTCTTCCTTCGACGATGGTTCAGATGCAGGAGCACAGACACGGAGTCAGAGTGGATAAACCAACTTCTATTCCGTTCCATCAGTACTTCCGCAAGAGTCTACGCACCAGAGTACTACTTCAGAAGTTTTTCCATTCTTCCCAAATATAGGTATCCTTCGGACAGCTACTGATGTTATATTTATGAATCATGTGCAAGACTACCAGAACTACTTTGCATCAAGAATGTCATGGGAAGATTATGTTGCTCAATTGGAAGACAATTTGCGTCAACAACTTTCCCAGATGTATGATGATAGTAGGATGGATCATCCACGACACTCTACGTATTACTAGACATTATATCTGTATAAGGATTGTAGAATTGTGGACTATGGGATCATTCAATGTTGAATATTTGAACTATGATGTAATGATTTATAATGAAGTGTTATTTTGTATCTTTTTCCCCTAATGCATTATGTTATTGTTTCATTTGCCATATTTGATTGAATATAATAGCTAATATTAACCTAAATTTACAACAGACTTCAGCGTTGACTGTCAAAACATGGGTGTAAACTCAAACAACCACAAATGGTCATTATTTTTACAATTTTATACTCTAAATGTGTTTATATATGCAAAAATGAGGTTCCCCTGAAGTTAGAGACCTAAAAAATGCATTTTGGCCACCGAGACAGCTTTTTAGCTTAAATGCACTGTCTCGGCGAGATCTCGCCGAGATCTCGGTTTCGGAGGAGGCCGAGACCCCTTCGAAACCCGAGATTTTAAACCTTGATTCAAGCCCACCATGCCACATTTATGTGCTACCATTGATATGTTGAAGAAGCGTGTTTGTGCTGTGCTTCCACGTGGTAACAAAAATTTTATCAAGATTATCAAAGATCAATGGGAGAGTCAGCTGATGCACCCATTGCATAAGGCTAGTGAGTATATTTCATAATGTCTATAATTTGGTTTAACTTAGTACTAGATTTTAATCATGTGACTCATATTTTGCAGCATCCTATTTAAACCCCAAGTATCAATATTCACATGTACTTGGGCTAAATTTTGACCTTATCAGTGCAGTAAAAACTATTGTGGCAAAATTGGGGCCAAATTCAACTGTACAAGTACTTGTTAACTTAGATGTGAGTTGTATGGTTTAAGTGCTGAATTATTTGAATATTCATATATTATAATGGCTAATTTTTATAAGTTTCCAAATAGGTGTAGATTAAAACGTTTAGAGATGGCCTTAGGAGTTTCAGAACTTCCGCCGCAGTAGCTAGCCGATATAGTACTGATCCTGGTATGGAATTATGGAAATTGCAATTTCCAAATAACATATCTTGTTTAATATATACATTAAAATGTGTTCTTCTTCTTGTGCAGTTGAGTAGGGGGTTTTGTATGGCGAAGATGCATCTGAGTTGAGGAGAATAGCAATTAAAATCCTATCTCAGACATGTTCCGCATCCGTCTATAAGCGAAACTGAAGTACCTTCTCCCTCCTCCATTCAAAAAGGCAGAATAGATTGGGCTCTGAACGGCTTAATGACTTGGTGTATGTGCATTACAACATGAGAATGATGGTACAGAGAATAAGTCAATCACAACAAAATGATCAAACCTCGATCGAGCTTGCCAACGTCTTCCAGCTATCTTCAAATGAAGAGGATCCCTATGTGGAGCGGGTGCGAGACAAAGCAGTACAGTGCTGGATGAGTCTAGTGGGAGGCCCGACCCCACTTTGGCTACTCCGAGGGGTGCTGATGTTGAGCGATGTCTGTCCTCAGAAGAGGGTCGTGTACACGTACAGTCGCCTGGACCGTTTGACCCCCCCAGCTGGTAGTAGCACAGGCATGGGTGGTGATGATACAGTTGAAGAGACTGGTTGGTCAGTTTCTGATAGTGATGGCGACGATGGTAGTGATGTTGGTGGTGGTGGGCCTCATATGAACCTAGATCGACTGTACCCATTGTTAGATGGATCGGGTAGAGCCAGTATACTCACACTACAAAGGATACAGACCATGGTGGCCGTACATCTTCATCATGGCCTACAACTGGGTACATACGTAGGTCTCATGGCCGCCCTTTGCAACCAACCCAAAAAGACGACGATGATTACATTGACATCGTTCCTGATCCTGATATTCAGCTTGACGTTGATAGCATGTCCACAAGCATTGGAGGAATGAGCATTGAAGGTAGCACTGGACAGGAGCAGTGGCAGTGGACTGCCCCATCTTCCCCTGCTCCTGGATTTGGCTCCACGTCGGCGTACGGTTCCTATTCCGGTGACGATTACCTCATGCTTCCCAATCCACATGATTCTTCCGCTAATGCTACTTCATAGATTGGGTCCAACTTTGTGGATGGTCTATTCTCCTTCCCGACTGCCCAGAGAGTCATGCCCCCCCAGCCAGTGTACACTGATGTAATTCCACATTATACTGAATTGTATCCAAGGACAGGTATCTTTAGAGACCTCCCGGATTTCATGTATGATAGACATGTGGACGACTACCAGAGCTACTTCAACCAGAGGATATCATGGCAGGGCTTTGTTTTTTAAACCGAAAAATATTATCTTCAACAAAGACAATCTGACCAGATAGATCCTGCACGCCACTCTACATATGATAAGAAGGGAATGCTTGACAGTAGAGCCCTTTGCTGTGCCAGGGAGAATCTGGAAAGGACTAGAAGGAACAAAATTGAATTTGAATATTAAGTTAGAAGATACACCAGCATGTGTGCAGGCACAGGATTAGTCTCGACTAGGGGCTTCTGCAAACAATGAACTCCAACAAATTAACATATCTGAATTCGAAGATAATGGATGGAATTTAATATAGAGCTGAAGATTGTGGATATATCTGTATTTTTGTAAAATCCATGCACTGAAGTATTATTTATACAAGACCCTTTTTTTTTCCCTTAACTTATCAAAAGAAGAAAATGCTGCACAAACTAAATAAGTGTTTAAGTAGCAAAGAGACACATAGAAAATATATCTTGCAGTTTAAACCTAGTTAAATGCAATGTCAAAATATCCTTCAAGTTCTGTGCCGTAACCTATTAATTCCGACAGTACAACATAAGCAACAAACAACCAATGCAATGAACAACTATGCTGTTGCCATTCTATACCTTAGTTGCTTCAATAGACTGATGCTGGTAGCAGCCAACTTCAGAGACTAGAGCTGGAAAAGGTACTGCAGGACGTTTTCTGACTATATGAGACCAGTGAAGTTGAGATAGAACGCCAACAGAGAACAGAATAAATCCACATGGAAGAATGATAGAAAATAATTTCCACAAAGATCTTTCCTGCAATAAATGGAGCCAATTATCCAGGTCAAAATGCTACTTGACTAACCATGACTATTTCCAATAGCATGATATGACAAACCAAACCCTAAGCAGTGTATTATTTTCTAATAACTCAAAAGCAAGTTAATGATAAGCCTGTGACAGTAATAGCAGTGTCAATGCTAACTTCCATTTCTGATATGGCTCCATGATACTGAAAAATGACTGATTTAGGGTCTATATCCCAAATAAGAACTGGAGTGATCCTACCATTTAGGTTTAACTCCAACTTTAGGGTTTCTGACACGGTCCCTGTCCACTTCTGTTTAACTTCTGGGGCGCAAATTGTTTACGTAAAAAGATGCCAAATTTTGAAGAACAGAAACAATACTCTCCTTGAGACCTCTTTCAGACCTATCTGTTTCCACAGTAGTCCCATCACCTTGTTTGGGTTTAAGCCTGTTTGGGAAAGATTTGTTTTAAATAGTCTTGAATCTGCTTACCATCAGTTTATGTGAGCTTTTAAGGGAGAATGGAAGGCCAAAGCATCAATTCTCGTTCTTTAATTAGGTTTCAACAGGCTCGGACCAAAAGTCCAAGAATCCAGTCAAAATCCAGAAGAAAAAAAAATTCCCAGTTCTGTATATGGAATTAACATTTTGTTTCACCATTTTACCATTTTTCACCCTTCTCCTCTCCTATCTTCCCTAAACCTAGTATCCCTGGAAATGTACATTCTATACATTTTAGATCTGAATTGGTGTCACTCGAGACAATAACAAAATCACAGTACGCAAATTTAAACCCTGGGGTTAGTTGGAGTTGGAGTCTCTAAGAAGCCTAGTTTGTCGACTGCAGTCTGCGGAAGCTAAGCTTAATAATAAGTGGCTGAGATTAAACTTAGAGTTTATGATTGCATCTTTTGCCAAGATTAAGTTAACATTTTGGAACCATTTACAGAATTGTGAAACCCAATCTTCTTGTTAAGAGACTTAACTCTTGGATTAGCTGACCCCTACGTGTCTTCATTGTGGTTGCACTTCAAGGTTCCTTCTGGCTGTAGTAGTCATAGTTGTCAAGGCCCCAAGGCGAATGAAGGCAATGGAGGCCTGACGGATGGCCAAGGCGACTAAGGCACCCGCAAAGGCAACCAAGGCGGCCTATTTTCCAAGGTGGATAGGACATGCCTTGACAACTATGGACCTGGTAGTGGTTGACATCAAACCCCTAGGTTCAGCAATCAAGACGCTAGGACTAGGACGAACCCGTACAAACCTCAAACCATAGGCTGACAAGGTGCTTTCAATGAAGTAGAAGCTTCCATCAATACATGTAAAATGCAGCAGAAACCTAAAGATCATGATGATAAAGATGAAGTCATGAATGATGAAGAACCAGACAACTGTACAAATGGGCAGAATGTAATGGGTTGATTTTCTCCAGCATTTTGGTGCACTTAATTAACCAAGTGCTTCTGTCTCACATTGGTAAGTTCCTTGTATATGGAAATGATAGTTAACCTCCTGTGTGGCTCGAAAGACCATTTACAGCAACTATGGGCTCTATTGTTTTAGTAATAAGCAAAGTTGTGAAGGCGTCACCGCCTAGGCACCCAGGTGGCCTTGTGAAGCCTTGGAAAATATCAGGCCTTGGTTCGCCTTGGTTCGCCTTGGCGCCTTGACAATTATGGTAATAAGTATTGTTGTTTCCTTACTGGCACCTCCATATTCTTGGGATACAGTCCCGACAGGGGTCCAGGCAGAATGAAGCAACGTGACTGCAATTGTCCCCTAGTCTATGCTAAATAATGTTCAAAACAAGAATCCATTAGGAAGAACTAAGAAGAGTAATCTTCGATGGATTAACAAAAATAAGAAAATTATTAGTATTTGAGGAATTAATTGAACCTACAGAACTGGCATAGGTTTGCTCCCAGATTTGGACAAAGTTCACACAGTTTGTGACTCTTTCCACATTGAGATTACTGCATATTTAATTCAACAGGTTTGTTGGTTGCCCATCTTAAGTGATAAGTCAAATAAGACATAAAGAGGTAGCCTATTCAAAACATTGAGTCCTGTGGCATTGGAAGTATTACATTGTGTAGCAACACTTGCCAACAAACAAAGCTCTCATGAACATAAAATAGTAAACTAAGTGGAACAAATAACCAATAAGAACACCTAGGAGAATTACAGGAACACAGGTCAAAATGAGTGGACTAATGCAATTACCTGAAGGAATGTCTGTGAACAAAATGGCAAATAAGTAACAAGGTCCGAAACTTTTATTCTACATTAACTACCTTTTTCTATCATATCGTAGTGTATCGTATCAGTAAGTGCCACACATGATACATTTCGGGGCCAATACGATCGATACTTGGTAAACTACCTAGGCCCAACAAAAATGAATCAGGCTAAATCACAACCAATGACTAGAAAGAAGAGGATGAAAATGAGAAATGGGCAAAGGATGGCAGGACAGTATACAACTAAATCCTAGAGATGCCTCTTCTGACTTGGGCACCAGTTAGACATAATGACAAACCTTTTTCTTTTCTTTTTTTTAGGATAGGTCATAATGGCAGACCTTAACATGCAATAATATATTTGATCTAGATGCCAAAGCAAAAGCTTTTCACATTATATGCAAGAATATCCTGTTGGCCACTTTCTCAAATAATAATCAATTCAGTAACAGAATTGCCTTCCACAAGCAGCCCTATCAACGCAAGCAGAAAAGGAGAACCTGAGTAGGAGACAGGATCTTGGCTGAAATGTGATACCCTCTCCATGGGATCAATTAAGAAAAGATAATCATACCAGACTAATCCCTGATGGTTCTTGTTTCTCAATTCCACAATCATCAAAATTGAGCTTGATTGTATTACGACCCAGAAAAGAGAGAATCCAACTTCAGCTTCACGTAAGAAACACCAAATAAGGGTTTCTTGACTTCTTCAGAAATCTAACCCCTACAATTTGAATGTGAGAGCTTCCAATTAAATTTGTAAGAGACCAAATACGGTGAATCTTTTGCTGGGTGTATTTTGCGACCAATTTGCCGAGACATTGACAAAAAACTGAAAGCAGAAGCTCCTAGTAAACAACCTGACAAGACCTAAATTTAAGGCAGGATTTTCATAGATTTTTCCTGCTTACACTTACTATTTTTTGTTCCTCCATATTCTTTCTGAACTGCATTACCAGGTGATCAAGCTTTTAAATAACAATTTCAATTGTCAACTCTATCTTACAGCCATCCAAGAAAGAGAGAACAAGAATATGCAGTTAGCTTACCTTATCTACTGATAAGTTTATACGATTTCTAGCGACACTGTATGATAGCTGCTTATTTGGGAGAGTGTAGACATCTTCATAGTACATATCTATAATATTAGCTAGCCCAACCTGCAAAAGCCTTGAATTAGAGTCATTCCAACAGCAAATGGATCAAAGATTCAAAAAGCATACACCTCAATAAAAGCACATTCAGAACCATCAGAGCACAAAAGTGGATGCTAAATTATAAGGTGAAAGCTTAAGCCACATGGTCCTTTCTCATTACTCCGCAAAATGGCAGAAGTAGATGAAAAAGTTCCCAACTTGCACCACCAAAAGAAAATGATAATTGAAATTTCATCCCACCCAAAAATCATAAAAAGGAAGCAGAGCTTCTACACTTTCACAGAACAAAAGACAACTTATAACATGATGCCAGGATTATATAGCTATATAGGAAAGTAGTGCCATACTTGACCAAATGTTTTTATCAATGGTCATTAGAACATAGAAAATATTTCCCAAGAAGGGAAAAAAATCCATTAACCTAATTCTTCAGCCTGCCTTTGGTACAGCTATTGGCAGAACTGTATATGGCATATCCCATCCGAATGTGTTTTTCCTATGCAGAGGGGCCAATGTGATGGTCAATCACCTTCTTATCTGATATTCTTTCCGAAGGGTACAAGCAGATCCCAAGCCTAAAACCTAAAACTAGAAGTCCCAATCTTGCTCCCACAAAGAACAATGGGGAATAGGAGGAGATTTTTTAGAGGGGACTGGAGAAAATTAAGTACCTCACAGCTTACTTGTGCATGCAATTTCACAAAAAATTGGATCCATGATTTGAGCCTCAATCTGACTCTTCAACAGGATTCTCAAAGCCCCACATCCAGTTATCATAAGTCGCGTTAAATCAACTAGAGAAGGCATAAAAGCCACAGAGCAATGCTGGAGATTCCAAAGCCTTCACAAATCTGATGGAGCTCCACAAGTAGTTCTTTTGAATGTCACTTATCATTCAAATGTGTCCTCTCCCTCTTCCTCTTTATTCTGGAGCCTTCTTGTCAATACAAGTAGGTGTGAAAGTGAGTTTCTACATTGAAGCTAATTTAATTCCATACTAGGAAGTTGCTAATTGAGTGGTAACATTATAGAATTGAAACCAAGTTTTAAACCAATTTGGCTTGAACTAGCTAGAGATCAATTTGGGAGTGAGGAGCAAGTTTCACATTAAGGAGTGTCAAATTTGAAAAGCTCCAAACATCTCCAGCATATTCAGGCAGGTCAAATGCTTTTGTGTGTTATTTATAAAGAAACAGTTTATATGTGTTAGCTTCAGGTCAGAGACCAATGAGATCGATACCAATGTAGATAAGTTTATGAATTCTCAAGAGTGATGCATTCACTCACAGACACCTGGCCTTTTGAATCTCAACCTGGCGGGGATGATGAGGAAGACGACTGATCGCATTCCAGTGGCCACTCACAAACCGTCGCCATCTACTGTTGGAGATGATGATGATGACGCTAGCGATTATGATGATGGTGGGGGTGGGGATGATAGATATAGTGGCATCCGAGAGCAGTACAACCAGTTAGAGTCAAAGCCCATCCGATTCATAGGAGAGACCTAGTTTGATCACATTATGTAAAATGCCGACCAAAGTGCACATCCTTCCTCCTCACATGCAATCTCCAAGAGAGGGTCGCACCACCAGTTCAGACCAAACGAGGAAGCTCATAGTATGGACATCAATGTTTCGAGCTTGTCTAGCACTTTTGGAGACATAAATCTTACGGAGAGTAGGGAATATAGGGAGTGGCATGCATCATCCTTTGCCATAGAGCATCGGGTCAGAGTAACAATGGCTATGGTGGTGACTATGATGGCTATCTTATGTTTGGGCTATATAGCTCTTCTTCTTCCCTTCCCACTGAGTAAGAGCATGAGGGCCAATCACAAGAGGGTCATCTTTTGAGGATGGTACGGTGCTCATACTCGGGTTAATGATGCATTTATAGGAATGATGTGGAGAACTTTGAGCATTTTTTCCGGCATAGTATGACATAACAACATTTGTGATACAATCAGAGGAACGGTTACATCAGCACCAACAATCTAGTAGTGGTCTTGATCCTCCCTGCAACTTTATGTGGTGCACTATGATGGGTAAAAAGCATTGTATAGACACCACATTTTGTCACCCTAGGGGCGAGCATTGGAATGATGATAATGTTCTGATAATGATCAAAATTTCGAGTCTCGAGGGTGTCTCGACCCTCTGAGAAACTGAAATTTGCAAGATCTCAAACAAGAAACTACAAAAAAGCCACAAAGGCAAAAAAAGTATGTTTCAGGCTTAAAATGGTAATTTTAAGGCTTGATACCCCAGGAAAACCTAGTTTAGCATACATAAACACATTTAAAACATAAAATTTTAAAAATAATCACACATGGTGTTTGGGTTTATACCCATGTTTCGTAGTGTCGGTCTGAAGTTTAGAGGTACACTTAAAGAAATATTTGATATTTTACATAATGTTACACTAGTAGAAGATTAAAGAATGTCAAATGAGACAATAAAATTATATTTTAAGAGAAGAAAAATCATACAAATAGTCGAATACAATGATGCCCCCAAGTCTAACTCCCAAGTCCCATTCCCGCTTTTGTACCAAGCTCCCCCAACAATCTCATGGAATGATTTGGAAAAAACACCAAGATTTGAAGGTTTGAATGGAAGATGGAGACTAAGGAGTGAAAAAAAGACAATGACAGTCTTGGTCAAGATTTCGACCAAGACTATTTATTTAGAAGAAACTTAGACCAAAATAGTCGAGACTAGTCGAGACAAGTTGAGACCTTGTCAAGACGAGTTGATATCTAGTCTCGTGGTTTAACTCGTCTCAAACATAGTTCACGCCCAGGCGTCTGGGAGTAACTTAAAGTGCTAGGCGGTGAGTCGCCTTGTGGATGTCCAAAAGGCGACCGCCTAGTCTTCTAGACGTCGCCCTAGGCGCCTTGGACGCCCTAAAAGCCTGAGCGGACTGTCACGGCCTTAGTGTAACTAAGCCAACTGTGCTGGCACTTAGTCGCTCACAAGCCTTCTTGAGCACTAAGTAAGCCTAAGAAGATGAGAGAACACGAGAACTTTTAGAAGAAAGAACTTTTATTACAAAGATTTCTTACAAGTTGCTTGAGTGCAGAGTGCTTTAGCCAAATGAGGCTATCCATATTTATAGGCACCAATGAATACAAAGAATGGTTAAGATCTATATACATGTCTCTTATCTAACGGTTAGGAACATTCTAGTAAGGGGTCTAGAACATTCCCACCTCCTTAGAGAACTCTAGAGAACTCTTATGTACAAGCAGATTCTAGAAGATTTCAACATCATTCCTTGTGTAGAGAGTTCCAATGGACCTTCCTTAGTCCAATGGGTCAACCCATGTGCTAGCCTGCGGATCACGTAGGTGGATAATCCATGTAGCGGGTTGCGGGTCGTAACAAGACGCCTTGATGCAAATGGTAGATAAATCCTTAATTAAATGGATTTATAATTTTTATTTTTTAATTAGATCCTAAAATCAACATTTCAGTTGATTTGTGTACAATAATGTATTGTATTTAGATACATGGAATCATCACATTTATAAAGCAACGAAGGAGGCAAAAACAATTCGTTTGAAAAAAAAAATCAAACCAAAGACAGACCGAAGAGTCTTGTAATTAGGGTTGCAACTGCAACTATAACTGCAAGCTTCCTCTTCCTCTTCCAGTGGCTTCCTTTTCCTCTTCCGACGGTCAGCCTCCCCTTCAGGTATGTTAAGGCTGATTTTTTTTTAGTCTTCAACCTCCTCTTTGCATCAACGGTTACGGGTTTAAGGCTGATTTTGTTTTTCTAATTTGTAGTCTTCTTCTTCTTCTTCTCTGCAACACCAAATAAATTGGTCTTCTACCCTACAACACCAAATAAATTGGTTTTCTGTCGATTCTTCTTCTCCTCCATAATTATTTTAATTTGGTACTTCTTCTTCTTCTACCTCCTCCTCCTCCTCCCGCCCTTCTCTGCTACGTTAGACAATGTTGATGCAACTTTTTTTTATCCTCATCAGTTCTTCTTCTCTGCAACGCCCAATAAAAGGGATTTTTGTCGATTCTTTTTCTTCTCCTTCTCCCCCATCTTCTTCTTCTCCCCCATCTTCTTCTTCTTCTTCTTGTTTTTCTTCCTCCTCCTCGTCCCCTTCTCTACGTTTTACCGCAACCTGGGTTTTTTTCCTCCCTCTTTCTCTGCTACTGATTCTTTGCAACCTCAAATAAATTTTTTTTTCTTCCTTCTTCCTTCTTCCTTTCTTCTTTTTCCTTCTTCCTTCTTCCTTCTTCCTTCTTCCTTCTTCCTCCTCTTGCCCTTTTCTGCTACATTAGACAATGTTGCCAAAACTTTTTCCCCTCCTCAGTTCTTCTTCTCTGCAACGCCAAATAAAAGGTATTTTTGTCGATTCATCTCCTCCTCCATCTTCTTCTTCTTCTTCCTTTTCCATCTTCTTCTTCTTATTCCTTCTCCCCTGATCTGCTACATTTTACCACACCCTTTTTTCCCTCCTTCTCTGCTACTACTTCTTTGCAACTTCAAATAATTTTTTTTTGTGTTTCTTCTCCCCCATCTTCATCTTCTTCTTCCTCTGCCTCTTCCTCTTCCTCCCCTTCTCTGCTACGTTTTACCGCAACATTTTTTTTTCTCTGCTACTACTTCTTTGCAACTTCAAATCAGTTGAATTCTTAGTTCTTAGTTCTTACTATGCTAATCAGTTGAATTCTTATTTTTTAATTTCTTACTGTGCAAATCTGAGTTTATTAGTTTAATTTCTGAACCCTGTGCAATTGTGTTGCATACTTGGATTCTTAATTTCTGAGTTTAATCAATTGAATCTTAATTTCTTGCTTGCAAATCAATTGGATTGATTAGTTTAAATCTTGATTATTTATGTAGCATATTGCATATATATAAGCATTAATATAGTATTAATATTTTAGAAATAAAAAAAAATACATATGAAAGCCTTGGTCGCCTAGGTAGCTCCAAGGATGGCCTCGAACGCCTTGGATCACCTTGTCGTGACAAGTCATAGTTGTCAAGCAGATTTTGTAAGTCTGGGCGTCAGGGAGCCTTATCACCGGGGGCGACCGCCATGTTTTTAATGTGTTTTTTTTTTTTTTTTTGCTCTCAGGAACAGCACTTATTAGGCAGTATTTATTTATGACTAATATCATTTAAGTAAATGTTTCATCTACTTAAGATATTATTCATAAATAAGCAAATACCCCCCCCCCCCATCTGAATCCAATAAAAATAGTCTAAAATTCAAATTCCAAAAGGATAAAAAGTAAACCCTCCAGTTCAAGAATAAAAACTGTATTTTTGGGTAAAAGGGCAATTTTCAACTTCCAAATGCTAGGCTTTTTTTCAAATATAAAAATTTCATAAATCTTATTATAGTAAAGCATCACTAAAAACCAAGAGTGCACCAAAATAATCTCTTGCTTTGATGCCCAAAAGACGACTTTAAACAGCATTAGCGTACTCCGAACAAAGTTTGACCGGAGTGTAACTCCTTCATTATAACTCGGATTCAAACAATCTCGGATTTGTTAGAAAGCTTATCATGTTAGCTTTGCAACGAATTCGAGATTTTTTTAATCTGAACTATATTAAAAGAGTTACGCTCCGGTCAAATTTGTTTGAAGTACGCAAATGTTAGTCATAAATACACGTTGCCTACTTAACTCATTATTTGTTGTCTTATTGGTTTTCTCATGTTAATTAAGTTATGTCTTAAATGTTGATTATTTATGTAGAATGTTGCATATATATAAACATTAATATAGCATTAATATTTTAAAAACAAAAAAAAAAATAAATACACTGGGAACGCCTTGGTCGCCTAGGCTGGCGCCTAAGCACCTAGGGGCCCAGGATGGCCTCGAACGCCTTGTCACCTTGACAACTATGGCGACAACTATGGTCTCGAGCCCTTCGAGCTTTTCGAGAATTTCGAGATCTCGGCGAGATCTCGCCAAGATTTTAAACCAGGTTTCTAAGGAGGGATTAAAGTTTATTTGTATTTTAGAAATCTCCACTAAGTCTTCGCTGACGTATGGAGTCATTCCTCACAGTTTGACTATTTGGCTGAGGAATGACCAAACTTCCCATGGTATGATTCAACAGGGTCAAGTGTAGGATGAATGTCCTTGAAATTGGCCCAAGTCCTGATATCAGGTTTGTTTTTCACCCCGGAACCTTGGTGTACTCCAGCACTTGTAGTTTAGTTTTCCTCACAACCAAAAAAATAATCAAAGCCTAACATTACTTAACTTCCAAATTTCTAAACTTATATAGCTTTCATTTCACTATTGATCCGAGCTGTTATATTAACCATGTGCCCCTCCCATTTCAACCTTTTCTTAGACACTTTCAGTACAATAATAAATTAAGTATGACCTTCAGCTTCTGAGTTATTTCCCCTTACCTCCGTGCACACAAATTTTTAGATCACAGACAAGAATTTATAAACATCCCAAGTTTCCGGATAAAGCGGGTACACACAGATATTACATGGTTGGATTAGCAATTATTGCCCCAGAATAGTCAAATATTGAAATGATAGTTGAATTTGGAACAAAATAACCTTAGAATGGTCAAATGTGCTAGTCAATCAGAAAGGTAAAATTTATGTCACCTAGAATAGATAGTGCTAAACTAAGATATATGTGTACAGAGATATATCAGACCTATCTAACATTTTAATTAACATAATAATTGTGAAGTCCCTATTATACTTAAAATTATAGAAATCTAGTGATCCAAGGATAATGAGATACCATTTGGGAGTGGGTCAAAAGAGCTTCCCACCTATTGTCTGCAGACTTTTTCCAGCCATTGAACTTTACATTCTTAAGTTTATCAGCATCAATTTGTAGCCTGTAAGCAGGTATATACTCTCTTGTCCAAGCACTGAACTCAGCACCACCAAATCTTTCCAATTTTGAATATGTTGACGATGTCCACCATTGGTTTTTCATTTTTGCATGCCTGATATTTGCCTTTACTGCATTAAATTTTTCTAAGAGACTCTTAGAATTTTCAACCATCTCATTCTGAAACAATTTATCTATGAAAACTGAGGAATCCTTTGAAGCGATCCTTCTGGAATTTTGAAACCAATGGAAGATATTGTTTGAAGTTCTGCCCGAAGACTTCCCAAGGAAATCCTTCTCAGTGTCTTCAACAGCACACATACAAACAGCTTCAGCAAGGACAGAAAGAACCCTTTCATCTGATGAACTAAGAGTGACAAATGCTGAAGCCTGCTGATAGGAAAGGCAGAAGAGAATTGAACCTATCAGTACCATGGTACCTGCAGAACTGAGAGTTTCATATGATACAGTGCCAGAGTGTGAAATAAATTAGCTCAATAAAAGAAGGGGGGGAGTAAAAGACTGGCAAAAAAAAGGTCTCTAACCTCTCTTGGCTTCTCAAGATCCCCCATATTCCTCTCAGTTCCCGGGCTGAACAATGTTAGTTCAAAACTCCAAACATGGTGCAAGACCACTTGTCTAAACGTCATTGCAAGTATATTTTTGGATGCATTACTGGATAGGATATCTGGGGTGAGAGTATGTCTCAGTTTCTTGGCTTTCTCTTTGACTTTTCTAGCAGGCAAAAACTGCAAATACACATATTAAGCTAGTTATAACTAGTGAGTTCGGGTATGCTGAACAGCTATCTTAATGTCCCAACATGAACAATAAATATTTGGAAATACTTGAAAAGATAATACAGAAAAAGTTACTAAAGGAGGGGAAAAGACATCTGAACATGGTGAATCCAGCCATAGCGAACAACTTGTTCTTTACTGAAAAATGAACATAAAATTCCACATCCACCACGGATCTATCAATCTTGAAGCCCATAAAAGGTCACCCATAACAATATGAAAGACAATAAAATTTGCAAAAAAGTTCCACATGTAATTACAGGTAGTTTAGGAATTAACATTAGTATTTTCTTTATTATGTGTCGGTTTTAGTAAATAGAGGAAATTCTGTAATTTGTGCTTTTATCTTTATTATAAATTAAAGGTCTTCATGGTGCGTAGTTAATTTACACTCGGTTTTTAATTTCTTTCTCTTATCTTCTCTCTTTCCTTCTTTGTCAGTGCTACTTCTTCCTGTTTTACTTCGTCACATGGTATTAGAGCAGGATTGATTGGGAAATGCTTCCTTGATTGCCATTTTGAGAATCGTTTAATGTTCTTCTCCCTTTCTTTCTCTTATTCTTATTTTCTCTTTTCTTTCATTGAAATCAGGTCAATTTCAGAACTTTCTTTTGTGCCTACACATGCTTTAACTTCCTTATTTTTTTTGTCACTTGATCAATCCATGGTTTGCTAGTCTTCTCTTGCTGATAATAGTTTCGGACTTTCAGTTCTGTCTAGTCTTCTTAAATCCTGATTTCAGTTATTTGTTATTGATTTCAAGTTTCCTACTTCAAATAGGGATTTTCAAAATTCAATTTCCTGAACTGATATTTCAGATCTGACTTTGAGAAGGTGTTCAGAATCTGTTATTCTTCAATTCCGTATTATTACTACACTGATCTCTTAAGTCTTGCCATTGATTTCTGCAACTCCTTCTTAAGGTATGATTTCAAAATTTCAACTGTTGGTTCAGTTTTCCAGCTTCTGATTTCAGAACTTCTTTAATGCCTTATTTCGTAATTAATCCATTAAATCAGATCATTATAAACATTTGTTGAACCACTGAAATTTCTGCTATCGAATTTTCCTACTCCAAGTGAGAAATCTACATATCTCTCAATCCAGCTGTTGGGTTCCCATCTGGTTTTGCAGGACTGTTTATCTTTATAAATTGAGTACTCGACTAGAGTTTTATGCCCACCATATTTGAATTGACTGGTTTCTTGAATTCATACTCCAATTATGAATTATCTAACACTCCAAATCTAACCATTGGATTTGGATCTTCTTCCTTAGTTATTGGTTTCTGTTCCAACCTTCTTACAGTTTAAAATTCAAACTTGAAACTGATTTCCTAATTTCCTACTACGAGTCTGAATTGAGTTATCACTAGGCTTGTTATTTGGTACTGATATCAATCTTTAATCTGGTTTGTCTGAACCTTCCATTGATTATCAGATTTGGAAATTCCTTCTTCAAGTAGGAATCTTCAGATGCTAAAAATCTGACCATTGGATCAAGCCGGATTTCTTCTATTATATTTGTTGAATGATGAAATAATTTGTCTGTAATAAACAGATGTCCTCTTATTTATAATGTGAGAATGAATACAAAGAAAGAAAGAGGTAGTACAGGTAGTACAATAAGTCTAAACAAAAAATAAAATGCGTAATATTCTCAACACTCCCCCTCAAGTTGATGCATATATATCATGCATGCCCAACTTGGACAATATCATATGGAAGGATTTCCCTGGCAGACCTTTGGTGAAGATGTCTGCTAGTTGGTCCTCTGATCTGACAAACGGAATCTCGATTTGTCCACTGTCCAGTTTCTCTTTGATAAAGTGACGGTCTACCTCAACATGTTTTGTCCTATCATGCTGAACCGGATCATTAGTAATGCTAATGGCTGCTTGATTATCACAGAATAATTTCATGGACTGGTTACACATAACCTTCAAATCTTTGAGTAGTCGTTGTAACCATAATAGTTCACATATTCTATGCACCATTGCTCTGTATTCTGCTTCTGCATTAGATCGGGCAACCACATTTTGCTTCTTACTGCGCCAGGTTACCAGATTGCCACCCAAGAATGTGCAATAACCAGAGATAGACTTACGATCAGGACTTCCTACCCAATCTGCATCAGTATAAGCCTCCACCTGGATTTGTTTATTTGGTGAATCTGAAATGGCATATGCTTCCATTTTCAGAGGGTCATTAGGAGATAACAGGATTCCTCTTCCAAGGGCTGACTTTAGATAGTGCAGTATCCGATAGACAGCCTTCATATGTGTAAAGTATGGGTCGTGCATAAACTGGCTTACCAAATTAACTGCGAATGCAATATCTGGCCGTGTGTGGGCAAGATATATGAGTCTGCCAACAAGTCTCTGATATCTTCCTTTGTCTTCTGGTGTGCCTTCTTTTGCCCTTAGCTTGGTATTGGGATCGAGAGGAGTATCACAAGGTCGAGCCCCAAGTAACCCTGTTTTTGAGAGAAGATCAAGAACATACTTTCTTTGAGACAGATAGATGCCTTTTGCAGATCTGGTAACTTCAATCCCAAGAAAGTACCTAAGTTTGCCAAGGTTTTTGATCTCAAACTCCTTCCCTAGAAATGTCTTTAGTTTCGTGAATTCATCATTGTTATTGCCAGCAATGATGATATCATCTACATATACAAGTAAGGTAGTAAAAGTGTTAGGGGAATGTTTTATAAATATGTCAGCATTGCTTTGAACAGAGTCAAATGCTACCATAGCTTCATTAAATCTTCCAAACCATACTCTAGGGGATTGTTTTAGACCATAAAGAGATCGCTTCAACTTGCAAACTTTTCTTTGGCTTTTATCATCTGTGAAACCCGGTGAGCAGTACATATAGACATCTTCAGTAAGTTCTTCATGAAGGAATGCATTTTTTATATCTAACTATTGCAAGTCCCAGTTGTAATGTATAGCACAGGACAGTAAAACCCTGATGGTAGTCATTTTGGCCACTGGAGCGAAGGTTTCTTGGCAGTCAATCCCATATGTTTTAGTAAATCCCCGTGCAACCAATCTAGCCTTGTACCAATCAATAGTCCCATCTGGTTTCTATTTCACTATAAAAATCCACTTGCATCCTACTGACCTTGATCCTGCAGGAAGTAGAACAAGATCCCATGTATCATTTTTCTTCAGAGCCCTCATTTCTTCTACCATTGCAGCTTTCTACCTTTCATCCATATGCATCCTGCCATTTTTGAGGAACAGAGACAGAAGAGAGCGAAGACACAAAAACACGAAAAGAAGGGGAAAGGGAGTCATAGGAAACATAATTGGAAATAGGATGTAGGGTGCAGGCCCTAGTTCCTTTTCGAAGTGCAATTGGAAGATCAAGATCAGAAGAAGCAGCAAGTTCCTTACCAGAAAAAGCCTCAGTAGACTTAGTTTCTAGATCCAGGGCTAGCGAAGGGACATGTGCAGGAGTGGTAGTGGCCTTTCCTTGCTTGTCTTTGGCACGGCTATAAACTTGCAGAGGTGGCTTGGTGGTTGGATGCTTGGATGGTGCAGCTGTATCAAGCACTTGTTCTTGGACTATTTCTGGTACATCAAGTATATCCGGTATAAGTACATTAGGGATATCAGGTGCATCTTCAACTGTCTGTGTCTCCCCCTGAAGAGGAGCCTGATAATAGGAGAAATGCTCATGAAAAATGACATCTCTACTAACAAGGACCTGACGAGAGGGAGGATGATAACACTTGTATCCTTTCTGTGTTTCAGAATACCCTAAAAATATGCACTTTAATCCATGTGGATCAAGCTTGCCAAGGGAACGATGGTTACGAGCATAACAAAGACAACCAAAGACTCTAGGAGAAAGAACAAAATCAGAATTTCCAAGTAAAATGTCCAAGGGAGCCTTGTTGTCTAAAACTCGAGAAGGAAGGCGGTTCATCAGGGATGTTGCAGTGAGGACAGCATCACTCCAGTATTGAGCGGGAACATCTCTCTCAAACATTAGTGCTCTAGCTGTTTCGAGTAAGTGGCGGTTCTTTCTTTCAGCGATTCCATTCTGAGCAGGAGTGTCTACACAACTTGTCTGATGAATTATCCCATTATCAGCCAAGTATTGCTGAAAAATCCTTCAAGATATTCCTTACCATTGTCACTACGGAGCATCTTCAACTGAGTTTGAAACTACGTCTTGATCATATTATGGAAATGGCAGAAGCATGCAAAGACCTCATTTTTTTTTACGCATCAGATAGACCCATGCAGTACGAATGTGAGAATCAGTAAAGGTTACAAACCACCTATGACCAGAAATAGAGGTAATCCGTGTTGGACCCCAAACATCAGAATGGACTAAATCAAAGATACAAGGACTTCTCGAAACAGAAGGTAAATAAGAAATACGAGCCTGTTTGACCAAAACACAAGCCTCACATAATAACTCGTCTTTATTATATTGTTTAAATAATTTTGAAAAAAAAATGAGATAGAACAACAGAAGAGGGATGCCCAAGACGGCGGTGCCACTGCTAAAGGGTACTGACTGTAGAATGGGAGGAAGGTGTTGAACGATCATTGTCAAGCAAGTACAAGCCACCATGCACAATACCATGTCCAATCGTCTCCCCGTTCTCCAGATCATGAATCACACAATAGGTAGGAAAAAATGTTACTTTACAATTTAGAGACTTTGTAAGACTACTAATGGAGAGTAAATTTGTGGATAAATTAGGAACATGTAGAATGGAATTCAAATCAAGGGAGGAAGAACAGTGGATGGATCCAATTCCAGATATAAGAAAGAGGGATCCATCAACAACCTTCACAGTATTATGTCCATAATAAGGAGAGTATAAATAAAAAGACTCAGACGAACCAGTCATGTGGTCAGTGGCTCCAGTATCTATAACTCAAGGGCTAGAGACAGAGAAAGCACAATGACCATCATGGGAAATACCTGACTAAATAAAAAAAGAACCTGGATTGGTAGATGCAGATGTAGATGATTGATTTGTAGTCGCAGGAGGTAGTCAAAGGAGATGCCGGAGAGTCTAAAGTTCTTGTGCAGAGAATTGTGGTAGAAAACCAATAGGAGGACTTGCTTTAGTTTGATGTGTCTGAGGTGCGTGGGAGGACTTTGCCTTATGCATACCTTTTTCCCGGCGTTTTGCTTCAAAATCTACCAGTTTGCCATTAAGTTTTCAGCATGTGTCTTGGTGTGCCAAAGCTTGCTACAATACTCACATTTGATAGCATCACGAAAAACAGGAGGACTCTTGTATGTCTGAGTATTTGTCTGGAGAGCAGATCTATCCGGAACAGAAGGGGACAACATTGTTATTCGTCGTTGGTCCTCTAACTGAACCATGAAATAAGCCTGTTCGAGGGTGGGGAAAAGGTCCCTGCTGAGAATCTGTGAGCGAATAGGATCAAACTCCACATTTAGTCCTGCCAGAAAAATATAAACCCTGTATTTATCTTCCCTTTTGTGAAATAGGGTAGCATCTTCTTCACATTTAGCATTAATAGAATCATAAAAATCAATTGTTTGCCAATAGCTCCTCAACTTAGTATAATATTGGGATACAGTCAATTCTTTTTGGATAGTTTCATGAACACTTTTTTGAATGGCATAAATTAAAGCAGCATTCCCACCTTGGGAATAGGTGTCCTTAGCAGACTTCCAAATTTGTGCAGCAATATCCAATAACAAATAGCCCTCGGCTATAATGGGATGCATGGAATTAAAGAGATATTCCATTACCAATGAATTTTCAGCATGCCATTTCTCCAAAACAATATCCTTAGTCAGCGGTTTTTCCTTGGTACCGGTGAGATATCCCGATAATCCCCGAGCTGTAATTAAGAGTTGGGTGGCCCGAGACCACATTAGGTAATTACCGCCATCAAGTTTAATGGTACTAATGGGAATAGTGAGATTGTCCATTTTAAAACTCTCTATCCCAGAAGAGGTTACTTCAGATGTCATCCTTGAGTTGTGTATTCAAGAACAAACACTCAAAAACAATATGAACAGCCTCCCTGTTTGGTTATAGCACAATATATGGAGATCAAAGTAGAAATATCACTTGTCAGATATCCTAACTTGGCCCATGTGCAACATAATATATGGAAATCAATTCTGGTTTGCACCCACTTTTTTGTTTATTGGGGTAAACTCAGAAACTCATAGATATCTGACCAAACTGAACCATATTATTAATATCCAGACTGATAAAAAAAATTGATTTCCAATAAAAAGAATAAAAAAAAAATGATCCGTAATGAGGGATAAAAAGAATGGCAGTACCTATATCATTGTATGATTCCCTCTTTGGTTGCTGCCCCTAGTGGGGAGAGAAAAAAAAACAAAAGAAAAAGAAAAGAAGGAAAGTAAGTGGTCGGCGGTGGTGGGTTAGCAGCGGCGGTGGTGAGGGGGCGGAGGGATCTGGCGGTAGAGCTAACTTGGCTCTAATACCATGTTGAATGATGGAATAACTTGTCTATAATAGACAGAGGTCCTCTTATTTATAATGTGAGAATGAATACAAAGAAAGAAAGATGTAGTACAGGTAGTACAATACAGGTAGTACATTGAGTCTAAACAAAAAATGAAATACGTAATATTCTCAACAATATTCTCCCATCCGATTAGAGCCTTTGACCAATATTTTGGCTGAATCTGATCCCTTGAATCTCTGTTGTTAAAATTCTTTGGAATTATGGTTTTGTTCCTCACCCGTGACTGTCATTGGGTACTGCATCTACTCTCTTTTTTATCCCTGGCATGGTTCTGAGCCTAGTTTTGGGGCTGAAATCAATATTGGTTCTGACTGGCATTTGGTGTTGTGGCTGATTCTGGATTTTTGTGCTTTGAAAGTTATTCTACACTATTGCTGCTGTTTAGTGGTTTATTGGTTCTTATATCACTGCCACTGGACATTGTTATTTGCATAGAGCACATTGGCTGTCTATGCTACATCCTACCCTATGGCACTGATTGACTGCTGTTTAATTCTCCTTCCAGTGGTTGGATTTCTCCCTTGCGTATTTGTTCATTGTTGGTTGGTCCCATTTGTTCTCTTCCTCTCCATTATTTTCCACTTGAAGTGCTCCACGAGAGGAGGAGATCGAGCCTGTTGAGGATTATTGCTGAATATTATTATTGCATTTGCCTGAAGCCTATTGCCACTGTTTATTACTACATTAAAGATTATTTGCACGTCGCGCCTATTATCTGTCTTCCTTGTAAAGATTATTGCCCGTATCTTCCTTCAACAGATTATTGGTCGTGTCTTCCTCAATGGAGATTTGTATCTGTCTTCCTTCGTGGAGATTATTTTCTGCCTTGCTTCGTGGAGAGTATTTAATGCAGGACTGAATTGGAAGGCGGCCAAACAGTCCCAAGGAGCAGGACCTTATTCAAAAGTTAACCCCAAATATCCAGGTCTGAGATAACAATATAAAGCTTCCACTCACTAGTTTGTGTTATGAATCTGCTTTGCTGGAATATCAGAGGGTGTAATGACCCGCTGAAGAAGAAGGAAATTCGGAAGGTGATTAAGAAAGAGAGAATCAGTCTCTGTTTTGTGCTTGATTCGAAGCTCAAAGGGGATAAGGTTGATGATTTATGCCAATGCCTGGGGAGAGATTGGCTTGTTATTCATGATGGATCCCCAGTGGATCAGGCCAGTGTTGTTGCTACCTGGATCCAGCTGTCTTCTCAGTGGACTTGCAGTTATCCTCAAAGCAAGTTATCTATTGTGAAGTGACCATTAAAAGTGTTCATAAGAAATTCTTTTGCTCGCGTATATGCTAGCAATGATCCTTGTGGAAGAATCAGTCTATGGAATGATTTGATCAGGTTGGCTAATGCTATTGATACTCCATGGTCGGTGATTGGAGACTTTCAACATTGTCCAAATTGATGGAGAAAAGGTGAGTGGTAATCCAGTTAACCATACCAACTGTGAGGAATTTAATGATTGTATCAGAATGAGTAGCCTGACGGACCTCAGATGGAGTGGCCATTTTTTCACATGGTCTAATAAGCAATCTGGTATGAATCGCATTAGTTGTAAATTGGATAGGGTGCTTGTGAACCCGGAATGGCTGGCCAAATTCCAAGGATCCGAGTCTAAGTTTCTGCCTCCAGGAATTTCCGATCATAGTCCGACCATCCTGACTATTGAGGATGCTAAAAACTTTGGTCCCAAACCGTTCAGATTCTTTAACTCATGGGGGGGAGCAAGAGGACTTTATGCAGGTGCTGGCCGAAGCATGGAATGAGCCCATTAAGGAGGATTTGGAGCCCCTTTTAGCTTTGGCACCAAAGCTAAAAAATGTGAAAAGCAGATTCAAAGATTGGAACAAAAAAGTTTTTGGGAATGTTCATTATGGGTGAATGAGGCAGAGGAGAATCTTAAAAGCATCCAAATGAGATTGGATATGGACCCTAGTAACCAGGGCCTTGCAGAAGAAGAAAAAATGGCAGTTGCAAGACTGTATGAAGCCTCCAAAAGAGAGGAAAGTTTTCTCCACCAAAAACCAAGAGTGGATTGGCTTCTTCTTGGTGACAAGAATAGCAAATTCTTCTTCCACTTAGTTAAAAGTATGCAAAGCTACAATATGATATCCTCTTATCAAATCAGAGAGGTGAGTTGATCCAGCTTCCATTAAAGAGGAGGCTACCTTGTTCTTTAAAAATCTTTTCGGGTGAGAGTGCAATGATGAGTACTCGGATCTGTCTTCAATAGAATTTTCTTGGATTCTTGATGACCAGATGAAGGAATCCCTTATTGTTCCTGTTTCAGTTGATGAAGTGAAAAAAGTTGTGTTTGCTTGCAATGATAACAAAGCTCCTGGCCTGGACGGGTTCAATGGCTACTACTTCAAGAAGGTTTGGCACCTGGTGGGGAAAGAAGTGATGGAAGCTGTGTTGGGGTTTTTCGAAAACCCTTATATGCCTAGGGCAATAAATTCCACCTTAATCAGCCTTATTCCAAAGCGTCAAGATCCAGGTTCCTTCAGTAATTTCCGGCCCATTGCCTTGTGCGACTTTGTTTGCAAGATTATTGCCAAAATTATTGCCAACCGGATGCAGGGTGTGATTGGCAGTTTGGTCTCAATCAATCAGTCAGCTTTTATTAAGGGCCGCTCCATTGCAGATAATATCTTGGTGTGCCACGAGATTGTGAGAGGTATGGATCGGAAATCTTCCTCTCCTATTGCTATTCTGAAAATTGATTTGCACAAAGCTTATGACTCCTTAAATAGATCATACCTCATTGCAGTTTTGGAGAAAATGGGATTCCCTCCGAAAATGATTCAATGGATCAAGGCTTGCATCCATACTCCTATGTTTTCCATTCTTGTCAATGGATCTCCGGTAGGTTATTTTAAAGGTGGTAGAGGAATAAGACAGGGAGACCCTCTCTCTCCTTATCTATTCACTTTAGCCATGCAAACTCTTACAATGCGCCTGCATCAAAGGATTCTGAGTAATGAGATTGTATTGGCGGACCCATGTAAGCAGTTGAAGATTTAGCATCTGTTGTTCGCTGATGATATCATGATTTTTATTAGAGGACATGGCAAATCAATCTCTAGTGTGATGAATATCTTGACTTGGTTCGGTGAAGCCTCTGATATGATCCTTGACCAAAGCAAGTCTTCTATCATCATGAAAGAAGTTTCGCCTGAGAAGGGATTTGATTGATAGATGCAAGTTCTCTGAAGTGTCCCTTCCGGTCAAATACCTTGGGATTCCTCTTATTGCAGCAGGGCTTGCTCATAGGGACTGCATCCCAATCATTGAGAAAATTCAGAAAAGGTTGGAAGGGTGGAAATCTAGAATGCTTTCCTATGCAGGGTGTGTGCAGCTGATTACTTCTATTCTTCAAAGCTTTTACATTTATTGGTCAGGGCTGTTTGGGTTGCCTGGGAAGACTATTAGCATGACTGGGTCAATCTTGGCTAAATTCCTTTGGTCTGACCCTGAGTTGAAGCGGTCTATCCATTTTTGTGAGTTGGGATAAAATATGCTGGCCAAAAGAAGAGGGAGGTCTTGATATTAGAAGATTGAAGGACACAAACCAAGCTGCGATCATGAAGAACCTATGGAATATCATCAACAGCAAGCAGTCTTTGTGGGTGGAGTGGATCAAAAATAGGTATCTCAGAAATGATTCGATCTGGACAGTCAAAGCCAACCATAGTTGCTCTAGGGCTTGGAGATCAATCCTCAAAGTCAGAAATGATATGAAGGATTTAGTTTCCCACAAGATCGGATCAGGGCAGCACACTTATCTGTGGCTTTATCCATGGCATCCTATGGGGGTGCTATGGGATAGGTATAGTATGGAAGGATGTGACCAGCGGGGATTTCCAAAGAATGCTAGGAGCTGTGCTTTTGGATGGAGAATGGGAAGAAAATTTGCAGGAATCCTCTATCTCTACTGAGATTAGGGCAGGCCCTGAATTGGTTCGTCAAGGTTATATTCAGAGAGAGGATCAAGTTCTATGGATCAATAAGCCCCCCTCCTCCTCCTCCTCTTCAAGTGCTTGGGAAGCAATCAGGAAAAAGGATCCGGGGGTGTTTTGGTGGAGAGCAATATGGTTCTCAAATAACATTCCAAGGCATTCTTTCGTTGTTTGGAGAGGGTTGCTGAATTCTCTTGCTACTTCTGATCAGCTGAGGATCGGGAGGTGTATACATCTCCTGTGTTGTTTCTGTTACAGTGGTTGTGATACCAAGGACCACATTTTCTTTGCCTGTCAGTTTTCCAGATCTATCTGGTTAGCTTGCTTGGGAAGGTGCTGTCCTACACATAATGCTCATTGTGATCTTATTAAAGAGGCTGAATGGATGGAAAATTATTTCAAAGGTGGAGGGTTGGTGGATGCTATTGGAAAGTTGCTGTTTGGTGCCACCATATATCACATTTGGAGGGAGCGGAACCAGAGGATTTTTAGTAGGAAGTCTAAATCTAAAGAGCTGATTAAGTCTATCGTGTTCCAGGATATTAGAGTGAAGATTCAGCATATGCACTTCAAGAACCCTCGGTCCACTACGAACCTATTTACTAGGGCTCAATGGGGTTTTGATATAAATTGACATTCCAAGGCCCTCGGCCTTGTTGGCTTGGCTCTATTTTGGGATTGTTTTCTTTCATTTTTTGGGCTTCGGCCTTGTATTCGGGTATCCTCCTTTGTAGGATATCTTGTTGTGCTCTCCTTTCGGGTTAATAAAGAATCTACTAACCCAAAAAATATATATAAAGCTGTCACTACTGGACAGATATGGCAGCACAAGACACTCCCTAATCAGCAGGTCAGAAGGACCTGAAACTGATATCAAACTTCCCTTCCAATAAGTGGAAAATTGGATACAAAAAGGGGGCTGATCCCAATGGTGGAAAGAACCAACACTGGCAGAACTTAGGGACCAAGTTTGATGAGGAATTTCAGAAGCACAACCAGTAATATACCTGAACCGTAACAATGGAGATTGGAGAGCTCTTTGCAGAACTAAGAATTATAATGGAGAATCCACCTAGGCTTCCCACCGCAAGGTGTCAACTGGATCGAACACCAGTCTCTATCCTTGATCAAACACCAGGTTCTCCATTGGATAAAAGGCAGCAGCCAATATTCATTCATCAAATTCGTGCTCAGGCTTGTAGCCCTTTAAAAACATATATAAAAGACTTAAAACAATATGCAAACTGGTCCTAGAACTCCTCCAGCAATAACTTGCCTTGAAGGTAGTTAAATTTGTATAGAACTCTACCTAAAATAAAGGAAAATGACCTAAAACACTTAAAACACTTGAGAGCAATGAAAGACTTACAGCAAAAGAAGTCTTATCCAACTAGATAAAGAAAATCCAACTAATAAAAACTTATCTACCTAAACTTGGGATTCTAAAACACTAACCCCATACTCCCACTTTATACCCACAATTTAGGCCCATTAAAGTGGCCTATTACAATGAAAACTCATGGGATCAAAGGCCCAACATGTATAGATACCAACCCAAAGCTTATTTCCACTAAAAGAAGCCCATTTGCGTGTCTTATCTGCATCAGTATTGCTTGTCCTCCTTCGTTGATATTATTGTTTGTCTTCTTTTGTGGAGATTATTGCTTGTCTACCTTTGTGAAGACTTGTTATTGTGGATGTCTTCTTGTTGCAATTTTCTTCTTTGCCATGTGAATTTCTATTATTATTTGCCTGGAGTTTTCTGGTTTCAGGTTTCAGGTTTCTGGCCTGCAGCGATGATCTATTCATCTTTTCTTGCTGCTATTTTCTGGGTCTTTATTGCCACTGTTGTCGTTGCTGTTGCAGTTGCAATTTTCTTGCCTACAGCTGGTGTTTTTTGCAGCTTATATTGTTATCAAGGTTTCTTATTAATGAAGATTTCTCTCTGGTTGATTGTGGTGGCTGATCGGTTTATGTTTACATTGATGTTGCAAGTGGACGGTTCTTCTTATGAATCAGATTTCATGCAGTTCTTTGGTTTGCTACATGTCTGGGTGTGGTTGGCTATTTATGTATTGATTTTCGTAGCTAGAGCATATTAGATATATATACTCCAGCTTGAGAGGAAGTGTCAATAGGGTTCCACATATAATTAGGGATAGTTTAGGAATTAGCATTAGTATTTTATTATGTATCGGTTTAAGTAAATAGGGGTAATTTTGTAATTTTTATTTTATCTTATTATAAATAAAGGGTCTACATAGTGGGGAGTTAATTTACTCCTCTCAATTTCTAATTTCCTCTGTTCTCTTCTCTCTTTCCTTCTTCTTTGTCACTGCTACTTCTTCCTGTTTTACTTTGTCAAAAAACTAGTTAGAGGGAAATAGTCTACTGTTTAAAGATATCCCGGAATGTAAGGGCTACAACCATAACTACTAAGAGAAGAACTAACCAAAGAATGGCATCTCAGGAATAAAGAGTTAACTTCAAGAGACACATATGACATCATAGGAAAGAAGCTATATTCAGAGCAGAATGAAAAATGAGGTAGCCCAATCGGGAAACTTGTAAGAAGCATAGCCTAATTGATGCGGGATCCGGGTTGGGAAAACCCTAATTAGATCCGCTAGTAGGCCCACCCAAATAATAAGCAAGCTTGATTCAATGAACAATGGCAGAACTATAAATAAGTCCAAAACTCAACCAGCAATGGCAGATTTGTAATTAATGAGAAGTTTGAAATAAATCCAGAGAACCAAACAAACCTTATGATATGATGGGGACTTGATTTAATGAAAAGGCATAAAATAGGAAGCAAATATAGGGAGGTGGTAAAAGTGTAATAACTTGATAAAGTAAGGGTACTCAAGGGAAGAGCAAAGGAAGAAATGTCTTCTTCTACCTTTTGGTGGAGACTCTTTCACCAAGAGAAATAGGAGGCGGCAAAACCAGATCTGGTTAAAGAGGAAGAATTCACTCGATAGGCCACCAATTGACCTCAGATTTTGGGGAAAGAATCGCAATGGGTAGCCCTCTGAATCACAAGTAAAAGGATTTCCAATAACTAAGCATCCATGTGGGAATAAACTGCTGCAACTAAATCATACTGTAAACTCAAGGTCAGGTCTGCAACTGGTTTTAACCTCAGGAAATCAGACTGTTGAAGAGTAAAACTATGGGGGATTGGAACGTTGATGAGGGGAGAGGTCTCAAACAGAATTTGAGGGTGATGGGAAGAGAAAAGAGGGAGATCGATGGGTTTTGTTGGGGCTGGGTTTACCGCCCAGAACAGGGGAAAGTAAGAAGAAAGGAGAAGAAGTTGGGAAGGAAGAAGGGAGGAATAGGCCAAGGAAAGGGCCTACAATTTCTGCCCGCAGACTCACTACCAAAACTCAATTCTTCCCTTCATTCAAATCTTCTAATCTATAAATAAAAACCTAATACATGTTCTATTTAAAGGTAAAACTTTCTTAAACTAATTGACATAAGTTTAGAAACTACATATTGTATCTATGGAATGAAATCCTTACTCAAAACAGAAATAATAGATAATAAAATCTAATATTGAAACTTTCTAAATCTAATATTGAAACTTCCTATTATAATTAATCATCTACCACCCCTTTCCATACCAAAAGGTTGGTTTGGGTTTGAGCCGGTTCAGGTTTGGCTTGGGTAGCCAAATTAGCTCGTGTCGATCCATCCATGACACTGCTACTGCATCACTAATCTTAATTAATTGATCACCCGAAAAGAATCCATGGATTGTATTTTTATATTCTCATTGTTTCCCTTATTCAATAATTATGTTTTAGGAAAAATTTCACATACACCCCAATAAGAATTGCTAGCATCATCTACCACCCACAAGTTTGGAAAAACATCAACCGCACCCACTTAACTAACGGAAATCACTTAAAATGTTGATATACAATTGCACCCTTCATATTTTAAATTGAAAAAATTTTAAAATTAGGTAGCAATACTAGTTTGACCTTGATTTCACCGTCTTCTCCAAGAAGCTCTAGTTTTTTTTTTTTATAATCTGATTCCATGACTGTAATGGTTTTATTTTAGATTTAGATTGTTATCTTCTAGTTTTATTTTAGACTGCAACTGTCAACGGTGGTAACAATGGAGGATTCGGTTGAATTGCCTGGAACGGAGTCAAAGGTGCCGTCGTTGAGGATACAATCTTTATTGGAGAAATTCAAGACCACCAGCAATACGATTGTCAAAAAGGCTAAGGTTTAAATTCTAATCAGAGAAACGCAAAGCTCCCTCTTTTCTAATCTTTCTGTTCTCTGCTACCTCTTTCTTCAAAACCAAAACTTCCCCTTAGATTTGTCGTCTTCAACCTTCTTCGTGGCCTTCTACTGCTCCTCCAAACCATGAGCCAAGACTGGGAACCAGTCGTGCTACCAAAATCGAAGCCCAAGGCTCTGGCGCTTCGAGATCCGAAAGCCGTGAACCAGTCTCTACATGCGGGCAATGAGGTTCAGAGAAGAAGAAGCAGCTGTGGCAGCGGCGGCGCAGAGAAGAAGGAGCTGCAGCACAAATGTAGTAAAGAAGAAGAAGATGAAGAAGGGAGAGAGAGTTTGTGAGAGAGAGAAACCAAGGAGCTAGGTCTGGCAGTTGGGATTAGAGAGAAAGGGGCGGCAGTTTAGAAAAAGAGAAGAACCAGAAAAGCTCTGTAATATCGATCCAGAAAATATTGAAAGCTGCTGGGAAATCAGAAACTGCGCATCAGAGACTGCATCGCAGATCCAAGGAAAATCAGTAATTGCTGGATGCATGAGAAAGTGCATCGCAGATCCAAAGAATATCAATCTGATTCTGCATATCAATCAGATCCAGGAAACTGAAATATCGACCTGAAAATATTGAGTTGATGCTACTGTAATATCAAATAGATCCAGAAAGGAGTATTGATCTGTTGCTGTAGTTGGAAATCTGCTGCAGAAAGTGCAATCAGCTGCTGTAATAGCCAGACCTCTTTCGATCCTTTGATACTAACTGATTGAAAGAGGGTGCCGGAATCTAAAAAAATAGCTTGATCAAAGTAATCTCGATTCTGTATGACCTGTCTTAAATCCACCGGTACTCTATTCAAGGCCGCCAGTTCTATCTCCTGCTCGAGTTTCCTGGCATTGACAGCCATCAAACTCAGCAATTCCCGGAAATGAAAAATTGAAACTCCATCAACCAGGCTCAAAATAACAATCCAAAAGAAGAAAGAAACAGAAAGAAGAAGAAGAGTAAAAGAGGAAAGAAGAAGAAAGAAGAAGAAGAAGAAGAAGAAGGGTAAAATGGTCTTTCACGTTTACTCTAAGGGAGTATTGTCCATGAAAAGTTCCATTTCAGCTGACATCAGCAACAAACGGGAATCTGTGGACGGAGTGGGCTTCTTTGATTAACGGTGCAAAGATTTTGGGTGGTAGATGATGTTTTTGCAAACTTATGGGTGGTAGATGATGTTAGCAATTCTTATTGGGGTGTATATGAAATTTTTCCTATGTTTTATTATTTGTTTACTTGTGTATGCAAAAAAACCAAGCCTATCAAACTAAGTTTGTCGATCACTAAGGGAGAAACGCTTGGTGCAGAATGACCTGAAGGAGAAGCCATAACCACACTAGATACACTTACTATGTGTTCTCTCTTCCTATAAGATTTACAAAGGGAGTGGACCACATGGGCTGATGTAGAAAGGCTAGCCATTTAGTAAACTGTGTCTTGAAAAATTGAATAGTGTAAGACTATAAAAGAGTCCCCAAGAAGATTGATTTATAATAAGGCACATGAGACCTACATGTTTATCTGTTCAGAAAAAAGTCATGCTGTGTCAACTTTGTCAGTGTTAGTATCTGAGGCACAGCTGATCTCTAGCCGTGTTGTTTAACTCTATTTTGTAGGCCAGATTGCTCCTCAGGTAGGAAGCCAGGGTGACAATTACCTGTAGTCCTTATCCTTCAACCCGATGAGAATCTGGGACATAAAGGATCCTTCTACCAAATCAAGGAATCATACTTCAATCCAACACATACACATTCCATGGCTACCCCTTTTTCTGTGTTATGAATACATGCATGATTCAATGTCTCAACAACTGCTTCATGACATAACAACATAGCTCGACCCATGTCCTCAACAAAATGACTTAACTATGGGGACCATAAGAATTCTCAACGACAAGACAAAATAGGTTAGAGACTATCATCAAAATTTAACAGCAGTTAAACAATTCAGGAAAGAGAAACAACACGGGCAGCAATAAACTGGAAGCACCTCAATATTTAAAGCCAACCTTCTCAAAGGATGCAAAATGCCTTTACAACATCATTCCTGTAAACAACAATTTTTTCTTCTTCTTATCTCCTTTTTTCGCTGTGTAAACCAAATTTCATGATTACGGATTCTAAGCCAAACACAAATAAAAGTAAAAATCAGGTCTCAATATTTCTGTCTACAACAATTTTCTTCCTTTTTCCCGGTGGGAACCAATTTTCAGGACTGCGGCTTCTAATACCAGACACAAATTAGATACAGAAATAAGGCCCCGACGTTATTCCTCTACTGCGATGGAATTTGAAATGCAACGGAAAACAAAGACATGAAGAAATGAGACAAAATGAACTGACCAGTCTGGTCGAGACTGTGCTGTTCTCTTCCGAAGGACCGGGAAATATAGTCTCAACAACCATGGTAGGCATACCAGCAGCAATGTGCTCGTCTGCAGCTTCGCCACCATCAGCAGCTGCCGCAGTTAATGCTTGCCGGTAAGCTACATCCCCTATCAAATTCAACCGAGCCAAGTCGTTCTCGTATGATCACACAGCAGGGAGACTCTTCTCCTTCTCGCCATCGGTTTGAGCAACGGCCTCAAGGATTTCCTGTTCGGTCGTCGGAAGAGCTTTCGGAGGCGAACAAGCAACGACATATATCGATTTTCTGGGTAATCTGAAACGTTGTCTGGAGAAAGGTATTGAATCTCTCGGCGAAGAGAGTTGAGGAAGCGGGACAGGAAGACGTGTAGATGAAGTATAAGGGGACGAGAGCGAAACCGAAACCATGGATGAGAGCTTCGATTAGAACAAACGCCTTAGTTTGTAAACAAAATTCCGGAGTCCTCTGCTTCTGGTCTGTTCGTTCTGTTTGATTTGATTTTCGCTGGTTCTCTCGACTACGAGCTTCAGCTGCTTTGAGTTTGTCCTGTTCTCGACTTACATTCTCTCGCTTTCTTTCTCCAGGTTACACAAAAGAGTAGCTGTCAACGGGCCGGACTTGGGCCGGACCGGGTTAAGCCCACCAGCCTACTGGCACCGGAAAAATATCATTTGCAGCGAGGTACCTGTGTAGTGAGGATCTCATTCACTCAAATTAGATCGACATGTATCCTAATCCCCCTCAAAGTGTATCGGGATACACGAAGATCCACATTGAATGGGTGGGATTGATGTAGGCTAACCTAGGGTCTCTAGTTTATCCTACTCTTACACGACCAACTAACAAAAGGATTAAAGAAATAATTAACTAATGTGTAGGGATTGTTATGGGCAGCAACACACATGACATGCTTACGAGACTAGTATCATGATAACCACAAGTAAAGAACAGTATAAAGCTAAGTAACATGATCAACTAAGCAATTATTAATTAGGTTTCATGTCATGTTCATAAGAAACCATAGGTTAAGAAGTACTAATGTGCAAAAGATGTCAAAACTCCTAAAACTAACAAGATTAAATGCCTAATGATTAGGTAAACCCATGAACATGCAAAATAGTAACTTCCCAATAATTAAAGAGATGATATCCTAATCATAACATGCTAAATATGAAGGCTTAGCTGTAAAGAAACTTCTCACAGTGCTAACCATGTTAGTAAGTATTAAACACGACTAGACTATGATAGAGATTGTGTGGAATAGACTTACAGCAAAGCATAGATGTAACTGATATAATAAACAAAGAAAAACAATGGGAAGAAACGATAACAAAAAAAATAGATATGATAGCAAACCGATAAAATTAAAGGATGTAGACTTACTAGACTGAAACAAAGAACCGGCTATAATGGCGTTACAAAGTGGGGTTGTATTGTTCTTATAACCCCGAAAAAAAATAGAAAGAGAAGGAAGAAGTTTACCCGTCCACGGAGAGAGAGAGAAGGTAGTTCGTTGTACCTGCAAGAGAGAGAGAAGATAGCTGTTGTACCTGCCAGAGAGAGAGAAGATAGCTGTTGTACCTGCAAGAGAGAGAGAGAGAGAAAGAGAGAGAGAGAGAAAGAGAGAGAGAGAGACGAGAAAGAGAGAGACGAGAAAGAGAGAGACGAGAAAAAGAGAGAACGAGAAAAAGAGGGAGTACGAGAGCCTTTCTTTTCTTTTCTTTTTCTGCATTCAATAATCATCTGAATCTCTTTATTACTTAAAAAAAAAGTCTTTATAAGGCTTACAACCCTAATTAGAGTATAACTCTGAAGACTAATAATAAGCCAACTAAACAACTAAAAAGGGGCCCACAGCTGGGACCCACAACTCTAACAAACTGAAATTCAAAAGGGGCCCACAATTAGGACCCACAACTCTAACAAAATAAAAGAACTAGAGCCCACGTTTACTGTTTGTATGGGGTCCACAAATAAGTGAAATAAAACAAATAAGAGTCCTAATACCAGTCCAATACTAATGGACTAAAAATAAATCATAAATCTGGACGATGTCCTCATCAATTCTCCCCAGCTGGGAAGAATTCACCTCCGATGAATAAACTCGCACGATCCACAAACTGTTGCGCCTGATTAGGAGCTCATCACCACTGCCTCTAGCTAGGTGATATCCTCGGAATGCGTCGTCAACCCACAAGAGAGGAGGGGAAGTCTGACGTCTCCGTCTCCGCCGCTGGTACACTCTAAACGGTCGGTCTGGCAGGGTGTCGTCATCAACTCGTCCCGGTCTAGAAGATGTTACCTCAGGTGAGGCACTGATATAATGCTCAAGCATATCCGGGTCAAGTCATTGTAGCTCCTCCATAGAAACCCACGTACAATCAATATCTGGTTGTCTACGCCATCGAACTAAAAACTCTCGAGAACCGCCAGTATGGGTAGCGGTGACTCGCTCATCAATAATCTCCTCAATCTCCTCAACTCGCTGCTCTATATGGGGTATAGGAGGGGTAGAGGTAGTAGTATGGCTAATAGGGTCGGATGCAAAAGTATCAGCGATGAAAGGAAAAGCCTCAAGGCTATCAGGATAAACTGAAGGGGCGATAGCAGGGTCATGGTAGGAAACCAGGTCCTCAACATTGAAAATGTTGCTGATTCCCATGTCCGAAGGTAACTCTAGCACATAAGCATTCGCTCCCACTCACTTAAGAATTTTGAAAGGTCCTGCACTGCGAGCATGTAACTTGCTTGACTTTCCTTTGACAAAACGCTGTGGTTTAATTCTGACCATTACCATGTCACCCTCTTGAAACTCTTGCAGTCGTCGATGCACATCTGCCCTAGATTTATATTGTTCATTACTTAGAGTTATCCTGCGTCTAATCTCTGCATGCAAGTCATGTATGTGCTGCACAAAAGACTCGGCTGACTGGGATGTCCTAGAGCTAGACACAACAGGGATAAGGTCCATGGGGGTCCTAGGCTGATGACCTAAACAAACCTCAAAAGGGGACAAAACAGTGGTTCTATTTTTTGAAAGGTTGTACGCAAACTCTGTAAGACCTTGGTTTTGTGTCGTGACAGGTCTTCCGATCATCATCGGGCCAGACGGGACAAGCGGATAACAAACAGGTACAAAATCGGACCGAAGTCGACCAATTATACCTGATTTTAGGTATACCGATCGATGGTACCGGTCTTGGTACCGGTCGACCGGTATGGCCTGCGCAGCTATGTGCGGGAATCTGGAAATTGGTCTTTGCGGGTCCCGCTTTCCTGATTTCGAATCCTAGAAGTTTCCTAATCCTAGTAGGGTTACTAAACCCTAATTCTAGCCTATAAATACACCCTTAAGCCTCCTCAAATCCTTTCCATTGTCTCTCACAAACCCTAGAGAAGAGAAAGAGGTGGAAAGGGAGAAGGAGCTAGGAGGAAGAAGAAGGAGCCGCCATTATCGTTCGACGAAGCTCACGCTACGCCTGTCAACGGTAAGTGTTTGAATCCATCTTCTTACCCTATGCTAGTTGTGTGGGTGGATCAATACCATGCAAAGTAGGTATTGATCTAAAACCCTAAATTGGCCAATAAACCCTAAGTTGCCGTCAAACCCTAAATTCGAGTTTCGAGATGATATTCATCGAAACGAGACTTGAGTGAGTTGGGGATAACTCTAACTCAAAGCTTAGACTTAGAATGGATAGGAGAAACCCTGAAAATCCATGGAGGATGGTCGTCGGCAGTCGAAAAACCCATGTATGGTCTTCCGGAGACATACCGGTCGACTATACCGGTTGCACATAGTGCGACCGGTATGTTGCGACCGCTATCCCTCGGGAGGTTGCCTGTGGGGGACCGGCTGACCATACCGGTTGCCAGTCTTTCCCACAGAGCTGCGTGACCGGTACATGCCACCGGTCAACTCTATGAGGGTATTTTATAACCTTGTTGGTTTCCGACCAACATGAAACCCTAAGGAAAATATTCTAATGAAACCCAAATAATATTGTAGGACTTTGTGACTTATCGTTTGGATCTTGCGACGTGGAGCAAGTTATCGAACGAGCGTGAGGTAAGGGAATCTGACCTAAACCTAATAATTAATGGACAGTAAACCTTTGTTAATCATTGAATATCTATGATGTGATGTTTGTGCATATTCACATGTCATCCTTTACTTTCAGTTGTTATTACTGTTCATGCATTGTTAGGATGTGATTGTTAGGCATGTGATTGTTTTCGTTAGTGTGTGGAGTGGGGCATGGGCCTGGGATCACTCTTCACATTAGCACCTTTTGTAGTGTTCTGTCTTAACATGCTTGGTACGGGTGGGGTATCAGGGGAAGGTCATGGTACGGTGGTCTCCGATATTGATGTTGTCCCGGCCATTGTTATGTGGTATTGAGGATTCTGAGTCGATGCTGGCTTGTCCACGATGCTTTAGCTCTATCTCTATGCCGTAGGGAGTTATCTTGGGATAGGGTCTACCTGCGTTATGTTTTTATCCTAGTGTGTTAGTTGCGGATAGGGTATCAGGGGAGGTGCGGGAATGCCTTAGCTCTATCTCTATGCCGTAGACAGCTGTGCTGGGATAGAGCATACATTATGACATATAGGATTGGTTAGTTGCGAGCCCAGTTTGCGAGCCCTGGCCAGTAGGGGCTTAGGTACTGGTATGGGTAGAGTATCAGGGGAGGTACGTGGGTATCTTAGCTCTATCTCTATTCCATGATGGGTGCATGTGGGCCAATGGGGGTGTGATCCATGAGGTGCCACACACTCGTGTATAGAGGTGCGGGGGCCACCAAACCTTTCTATAGCACATTGCAAACTTAAACCCAGACCACAGCATAAAATTGATTGTTACTCATGTATAATCTTGTGAAACTGTCTGATTGTCTTACTGAGCTGTGTTGGTAGCTCACCCCTTGTATATATACATGTTTTTAGATGTTGATGCAGGTTACACTGTGGACGACTATGTGAACGCTCCGGCGTACGGTGGTGTGGCTGCTCTGGATGTACAAGCAGGGGAGGACGAGCATGATGTTTCATGCGAGTGCCCTTTCTGTATGTACTTGTGATGGATTTTTTTTATTTAGTTGTTTCAGTTATTTTCGTTTGATATTAAAGGGATGTAAAAGATATTTATTTTATGTGTTTGAATTTGAATAATGGGATATTTATTTAAATTATCAATAGATACTCAGTTCATTCTATTTAAAGTCTTCCGCTGTAATATTTATATTCTGATTGTTGGTTATGTGTAAGGGTTTGTATAAATGGACACGGCCTATTCGAGATCCTGGTGTGAACCGTTGGTTAAATGGCGATTCACTCACACTGTTCTGGTTGGATCAGAATTGGGGTGTGACAAACTCGGCTTGGGTAAGGACACGGTCCCAACTAGTAAGGTGTTCACCTATTAGACAACGTAACAGATTTCCTAAACTCCTATTTATGACTTCAGTTTTACCATCGGTCTGAGGGTGGAAAGCTGATGAAAAAGAGAGTTTAGTACCTAACATGCGCCACAAAGTTCGCCAGAAATGACTAGTGAACTTGACATCCCTATCTGACACTATTGTCTTAGGTAAGCCATGGTACTTGACAACATCACTAAAGAAGAGTTTGGCTACAATGGAGGCATCAAAAGTCTTTGAGCATGGAATAAAATGGGCCATCTTTGAGAAGCGGTTTACTACCACAAAAACAGAAAGAGAAGGAAGAAGTTTACTGTCCACAGGAGAGAGAGAGAAGGTAGTTGCTGTACCTGCAAGAGAGAGAGAAGATAGCTGCTGTACCTGCAAGAGAGAGAGAAGATAGCTGCTGTACCTGCAGAGAGAGAGAGAGAGAGAGAGAGAAAGAGAGAGAGAGAGAAAGAGAGAGAGAGACGAGAAAGAGAGAGACGAGAAAAAGAGAGAGACGAGAAAAAGAGGGAGTACGAGAGCTCTGCATTCAATAATCATCTGAATCTCTTTATTACTTAAAAAAAAGAGAGCTTTTATAAGGCTTACAACCCTAATTAGAGTATAACTCTAAAGACTAATAATAAGCCAACTAAACAACTAAAAAGGGGCCCACAGCTGGGACCCACAACTCTAACAAACTGAAATTCAAAAGGGGCCCACAACTGGGACCCACAACTCTAACAAAATAAAAGAACTAGAGCCCACGTTTACTGTTTGTGTGGGGTCCACAAATAAGAGTCCTAATACCAGTCCAATACTAATGGACTAAAAATAAATCCTAAATATGGACGATGTCCTCATCAGGGATCCTCACTACACCTCACTACAGGGGTGGCCTCACTACAGAGGATCCCAATCCACTGGCACCTACATGTTTCACTTTGACACTCGTCAGCAACTGCCAAGCTGGTGGGGAAAAGATCCTCTCAAGCCCAACATTTCCTCAAGTTGTGATCTAGCAGTTAGAGTTTACTTTGAATGCAAACCAGTGTATTTGGTATGCGTGCTGAATTGACTTTAGCAATTGGATCACAACTTGAGGGGTGGTTGAAATTGAGAGTAACCGGATCCAAGCTAGTTGTGAGGACAAAGATGGAAATCTTTAGAAGTCGCCACCTAGATTTAGGTCTAGGACCTTAGAAATGTGAAGTCTCACCCCAAGGTAAAACTTCGATTGACTCATGACCCTTAGATTGGAATTCTGGTCCATCAGAGATTGGGTAAGTGTCAGGTTACGGTTATGGGAAGGGGTTAGGCACCCAAACCGCCCGATCGAAATCGGTCTCCTATACCTTTCCTATGCTAGACTCTATTTGCTAAGCCAAACCAAACCAAGGGGTTTGATATCATTGAACCGAATCTGTATCCATCAGATTGCCTACGTATCACGGAATTATTCCGAAAATCAGGTTCACCATCGTAGTTCAGGTGTGATTAAAGTTTATGGATGTGATTTATGCTTGTGCATGATTAAGTTCTTTGTTCAAGTTGAAATTTATGCTTGAATGGTTGAGAAATCCTATGGGTTAGGATCTGGATAGTCCATGTGGACTGATAGATAGTCCTAGTGGATCTAAGAATAATCCTATTTGGGTTAGAATGTGGATAACCCATTCTGGGTTGGAATGTGGATAACCCTATGTGGATCTATGGATAGTCCGAGTGGACTAAGGTAAATATCCTAGTGGATTTATGGATAGTCCGAGTGGACTAAGGTAAATATCCTAGTGGATTTATGGATAGTCCAAGTGGACTAAGATGTGGATCCGAATTTGAGTTTCTCCCAAATAGCCTACGTATCCTAGGGTTTGCCCTAGGAATCAGAATCCGCGTAGTTCGGGATGGATAACCTGTTCTAGGTTAATGATTGAGAACCTATTCTAGGTTTAGGTTTAGAACCTATTCTAGGTTTAGGGTTTGCCGAGGGCAAATCGTCCTAAATTACCCTTTTCATTCCGAATTCTAATTTTGGAAGGTTTGGCAAGGCATTCTCTTTCTTCATTAAGATTTTTTATCATTCCCATTATGCCCTTCCCAAGAATGTGGGTGCCTAAATGCACGTCCCCACACCTATGTTGTCTTCTAGAGGTGTGCATATATGGCAGTTTGACTAGGGTGTTGCATAAAATAAGTTATTGCCAAAAAATAGAATATTCTATCTAGACATGGCACATAAAACATTTATGGCAAGAAAATCACATACAGTAAGATTGTTTAGAAATCTTTCGAATATGGCATGTATTGCAAATAAGGCAAGAGCCTATATGGCATGATCTAGTATGCTATATTCTAAGCATGGCAAGATCCTAATTGCTATTTCTTTTCATATTTAGGGTTTTCTACCCTAATTATAATTTTATTTCCATTTTTTAGGATTTTCTACCCTAATTGCTACTTTCTTTCCATTTTAGGGTTTTCTACCCTAATTGTAATTTTATTTCCATTTTTAGGGTTTTCTACCCTAATTATTTTCTTTCCATTTTTAGGGTTTTCTACCCTAACTATTTTCTTTCCATTTTAGGGTTTTATACCCTAATTATTATTTTATTTCTATTTTGAGGGTTTTCTACCCTAATTGTTACATTCTTTCCATTTTAAGGTTTTATACCCTAATTATTATTTTATTTCTATTTTTAGGATTTTCTACCCTAATTGTTACATTCTTTCCATTTTAGGGTTTTCTACCCTAATTAGTATTTTCTTTCCTATTTTTAGGGTTTTCTACCCTAATTGTTACATTCTTTCCATTTTAGGGTTTTCTACCCTAATTATTATTTTCTTTCCATCTTAGGGTTTTCTACCCTAAATGTTATTTTCTTTCCATTTTTTAGGGTTTTCTACCCTAATTGTGACAATAAGCATTTAATATAGCATGTGAGCAAGTGTAGCAGACAAATATGGCAATAAACATGTGTATCATTCCAATCATGGCAATGTGATTATTTCAATTATGGCAATGTGATCATTCCAATTATGGCAGTGTATGCATACGAGCATCTGAACATAGCATAACATCAAATATGGCATGTGAGAAACAACCAAAGCATATGAGAATCAATCAAAACATGATGGAACATGCAGCAAGATAACAGCTTTGTCAGGCTGGACCAAAATGGGCACATAGGGCACTGTACTTACTCAAAAAATTCTTAAAATATATCCCTGGAAAGAAGACTCAGAGGCCAACATTTTGTCTCAAGGAAGCTATTCCTAAAAGAGACCATAGGAAGGTCGAAAACATTCCCCAAGTACAGGCAAATACACTGGTCAGGTCTGTTCCAGATTTTTGACCAGTTGCACCATAAATTCCAAATAAAATTCTATTCTTAATGAAAATTAAATACAGACATATGTCTATGTAGATAACTATCTGATCTAAAATTTCATTAAGAAAAACAAGTTAAAACAGTATATTTTCTTTGTGAAAAATGACTCTTTTCAACCATGCAAATCAGCACATCATGGCAGATCTGAAATCAAAGCTTTATGCACTTAAAAATTGATATCAATTCAACAAAAATGGAAAAAATATGAAACCAGTGCCATTTTTTAGAAGACTTTCATGTCTAAAAAGTTCATGTTAAGTGGAATTTCTGATTATGGCCATAAAGCCTTTGTCTAGAGACTTTCCGATGGAGGATTGCATTACATCCGAGAAAAATAGCAATGTCAAAGACAAATTGTTTGATATATTTCCCCAATTCCAAATGGAACTAAATTTTTAGGGTAGTCTTCTATCATATCAGAGAGACTCCCATAAAATTTTGGGCTTCAAAATCTTAGAAAAAGTACATATGATGTACGTCCTAAGTTTGAACCCTAAATCTGGAATTTTCAGATCAGAAAATCACTTTATGAAATTTACAAAAAACATCAAACATCATTGTATATCAATCAAAAATTCATCATTGAATAGCTTAGACAAATTATCATTCATGAAAAATGTTAGACATAGGCATCCTAACATTAACAAGTATGTAATAGAGCATTCACGATTGAGATTTCATGAAAATTAGCCTTTTTCAAGCAAAATTGGCATTCGGGCATTATAACGACCTCTAAATTTGTTTAGAGTACTAACCTTGGGCTCAAATCGAGCGAAACCGTTGATGAAGGGTGATTGGGGATTGTATCAATCCCCTTTGAATGTGAATCCTCCTTCTCCTCTCTTCTGCTTCTTTCTCTCTTCTCTTTCTCTCTCTCTTTCACGTTTTCCTCTCTCTCTGCTCTCCTTTCTCTCTCTCCCCCACGTTTTCCTCTCTTTCCGCTCCCCCCAAAAGGATCCTCCTCTTTGCCTATTTATAGTTTTTTCACTCATTTTCTAAAAGATCCTTTTTTTAAAAAATATATTTTTTTCCTTTTCTTTCCTTCCTTTTTCCTTCCTTTCTTCCTTTTCTCTCCCTTTCACGTTTCTTTCTAGAAAACGTGAAGGGGAATCTTTTTCTCCTTTTTTCTTTTTTTTTTATTCCTCTCTCTTTCCTTTTTTCTTCTCATGATCTTTTGGATTATCTCAAAACCCTAAATCCCCTTCTCTTTCACGTTTTCTCTCTCCCCTCTTTCCTTTTTTCTTCTCATGATCTTTTGGATTATCTCAAAACCCTAAATCCCCTTCTCTTTCACGTTTTCTCTCTCCCCTCTTTCCTTTTTTTTCTCAAAATCTTTTTGGATTATCTCCACAATTGAAATCTCTATTCTTTTCCACGTTTTTTCTCTCCCCTCTTTCCTTTTTTTTTCTCAAAATCTTTTGGATTATCTCCACAATTGAAATCTCCATTCTTTTCCACGTTTTTTTCTCTCCCCTCTTTCCTTTTTCTTCTCAAAAATCTTTTGGATTATGATTTACACATGTATATTGCACATATATATATTTAATAACATACATACACATACATACATACATACATGTATATATATATGTATATATATATATTATAATATATATAGAGACCGACCTAGGTTGACAACCGATTTGAATTGAGTTGACCGGACCGATTGGAATTCAACCTGGGTTTCCTCTCCTTGTCATTTCACGGGTCATTTCCACGTCATCCCGCATGGAATTTTCCGATGGCCTCTATTCCAAATTTTTTGCGTTCATTTTTTAGAACATAAAAATAGAGAAATAAGGGACCTGCCCCACCTCATTTGGGTTTAAAAGGGTAAAATTTTTTTTTTTTAAGGAAAAAACGAAAAAAAAATTATATGTTTGGATTAAAAAATATGTGGGGTAAAGGGAGATTTAAAAAAAAAAAATAAAATTTTAAAAATAAATAAAAAGAAGAAAAAGAGAAAAAAGAAAAAGAAAACAAGGAAGGAAGGGGGAGAAGGAAAAAAGGATAAAAAGGATATTTGTAATGATTATTTTGGGGGGGGGAAAGGGGGGATTCGGGGGTTTTATCCCCCATTTTGAAAAAGGATGGGGGCATCATGAATGAAGAATAATGGTCTTGGAATCATCTCGAATCTGATGTCGGATGATCAAGATATGATGATTTGAAATTCAAGCAATCCAACTTAGGATAATTTGCATGAAGGCCCCCGGGATTATTATTTTATAATTTACTTTCTTAAACCTCCCTTATATGTAGCATCCGACTAAAATGATCATATCTTCCTCATTTTTTGATGTCAATTGAGCAATTCCGGTCTCGTTTCAAGATAATTCTATGACCTATGCATCCACGCAGATAATAGCCCATGACCCTGTTGTGAGGATCGGTGGAAAATCACAGATCTTTGGGTTAAAGGTCTGAAACCTGCCATATTGATTCACTTATGCCGAGGGTGGCAAAAATGGGGTGCTTACACTAGTGTGCAGGGGATTCAGTTCCTCTGCCGCGAGGGGGTTGCTACAGAGGAAAAAAATCATCTTCTGTTGTCCAGTCCCTTCAACTGTGATCCAGTGACTGAAGTTCATACGCACCAAGTAAACTTCAGCTGCTAGATTACGGTTGGAGTCCCTCCAATGACAGGATAGGATCTGAACCTTGTTATAGAGGAGCAATGAGGTTCCAATGAGTGACAAGTATGCACTTCTCCATCTGTGGACGGGGTCATTTGATGTAACATATGAAAATGCAACGAAAAGTAATCAAAAGCTAACTCCTTGGAAAAACCTAACCTGTGAATATCATACTACATATCTCTGAAGACGGGAGGTTTCATCCTAAAGAAGGTTCTATCATATCCCGTCCCAATTTAGCGAGGGATTGAGGCTTCAAAGGCTGGACTAGCTGCTGCTACGCCACTCGAATGAATCGGTCGCCTACGACTTCACCAGTGTATATTATTCTACGGGAAATCTGAGAATATGCTATTCGTTGGTCGTGCAAGACGGGTGGTACCTGTGACCCTGAACAATTGTGCAACGTAGGAATCGGTTTCGTAGCCTTCCTGAAAGTCATCACTCTGCTGGTGATCGGACTCTATGTTCTGATGTGCATCGTTCTGACTTTGGGCTACCTTGTTGTGGTTTCCAATTTGCCAGGAAGGCAGGAGCACAAAAGTGTCAAGTAGTTCAACCAGAGCAGTGAAGATTGCTAGCGGATGGGATTGAGAGAGACAGCGAGAGGTAGCGAATGAAGGAAGACAGACAACGGACAAGGCAGCGGAGGAAGATCAGTGCGAGGTAGAGCGGATGAGAGTGAAGCAACGAAGGAAGGTAGGCAGCGAGAGGTAGCACAGCGTAAGGGAGAGAGGGAGGTTTGCTTGGGATGGACAGTCACTGATACAGGTTCTATTCCACTTCTCTAAACGATTTCACAAGCCTAGATCATTTGCCTCAACCTTGCTGCCTAAAAATCCTCTTCATTCTCCTCCATCTCGACTGAAATTGGTGAACGAGCCTCCTAATTCTTCCTCTTTCAACAGAAAGCCCTCTGAAATAGATTTGGCTGTTTTTTTCCCTCTAAAATCCCATATCAATTCAACGAAGAGAACTCCCAAACACCCCCCCCTTGAAACCGCTCCTTGAAACCCTACCTTGTATGAGGCCAATGGATGCAAAATAAGGTGGCAGGTCTGAGCTACAGAGGAGCATACAAAATCGATTTGGGGAAACTAAAACCCCTCTGAAATTGCTACTTTACCATTTGCGATAAGAAGCTTCAAAGCAAAAAAAAACAAATCCTAAAGAACTCACAAATTAAGTATTGAAAAAAAAAGAAGAAAGATTAGACCTTCAAGGGACTATAAAACATCAAACTCTAACAAAAAAAAATGTGAAAAGTCTCAACCCCTTTTAAGCAGACCTTCAAATTGTATTTCAATTAACTTTTTGTGGCTTCTTATTTTATGTAATCAATTAGTGATACAAAAAGAGCATTCAATTTTGTAAAAGTGGATTTTATACCTTCCAGTCTTGTATATATTCTCAATGGGACCGGTATGTAATCAAGGCGATTATTGTCTGTCGAGTATGATGACCATTCTCCAACCTAGCCATAATGATATTTCCCTCCCCCCCAAAAAAAAAAAAAAAAAAAACTCAGATTGACAAGGCTCCATGAAAAAAAAAACAAAATATAAAATCCTACATTAATAACTCACAGTTGCAAGGACTTAACAATTGACCACAATCTGACACTACTCAAGGCACTTGGTTATTAAGAGGATTTGAAGTCTTCATAAAAAAAAATCCAATAGGTTAGAGAGGGGGGACTTAAAAAGACTTTTAAATGCATTTCAGTGCTCTAAAAAGCATCGTCCCACAACGGATTCATAATCTATAATATGAAGTGGATTACAAGTAATTTGTAAAATGAAGAACACTAACAAGGTTGGTTCTATCATTTTAAAGTATTTTGTTATCTTCTTCTTTTAACCCTCTCATCACTTGCACACGTATGCTTCTTACCCCTTTTTTAATTTCCGTATTTCAATTTGTCTTCTTCACATTCTTTTATTTTTCCAGTTGCCTGGAAAACTCTTTGTGAGCTTCAATTTCTAAACCAATTTCTCGATGGGTAATTGGCATTTTTGCTCCTTTTGAGCAGGGAAGACGTGTGGTTGATGTCACACCTCAATTCCGACTGAACCAGAAGTGTGAGTGAACCGCCACTAAACCAACGGTTCACACCAGGATCTCAAAGACCGTATCCACTAATACACACCAATGCACATAATCATAATCAGAATATAAATAAATACAGCAGAAATTTTAATATAAATTAATCGAGTACCTCTATTGATAAATAAAATAAATTATTCAATTATTCAAAATTCCAAAATGAAAATAAATAGCTTTACATCGTTTATAAAATCCAACTGAAATCAAATCATCCATATCCTAGAGGTACATGGAGAAAGGGCACTCACATGAAGCGTCATGCTCGTCCTCCCTTGCTTGCACTTCTAAAGCAGCAACACCTCCATACACTGGACCATCCATGTAGTCCTCCACAGCATAGCCTGCATCAACATCTAAAAATGGTGTATACACAAAGGTGAGCTCACAACTTAGCTCAGCAAGAAAATCAAACAATGTAATAAACAACATGCATGAATAACATTCACATTATGATATGGTTTTAAGTTTGCAATGTGCTATAGAAAAGATTGGCGGCCACCGCACCTCTATACACGAGTGTGTGAATCCGCCCAATGGATCAAACGCCACTGTCATCTCACATGCACCCACCATGGAATAGGGATATAGCTAAAGTGTCTGGATCACACACCGCCAATACTTCTCCTGATGCCCTACCCATACCAACACGTAAGCCCCTATTAGCGAGGGTTTGCAAACTGGACTCGCAACTAACCAATCCTATATGTCATCATAGTAGACCCTATCCCAGCATAGCTCCCTATGGCATAGAGATAGGGCTTGAGTCTAGTGGCTAGGCCAGAGACCACAGTGCCACTTCCTCCTTGATACCCTACCCGCACCAAGCATGCTAAGATAGAAGCGATACGAAAATGTGCTAGTGTGAGGAATGATCCAAGACCCCAGGCCCTTCCCATTCCACACATCAACGAAAACAATCACATGCCTAACAATCACATCTTAGCATAGCGAGTATGTATGAACAATATAATAACTGAAAGTAAATATGACATGTGAGTATGCACAAACACCATTCCATAGATTAATAATTATTAACAACGTTTTACTATTATTAAGTTATTAGGATTTAGGTTTGATTCCTTACCTGACGCTTAATTGCTAGCTTGCTCTGCGTCACAGAATCCAAACTTGCTATCATAGGGTCCTACACGATGTTAGGGTTCAGTTAGAATTAGTTCCATAAGTTTTACGTTGATCAAAAACCAACTGGGGTTGAAAACACCCCTCTCGGTGCATACCGTTCTCAGGTACCAGTCGCAGCACTATGGGGAAAGGTGCGACCGGTATGGTCGACCGGTCCCCCAATGACTAGTTCCCGAGAGGCACCAGTTGCAGTACCGGTCGCACCTAGTGCAACCGGTATAGTCAACCGGTATGCCTCCAGAAGACCACCAACTTGGTGTTCATCTTCCGTCGGTCACCCATTATGATCCCTAGGGTTCCTCCTATGCATTCTAGTCCTGAGCAACGAGTTAAGGTTGTTTTATGTTCCATTGAAGTCCTAGTTTCGATAATTCTTTGCCTAGAAATCGAATCTAGGGTTTATCGAACAATTAGGGTTTAATGAAAAACTAAGGGTTTTAGATCAATACCTAGCCTTGCATGGTATTGATCAGTCATGATCAATCATCTTAACTTAGAGAGAAGTTCAAGCACTTACCGTTGGTTCACAACTATAGTGTTCTTCGTCCAATGGCGGTTCCTCTTCCACCTTTCTTAGCTCCTTCTCCTCTTCCGATCTCTTTCTCCCCTCTAGGGTTTGTGATAACAATCAAAGAGGTTTAAGGAGGTTTAAAGGTCCTTTAATAGGCTAGGGTAGAGTTTAGGAAGTTTCCCTATGTTAGGAAAGTCTCTAGGCTCGAGATTTGGCAAGCGAGACCCACAGAGATCCGTTTACGGATCTAACTAGTCTGCTATCGCAGACATACCTGTCGACCTGTATATAGACCGATATCATGAGACCGGTATGAATTATTTCTCTATTTTTGATCCGTTTTCGTACCTAATTGTCATCAGCGCGTCCCGTCTGGTCCGATTATGATTGGAAGACCTGTTACGACATGAAATAGAGGTTTAGATCGGGTTCATGAAGTACGAGTCTAACAGTTGAGCTGGTTGTAATCTGTCTGCTAATCCCACAAGATCTTGTTCCAATGACTGAAACTTGGACTTCATAATTAGCATAATAAAAAACTAAATGCCAAATGAATTAAGAAGTTGTGAATGCATAGCTGCTTTATGTAGTATGAATAGTAAAGATTACGATCATAGTATGCATATTCTCAAATGTAGTATGATAAATTGTTCGCTTTAAGTAGAGCAGTTGATATGTTATTAGATCTTTCATTTTCTTATTTTTGAAAAATTGACAAAAAAGTCAATAATCTCCAAATTGACGTTAAATCAAATACAAGACCAAGTAAATTGGATTGGTGCCATAGTTAATTTGAATCTCAACCAAGAGGCCAAAGACACGGAGACAAGTTGGATAAAAAATTAGACCAAGTTTTAACCACAAATTTTGGCCCTGAAGAGATTTAAGCTATACTTACATCATACTGAACTTCTTGGTATTATGGGAATGCTAAATCCCTGAATCCTTTATACACTAAAAATCCAATTACTCTAGCCCAATTTCTTTCATTAAAATAAATATTAGGTTATAGAAAAAAAAAATGTTAAGGAAGAAACAAATTATTCTTGAAAAAAAAAACGATGACAATGATTCAGGAGCTATATACCTGTTATTGTAGGTTTTTAATCGATCTCCTGATTGAGACACCTATCACAGAAAAAAGACAAACGATCAAGTTGGGCGGGTTGGATAACCCTTGGGCCATTCCGATGCCTAAGTTAGCTCAAGGGCAATAAACAAATGAACTAAGAGATGAGAAAAATGAGTTCAAGGTAGAGAATGACCAGGTAGTAAATCCAATAGCGTATATGTCACACCCCAATTCTGCACCAACCAGAATGGTGTGATGAACCGTCAATAAACCAACGCTTCAACCAGGATCTCGTATAGGCTATCCCCATTTTTGTTAAACCAAAACACATTCCACATTCAGAGATAATAAAGTAAATAGCAGAACTCTTATAGATAACGAACTGAGGTCTAGTCATGATAAATAATTAATATTCCATTTATCTCCAAGTAACCAAAACATAATTTAATACATATTACAAATATCCAAATACGAAAGTTAAACACTAAGCGTATCCATAGTTGAATGCTCGCTTAACTAATCATAATAGTCCTCCACAGCTTGCTCATCATAGCCGCCACTTGTTCATATGTTGGCGTGTTAACATAATCTTCAACAGTAATACCTGCAACATCAGAAACTAAAAGAATTGCGCGCGTGAGGGTTAGCTCTCCAACTTGAGCTCAGTGAGAAAACAAAACAATGCAACAAACATATGCGTGCATTCAATTCATATCTTTGGTCTGATTCATAAGTTTGCAATGTGCAATAGAAAGGATTGGTGGCCACCGCACCTCTATACACGAATGTGTGAAACCGCCAATGGATCAAACACCATTGCAGCCCCCACATGCACCCACCATGGAATAGAGATAGAGCTAAAGTGCTTAGGACCGCACCGCATCACACTTCTCCTGATGCCCTACCCATACCAACACGTAAACCCCTATTGGCGAGGGCTTACAAACTGTGCTCGCAACTAACCAATCCTAATGTCAAACAGTGTATCCAAGGCCTCACCCCAGCATCCCTCAATACGTCCATAGAGATAAAGCTAAGGCCCCCCGGTAGAGTCAGAGACTACACGGTCTGAGACCACCTCCCCTGATGCCCTACGACGTAATAGTTCCGCTAAGGTAATGACGATACGACGATGTTAGTGGACAGAACTTGAGTAGAGATAGAGCTAGAGTCTGGTGACCAGGATGAACTATAGTGTCACGTCCTCCCCCTGATGCCCCACTCGCATCAAGTACACTAACCACACACAAACATTCACATGCCTATTCCTAGCATCATCATAATCATCATGTTATAAATAAATGAAATTAAATATGCGTGAACAGTAATAACAGGAATATTGGATGACATGTTAAATGCACAATACACGCATACAAGCATAGAATCAATCGTAGCATCGGACTCAATAAACAAAAATAGTTTATTATTATCCAATTAGGTCTTGTTCCCTCACCTTTGGTTGCTAGTAGATCCTCGTTCGAGCTTTATAATTCACTTTTAAATCACTGGAAATACCTAACAAGTCGATAGATTTTAATTAGAATTAATTACAATATGTTTAGACCAGCAGAAACTGTAGGGTCGCAGGTAGGGTAGCACCTAGGGTAGCAGTTTCTGTGACCCTAGGGGTAGGGTCGTAGGGTAGGGTCGCACCTGGGATAGCAGTTTCTGTGACCCTAGGGTGTAGGGTCGCATGTAGGGTCGGATATACTGTGACCCTACTTACGACCACACCCTCCCTGGAACTTTTTGAGGGCATGTGGTCGAATATGTGGGTCTTGTAGGGTCGAATATCATGCGACCCTACGTGCGACCACACGTATCAAGGTCGACCTTTCACTCTTAAGTCCATTCCTTCATGTTTGAATCCTTTGACTTATGTTCATAGTCCTTCCTATGATTGTTCTATGGCTCAAAACTACAATTTTATACACTTTTCATTGTCCACAATGATTTTTTCCATGGATTCCCTTGGAATTTGTCCATGGATGGATGATTTGGGTTTCTCCTAATCCTATCTTCTTCATAAACTATTCTAAGCTCTCAAATTAGCATAGGAAATAGGTTCATACCTTAGGTTTGCTGAATTCAGAGCTTTCTCTGAATTTTCCTCTTCCTTGGTCTTCATCTTCACTTCTCCTCGTCTTCCTTCTCTTCTCTTTCTCCCACTTTCAATTAGAGTTCTAAAGGAGTGAAAGAGGCTAATGGACGTCCTTTGTAGAAGAAAATCCTCCAAATATTCCCTAATGAGTTTAGGAAAGATCCCCCTTCGAATTAGGAAGGTTTCTTAATTTTTGATTTTTACTGTTTTCGCAGGGTCGCAGCTAGGGTCGCAAAATCCGTGACTCTATGTTTTTTAAAACATGCGACTAGGGTGTAGGGTCACAGCAAGGGTTGCAAAATCCGTGACCCTACGTTTTAAAATGTGCTACCCCACGACTAAAAAGTCATGGGTTGGACTCTTTTGAGGTGGAGTCGATCACACCTGTTTAGGCATGTGACCACACACTCATTTTTTACTGTTTTTGAGTTAAATTTCATACTGGGTCTTGTGGTTTCTTCATGCACTTAGTCCACTTGGCTTGACCATGATAGGTAGACCTGGTACAAGGTGGTATGACCGGTTAGTTTGATACAGGTCTTACAGTATAAGTGTGATAGCAAAAGTTCAGTCCGTTTACTTTGTGATAAGGGTATTTATTGAGCATGAAGTAACCTTGGATTGCGAGACCTCTCCTTGCAGTTGTAAGGATCTCGGGTTTTCTTCCGAGATCCTAGGGGAGTTGTCGTGGTGAATTGGGAGTCGTTGAGTGTTCTCCCCCAGAAATAGGGGGGTTGTGATGGTGTGGATGTGCTTTATAGCCATCTGATATAGATCCTAGGGCTAACTTAATGATAACTGCCTTTGGGCTCTTTATGAACGTGATGGAGTCCATATGAATCCCTTCCGAAATGGTGACACATGGAGGTAACCATTTGAACATGGGTTACCCTTCAGTTATTTGCACATGTTTAGTTCTAGCGCACAAGTTAAGGGTGCAACATTTGCACCAAAACCAGACGGAACCATTTACACAGGAACCAAGAGACCATTTAGTCATCGACTCGGTTCAAGTTTGAAATATGACACTTTTACCCAATCGGTTTGATTCGGTTTGAAACCGTTTAAACCGACGGATTATACTGGCTAGACACTGGTTAAACCAAATCGAATGTGAACTGGTCAATTCCCTAAAATCTAAACCAATAAACCTTAATCTCATTAGTCATTCCCTATTAATAATTTAATATTTTATTTCCCCAAGACCCCAATCGCAACTCCAATGGACCAACTTCAATTAATGTATTATTTCCCCAAGACCCAACCCTAATTCTCAAAAGCCTAAATCATAAAACCAAAATAGAAAAACATAATAGGCATTAGTGATTAGGCATAGTAACAGTCTCACTCTCTCGAATCTCAACTCTCTCCTTCTCGTTTGAACTTTTTCCATTTTTTTAATGAAAAACCAATTAATACCCGATGCATTAAACCTTTTATAAACCGTAAGAAAAATCGATTAATGAAAAACCTTTTAAAAATCGGTAAATCGAAACCAATTATTAATTGGTTATGGTTTAAATTTTGAGACTGTTTAGTTAATCGATTCGATTTTGGTTTTACTCTTATACACCACACCGCTCCTCACCGGACCATTAAACCAATTATAAACCGTTTAACACCCTTAGCACAGGTAACTGCCTGAGGGCACCATAATGTGTTTGGCTTGATGTTCTGAGACGGGAACACGTGTTCGCTTGAGTCATCGATCCGTGATATGCCATGTGTCCTTGTCTGATTGGTCGCATTCTGCATGGTCCTAACAATACCCAACATGAAAAGGTATGTCTACAGCATAATTATCATCTCTTTGAAGAAAACAATTCGATACTAGACTGGTCATTAGTCAATGTGCACAATGCAACCCGCCTAACCCGAACCTCTTGTTTTGTTGTGTGCCGTGTGAATCAACATTGAGCGCAAAACAGGGTTTCCAGAGAAATTTGCTCTGTCGGTGAATCACTTTTAACTCATTGACATATTCAAATCCAAGGCAGTTATATCCCTGTTTGCAATGTTCTCTTTGAAGATAACGGCTTTTAAAGATGAAAACTGCCTCTTGAAGCAGATAACTATCCTTGCTTTGTCTTCCACAAAGTGCATCAATATGTGCGAATGAAGCTTTTTAAAGGGACTCAATAAACAAAAACTCACTGAATTTTAGAAGAACTTTGAAACATGACAGACCTTTACTCTCTAGATGGGAGAACTTTAAACAATGGAAGACCCTCATTAAACTTCCATGAATTTGGAGTTACTTGTCCGAACAAATTTCCTCCAATTATAGTCGTTCGAAATTCACGACTCAGCGATAAAAGAGTCTAGTACCGTCTGAATACTCTGCATCATAAGAAGTTGAAGAATCGACTTTGCTACTCTGCATCACAAGACCCTAACGAGTTTAGTACAGTCTAAACACTGAATCATAAGACATTTGAGTTTAGGATTGGATGTTGTTTCTTTTCTTTTACCCTGCAAGTGCAGAACCCAGAGACAACTTAAGAGGTAGGTAATTATCAATTGGGTGGATATACCTGTCGGTGGAAGAAGATAACTGAAATTTATTCATTAACTATTCCTTCTGGTTTTCTCTCTCCTTCTCAGCAACTGCTGTTTGGTTTTTCTTTCATTGCATCTACTCCGTGAGTACTCTCTGATCTGTGTGTATTACTGTCTAAGCTCAATATCCTACTGTGTATAGTACTCTCTGATTTGTGTCTATTACTATGTCTGCTCTCTGTTTCATCATCCTAAGTGTGGTATGTTTTTGTTCTTGGGGTTAGTTTCGCTGCTCATGTTTCAAATCTGCTACTATGTCTCATTTCAACATTTTTTTTGTATTCCTACATGTCATTTTCTAACATTTACTATGATACCATCATCTTTCTCATCTTCTTTATATACACTCAAACTGGTTCTTACATAGTCGGTGTGTTTTGTTTGTTTGTGTTTCTCCACCATTATGGTTATATGGGTGTATGCATCTGTCTGCTAGTCTGAAGATAACCTGATTTTGTCGATGCTAATTGTTTCCTTCCTCCTCCTTATTGAGTGTTCTCAGGTTTTATCCTTGTTTTCTCCTCCGTTGTGAGTGCTTGGCATTTTCACCATTATGCTTATTATGTTCAATTCTTAGGTTGTTTCTTTCTTTCATAACTCTTATATTCATCTTATTCTCCTGTTTCATGTCTAGACATTGTTCTGTGTTTGTTACCTACCTTTTTGATCTTATACATGTTTCATCCTGCTGTTAAATCTATCTATCATTATCTCGATTTAGGTCAAACTTGTTGTTGTCGCTGGAATCTGTAAGGGGATTGACCAAGACAGACAATATGGAACTCGCAATAAAACACTGGAGCTCCTTTTTCAAACAAAGGGTTCCCTGAGGTGTAGTTGTTCAATGAAGTTCCTCTTTTTCACCATGAAATTGCATAAATGAAAATAACGGAAGCGAAAGCAACTAAGGTATGAGACAGAGAACAGGATGGAGAGAAAGAGTTTTCCTTTCTATTCCAACAATGTGTATCCTCCCTTTTGTTTTCATGTTACATATATATATATATATATATATATATATATATATATATTCACCAAAAGTGTGAACCTTTCTTTTTTAGGTTACTGTCTCATGGCTGTCACTATTCGATTATTAGCTATTTAGGACATAGTAGTTTGACAGGTCTACGACCCCCTAGTTAGTGTTATAACGTCACGTCAGCCACCTTTCGACCCCCTTGGATAGTTTTTGACCCCCCTTTTGGGCTATGTTCCCCATATCCACCAAACATTGTCTCTGTCATAGTGCTTCTATCAAGTAACATTCCGTCATCCAGCCGATTTGGACCAAGATTTTACGAACCGGCGGGTCAGATCAGCATATCTTCCATTAATGGTTGTTGTCAGCATTTATGGCCATTTAATGACAATCCATTAATGGCCCAACCACCCTTGTCAACCTGTCACGTCCTGTCCAAGTCAGATTGGAGGGTCGAACATGAGCTTCCTCCAATATTTACCGCAATACCCTTTTTCCAGTGCCATGGATAGACGCCATGTGGTTTACCTTCTGAAATCCCCTTTATACGGTTGGATACATCAGTTAACCATTATTTTCCCTAACTAAACCCCCTTGTCTCCTTTACGAGTCGTTTCGACCGAAGGAGATACATTTTAAAAGAGAAAATATCATATTATGAGTGCGCGGTTGATCTCCCACCGCCCGTTTCAATCGCGTAATTATCTGCCCCACTTTTCGAAATGAACGCACATTTTCCCAAAGGGGCGCCTGAAACGTTCTTGCCATGATTAGGGTTAATACCAATTTCCAAAACTCTTGGTGCCATTTCCATCTCCATCGTATCCGTCCACGCGTCCTTTCCCCATCAAGCATTATGTCCGCTTTTCTCTTGTCAGTCGCAACGCATGAGAATCATCATGACCACCAGGATGGGGCCCACTTGTCAGCAAATCTATAAATATCTTCTTCCTTCTCCTCATCTCCTTCTTTACACACTTATCTTTTTGTAGAACTTCTTCCGCGAAAGCTTTCTCCCCAAGATTTCTCTGGTTCTGCTACTCTCGTTCCATAAGAGGCAAGTCATTCTCGTAGAGTTCCGGCCATACGACACCATTCTAAGTAAGTCTCGCTCCTACCTTTTGCATTTCTTTTACTTCTTCTTCTCTAACCCACCATGGCTGGAGACAAAGCCATTGTCAGTTGTGCTTCCAAACCTACCCTGCGACGGTCGCCTCCCCCGCGATCTACCCATGGCGGGGAAAGTTCCAGTAGCCACCCCGGGAACACCCCCTCAGACTTTCCCGACGAGGCTGGTCCTCACTTCGTGGCTTTCTCCGTGAAGTTTGCTATGACTAAAGCCAAGCTCCACGATCTTAGGGTTACCTTCCGTGTCCCCGATTCGGTAGAGTTAATTGTTCCGACCCCAGAGGATCGGGCATGCCATCCTTATTCTCACAAGATGGTGGTAAATCTGAACATGTTCTCCTCTAGTTTCTGCTTTCCCTACCACCCTCTACTCTTTGAAATTCTCGGCTTCTATGGCCTAGCCCCCACTCAGCTTACACCCAACTCTTGGGCTCATATTCACTCCTTCATCATTTTCTTCCTTAGATGTAGATAACCCCCAACCTTAAGGTTCTTCCAGTTTCTGTTTGACGTGGGTGTTCTGTTCTGGCGCGATCGCCCGGGCCAGAGGCAAACACCCAACGGAATTTATTATTTTTTCCGTCGAAATTTAGATGTAGTTCCCGCTATGATAGAAACCACTCCCTCCTCTGTCCCACATTGGAAAGAGAGATTTTTCGGGGCCTTGATTAGGAGGGGCCACACTCTGCAAGGCATGCGCTCTTTCCCCATCGAGAACCAATGGCAACTTATCGCCCCTTCCGTAGTGGGGGTCGCACCACCTCTGACATCGCTCGAGATGGAGACCCTCGAACGGGTGGCGGATCGAGTGAGGGCCATCCAATTCAAGGACCTGTCCAACAACCAGTCCCTGTTCTTGTATGGACTGATTAAGTTTCAGAGTGGTGCTAACCTTCATTTTCATGTTTTTCTGCCAGTTTCAATTCTAACATTTCTTCGTTGACTTGTGTTGCAGTGGAAGGCTTGGACGACAACTTCTGAGAAGATCTGATGGGGACTGACCTATTCAGGCACCAACAACGAGAAAGGGAGGAAATAGCTGATTCTGTGGCCCGTAAGTTGGCAAGGGCCGCAGATGCTGCTCCTCTGGTTCCTCAGGCAGCTCCATCACTTCCTTCAGAGAGCAACCCTCCAGAGACCGTCGGTCCTTCGTTCGAGCCCGGATCTTCGACCGTCCCCAATCTCGGAGATTCTGAACCAGAAGCTCCTACAGAGTTGCCAACTTTCGATGCCCAACCTTCAATCGGAGCGTCCACCCTACCATCAGTAATTGAGGTGGATGAGGATGGTAAGTAAATTTTCTTGTGTCTTCTGCTGTTTTGCCCATTTTTTGGGTGATTCTAATCTTTCTATCTCGATTTTCCTTCTTTTTACAGAGGATGATGACGATGATGCTACTGTCGCGCAGACAATGCACCGGCTGAAGAGGAGGAGGTTGGACTCTAAGACCCCCCTCCGCATCTTTCCGGAGGATACTCCTTAGGATGTTCTGATGTGAATTCCAGTCGGGCCTCCTGTCACACCCCAATTCCACATTGTTCCGAATGGTGTGATGAACCACCAAGTAACCAACGGTTCAACCAGGATCTCTAGTAGGTTATCCCCGCGTTATCCAAACTTTACACGCATCCACAATCATAATCAGAGTAATACACAATAGCGGAAAATTTATAAATAATATGAACTGAGAACTAGAATGATACCCATAAATAATATCAAATTATTCTGTGTTTAACTAAGACATAAATATTTAAATACCAAATACATGTCTTATAAATCCAATAAAGAAACCTACAAAAATATCTAATCGAATACACACGAGTTGCACTCGCAAGAGGAGTCGTGTATATCGTCTTCAGCTCCAACTTCCATAGCTGCCACATTTCCATACGCTGACGCGTTCATATAATCTTCGACTGTATAACCTGCATCATCAACTAAAAATATTCCACGTCGAGGGGTGAGCACACAACACGGCTCAGTGAGTAGCCAAAACAATGCAACATTACATATGCATGCAAAAAGTCAATTCATATCTTTGGTCTTGGTTTATAGTTTGCAATGTGCAATAGAATGGTTGGGTGGTCAAAGGTTAACGTTTATTGACACCGCCTCTATACACAGGGTGTGGAAGCCCGCCCGAAGGTTAATGTTTATCGTCGTCCCCATCCACCCTACCATAACATTATACAACAAAGGTTAACGTTTATTGCTATATAATGCTATACCAACACGTAAGCCCTGTTAGCGAGGGCTTACAAACCGGGCTTCGCTGCTAACCAATCCTAATGCCAAACAGTGTATCCAAGGCCTCACCCCAGCATCCCTCAGAACATCCATAGAGATAGAGCTAAAGCCCCCCGGTAGAGTCAGAGACTACAAGGACCGAGACCACCTCCCCTGATACTCTACGACATAATAGTTCTGCTAAGGTAATGACGATACGACGATGTCAATGCACAAGACTTGAGTTAGAGATAGAGCTAAAGTGCTGAGACCCGCCAAAGGTTAACTTTTATTGACGTTCTCATCACGCCTCCCCTGATACTCGCTCGCATCAAGCACATCAACCATACACATACAATCACATGCATATTCCTATCATCATCATCATCATGATGTTATAAACAATAAAGTAAATATGCATGAACAAGTAATAGAAATATTGGATGGCATGCTGTATGCACATTACAAACATATTCGCATAGAATCAAACATGGCATAGGACTCAAGAAATAGAAAACAGTTTATTATTAACCAATTTAGTTTGGGGTTAAGGTTCCTCACCTTAGCTTGCTAATAGATATTTTTCCAAGCTTTCGATTCACTGTTATAACGGTATTATATTGCTAGCAAACCTAACAAAGTCGATAGAATTTAATTAGAATTAATTCAGAATTTAAAAACCATTCTGTCAACTGAGGGTCGATGCTAGGGTCGATGCTAGGGTCGATGGGTCTATCGACCCTCCCTCCATTCTGAACTTCCCGAATGCTGAGGGTCGATGGTCAGAAACACCTAGGGTCGGATGGTCTATCGACCCTCGGTGCGACCCTTGGTGCACTTTGGTCCAATTTCCACTTTTAATCCATTCTTCGTGTTTGGGGTCCTATGGCTTGCTTCCTACATTTACTCAACATTCATTCCATGGTCTAGAACCATGTATAAACCATCTAAATAGTTTTTGTGCATCCTCCTATGGTTTTCCATGAAAGCCTAACCATGGATGGATGGTTTGGGTTTCTCTAAAATCCTACACTCAACCATATCTAACCTAAGGTCCGTAGAAACTCATGGAATTAGTATCCATACCTGAGAAGATTACTTTCCTCTGCAATTTCTTCTCCTTTTTGCTAAGCCTTCTCCCTAGCCTCCTTTCTTCCTCTTTTCCTTCTTCTCTCTTTCTCTCAATTCAATTAGGGTTGTGAAAGGAGTGAAAGTGGCTTAGGAACGTCCTTTAAATAGACTAGGAATGTCCTATAATAATCCCATTGAGATTTGGAAAGAATCCCAACCGAAAATTAGGAAATTTCCTAATTTCAATTTTCGTCAGAAACCGAGGGTCGATGGGAGGGTCGATGATCCCGTCAATCCTAGGGTCTTAAGCTGTCCGACCCTCCCTTAAAAACTGAGGGTCTGACTTTCTGTTTTGGGAGGTCCGACCCTGCTTCACTGGGTGTGTGACCCTCCCATAGAATTAAGTGTTTTTGGGTCGATTTCGTACCTGGGATCTCGATCTCCTTCATGCCCTTGGTCGATTTGACTCGACCATGATGGGTAAACCTGGTTCAAGATGGTAAGACCGGGTTAAATTGACACGGGTCTTACAACTCCCCCCAACTTATAAAAATTTCGTCCTCGAAATTGTACGTACTTTCTGAATCAAACAGGTCAGGGTATTGCTTTCTCGTAGCATTTTCTTCTTCCCATGTAATCTCTTCCATGTCTCTACTTTTCCATGTGACCTTAACATAGTAGATATCTCTGTTGCGTAGACATTGAACCTTTCGACTAGTGATTTCCATTGGTATTACTTCAAATGTCAAATCATCAGTCAGTTCCGACAAATCTACTGTCAACACATGTGTTGGGTCTTTGACATACTTCTTCAATAAGGATATGTGAAATACGTCATGCACACTTGACATAGATGGTGGTAGTGCTAACTGATAAGCTACTTTCCCACGCTTAGCCAGAATCTCATATGGTCCGACATATCTTGGACTTAGTTTTCCTTTCTGTCCGAACCTCTTCAAGGCGATACTTTCAAAAATACTTTTTTGCCTACGGCGAACTCTAGATCTCTTCGTCGAGTATCTGCGTATTGCTTCTGACGGTTTTGAGCTACTCTTACTCTTTCCTTGATGATGTCGACCACTCGACAAGTCTCTTCAACAAATTCTGGTCCAACAATACTACGTTCTCCAACTTCATTCCAAAACAAGGGAGTTCGGCACTTCCTACCATACAGTGCTTCATAAGGTGACATCCGTATAGTAGCCTGATAGCTGTTATTGTAAGCGAACTCGATCAATGGTAACTTTTCGTCCCATGATCCCTTGAAATCAATCACACATGCTCGTAGCATATCTTCTAAAATCTGAATTGTACGCTCCGACTGTCCGTCGGTCTGTGGGTGGAATGCAGTGCTGAACTTCAATGTTGTGCCCATGGCCTTTTGCAGTCCTTCCCAAAATTTGGAAGTAAATCGTGGATCTCTATCGGACACAATGCTTTCTGGAACACCATGTAGCCGAACAATATTATCCACATACAGCTTTGCTAACCTTTCGAGTGTATATTGGGGTCGTATCGGTATGAAGCGAGTTGTTTTGGTCAGACGGTCTACAATCACCCAAACTGCGTCAACTACTCGAGGAGTCAGTGGTAGTCCTGTGACGAAGTCCATAGTGATGCAGTCCCATTTCCATGCTGGTTCCGGTAATGGTTGTAACAGTCCTGCGGGTCTTTGTCGTTCCGCCTTTACCTTCTGACAATTTAGGCATTGAGACACGAACTTGGCTACATCTGCCTTCATTCCCCTCCACCAGTATAATTTCTTTAGGTCATGATACATCTTTGTACTCCCAAGATGTATCGAGTAGATCATGGTGTGGGCTTCTTTCATGAGTCGATGTCTAATGTCCACACTTCTGTTTCGGGTACACATATTCTTCCTTTGTATTTCAGTACCTTCTCGTCATCCAAGGTGAACTCTGGGTTAGTCCTACCTTTCTCAATGTCTTCTTGTACCGTTCTCAGATAAGGATCTGCTTTGATAGCTGTCTTCACTTCATTCACTATATCGGGTATTATCTTCAATGCCGCGAACATATTTGAAAACCGATGAATGAACCCTTGGTTGGTTGATCCATCCGGTGTGTCTATCACATACTGCTCATCACCGTGATTGAATACCATCCCGGTAGTACACATTGCTGCAGTTGTGCTAGTTTCTCCTTGAGATTTTATCATTGCTTTTCTGCTCAATGCGTCTGCTACTACGTTTGCTTTTCCCGGATGATACTGGATATCACAATCATAGTCTTTCAATAGTTTCAGCCATCTTCTTTGTCTCATATTTAACTCCTTCTGATTAAATAGATACGTAAGGCTTTTATGGTCCGACTTAATCTGAAATTTTTCTCTGTATAGGTAGTGTCTCCATATCTTGACAGCATGTACTACTGCCGCTAACTCCAAATCGTGAGTGGGGTAATTCTTCTCATGTATCTTCAACTGTCTCGATGCATACGCAACTACTTGTTCTCCTTGCATAAGCACACATCCTAATCCCAATCCCGATGCATCAGTGTATAAGGTAAATGTCTGTCCTGGAACGAGAATGGTTAAAATTGGAACGGATATCAATCTCGTCCTCAGTGTTTGAAAGCTCTTTTCACACTTATCCGTCCATACGAACTTTTCTCCTTTCTTGGTCAAACTGGTAAGAGGTGCGGCAATCCAAGAATAGTCTTCTACGAATCTCCGATAATATCCAGCTAGACCCAGGAAACTTCTAATTTCTGAGACGCTCTTTGGTGCTTCCCACTTCACAATAGATTTGATCTTACTGGGGTCCACTTTGATTCCTTCTGCGGATACTACATGGCCTAGAAAGGCAACTTCACTTAGCCAAAACTCACACTTTGAAAATTTGGCGTATAACTTCTCTTTCCTTAAACGTTGTAGGGCTGCGTTTAGGTTCTTGACATGGGTTTCCTTGTCCTTGGAATATACCAATATGTCATCAATAAATACTATGATCGACGTATCCAACATGTCGTGGAAAACCCGGTTCATAAGTTCCATGAATGTTGCCGGTGCGTTAGTCAGTCCGAAGGACATCACTAGGAACTCATAATGTCCGTATCTTGTCTTGAAAGCTGTCTTCGGAATGTCACCTTCTTTAATCTTCAGTTGATGATAGCCTGATCGAAGATCGATCTTTGAAAATACCTTCGCTCCTTGTAACTGATCGAACAAGTCATCGATCCTGGGTAGTGGGTATCGATTCTTGATGGTCAGTTTATTCAACTCTCGATAGTCGATGCATAATCGAACACTACCATCCTTCTTCTTTACGAACAACACCGGTGCTCCCCATGGAGATATACTGGGTCTAATATAACCCTTATCCAGCAGTTCTTGTAGTTACACTTTTAATTCCTTCAGTTCCGTAGGAGCCATTCTATAAGGTGCTTTTGACACTGGTGCGGCTCCAGGTATAAGGTCTATTACAAACTCCGTGGCTCAGTCGGGTGGTAATCCGGGTAATTCCTCCAGAAATACATCAGGAAAATCCCGCACGACATCAATATCTTCCATTTGTGGCACGTCCTTGGTTAGGTCGACCACTAATACTAGATATCCGACCGCTCCTTTCTCAATGCACTTCTTAGCCTTTAATGCTGAGAGTATGAGCTTGCGTCTCCCGGAAGTTTGGTTCCCGAGAAACTGAATTCTGCTCCTTCTTTGTCCTTGAACGTTAGCTTCTTCTCGGCGCATAGCAGATTTGCAGAGTGCCGAGCTAACCAGTCCATTCCCAAGATGACGTCAAAGTCTGCCATCTCAAGTTGTATTAAGGTTGCATCCAAGGTCTGCTCTCCAATGAGAACTGGACATGGTCCATAACCTTTCTCTAATTCCACTTCTAATCCCATCGGTGACCGTACAAGTAATTTGTAGTCTAATGTTTTGATGGGCAGATTGGTCTTCTTTCCAAACGACACAGATATAAATGAATGAGTAGCTCCTGAATCAAAGAGTACTCTGGCGGGCACGCCATTGATAGGTACAATACCTGTGATCCGTTTTTACTTAGTCTACATACTCAATCAGTGTAATTATAATCTTAAAAGTTCCGGTCATACCTGTGACCACATCGGGCGATGCGGCTGCATCCTCTGATGTAATAGCATATACCCGTCCTTGATGTAACTGCTTCTTGGGTTTTGGGCACTCTCTTGCCATATGCCCTGGTTGGTTGCAGTTATAACACTTCGGGGCTTCAGAATTTGGCTTTGGCTGTGGTTGAGCTGCTGCAGTAGACTTTGGTGCAGTTGCAAAATTCTGAGGACGGAAAGGCTTAAACGTCCTATTATTGCCTCCGTTATAAGAATTTTCAGCTGGCCTTTTTATGCCTTTGTTTTGAGTGAAATAACTCTCTTTCTGGCTCGATTCAATCACTCGAGCAATCTGAACAGCTTCGTTGTATATGTTCTTCTCTAATCCCAAAACATGTTCTCTTATACTTCCTCTTAGTCCCGCGACGAATCTATGGGTTTTTGTATCTTCTTCTTGCATACTCAGTGGTGCGAAGAAAAACAGCTCTTCATAACGCTGTTGATACGCATCCACCGACATCTGTCCCTGATAAAGACTCAGGAACTCCTTCTCCATCGAATCTCTGAAGCTTCGTGGAAAATATTTCTCAAAGAAAGCTTCTTTATATATAGCCCAAGTCAGTAGGGCGTGCTTAGTCAATAGATAGGCCCTGGTCGATTTCCACCAATGATGTGTGTCGCCTTTGAGCATGAAGGTGGCACACAATACTTTCTCCTCTTCAGTAATAGTCATCATAAGAAAATTTCTTTCCATCTCGTCTATCCAGTGTGCTGGCCACAGTGGATCAGACGGCTTACCATTGAATTCTCTTGGCTTCATTTTCAAAAATTTCTCTACTAGTCGAGAGTGATCTAGTTGATTTTGGTATACCCCAAACATAGGGGGTGGATACTGATAGTTCCCTTGGGCTGCTTCTGGGACTTGCACTGGAATTGGTGCAGTCGGTTGTTGAGGTGTCTGTTGAGCTGGGTGGTTACCCACTGGTGCTGCACTAGCTTGCCCAGTGTGCATGGCTGCAGCCTGAGTGGCTTGAAACATAACTCCCATCGCAACCTGCATTTGAGCTTGTGCATGTTGCATTTGTTGTAGCTGTTGTGCCAAATTCATCACCACTGTTGTTAGCTCTGGTGGTGGTGGTGGCAAATTTGTAGGGTTTGTCGACTCGGGATTACCCTGTGCGTAATTATTCTCTGGACTAGTCTCATCCGCCGGTGGTGGTGGTGGGACTGTGTTTCGGGTCTGTCGGGTAACTCTACGGCCAGACATATTTACTTTTGAGATGGGTGGTGCCTGAAAATCATCAAAATCAGTGAAAAATCATTTATACTTCTTGTAGGCACGCTAACCGATATAAAATTTGAATCCTCAATTCATTCTGAAAAAAAAATACTGTCTTTTCTATGTAGGGTCGATGGTGAGGGTCGATGGTATGTCCGACCCTTAGTATCTGACCCTGGGAATGTCCTGTTCTTCCCGAGAGCTGAGGGTCGATGCGAGGGTCGATGGGTGTCCGACCCTCAATCCGACCCTTGAATTTCTGTCAGATTCCCGAGAGCCGAGGGTCGATTGGAGGGTCAATCCGAGGGTCGATGGTGTCAGTCGAATTGTCCGACCCTCGGACCAAAAATCAGATTTTTAAGATCCGATTCTGGGTCAATTCTCACTATTCCTCCTCCGTTTCGACTCGTCTCTACTCTCCGAGTTGCTACAGTGTTACTTCACTATTGTGGATCGTTCTTACTCCGAGTTTCGACATCCACATCGCCTCTACAGGTATATTTTCCCAACTTTCCCTGTTTTTAGGTTTTTATTTCTAGGTTTTTACTCATTTAGCTCGTCTTTTCCAAATTAAACTTTTTCCAACCGTAAAAATTCGATTTTTATTGGGGGATTTTGTTATTGGGGTCTTGAGGAACGAAAGCCCTCAAAAAAATTTTCAGTTTCATCGGTTAGTTATCGAGAAACTTAAATTTTTCTCTTTTTGCCTTAATTTATCGAAATTTTGATTTTTCTTGAATTTCTTCAAATTGGACCTTATCCGTTAAAATTTTCTACTGCATGTAGATTGTAGGATATGTTTTAACCTGCGTAAGTTCTTATGCCCACTTGTATGGCAAGAAATGGGGCTTTATGGTCAACTTACGTCGTTATTTACTCAAATTTCGGATTTTTATCCTACTAACTCCTTGTTTCCTTTCTCTTTCTTATTTTGCAGATACTATGGCCCGTACCAAAGTGCCAAGATTGCGTGATCCACTTCGCTTCCGTTTGAATGAAGCTGAGGCACAGTATGCTGACTATGCCCGTACGAAAGTGGAAGGGGGTCGCATGGTGAACTTGGCTGAGCTAGCCTTGTTCAATGTAGAGGGAGCATTCGGTGACATGGGGTGGCTCCCTGTCATCACATACGATGCGTGCACATGTCCAGACTTGGTGCATCAGTTCTATTGTAATCTCCAGGTGGTGGGGGATTACAATGATGTCGAGCGTGGTCAGGAGTTGCGCATCACTAGCTACGTCAAAGGGGTGCACATTTCCTTTGATTATCGGCAGCTGGCCGATCTGTTGGGCATTGCCTATGATGGCCCTATGGTGTACTGTGCGCTGGGAGAGCCACAGTTTGTTGAGATGGAGATGAGAGCTGAGATCGACAATCAGTTGTTCCGTCCCGATAGATGGCAGATGAGAGCTTGCTACTTGCGTCCATCTCCACGAGTCTTCGCAAGATTATCCAAAGATAATCCGATTCCGCAGAGTGGGCACTATGAGAGGGTGTCTCGACTGACCCAGTTCTTGATTTACAGTATATGCACTCGACAGCGGTCCGCCTTCCTTACATCATCATGCGGACGATGATCGGTGCCACATTGTCCGATCATAGGGGTAATCTACCCTATGGACGCATGATTACGGTGCAACCGACCCGTTTGGGGGTGGATCCGGTTGATAAGAAGATCCGAGGAGAAGACATTCTCGTCGCCTCTAGATTGGGAGGCTATCCGCAAGATGGGGCTACGAGATGCGGAGGTTGTGGAGTGATGAGGAGAGGAACGCGATGGTGCGCCCTCACACTCGGGTTGAGATGGCTGATGATGAGGCTCTTCGCTAGGGCTCGTGGGGATCCGGTCGACGATGATCGCTTATATATGGATGTCGATGCGATACCACCGCCATCACCTACGCATGCGGATCAGGCTGGTACTTCTGCTGCGGCGGCTTCGGTACCCGAGACCAGTCCTTCTCATGATGCTGATCCTTCACGCCCACCTTCTGATATGATGGAGATGTTGCGCGAGATCAGAGAGACTCAGCGCAGATCGGACCTGAGGATGGAGGATTTGCTAGATGCTCAGCGCATGAGAGTGGATGGGCTGTTGGCTGCTCAGCACACATCCGACGCGCGGATAGGTGAGCTCATGGAGATCCAAATGCGGCGACCGACGGGAGAGTAGCCGATCTCACGACTAGTTTACTGAGCGACCCGGACTCGGATAGCCGGGTTGACTAGAGTCTATGCCGAGGACTACGACGGAGATCGTGAGGCACCGCCTCCTCCTTCGCCTCCGACTTCCCGATTGTACTTTACTTTTCTTGTACTACGTAGTAACTGTGCGGGTTGTGGACTGTACTCTGCTTTAGCGATGTATATACGTTTGGTTCTCTTACTCATTGTATGTAACTGATTTTCCCTTTAATAGATGCATTATTTTCTTTTTAATTCTGTTTCAATCATCACTTGTGCTTACAATGCGTTTGTATTAAAGCTTTTAATTTATCCTATCTCAGTCCACAATGGTCTTGAATGTGTGTCAGTTCGGCGGACAAGGCCTGAGATGCTCTGATACCAAGTTGTCACACCCCAATTTTGCATTGTTCATAATGGTGTGATGAACCGCCAAGTAACCAATGGTTCAACCAGGATCTCTAGTAGGCTATCCCCGCGTTATCCAAACTTTACACGCATCCACAATCATAATCAGAGTAATACACAATAGCGGAAAATTTATAAATAATATGAACTGAGAACTAGAATGATACCCATAAATAATATCAAATTATTCTGTGTTTAACTAAGACATAAATATTTAAATACCAAATACATGTCTTATAAATCCAATAAAGAAACCTACAAAAATATCTAATCGAACACACACGAGTTGCACTCGCAAGAGGAGTCGTGTATATCGTCTTCAGCTCCAACTTCCATAGCTGCCACATTTCCATACGCTGACGCGTTCATATAATCTTCGACTGTATAACCTCCATCATCAACTAAAATATTCGACGTCGAGGGGTGAGCACACAACACGGCTCAGTGAGTAGCCAAAACAATGCAACATTACATATGCATGCAAAAAGTCAATTCATATCTTTGGTCTTGGTTTATAGTTTGCAATGTGCAATAGAATGGTTGGGTGGTCAAAGGTTAACGTTTATTGACACCGCCTCTATACACAGGGTGTGGAAGCCCGCCCGAAAGTTAACGTTTATCGTCGTCCCCATCCACCCTACCATAACATTATACAACAAAGGTTAACGTTTATTGCTATTTAATGCTATACCAACACGTAAGCCCCTGTTAGCGAGGGCTTGCAAACTGGGCTCGCTGCTAACCAATCCTAATGCCAAACAGTGTATCCAAGGCCTCACCCCAAGCATCCCTCGGGAACATCCATAGAGATAGAGCTAAAGCCCCCGGTAGAGTCAGAGACTACAAGGACCGAGACCACCTCCCCTGATACTCTACGACATAATAGTTCTGCTAAGGTAATGGCGATACGACGATGCCAATGCACAAGACTTGAGTTAGAGATAGAGCTAAAGTGCTGAGACCCGCCAAAGGTTAACTTTTATTGACGTTCTCATCACGCCTCCCCTGATACTCGCTCGCATCAAGCACATCAACCACACACATACAATCACATGCCTATTCCTATCATCATCATCATCATGATGTTATAAACAATAAAGTAAATATGCATGAACAAGTAATAGAAATATTGGATGGCATGCTGTATGCACATTACAAACATATTCGCATAGAATCAAACATGGCATAGGACTCAAGAAATAGAAAACAGTTTATTATTAACCAATTTAGTTTGGGGTTAAGGTTCCTCACCTTAGCTTGCTAATAGATATTTTTCCAAGCTTCCGATTCACTGTTATAACGGTATTATATTGCTAGCAAACCTAACAAAGTCGATAGAATTTAATTAGAATTAATTCAGAATTTAAAAACCATTCTGTCAACCGAGGGTCGATGCTAGGGATGCTAGGGTCGATGGGTCTATCGACCCTCCCTCCATTCTCGAACTTCCCGAATGCCGAGGGTCGATGGTCAGAAACACCTAGGGTCGGATGGTCTATCGACCCTCGGTGCGACCCTTGGTGCACTTTGGTCCAATTTCCACTTTTAATCCATTCTTCGTGTTTGGGGTCCTATGGCTTGCTTCTTACATTTACTCAACATTCATTCCATGGTCTAGAACCATGTATAAACCATCTAAATAGTTTTTGTGCATCCTCCTATGGTTTTCCATGAAAGCCTAACCATGGATGGATGGTTTGGGTTTCTCCAAAATCCTACACTCAACCATATCTAACCTAAGGTCCGTAGAAACTCATGGAATTAGTATCCATACCTGAGAAGATTACTTTCCTCTGCAATTTCTTCTCCTTTTTGCTAAGCCTTCTCCCTAGCCTCCTTTCTTCCTCTTTTCCTTCTTCTCTCTTTCTCTCAATTCAATTAGGGTTGTGAAAGGAGTGAAAGTGGCTTAGGAACGTCCTTTAAATAGACTAGGAATGTCCTATAATAATCCCATTGAGATTTGGAAAGAATCCCAACCAAAAATTAGGAAATTTCCTAATTTCAGTTTTCGTCAGAAACCGAGGGTCGATGGGAGGGTCGATGATCCCGTCGACCCTAGGGTCTTAAGCTGTCCGACCCTCCCTTAAAAACTGAGGGTCTGACTTTCTGTTTTGGGAGGTCCGACCCTGCTTCACTGGGTGTGCGACCCTCCCCTAGAATTAAGTGTTTTTGGGTCGATTTCGTACCTGGGATCTCGATCTCCTTCATGCCCTTGGTCGATTTAACTCGACCCTGATGGGTAAACCTGGTTCAAGTTGGTAAGACCGGGTTAAATTGACACGGGTCTTACACCTCCACCCCTGCAGACGCTTCTGCCTGGAGAGACTTCTATCAATCAGGCTTGCCCCAGGTCCCCTGATGAGCCAGCACTAGTCGACCCTGCGCCGCCTAGCTCCCCAGGTAATGTCGAATCCACTTCTTCACCATCCATCCCCCCGGCGTCGGCTCCAGACTCGGGGATCACCGCCCCTTTATCTGCACCCATGGCTTCTGTCCTTCAACCGCCACCCTCAGGCCTGGCCGTTCCCCTTCTGGCCCTTTCTAGTACATTTACCCCCCCCACAAACTCAACTGTGGTTACTTCTTCTGTGTCAGCCGAACCTTCTGCCCTACCCTTGGGGCCATCTCCCATTCTTCCTCCCATCAGCTCCACCTCCATAGCCCCTGGCCCAAGCTCAACCGGCGCCGAGCCTTCCTTCTTCACACCCTCCTGGAGGGTGCATTCCTCTGACAGCGGGCTCTATGATCGCCTAGTGGCCCAAGACATCATTCATCATGCCTGGCTCCCTGCTGATGAACAAGCGCTCAAGCTTGTCCCCCTAGATGTTATCGACCCGGATCAATGTGCAGCAGTGTATCAAGTACGTCCCCTACTTGTTCTTTCCTCTTTTTTTTTTTATACCTTTCTAACCAATATTTCCGTGCTATCTTCTTTGTCGCAGTTGTTGTGCGGGTCAAACCATTACAAGAAGATGCTGACAGTCTCAATACAAAAGTTGAAGGACATGCAAGCTACAGCCCAGGAGAACCATAGGCTGATGGTCATCGCCCAGGCTGAGCGTGATCAGGCCACCCAGGCTCGAGACGTGGCTCTTGCTGCTCAGGTAGAGGTAGAGGGTCAGAGGAACGATGCTGAGGAGAGAGCTAAGGAAGCTGAAGAACGAGCCAAAAAGGCAGAGGAGGAGGCCCAGGATGCGGTGTTCAAATGTCAGGTTGTAGAGGCATCGCTGGAGCAGAACCGAAGATGGTTGGCTGACGAAAAGTCTAGATACCGCCGATTGGACGAGCAATTCACCACTCGGGCCAAGGTTTTTCAGACTACTCAAAAGGAGCTGTCAGAGGTACGCTTGTCCAACGAGGTCATGCTGGAGCAGCTTAATGCAAACGGTGTGCTCATCAACCAGGTGAAAGGAGATCCAGGACTTGCAGACTGCTCGGGATGGACTGGTCACTGAGAAGGAGAAACTGCAAATGGAGAAGAACGAGCTGATGGGTGATTTGGCTCAAGCTTCCACCAATAAGGATTCCCTGAAGAACTACCTGGTCATCCTGCAAGAGCGAAAGGCCAGTATGCAAGCTGCTGTCGCTCGCCTGACAGAGGAGCTGTTACAAGCCCGGCCGTCTCTGTCGCAAGGCAGAGAAGAGACTCTGAAGGCCCTGCTGGATTAAGAAGATATGGAGGGTTTTTTCAGGCGAGAAAAGGCCAGAGCCATTTGCGAGGCCCTGGTGGTCGTACATTCGCAACTGTCTGCCTACTTGCCCGCCTCCGACTTCTCTCAGGTCCAGCTGATGAATAAGGTGATCCGGGACAAGCTTGTGCAGCCTTCGAGCTCGGCCCCTCCTCTAGAGGCTTCCTCCGCTCCTATTCCTTCTTCAGACATACTTCCATCTGCTCCTGCTCCTCCTTCAAACGTTGCAGATAATTCCGAAGCAACTCCTGAGTGCTCAACCTCCCATCCCCCAGCAAAAGGACAATAACCTCCCTTTCTTTTTTCTTTTTCTTTTTTTGTTCACAACTTTTGTAAGATATGTATACAATTTCTTCCCATGTACACCACTTGTTTTCAATACACCTTTGCTTTCTTTCCTGATGTGTTTTGAGTGACTTCAACATTTGCTTTCTTTCCTGATGTGTTTTGAGTGACTTCAACATTTTCAAACACTTCCCCCGGCTTCAAATACTTATACTCTGTTAAGGATTTAAAGCCAAAGTAGTACGATCTTCAGGCTCTCCCCTTCTCCCTCTCTTTTTTTTTTGAGACCCTTAGGTCTTTTTCTTTCTTCGAGACCCTTAGGCATTTCTATTTTTGAAACCCTTAGGCCTTTTCTTTTCGAGACCCTTAGGCCTTTTTTTTTTTTTCGAGACCCTTTAGGCCTTCTTTTTTTCGAGACCCAGAGGCCTTCTTCTTTTCGAGACCTGGAGGCCTTTTTTCTTTTCGAGACCCTTAGGCCTTCTTCTTTTCGAGACTCGGAGGCCTTCTTCTTTTCGAGACCCGGAGGCCTTTTTCATTTTGAGACCCGGAGGCCTTTTTTGCTTTTCGAGACCCGGAGGCCTTTTTTTTTCTTTTCGAGGCCCTTAGGCCTTCTTCTTTTCGAGACCCATATGCCTTCTTTCTTTTCGAGACCCTTAGGCCTTTTTTCTTTTCGAGGCCCGGAGGCTTTTTCCTTTTCGAGGCCCGGAGGCTTTTTCATTTTCGAAACCCAGAGGCCTTCTTCTTTTCGGAACCCGGAGACCTTCTTCTTTTCGAGACCCGAAAGGCTACTTTTTATCAAGAAATCTGCTAATGGTTGGGCCTTAATGGTTGTCCGGGATTGGAACTTTAGGTCAAACTCCCCTAGCTCGACTGCCCAGTTGATCATTCGACCCGACACATCTGCTTTGGCTAGAAACTTGCTTATGGGTCGATCCGTCAAAACGATGATAGAGTGAGACTGAAAGTAGGGTCGTAACTTGCGAGCACAGACCACCACTGCTAATGCTAACTTCTCAATGGACTGGTACCTGATTTTCACATCCAATAAGGCTTTGCTGACGTAGTACACCAGGTGTTGGATTTGATTGACTTCCTTGACTAACACTCCACTGGCAACACACGGCCAGACCGCCAGATAAAGTAGCAACGTATCTCCAGTCTCTGACTTGACTAGCAAGGGTGGTGAAGAAAGATACCTCTTGAGGCCACGGAATGCTTCCTCACACTCAGTCGTCCATTCGAAAGGCTTGGATCCCTTAAGAGTTTTAAAGAATAGGAGACACCTATCCACAGATCTAGATAGAAATCGTCCCAGGGCAGTGATTCGACCAGTAAGTACCTGAACTTGCTTAGGCGTAGTTGGAGCCTTCATACTTTGAATTGCCTCAATCTTGATGGGGTTGGCCTCGATTCCCCTAGGTTCTCGTCCTCACATCGAACTTGCTTTCCTCTAGAAGCTCATTCCTCCACTGGTTCGATGACAATCGGGAGTACTTCCCACCTCATGTGCTCAGGCCAGATGGTCACCATCATGCACTCGAGCTGTCTGAGTGTGACATACTCATCATCACTCAGTCCCAAGTCTTGCTCTGGGCCTGCTCTCCCCAACACCCTCCACTGGGGACTCTTCTCACGAACTGTTTGAACCCCCAGAACAGGAGATTCTTTCATCTCTTCTGACACTCCATCTCGGCATAAATCGATCTGGCCCATGAACCTTCTCTGGGATGACCTTGGGGGTGGTGGAGGTCTATGTTCGACCCTTTCTCTTCTTTCTTCTGGAGCCCTTGCTGGGGGAGGTAGAGGGAGTACCACAGCAGGGTTTGGTAAGGCAGGGCCTGCCCTTGGGCCTATGAATTCTGTCCATTTTCCATGTTGGATGAGATCATCCACGAGACTCTTCAAATTTCGGCATGAAATAGTATCATGACCGTGATCTCGATGATGCGTGCAATACAACCGTCGGTTTCGCTCCTCAGGTCGAGCAATCATCGACGGTGGTGGAACCAAGAGTGCATCACCCCTTTTGATGTTCAGTATCTCCATCATGGTTCTGTTGAGAGGCGTGTACTCTTAGACGGGTCGTATGGGGTATGACTCCTTCGCCACCTTGGTCTTTTTATTGGCTTCTCCTTCCTTAGAAGCTTTCTCCAGAGCCTCGCTCTTCTTCTTTTCCGCAGCTGTTGGATTCAAGCTTATCTGCCCAGATAACTCCGCCACTGCCTCTGCCTCGGATGCATATCGATCACAGCAACTGAAAATCTCTGCATGGGTTCGTGGGCGCTTCTTGTTGAGGGAGAACACCAGTTGGGGATCTCTGCACGCCTTAGATAGGGTCGAAACGACCACATTAGGTTGTAAGTCCTTGATTTCTCTTGCCACTCCCAGGAAGCGAGTGATGAATTGTCGCAGTGGCTCTTTGTCACCTTGCTTGACCGCCATCAGGTGGGACAGATTTTTCTTCTGTACCCTATTCCCCTGAAAGTGGGAGAGGAATAGGCTACTGAGTTCTTTGAAAGTACCTACTGACCTCGGAGGAAGGTTGTTGAACCAGGTTCTTCCAGCCTCCCGCAATGTGGACGGGAAGGCTCTACAGCATAGGGCATCATGGTGGCAGCAAAATGACCATTCCTACTTTGAAATTGTCCAGATGCTTCTCCAGATTTGTCTTGCCATTGTACCACCCTACATTTGGAATGGTGAAATTAGAAGGCAAGGGATGATTCATGACCTCATCCGTCAATGCTGTCTCTGTGGCATACTCCTGTAGAGCTGCTGAATTGACCCCTCTCTCCACTTGTTGTACTCAATCTGTCAGCTCCCTGACGAGTCGTTCTAGCCTTTCGGTGTTCTCGTTCCCTGCATGGGAGCTATTTGTCGTTGGTATTGTGGCAACTAGTACAGCGGTTGATGGTACCACGACGAAGGGTGCAGCCACCATCCTTTCTCCTCGCGCGGCATCAACCCTAGCTTGGACCTCCTGGACCCCCTCTCGGATGCGTCTGGCTTCTTCAATCCTGGCTTGAGTTTCTTCTTGAAGTCTCCTAGCTTCCTGGTTCCTTGCTTGGATATCCTCACGAGCTTGCCGGGCAGCATCGACCCTGGCCTAAGCGTCTTCTCTGGCACGCCTAGCTTCGTCGACCCTCCTTTGAGCCTCCTGTGCTACCTCTGCTTCTGTGTGCATTCCGGCTCTAGACCACCTGGCCCTTCTCCTCGATCCCATCCTCTGAGATGTAAACGACCGTTGAGAAATACCCAGGGACTCCTGGCTACTTTAAACGATTTCAGTGGGGTCGACCCCCGGGACAGATTGAGGTCACGGGTTCCCCCACTGACTGCTTCGACCCTGTCGGTTATACAAATCCACTGATGGACTTTCCCTCCTTAAGTAAGAGGAAACATCACGTGGCACAAAGATCCTAAAGTGTCGTGATCTTTGCGGAACTTCAGGTACGTCCACTGGGGGTACAGAAGCCGTTGGTACTCCTGTTGGCCGTTGTTGTAGTAGTTCTGTCAGGGCTGCCAACTGCTGGGCCAGTTTGTTAAACTGCTCCCTAGAGACATACTGGGCCGGATCTGGGTTAGAACCACCCGCTCCATCATTGGTTGGTCCCTCAGGAAACACCTCTTGGGGATCTGGCCCTCTCTGGGCCTCATCCCGTTCTCTAGCCATACTTGCTTCAGCCCTTCTGGCTTGAGTTTCTCGTAAGTTGTAAGAGCTTTTTGCCCTTCCTGCTGGTGCCATATCAATACTCAGAGAACTAGTGTGGAGTAGATAAAAAAGGGAATAAAAGTGGTAAAGATAAGGAAAGATTTGAACAAACGAAGCACGTCAGGCCCCACGGTGGGCGCCAAACTGTTGTCGCTGGAATCCAGAAGGGGATTGACCAAGACAGACAATATGAAACTCGCAATGAAACACTGGATCTCCTTCTTCAAACAAAGGGTTCCCTGAGGTGTAGTTGTTCAAAGAAGTTCCTCTTTTTCACCATGAAATTGGATAAATGAAAATAACGGAAGTGAAAGCAACTAAGGTATGAGACAGAGAACAGGATGGAGAGAAAGAGTTTTCCTTTGTATTCCAACAATGTTTATCCTCCCTTTTGTTTTCATGTATATATATATATATATATATATTCACCAAAAGTGTGAACCTTTCTTTTTTAGGCCTGCTGTTTCATGGCTGTCACTATTCAATTATTAGCTATTTAGGACATAGTAGGTTGACAGGCCTACGACCCCCTAGTTAGTGTTATAACTTCACATTAGCCACCTTTCGACCCCCTTGGATCGTTTTCGACCCCCCTTTTGGGCTATGTTCCCCATATCCACCAAACATTGTCTCTGTCATAGTGCTTCTATCAAGTAACATTTTGCCGTCCAGCCGATTTGGACCGAGATTTTACGAACCAGCGGGTCAGATCAGCATATCTTCCATTAATGGTTGTTGTCAGCATTTATGGTCATTTAATGACAATCCATTAATGGCCCAACCACCCTTGTCAACCTGTCACGTCCTGTCCAAGTCAAATTGGAGGGTCGAACATGAGCTTCCTCCAATATTTACCGCAATGCCCTCTTTCCAGTGCCATGGATAAATGCCACGTAGTTTACCTTTTGAAATCCCCTTTCTACGGTTGGATACATCAGTTAACCATTATTTTCCCTAACACTTGTGGAACATTATGCCCACACTAAAGAAAAGGATGGCCACTTCCTCTGCTGGCCAAATCCCAACAACGCATCATAATGTCAATGCACGAGAACATTTAGAGGAGGCCAATTCCCAACCCATTGTTATTGCTGACTATTCTGAAGAGGCTTATTAATTTTCTCCATCAACGACTTTGGTAGGGTTTGTTTTACTAGGAAAATCATACCGGAACCAAGCAGTATTAGAGGGGCTTTCTATTGCGAGGCAATGCAAATTTCTGATTGAAGTGTCAGAGTATCATGACAAGTTTCTATTTAAATTCAGGCATGAATCAAATTTGCAAAATGTGCGCATTGAAGAACCCTGGACTGTTTCTGGTTCTCTTATATTGCTGGAAAGATGGTTGGAGAGCGATGTATATGCTTTCAACACTCAAGAGTTTCGGCTTCAATTCCATGAGGTGCCCGCTCCTCTTTTTAATTTAGAATTTGCCCATCAACTAACAAGCACTATTGGGGAGCCATCTCTGGCCCTGAAATTATGGGGTGTTCAAGGAGAGAAACGAATCCGCTATTTACGGGTACATGTTACTTTAGATATCACCAAACCATTACATGTTCATTTGAAAGTTCAACGCAGGAATGGTGACCAATCCACAATCATGGTTAAAATTGTATGGTTACCACTATTTTGTTATGACTGTAGATGGCTTGGTCATGACTACACACGACGTGACCGCTTATTTTCAGCTCCAGATTATGGAATTCATGATGTCGACATTTATAGGCCTGCTGTTCGTGGTGTAGTCACTAACCAGCGATTAGTGGATATGGCTCTATCACTCCATTATTCAGAAAGTGCTGAGTATCGTAAACGCTATTTCCAATTGTCATCCTCCTCCTCAAGTGCTGATACAACCATATCATCTAATGTTAGTATAGGAGGTAATTCACCAAACTCATTACCTGTTCACAACCCTGACTCTCACCATCCTCCCACTCCTATTGCTTCTTTTAACACCACAAATAATGATTAATGGGCCACCTCCTCCTCCCAATTTCCAATTATTGCTAACACTCTGAGAAAGATTAATTCTCTGTTGCTTCTACCAACTTATCAACCTAATCCACATCCCCTACCTGTTCTCCCACTTACTGATGATATGCCCCAACTTATTAGTACGCTGCTCTCCCACTTACTGATGATATGCCCCTACTTATCAGTATGCTGTTGTCTTCCAACAATTGTCCACTTTACCATCTGACTTAATACCTCCACTTCCTCCACAACCCTCACCACCATCCCATCCTTTAACACCATCATCAACACCATCCCATGTTAACCTACCAACTCCACAACTCTCACCTCCATCACCCTACCACATCATAATACCACCATTGCTCATTCCTTCACCTACTTTGCCTACTGCTCCTACCACTGTCTTTCAACAATACAACCCACTTATAGAAAAAGGAAAGGCTGTTCAGGTTTATGGTAAAACTAAGGGTTAGAAATCTATTAAAGTGCGTCAGGGACCTTACTCTCTCTGTCCACAACCAAAAAGGAAATATCTTCACATAGCTAGTGACACTAAAATATATTCCACTCAAGTGATGTCAGTAGTTCCTTACTTATCTCTTCTAGATTTTGCAGTTTCTAGAAACCCCGTGATGTCTGGGGCATACCAGCACCACGGGTCCCCAAGAAGATACTCAGTTGGAATTGTCAAAAGATTGGGAGGCACTTGATAGTTCTTTCATTATCTTAACTCTCACACACAGTTAGACCTAGTATTATTTTCTTAATGGAGACTAAAGGGAAAAGATCTCATTTGGAGAAGCTTCAACAGCGGTTATCTTATTCACATCTCTTTACAGTAGATCCAATTGGTTAATCTGAAGGATTAGCTTATTATGGCATGACTCTATTACTTTAACTAGTTCTGTTTCAAATCATCATGTTATTGATGCTACTATTGTATTTGCTATTGGTTATATCAATCAAGTTACCTTTGTTTATGGTGATTGTGTTCCACAACGTCAACAAAGTGTGTGGGACAATTTAGTTACTCTCAGTTCTAGTAGAACATATGATTGGTTAGAGTTGGGGGATTTTAATTCCTACCTAGCATGCATGAAAAACAAGGTGGACAGCCAGTTAATCGTCATAATATGCACTTATTTCAGAATATAGCTTCTCACTTTTCAGTAAGGCTGAAAAATCAAATGGAACAACAGTTATTAAATCATTTACAGACTTTAAAATTCCCTATGAGGCACTGAAGGCATCAATCTAATTTGATTTTAACCATCCAAGTAATCTTAATTGGCATGCTCAAATTTTGCAGATTGATTATGGTTGATTTAATGGAAGATCAGGTCAACTGTTCACCTCTATTTATCCTAGTATCTTCGGCACTGCTCATTAGACAGGGTTCTTGTTTATACTTCTAGGTTATCTTCAATTAATAATCTCTTCAGAGAATATATTGAAAGAAGCCAAGACGCTTGCACAGCTAATGATAGCAGTTTATTGCAAAATCTATAGGAAAGGTTTTTAGACTAATCATAGTAACTGAAGGTTGTAACTCTAATTTTGATAGTCTAGATTCTAAAATTAGATATGTAGATAGTAGAAGAGAAATAAGTGCAGTGAAATCTTCAAAAATGCGTTTTAGATTTTTCTTAATTCACACTTGAGTGGTGATTTAACTTTGATCTTCACAATACGCTTTCAAGATTTCTTTCACTGATACCTAGTAGAATTTCAAATTAATATTTTAAGTTCTAGTGCATCAGCTTTGTTTGTAACGAGGAAGCTCCTGAACATGGTAATAGAGGGTTGCATTGTTCTAGCTTCAGTGCATCCTCTTTGGTATAGTTTATATTTAGGAAAATTGACACATACTACCCTTATAGTTTATCTCAATTCCAGATACTCTAATAAGTTGTTGAACTGGACGAGTTACCCCCTGGTTCGACCGTTCTTAAATAGATAGACTAAATATGCAATTTTACCCTTTATAACATTATTATACTTTCTTCAAAAGACAAAATTAACCCCCTGGTTCAACCGTTCATTTCTTATTAAAAAAGAGGATTCTGTTACTGTTTACTCTTTAAGCAGAGGAAATTGCCGATCCCTTTTTCTTTGTTTTCTTTTTCATCCCTGCTTTGTCGGAGGACCAAGGTGGTAGAAACTCTGGTTAGTTGCCATTGATCCCTTTTTTCTTTGTTTTTTTCTTCATCCCTGCTTCATCGATCTCTGAGATATGTTAAATTGAAAACCATTGGACTGCTTCCGTTTTGGTACTCGTAGTGATTGAAAATTTTTTATTGCTTTTGTTTTATTCTTTAGGTTCACTATTCCACACTCTTACCCAAGTATACCCAATCACAACCTTGGTTTCCAGGATTCCCTTTAACATTGTCAGCGGAAGTATCGCTCTCATGAGTTTTGATATCTCAAACTCAAAACCAGTAAACAAAAGTTGATAGATGAGATTAAATTAAAAAATAAGAAATTGATTACAAGAGGGTATTACATAAGTTTAATTAGAATAGAGCTGTGCAAACAAATCTGAAATCACAACCCAATTTGGCTTGCTTTGGTTGTGTTAATCATGGCACCCCTGTTTTTAAGTTGGAAGATTCTCTTCTCTGAGTTCACAGTTGAAAGGCTAATGTAGAGGTGAAAATCAATGGAGAGATTAGTAATGTCCAACTCCATCTACTGACAGCTTGACCACCATTGAAATCTGCTCCCGTAGGTCCTATCTAACCTAATCCACTTAAGCATCCATTGATAGCCATTAAGCTGCATCATCGTTCATCCAAGAATCAAATATGTATCTCATTAGCTTCAGAGAAACAAGATCCCAACAATGAAAAGTTTAATTTTTTGGAAAATTAAAGCACACATGGATGGGAAAACATGCACTTCCCCCAACCTGAAATGTGAAAACAAGAAAAAGAAAAAGATCAATTAGAAAGGATTGTGAGAAGGGTTTAACGATTTACTGATCAATTAGAAAGGATTGTGAGGAGGGTTGAAGGTTGATTCAGGCTGCCCGGGACAGAGGATCCATCATCCAACCCCTGATTTCAAACGATAAAACCTAAATGTATACTCTCAATTACTGAGAGAGAGAGAGAGAGAGAGAGAGAGGGAGAGAGGATTGCTGAAGAAGGAGCACTTCAGTTATCCATGGCTTATTCGCAGCTATTTGGACATTCGTTTGCCGGTGCTGCTAACTTGCTCAGAGTTTCTCCTCCAAATGGTAGCTCGTTCACCTTCCTTAAGCCATCATCCTTCTCCATGGGCTTGAGATCATGGGAAAAAAAAGGGAAAAAGGAAATCCAAAACTGATAGACGTAGGACACTTTGGTCGCTTTGGTCTGAATCTCACAGTCTGAGGTAACTGAGTTCTAGAACCAAATTGGGTGGTTGACAAGCAACGACGGCAACTAATCCACTAGTTGCAGGAGGTAGGGGTGGGCTTCAGGAAGAGGAAGACGGATCGAGGGGTCATCCTATGTTGCTGTCGCCGTCGCCTTCGTTGTACTCGCTTTCGCCGTTGTCAGAGAAAGAGAACAAATGGGAATAAATCTGTTTTGATGGAGGGAGATGAGGGTTTAAAGAGAATAAATAGGTTAAAGGGTATTTTAGACTTTTCATCTAACACTAAAGGGTATTTTGGCCATATTCAAGAGAATAAATGGGTTAAACAGGTAAAGTTGGACTGGTTTGTCATTGTGGTGTAAGTTAAAGGGTAGTATGACTCCGGTTCAACAACTTATTAAAGTATCAGGAATCGAGGTAAACTACAGGGATAGTATGTGTCAATTTCCCTTATATTTATGTTTATGAGTTATTTATGACAATTCATTTATTATCATAAATTATGAGCATAAATAATAATTGTATAAATTTTGTAATCTCATCTTTTTTTGAAAGTATTGCATTGGACCCAGCTTTAATACACAGGCCGTGCACATATAATATCGATACATCCAATGCTTTGTCCTATACGAAGGGGTAGAAATATTATTATACACTCTCTTCACTCCTATATTCAATAATTGAAGTGATAGCCCTATATGTGTACTATTGTGCACAAAACCTTTTATCTATTGCTTTTTATGAGAAATTCATCTATAAGATATTTGAACAAAATGACCCACAAAATGGATTGAGAGATACTTCACAGTATACAAATAGGTCTCGCCAATTGTCAAAGTGATTAAACAGTATAAATGATTTTCTATCCATAATAGTCTTTATTATATCATACCAAAGTTACATGATAAAAAAAAATTCCAATAATAGTCTTTAATAAAATTATACCAAATAGTAATATGGAAAAAAAAAAATAGACGCATGTGTTCATCCTCAATGCTGGTATGCCTCCTCAAATAGCTACATTTATTTGTTGCAATCAAGAACCTATAACTGTAGATTTTTTAGCAATATCAACATAGAAAAACGATTTCTTTAGCTATATATACATTTTTTTTTACATTTGTACCTATTGTAAATAATATGAAATAAGATATTTCAATGAGAACCACTTATCTGTTTAATGCTTCCAATGATCTGTTAGTAGAGAAAGAATCACTCAAGATGATGATGATACATGCTGAGTTGTACCACAATTGACATGGTCCTAAAGTCAGTATTTGCCCCGACAGGTGCAATCAGGTTGATGATGCAAATCTGACTCTAAGATAAAATAACTTTGGCTTTCTACAACAAACTTGTACATTCGATGTGCCCATTAGAGAACTTCAGAGCTGCGTTTCAGATTAAAAAAATAAAATACCCCAAACCCATATGCTATAAAGAGGGAGAGAGAGAGAGAGAACAGTCCCCAATTTTGTATGTAATCATTATTTTATTCCAGGAGGATTATTCCTCCTCTATTTATAGAGCCAAAGATATCTCTTAAAGGTTTCCCATTGTAGAATCGTGTCCCTTCAAATCAACTGTCTAGATCTGAACATTCACACTCTTTCATAAAGATGCAACCTTAGGAACAAATGTGTCCCTCTGTCATAGGGATACATCACATCCTGACCTCGGTTGATGACTTTAGGCGTTGACCTTGATTGATGACTTCAGGCACTAACCTCCATGACTTACAAGTCATCTCCATGGTTGACATACATGTCATCTCCATGGTCCCTAGGTCTCCAAGTCATCAAGTCCCCAAGTCTCTAAGTCATCAGGTCCCCAAGTCTCTAAGTCATCAAGTCTCCAAGTCTCCAAGTCATCAAGTCCCCCAAGTCTTCAAGTCATCAAGTCCCTCAAGTCTCTAAGTCATAAGGTCCCGAAGTCTCTAAGTTATCAAGTCCCCAAAGTCTCAAAGTCATCAAGTCCCCAAAGTCTCCAAGTCACAAAGTCCTCTACATCTTCAAGTGATCAGGTCCCCAAGTATCCAAGTCATCAAGTCCCCCAAGTCTCCATGTCATTAAATCCCCCAAGTCTCCAAGTCATCAGCAGGTTAGACCTACAGATGATGACTTGCAACATGACGACTTCAACATGACTACTTGCAACATGACGACTTGCAACATGATTACTGGCAACATGACGACTTGCATCATGACGATTCTGGCAACATGACGACTTGCATCATGACGACTTCAATATAACTACTTGCATCATGACGACTTCAACATGACAACTTGCATCATGACGACTTCAACATGACGACTTGCATCATGACTACTTCAACATGACAACTTGCATCATGACGACTTCAATCATGACGACTTGCATCATGACAACTTTAACATGACAACTTGCATCTCCAACTTCACTCAACCCATCTTATAAGAAAGAAGCCAAAGAAAAATAAGGGCAAAAAATAACAGATATATATATATATATATATATATATATATATATATATATATATATATATATATATATATATATATATATATATATATAATAATAATAATAATAATAATAATAATAATAATAATAAAACAACAGTACTTGTTTCTTTTGTATATTTGTACCTGCTTCTTGAAACCCTAAGATCCATTTAATATATAATATTTATAATATGAAAATCTATTTAATATATAACACATTAAAAATTAAGAATCCATTCAAAACACAATGTATAATTGATAAACTGATAACTGAATTCAAGGGTGGTTAAAAAATGGATGTAACAAACAGTCCATGTCATCATGCCTTAGGAGATAAAGTCATCTAGGATTTTAATTTCAAAATTTAAAATTTTGAAATCTTGTCGTAACCTTATAGCACTGTTTTTCAGTTTCCTGAATTTATGGGATTCAACCCATTCTAATGTATTATGTAACTCTTTGTAAAAGAGACTCATAGGCATAATGAAACACAATACTTTTGAGTCTGTCATTTCTCAATGTTTCTTATTATCCTTATGGTATTAAAGCTATAAGCCCAACAACACTTTTTTTTTTTTTCAAACGATCATCATCAATGTCTATCCCACCTGCTCCATCTAACACTCCCGACCCTACAATCGAAGATGCCACACTACTTACTGTGGCAGTCAGTACCTTGCCACCACTGGTAATATCTAACATTACTAGTTTGGTCCCTATCAAGTTCTCCTCCAGCAATTGTCTATTGTGGAAATTGCTTTTTGAGCTGATTTTGCGTGGCCACAAATTAATGCATTTTCTCGATGGCACCACACCAACTCTAGTAGCTGCCGACTCACCACGGTGTGAGAAGGATCAAATGTTACTTTCATGGATTAATGCTACTCTCAGCGACTCAACTTTACCTTATATTGTTGCTATTTCCTCTGCATGAAAGCATGGGATTTTCTAAAACAAAGATATGCTTGTACCACTTGCACATGTGATGTCCCTAAAACGACAAATTAGTCGTATAAAAAGGGGATCACAATCTATGACTGACCATCTTTAGCTAATTTAAGATCATATCCGATCAAGTTGCTGCCTGTGGTTCCCTAGTCCGTGATAATGTCCTAATTCTTCATGTCCTTGATGGACTTCCTCCCTCTTATAGGCAATTCGGCTCATCTGTTAAAATTCGAGCCAAAACTACTAATCTTCCTCTTGAGAGTTACATACTCTACTTCTTTGTGAGGAACTTGCATTGGTTGATGAATCCCCACAAGAGAATAGTACTGCTTTTATTGCTTCCCGTTTAGGGAAATCAAATATTGGTCATGGTAACTCCTCATTCAGATGGCAAAACAATAATGGAAGAAGAGGTGGACAATCATAGAGGCGACCATCCAACTCCAATGATGGTGATTTGCTTCCATTGCCAAATGCTAACTCAAATAATGGCTCCAATAATAATCGGCCACAATGTCAAATATGTCAGAAAATGGACATCTAGCCATTGACTGCTACCATCGCGTGGACAATGCTTATCATGGCAGTCACCCTCCTGAAAACTAGCAGCACTGGTTTCCACCAACATGCCTAGTGCCGATACTTGATACTCTAACATAGGTGTAACTAATCACCTCACACCAGATATTGAGCATCTTCAAAATGCAGCACCATATGATGGGGCAGATTCGGGTCAAGTCGGGAATGGATTTGCCTATATTTAATGTTGGATCCATTTCTCTCCCTTCCTCCACCTCTTCATTTCACTTAAAAAATGTTCTCTGTTTTCCCTCAGCTTCAATTAATCTATGTATTTCTTCATAAATTTTCAGCAGATAATCATTGTATATTTTCATTTGACGAATTTCGTTTTTCTATGAAGGACAAGAATACAGGGGCAATACTCTATCAAGGGCACATTGAAAATGACCTCTATCCATTTTGGCCGTCCACTTTTGCTTCATTCAGCTATCTTCAATCTCATTTCAGCTCGATAGTCTCCCCAACTCAGAGGCATGCTCGACTTGGCCACCCTTCCTCAATCATTTAACAATCCATTTTCTCAACTATGTCTCTTCAAAATAAAGAAAGACCGAATGTATGTACCTCTTGCCAATTGGGGAAAAGTCATAAACTGCCCTTTCTCCATCACATACCATATCTCATCGTCCTCTTCAATTAGTTCACCGTGATGTTTGGGGACCTGCCCCAATTCTTTCTTGTTCTAGATATTCTTATTATGTATTTTTTGTTGATGATACTCTAAGTTTTCATGGTTGTTTCCAATGAAGTTAAAGTCATATTTCTTTAATATCTTTGTTGCGTTTTAATCCAAGTTAGAATTTTTTTTTTCAAAAACCTATTATAAAATTTCGTTTAGATGATGGTGGTGAATTCACAAGTATTGTTTTCAAAAATACCTTAGTAGTCATGGTATTATTACTCATGAGTTATCTTGTCCTCATAGATCTAAGCAAAATGGTGTAATAGAGCATAAACATCGACACATTGTCGAAACAGGTTTAACTCTATCAACACATGCTCATAAATACCTACAAAGTTTTGGCTTTAGTCCTTTATCACATCCTTATATCTCTCATAAATAGAATGTCAATTGTTCTCAACAACACCAAAAGTCCATATGAATTGCTTAGGAAAACTAAACAAGATTATTCCAAGTTGCAAATATTTGGTTGTCTTTGTTTTCCTTGGTTAAGACCTTATACAACCAATAAACTTCAAAACCAGTCTGCTAGGTGTTGTTTTTTGGGATATAGTACCGACCATAAGAGATATAGATGTTTGGACTTGAAAACCAATCGTATATAAATATCTAGACATGTTGCGTTCGATGAGGACAGTTCCCTTATGCCAATCTATCCTCCACTAGAACACCATTTGTAAGACCCGTACTCCACTAACCCAGTCTAAATGTGTTGTACCAAGTCTTCCCATCGTAATCGGGTCAAGATGAACCAGCTAGAAGATGGACCACAAAGCCAGGTAAGAAACCAGTCATTCGTAGGTTGTCTGGCCACTAGTTTTAGGTTGTTCGGTCCTCGTATTTTGTAACCGGTGAGTCTACCAGTCAATCCCATAAATAGACTCAGTGATTAGGAAAGTTTCCTAATTTAAGAAGGCTCTGCTCCTAATTGAGAGATGACTCTATGTGGAGATTTTTTCTTTATATAGAGGATGTCCCTCTATCTTCTCTCACTCTTTTGATCAATCTTAAACCCTAGAAGTTGAGAGAAAGAAAGGAGAAGGAGGAGAAAAAAGCTTGGAGAGGAAGGAAGCTTGGAGAAAGGAAAGGAGGCTCTGCAGTGAGGAGAATTATCGTCGGTCTCCAACCAACCCCATTGCGGAGTCAATGGTAAGTCCCCTTCTCTCTGTAAAGGATTAGAATTAGACTATGTTAGTTTTAGGATGGATTTGAGATTACAGTGTGGGAGATCAAATTCAATTCAATATCTATACCATGATTTCAATCCTAAGAGTTTCAATGTGAATCTAAAATAATTATAGTTGTTAGGGTTGCAATGGGTGATTGAAACCTTAAGGAATTAAAGGCCATAAAATGATCCTAGGATAGATATCATTGTTGAGCTAAAGAATCGACTCAGAAGGAATTCAGACTGAAAGACAAACTTGGAATATGACTCAGGAGTTGTCCAGTCCCTTGACCGGTCTGCTATATAGTAGACTGGTGAGGCGACCGATGACTCTCAGGAAGTATGATAGGATTTGTCCCATGGACTCATCAATCGACCAATGCAAGAGCGGTGACTCGATTAGACAGTGTCCGGAGGACATATATAGGAGATCGGACAGTGAGTCCGAGTACCAAAACTCAATGGAATGAGACCCTAATCTAAGTTCATTAATTGTTTAGGCTTTTCACTAATTCAAGATAGTTTCCAGAGCTTGGAAGAGGAACAAACATCACTCACAGGTGAAGGAACAAAACCTAAACTAATTGGTTAATAACAAGCTACCTTTATTTTCTGTTAATCTAATCTAATGTCATGCTTTGTATGATTGTTTGTGCATCTCACATGTCATCCAATATCTATTATATATCTGTTCATGTATATTTATTTATGTTTCTTCTATGATATTGATGATAAGGATAAGCATGTGCTTGTATGTGGTTGGTGTGTTGAGAGGTTGTAGCATCAAACTATTTACCACACTGACATCATAGTATCACCATTACCTTAGCTGAGCTAGTATGTCATAGGGTATCAGGGGTGATCACGGTGTGTGGTTATAAGCTCTACCAGTGGACCCTAGCTCTATCTTTATGGGGGTATTGAGGGATGCTGGCATAAGGCCTTCGATACAAATCTAGATGACATTTAGGATTGGTTAGACACACACCCAGTTTGCAAACCCTCGCCAGTAGGGGCATACGTATTGGTATGGGTAAAGTATCAAAGGGAGTGCTGGCGGTGTATGATCCGTTAGGCTCTAGCTCTAGCTCTATCTCTATTCCATAGTGGGTGATGTGGGACGACAGCAGTGTGTCGTCAGTTGGACGTGCTCACACTCTCGTGTAGAGAGGTGTGGTGGCCGTCTATCCTTACCATAGCACATTGCAAACTTATACCCAATCAAAGATATGAATATGACTGCATGCATGTGTTTACGCATTGTTTTGTTTGCTTACTGAACTATGTTGTGAGCTCACTCATCGACGTCAAATATTTTTAGTTGATGAAGCAGGTATTATTGTGGAAGATTATATGAACAAGCCGTTGTATAGACACGTAGCGGCTATGGAAGTGTAGGCTGTGTAGGACGAGCATGACTCTTCATGCGAGTGCTTCCAGTGTGTTTATGCTTAGTTTAATTTCATATTTTGAGCTATGGAACTTGTAATAGATATTTACTTATGTTTTGAGTTACTTGGAGATAATCAGTTTAATATTTATTTGTCATGTTAGATACTCAATTCATTAATACAGACTTCTGCTTATTATTTATTACCTCTGATTATCATGTGGTTGTGATGGTTTGATTGTTGACACCATCCTATGTGATCCTGGTGTGAACCGTTGATTCATATGACGGTTCATTCACACTTCTGGTTCATCCAGAATTGGGGTGTGACACCATCTCCTAATACCAGAGAGTTATACTTTTTTGGGAACTCTCTTTCTCATCCTCCATCCTATAGTGGCTTAAACCTTCCACTAGTCCCGCCGTTTTAGTCTACCACCAAACCGGCACTAATAGAGGATGCTCCTTCTAACAATGCTGATCAACCTCTGCCTAGCAACGACCTCAATTCAGTGATACCTAATCCTCCCATTGTGGAACCACCACCACCAAATGACTCCTCAATTTCATTCTCTTCTTTAAATCAACCCACAAGAGCTCATTCTATGCATACTCATTCTCAATCTGGTACATCCAAGCGCAAGGCCTTCTCTCATACTGCCTATCATATTTCATTCTCCCTTTCATATACAATCACACAGGAACCAACATGTTATTCAGAGGCATATAAATCACATGACTAAAGGCACACTATGACCAAGAATATAGTGCTCTACAAAGGAAATAAACATGGTCCTTGGTCCCTTCTCACCCATCCATGAACATCATCAAATGCAAATGGGTGTATCATGTAAAGCAAAATTTGGATGGCACCGTCAATCGTTACAAAGCATGATTAGTGGCCAAGGGCTTTCAACAACAGCCAAGTGTGGACTTTATTGAGATGTTTAGTGCGGTAGTGAAATCAACGACTATACGTACCATCCTCTCTACTGTAGTTTCTAAGAACTAGTCACTCCAACAAATGGATGTTGAGTGTGCATTTTTGCATGGAGATCTCAAGGAGACTGTATACATGGCACAACCTCAAGGCTATATTGATCCCATAAGACCAACCCATGTCTGCATGATGAAGAAGGCGATATATGGTCTTCGACAAGCACCATGAGCATGATATGAGAAATTTGCTACAAAACTGGTGGATTACAACTTACAAGTGTCTCAATCCAATCCATCACTATTTATTTATCATGAGAGGTCTGCAACCATCTATCTTCTCCTCTATGTGGATGATATCATCTTTACAGGAAATATTCCCACTACAATTCAGCATTTAACGGAATTTCTTGGCCAACACTTCAAAATGAAGGATTTAGGATCTCTCATTTTTTGGGTATAATTATAAAAGAGACCATACCGGTCTTTATCTCAATCAATCTCGGTATGTTCTTGAGATACTGAAAAGGGCTAACATGGTTGAGTGTAAACCAATAAGCACCTTGGCAACTACCTACAAGTTAGGTCTTGAAGATAGTCCTCTCCTCACCAATGTGACACACTATAGAAGGTTGGTGCTCTACAATATGTAACCACTAAAAGAATATTGTTCAACCGAGGCATTTTTAAATGCAACCGTAGATCAAATAAACTGCAATGAAAGCATTCACCAGCATTTCCTCATATGCCGCAAATGGCCACTAAAGATATTGTCGATGTTTAGTTAAGGTGTTTTTTGTAAACGCTAGTAAAATATGTTATAGTGTAACTGATAGCGGCGTTTACGTAAACGCTGCAACGTATCACAAAACATTGACATTAGTAATATCACTACCCCTATGTTTTTATAAAATTTATTAATATATGTGCAACGACATTTAAAGTTATATTGGGGTAGATGCCATATAGCAACGATTTTTTTTTATTTTTTTATTTTTTGGAAAAAACTGCCTTATATATATAATGCAAAAGTACATAATGCATCCAAAATACATAAACAAACATTTCATTATAGCCACTATTCACTACATCCATACATCAATAAATAAAGAAAAATTTTCATGCATCTCTCCCGAGGTTTATCCTAACTTCAACCACTCTCATTGTTGTCAATAATGTCACCTAAATTCCCCTAATTTAAAACATAGCATCGGTTAAACCCTATCCTAGGATAGATCCGTCAGTTGCTGACTTGTCTTGTCACTTAAGAATTCAATAGTAATATTACTATTAGGTGGTAGTTATAGAGTTACAGTTTTGTTCTTTTACAACTTAACAAATGACGAAGGATAGCATCCAAAACAGCAATAGTTCCTGCAAAACATGGACCACCACCATAACCAGAATCGCCTATTTCAAGTAAAAGCTTTGGATTTAGAGCTAATCATGTGTCTGCGACAATTGAACCTTGAGAACTGGATCTTAAATCTTGAGATGCATCAGATTCACCCATAGACATAGAAGAACCCATGGATGGAGTAGCAACTAGTGAAGATTTACATTTGCTATTGCCTGTACTACCAATCCAAGAAACCAGGCTAATCATCAAGGTTGGAGAGGGTGTGAATGGAACTCTAGAACTAGATTTCTCAGACAAAATGGGAGAATCAAGTGTGGTAAAAGTTCCAGAACAAGCTGAATTTGCCATTCCATTTGCATTTCGGAAATTAAATTCAGTAGTGCCAGAAGCAACTGCAGACATCTAATCAATGCTTTCACCGTCAAAACCATGTACAACAGCCGGACCATCTTCTTGAATGAATTTCTTGTTAGGCTCCCTCTGGGATTCAGCTGTTTTACTCTCTGTTTTATTGCCAACCAAATAATTCTCCGGTTCAGGAACATCCTCAAGACTTGTACTTACCTGTCATGCATGGTTGAAGGCTTCCAACACTAATGGAAGTATTCACATATTGCTCTTGCTCTTATTCTCATAAAAAAATTTGTGAAAAGATCCATACTTTTCTTGCAAGAAAAGTTGATTAAAACCAGAAGAATCAAAATTTTATAATCTAAGATTCAAATTCCACCATTAATTTCCCATTTCAAGCCAATAAATGCAAAACCCCTTAATCCAGAGAAAAGCAACGAATCAAACACCACCTAGCTTTCAGAATCTAACCCACGTAAACGAATCATAAAAGTGCATCTAAAGGATATTTGAGTGGATGAATCCAAGCTCCCTTGCAGGTACAATCGATAAATTCGACGAGCTAGGGCTTTGGCGAAGTAAGGGGCCACCTTCATGAAGCCTGCTTGCGACCAAATGAACACCATGCCACCCAACCATGATTACTTGCAAGAAGACTGACTTAGAGAGAAGAAAACAGCTGGAAGGGAGGAAATTCTGAGAAGTGAGGGAAAAGAGAAGAAAGATATATGTTTTTCAGAGAGGATAAAAATATCATTTCAACTTTTATGTTAGGCAATTTAACAGTGTAGGGTGTTGTTCATATTATTGACGACAATAGGAGGTGGACGAAATTAGAATAAAAATCAGGGAGGTGCGTGAAATTTTCCCATAAATTAAACATCTATGGCTGTTTTTAGGGAAAATTTCACCCAGCTAACCTGTATACACATCCACCTTTTTTTTTTTTTTTTGTTGCTATAATTACACTTACACCCCCACCTCTTGGCCATGGAATAAGTCAAGAGGCTTGAAAAGGACGATTCCACTAGTATAATTGAGAACCTAGAAAATATTTCATCAATAAGTTGTGACTATGGATCAGAAGGACTGTCAAGAAACTTTGGGAAGGAGATTAGATTTAAAGGGTAAAATGATAAATTCACATGTATGCAAGGGTATTTTTAGCATTATTACATATAAGAAAATTATACGTCATCAGCTAACAGACTTGTCATAACCAATAGGGTTTCTGTGAACCTTATTTCAACGTAGGGGAGGTTAGTGTAATTAATGCGAAAAATAATGGATGTGTGTTATTAAGGCAAACTACAGGGGAGCTAGGTGAAATTTTCCCTTGTTTTTATTAAATAAAGAAAAAGACTTCGAACATCAATGAGTCCAACTCTATCTGCAATCATTAAAATATTTGTTAAGATATCGACAAGGAAAAGAAATCAAGAATGGTGAAAGTATTGGAAAGGTAACAGCCACACACCATAACCATGAAAGCTATTTTAAAGGAACCATACTAATAGATCAACCTGAACAATGCCCTCATGACGTCCACCAAGATCATCTTCTTGCTTTTCAGATCTAATCCAATCTATTGCAACCATTTGCATCAAGCAGCCTTTTTGCTTTAATCTGGAAAGAAGGTGACAAATCAATGAAGAATAAAACGAAACCACAAATAACAACTTACTCATAACAAAAGTCTCACTAATGAAACTGCAATAAATTAAGTGTGGGTTTGCACAAAGAAAAAAATAATAAAAATCCCTTCTCTAACAGGCATGGTTCAAGTAGGCTTTGGATTTAGCTGATCCCCAATCTCAACTTTTTTTTAATACTATTTTAATAAGGATCGAACACGTGTCGATTTTCCATTGGATGAACATGACCGATACCTGGATTTAGAACCATTCTCATAGGCAAGGACAATCTTGCTCAAATCAGTTTTAAGCTTTATGCTGACTTGCCAAATATCATACCTCCTGTTTTCTAAGCAATTTCCATCAAAATAGGTAAACTACAATCTCTGTTTTTTTTTTTTTTTTTTTTTGGGCCGTCATTTGTATCTGCACCTAGCTTTGCTGTTGAGGCGGGAGGGAACAAGAGATCCCTCTTTCTTTCCCTCTTTCGTTCTGCCTCTCTTGATGATGGTTGCAGGTTTGTCGATTCTTTCTGTGCCAGTTTCTTTTTCTTTATTGGTGCTTAACAACACTATATCGAGCCCCCCCTTAAACATAAGAACAAAGCAGCTGACGCACCTAATAAGGCCAGGGAACTTCCCGATGTTTATTTCTCTCTCCAAGCGAAGAAAAGAAGAAACTCCATGAGCGCACGTTAGCACGTGCCTGTGTGCTGCGCGCTGTTGCGTTCATTAGCTAGTGTAAGGAGCGCGTTGTCGCATTAAGGCTCTGGAGCGCCGTAGTAGCGTGTGCTAGGGCTAGAGCGCGGTAGTAGAGTGTGCTAGGGCTAGAGCGCGTAGCTCAGGTCGGGGCGCAGCGTAACTAAGAGAGCCATTCCATTTAGGGCGAGATAGAATGGGCAGGCACGATCGGTCTAGTGTCCGGAAGAAAACGAAAGGAGGAATTTGTCCAATAGTAACAAAAGGTGCCTCCACAGGTTGACCTTGAACGGGGCCTATTCTCTTAATAGGCGGCAAAGCGAAATTCCCATGGCGAAACCTCGAGATACTTTTCACTTGTCTTCTGCGAGTCTGAGACCTGACTTCTGCTCTTGTCAAGGGAGTCAAGAAGGGCGAAGAAACATTAGTGGCTGCGCTAGATGGGGATGGGAACAGGGAATAAAGGGCCTCGAGAGGAGGGTGGTCGTAGTGCTCAGAGCATAGCTCTGAGGGGCTAGCCAGGGGTTTTGGTGAAACTTCCAACTTTTGAAGTAGTTTTCGGGCTAGTTCTTTCGAAAGAACCCGAAAAGGGAGCAAGAAAACGGGTGCTATAACGCGCAACGGCTTTCGCGTTCCCTTTGTGTGAGGGTTCTTGGGAGATATAGAAATATACAAGACTTCCATTCTATATTAGAGTTATATTCTAACCTAACAAGCAACCCCATGAGCGCCTCGCGCGCCCGCTGACATGTTTGAAAGGGATATCGCTAAAAGGGGGCCAGCGTGGCGATAGGCTTCGCTTCTACGACTGGCTTCCCAGCATTGCAAACACTGAGCGAGATAAGGGGCACACAACACAAACAATGTCGTTTCGCGCGAAAGTGCCCCCGCGTTGTACGGAGAGATCGATCCACTTACTTCTATTATGTCACTCTTAATCACTACTGTTGGAATTCTGTTTCTTATTGATGGAGAGAAGCGCGCAAACAGAGCCGGAGGTTACTTAGGCAATGCCGACCGGCACTTAAACAACGGCTGAAGACAAGCTACGTCGCCATAACACCAGAAGGACTATTTCAGAAAAGGGACAAACGTCGACCGATGGATCTTCTCAATTGGAAGATCTCCTATATGGAGAATAGTCTTCCCCCTATAATGGGAGGCATCGCTCCGTGACATAGCATATTGTCTGATCTTCGAGCAAGGGGAGGCTCTAAAAGAGCTACACTGGCTATTAGTTACTGAGCTCTTGAATCACCTCTGGTTAGGGATATCGGATGCGTTCAAGTGATTCTGTCAAAGCCACAGAAGGGGCGGGCTGATGAATGAATGTGAATAGCACCAAGTAAGGGGCTAGAGCTACTACGTCCCCTAACAGCGCATATGCGCCCTTTTAGCGCACGGAAGGCCATCATCCGCCAGAGGAGAATGACCGAGTCTCATCCTCTTGGGGGGGGGGGGAGAGGGAGGGAGATGATAAACAACATTAACATATCCATCTTTGGTATTGTGATCACATATACCAATAAAAAACTTAAGAGTTGGGTATTAGAGAAAGCTATACACGTAACAAAGCTTTGCTTTTAAAATTGGTCTGGAGACTGGCTATTACTAGTAAGTACAGGATTCTTAATCAACAAAAAGCCACATTTTGGATAAGAAAGAGACCGCTTGAGCTGGTTTGTCAGTCTTTTGGGTTAACAAACTCAGCAACTCCTAACTTCGGTGATGTTTAGTAAGAACATTCAGTCATTAACCTGTAATAAATATATAAACTTTTGCCTAGAACGATCCTTACTACACTATATTGCAATGCAATGACTTAAAGGGCAGGATTGAATCATTTACCTTCATCGAATCTGTTAGAGTTCAAATCAACACCAATAATCCTTGAAGCTCCAGCAATTCTGGCTCCTTCTGCAGCCTAATCATATGGCAACATCACAAAGAAATTCAAGTTGTATATCAATGTTACAGCCAAATTAAAAAGACCAAATCAGTTACAGCCAAGCTACAGAATTTTTAGTCCTTTTCTGTGTATGTCAATGTTAATGGTAACCAATGCATCTTGCTGTTACATTCAAGTGGAATTCATAGAATTTTGGAAATTTTATATAAAGTTAATATAAATGAAACAGGAATGGTGAACCAGGATTCTTGTAGCTAACACCATTTAGTTGGGACAAGAGCCATAAAGTTTTGTTTAATTGAGTTGAGTTGTACCTTAGTTCAAGATGATTGAATGGAGCCTATTTTGAATTATGCTTCTTGCAAATGGACAGCCACTTTCAGTTATCATAGCAGTGGTGAACATTTGATCCACTTCAACTTCTTGCAAAGTGGCCTTCGGCACGGGGCCTGGTTTCTGCGTAAGCCTTCCTGGATGCATACCTTATTGTCTTCTCAAACTTCCTTGTTTTTCTCTTCTCCCTGTATCTAAGGACGCTTCTCAGTCCATTGGAGTAAACTGGGATGGCATTGGCAGGGGAGGGCTGGAGAAGAGGTCAATTGTTCCTCTGGGAGGTCTAAGGTGTGAGTTTTAGACATCACTCGTTGTAGCCTCTGGTACAACACTGGCATCCATGGATGACAATGAGACCTGATTGAAATCACAGATGACCCAAACACAACTTCAAATAGTAGGAATGGAAACTAATACAAATACTGATAAGAACTAAGCTAGAAGAAGAGCAACTTCACTGTGGCACCTCAACAGCAGTAATATGTCAAAAATCCATATAAACAGCATACAACAAAAATAGAGGAGTATAATCAATCCATTTATTCAGAGAAGACATTGTGGAGCTTTCCTTGAGCCCATTGTAGAGGACGAGTGGTTTGGATATTTGTGGAATGACTATGTAAGCAATGAGCAATCAGACACATACACACATGTACACTCTGTTACTTGCAGCCATTTGCCAATTCATAGCTTTATACTTGAAATTTCACACACACACACACACTCAAAATAAATTGAGAAGTTGTTATTTGTACAAAGGACTAGTAAAAAAAATCAGGTATACAGGAATTATGGATTGAACTTAAGCCCTTGCTTGAATCTTAGCTTTTGAGTTGTATCTAATTTGGCTAACTCCAGCAGTTCTTTGGGTTTTTGTTTTGATCAAATTTGATGTTGAATACTACTTAATCCCATTCATGCTATCTTTTGCAGTCGGTGATGAATACATTATCATTGGTTCTGCCAATATCACCAGAGGTCAATGGATGGTGCTAGGACTCAGAGATAGCCATGGAAGCCTACCAACGATATCATATAGCCACTAGGGAAGCTGCCAGGGGTCAGATCCATGGGTTCAGGATGGCATTGTGGTATGAGCATCTTGGAACTCTTGATGATTCCTTCTTCCAGCCTCAAAGTGTGAAAGGTGTGCAGAAAGTGAACACCACTGCTGACAAGTATTGGGATATTTACTCCCTCCAGTGAGTCTCTGGATCATGATCTGCCTGGTCACCTTCTTAGCTACCCAGTTGCAATTGCTAGTGAGGGGAATGTCACTGAATTTCCAGGGACCGAATTTTTCCCCGACACGAAGGCTCGCATCCTTGGTGCGAAATCTGACTATCTTCCAACAATCCCAACTACATTAATGGGATTGTCTACAGTCTACCTTGAGTAATAATCTTTTAACTTCTTGATCACAGCAGTACAGTGGAAACAAGTCATATGTATTGTACTTTGCAAATACTATTTTCATAGATATGCAATTTTGAGAAAGGTGCTTATGTCTGGCCTTCGGAGATCGGTTTTGTAAATTCAGGTTGGGATTGAGTGGGATTATGGGATGGCCTTGGCCAACCCCATGTTCAAACAAACAATAGAGAATCATATTTTACAGAAAATTTTTCATCAAAGTTGAAGTTCACAATAGTCAGTGAACTATAAACATTACAATATACCTCATGGCAAGTATTATTAGACAAACAGAACAACTAATGATTTGTTTTTCTTTTAACCTGACTGGGCCTTTTACTTATAATGGAATTGTAGCAGAAGTGTCTGTGCAAAAGGGTGTGGAGTCATTTTCGTATAAAGTACTTTTTTCTATTTCACAGCTCTCTGAGGTCTTGCATAGCATAAAAAGGGCCTTTTTTTTTTTTCCTTTACTCTATAATAAATTCTTTTTGCTTATTTAAAATAAGGGAGCACAACTCATGGTTACCACGTTACAAATTAAGTTGGAGGTCTCTGTTGAGAGCAGAGTCAACTCTCTGTACTTCTGCAACTAAAGGTTTTACTTCTAGTATGTTTACTGAAGCTAGAGATCCAGTGGAGATATCACTACTGCTTCTAACAGCTTAGCCAAGTAAATTCTGATCTCTGTCTTCAAATCACAGTAACAGCAAGGGGAGGACAAGTTTTCGTTCACTATATACTACTGTCTCCACAGCAACAACCACTGAGGCTGCATTTGATAACATTCTCACCAGTTCTTGTTCTGAACCGGAAGAGATGGTCTTTTTCTGTTCTGTTCTGAAAATAGTGTTCTTTGACTATTCTTTTGGCAAATATGTTCCAGAACTAGTCTAAGAACATTGTTCTGACCTGTTTGCTGTTTGGTAAAATTTGTTCTAGAACATTTTTTTTCAAAAGATTCAAATATTACAGAATTGCCATTAAACCAATATCTTACCAAATATGAAAATTTGTTAAAGAAAACCATTATTCACTATTAAACATATATTTGGTAATTATTCGACATTAAAAAATAAAATATTTACGTATATGAACAAAATAGTCAGCACAAGTACCTATACAAAAAAGAAAATAGAACATCCCGCCGAAAATAGTATCAAAGCACGATCCCCCACAACCCTGGTGCGTCCCTCGTCTACTTCTCCAATAGTTGATGTGGTCGGATATGCATGTGCTACGCCGAAAATAGTATCAAAATTGGATTCTTTTCCCAACTTTCAACCGTATATCTTGCTTTGCAAGTAAATCAGAGAACAGGTTCAAATTATAAACTTACACATTGATAAAATAACCGACATCTGAAAGGCACTTTACTTTGGTATTGATAGGTAGGAGTGAGTGGAAGCTATCACAATGGAGAATGGAGGTCAACCCACCAGCCGAACAGCCAGAAGGAAGAGCCTATAATCAATTTAATTATATGTTATTAAGGTCAAGGAGATGCCACATAAAAAAGGGGAAGCAAAAAAGGTAGTTCATGCAGATATTCATACACTTTTAGCATTTTTCATCCCTTTCGCTAATAGATCTTCAATAACAGCAACAAAAACCCTTGCACCTTTGAAGTGAAGATTGGTTGCCTGATCACAAGGGTAGTTACCCATATAGAAAATGCTAGTTGATATATGCAGGTTTAAGGTCTAGACTATGAAATTTAAGCCACAATGTAATCAAAGTCAGAAGAACCAACAGGATTCACAGCCTCCACATCTCCAGTAAATGATGCTCCATCACAATATCAAACCTTTATTCTATTCCAATTATAGAAGTATGGATTTTGAAATCACGTTTTAGTGACATTTTGAAGGAAAGGATTCAGATGGGGAGAACTCAATCAAAATCAAAAGCATAAAAAAAGATCAAAAGTTGGCCCACCATTTCAAGAAGTACCCAGATTAAATTTCTGATTGTTGCTCAGAATCCCAGAGAAAACAATTTGCTTAGATGAACCTAAAAGGGTATTCTTTCGTGAAAGGCATGTTGTGACATTGTTGCTCCAGCCTCCACCCTGAAAAGTAATGTTAGGGAAACAGAAAGAGGAAAAGGATCTATAAATGAACTAGCTATACCACCTCAACTGAACTTAACTAAGCCTTTTCTTACTAGAAGGGTTTGGTTACATGAATCATGTTTCTCCTCTCAACTCTGTTTAAAGCCATGTAGTTGCAACAAACACCATTCAGATTTTTCTAACCACTTCTTCATAAATCAGCTAGCTATAGTCTTGCCAGCTAAATATGAGGATCCAAGAGAAAACCCAATACCTAAAGTGACCTTGCCAGCTAAATAAAAGGATCCAAGAGAAACCTGACACCTCTAATGACCACAAGCAGACATTTTAATTTCATTACTATCAGTCTGCAACCAAAAAGAAGAATCAACTCAGAATCGCTGTAGTTTCGAAGGTATTCTTCACATTAGCTTGGTGGCCCAAAAATTTTATTGCGGCTAAGGAATTTAATCAAGAAAAGATTGGGACTTAAATCCTTGATGGTACTGAAAGAAACTGCTAAGTTGATCAAGCATAAGAACACCATAGTTTAACGATCTTGAAGCCAACTATACAGAAGGTGTCATCAAACTCACTGCTAAGTTGATCAAGCATAAGAACACCATAGTTTAACGATCTTGAAGCCAACTATACAGAAGGTGTCATCAAACTCTTGCCTGTATCAATCCAACTCCATAGAGCTTCCAATTCGTTTGGCCAATCCAAGTTTTGATCCTAGACTCATGTCATGTTCTTTGTAGATTAAATTATTGGCAAGTGAAAAATTGTTTAAGACAACTTAGTTGCCTGTAGAAAGTTACAGAGATCTGCGTTCTGAAAAGGACTGACCTCAAAATTAACCAGTCAATTGTTAATCCCCACACAAAATCCTTTGTCAAAGTGATAAGCTGGTGGGCTCCCATCCAAACACACTACACCAATTTCAATTTCAAAATGCAATGTAAGCAACCCAACATTTAGATTATCAGGATAGATAAACAAGAAGTCTCAATTACTAGTAGTTTCCCTGTAAACAGCCCCAATATCTTTGCATTATTATAAGAAAATGGAACAAAAAAGTAACAATTCTCAAGTAATAATATTTTACATCCATACCTTCTCTTTTTACTACAGCATTTTCAACATAAGTCATTCCAACATAGAATCCATCTGCATTCAGGATGAAGAAAAAGCATAACAAATCAAACAAAACAGGCATGCATACAGGTAATCAAATCATAAAAAAATTCATAAAGAATGGTGTAGGACTATTTCTAATCTCTTCTCACCCCCCCTCCTCCAATAGCCATTCCCGTCATGAAATCCCATTAATTTTGAGCACTATATATATGTGTATTTCCTTTGGAAAACCCGAAATCATTAAGTTTCTCAACCCATTTCTTAAGTCAGCAAGAACAGATCAGTTGCTTTACCATCAGATAGGAACCAATACATTTTTCCAGTTGAATTCAACACAAAGTCTCTCTTATTTGGTCTACAACCCAAAATTTTCAGAATACAGTCTTTCCTCTAGCAGATCACTAATAAACACTGACACAGGCATTCTCTAATCAAAATATACAGGAAAAAGTTTAATAATCCTATATTTCTCAATGCTTCAGCTCATAAAACCATCTATCCACAAAAGAACTATCCCTGATTGAGAGAACCAACAAAATCCTGCCCATTAATAGTAACAAAAAAAAAAAAAGGTACTTACAAAACCATAAATAGTAAATGCTCATTTCCTTCAATAACTCAATAAAGAAAAAAATAAACAGAATACTAACCTTGAAGGCCAAAAGAACTGCCATAGAAAATGGAAAATTATTATAATGAATTTGATCATCAACAATATTTATTTCAGAAGAAAGAAGAATCAACTCAGAACTATCTCGATTCTGGCAAGTTTCATAAGAAACACAGGAATTATAATTTGAAAAAGCAACCAGAACAATGAAAAAACATGGGCATTTAGAGCTCTAGCATTTGAAGAGAGAATGAATGAACTCCACTATTGTAGGATAAAACCAATACCCTAAAAATGGGAGCAGCAGGAAAATACAGGCTGAGGACGGAGTTTGGAGTTCAGTGAATTGAGAATTGCTACTTTGTTCTTCGAGGAAGAATACTAAGAACCGAAAGTTGCAGAAGAGAGAGATAGAGAGGGACCATACCCGAAACCGGAAATTGCATAAGCTTAAAAACAGAAGTATCTTTGTGAAATCGGAGTTGCTGGAGCTTGAAGAAGGAGACTAAACCTGTGAGACCTACACGCAAATTTGGGGATGAAATTTTTTTTAAGGGTGGTGGAGTTGTAAGACCCACACTCCGTAAACTTGTTCTAACCTAAGTTTTGTATCGTGATAGGTCTTCGAATCATAACCAGACCAAAAGAGACGGCCGGATGACGAACCATGAGGTCCAGGTATGAAAACGGTCGATTTCGGACTTAAATGTTTACTGTCCGGTCTGACTGGCTGAGGCGTACCTGTCTCATGAACAGTCCGACCGGTATGTCCAAGCGGTGACATACGGGTCTAATGAACAGTCCAACCGGTATGTCCTGGCAGACAGACTAGTTCGATTTGAAAACGGACTCTAGTGGGTCCCACCTTCCATATTCGGTTATTGGTGACCTTCCATACGTGAGAAAGACTCTAAAAATGATATCCCTTTCTATATATTCATCCTTACTCCTAGTTAGACCTCTTCTGATTCTCACAAACCCTAGAGACCGAAAGGAGATCTAAAGAGGAGAAAGGAGCGAGGAAGGTCTGTAGGGGAGAAATCCATTGGGAAGAAGAGCGTCGTCATCCTTGAACCAACGATAAGTGCTTCATACCTGTAGTTGCCTTTAGTATGGTGTTGGATTGAGATCAATACTATGAAAGGTTAGGTATTGATCCGAAACTCTGGTTTGGCTGAGAAACCCTAGATTTGTAAATAGAGAATTCTAGATCTACGTTACAATAATGTAAGGCTTTGAATGGGGAATAAAACCAGTCATAATACTTTGTTTAATCTTGGAATGGTTAGGGAAACCCCAGTGGAAGCCTAGTCAAGGATTGACTGAAAGGGAAATCAGAAGTTGGACTCACGGATCTTGTCCGATTAGAGTACCCCCGTGGCACATATAAGTCCGACTGGAACTACCACCGGTACCATTCGGGAAGCTTGTCAAAGTTGTTTGGTTGGACATACCAGTTTGAGTACCGGACTGACATTCTGCACCATGATGTCTAATCGGTATAGGTGTTTTGTATAGGTTTTGAGTCCAGATTTGGTTCCGACCAACTTAAACCCTTTAAACCTAATTCTAATTAATAAATATTGTCATGTAGGACTTGTAGACGGTGAGAGTGGACTTTGTGATGCAGAGAATACTTGCTATCACCGTCAGGTAAGGGACAAGACCCCAAACCCTAATTAATAATAAATAGTAAACTGTTGTTTTTGTATCTGTTGCCCGTTGTCTATGCATATCCCATGTCGTATCTTTTATTTATTTCTATTATCTGTTCATGCATACTAGTTTTGCTAGGACTGTTATTATGTTTAGACATGTGATTGTTTTCGTTAGTGTGTGGAATGTGAAGGGGAGTAGAGCCCTGGATATATCCTCACACTAACACTTTTCATGTCGCCGTCTACCTTAGCAAGCTTGGTACGAGTAGGGTATCAGGGGGAGGACATGGCATGTGGTGCATCCTGGCTACCAGACTCGAGCCTTATCTCTATGTCGTAAGGAGCTATGCTAAGGTAGGGTTATAGATACTGTGATTACATATAAGACTGGTTAGACACAAAACCCACTTGCAAGCCCTGACCAATAGGGGTGTAGGTATTGGTGCAGGGTAGGGTATCAAGGGGAGGACGTGGCATGTGGTTCATCCTGGCTACCAAACTCGAGCCCTATCTCTATTCTGGAGTGAGTTTAGTGGGCAGCAGTAATGTGTGATCCATTGGGTGTTATCACACTCTAGTGCATGGAAGTGTGATGGCCGCCAAACCTTACCATAGCACTTTGCAAGTTATACCTGACCCAATGCAATGTTTTCTCATGCATTTGTATATTGCATTGTTTTGTTTCTTACTGAGCTAAGTTGTGAGCTCACCCCGTATATATATACTCTTTTTCAGAAGTTAAGGTAGGTTACAGTTGAGGATTTTATGGCTGCTCCGGCGTATGGGACTGTAGTTGCATTAAATGTGCATGCAGAGGAGGACGATCATGATGCTTCATGCGAGTGTTCTTATTGCGTGTTCCTTCAGGAGTTTATTATTTGTTTTCTTTTAGTTGACTATAAGATGATGTAATAGACTATTTATTTACGTTTTAGTTTGAGAATAATTTGGATACCTTATTTATTCATAAATTGAAAACTCAGTTCATTTATTTAAGACTTCCGCTGTTATTTAGTATATTCTGATTATGGTTAGTTTGTGTGGTTTGTGTGTTGACACGGTCTATTTAGATCCTAGTGTGAGCCGTTGGTTTAGTGACGGTTCACTCAAACTTCTGATTAAACCAGAATTGGGGTGTAACAACTTGGTATCAGAGCTCTTAGGCTCTGTCCAGTAGACTAGTATACATCTAACTGAGTCCAGTGAACTGAGGTAGGAAATTAAAAATCTTAAAACAAACATACCATAAGATTGTTTGATGCTTGAGACAAAAGAAAGAGCATAAACTACTATTTCAGATTTAAAGTGAAATATACATATATATATATATATATATATATATATATATGAACACATAAAAATCATGAAAGTAAGCAATCATCCCAAAAGCATAATAAAGTGTACGATAGGGTACAGTCCACAGGTTAGACAGTTACCCTGTTAACAAAATAGACTGTATGCTAAAAGAGAGAAAAATAGAATCTGGGTTGTCATGGGATCGGAGGCTTGGGTGGTATCGACTAGGTGATGTTGTAATCCAGTTGGTATGCCTCCCTGAGCCAGATCACCTGCTCCTGTGTGACCAAGAGACTGCGAGTGAGATGCTCCACGCAACGATCACTAGCCCATTGAGCCTTTCAGATCTCTAACAACATAGCCATCACTAGATCTTGAGGGGGCTAAGAAGGTCTTGCTACTGGAATAGGTTGGGGTGCAAGAGCAAGGATGTCTTCCATGTGAACATCCTCACCACCCCCTACCTCTCCTGCTGCTGTGGCTATCGCTGGACCTCTAGGTAGAAGGGGACGAGCCTACAACTTTTCGTCATTGAGCTCAAGGTCCTCCATCTGCATTTTGTGGATAACATCCACATTAATGTCGAACGTCATATGGCCCTCAACAGCCAGCTCGCCGTGCATGTCCACCCCTTTACATTGCAGCAAGGCTGTGATCAGCCTACTATAAGGAAGATTGCCCGTTACATTAGGCATTGCAGCGCGGGCCATGGTCAGAATGATAATGTACGACAGGCAGACTTGATGGCCAATGGCTACATAGTAGGTAAGGTACTGAGTAAGCTGAGACACCTCACTGTAATGACCACTCTAAGGGATGATGTCATGTTGGATGATGCGGCAGTGCACCCTAGGCACCAGTCGAAGGTTCGCGGCCAGCATGGGCAAACCAGGGTGGAGGACCTGGGCAAAAATCTCCACATGCATCTCCTCAGTAAGGTACCCTTTCTCCCTTGGTATGCAGTATACGAGTTCGCCATTGTCAGGAATCTCTAACAGTGTAGCCAACTCAGGGGTGTTGAAGGATATCTCTACCCCTTTCACCCAAATGGTGATGCGGAGGTCCCCTACCATGCTCAAAATCATTGGGATCCCCTTCCAATTCTAGGTTGGCATAAAAGTGTTTCACTAGGTTGGACTGAGTGCATTCGTTCTATTGTATCACCGGCAACGACCCAAGTGTATCGAACGCCGTCATGACGTCGAACCTTTCCAATTGCTCCAGGTTCACAAAGCGGCCAGACTCGATTTTTCTTGCTATCAAACCATGGAAAACGGGCTTGTGCCTCCGCTGAACGGAACCAACGGGCATCAAAGAGCTTGGAAGGGGGGTGTGGTCCTCGAAAACCAAGAGGATACACGTTCTTAGCAGCTGTACAATATCTAGACATGGTTAACCTACAGTTAAACCAAAACAAGAAGTGGGTTAGTCAAAATTTTCAAAAATTTGACACCATAATGGTAGTAAACAGAACAAAAGCCTTAAACTCACCCAAAATTTTGTATAGGAAGACTTACATGACAATCCATCATCACACACGGTCAATCAATGCACCAATCAAAGTAGGAATTTAAGCCAATTCGCAAAAATTTAAAATTTTGGAAAACCTCGGTCAAAACTCATCAAGTTGGGGGTTTTCGACCAACCATTCCATGAAACCCAAAATTGGTTGAGGGTTTTTGTCCATTGCAGCCTCAAAAGGGATTACCAACAAACAAACTACGTTTTCTGCTGTTGGAATCTTCCTAACCAAGAAAACTTAGGTATTGGGCCAGAAAACGTCGAGATTTCACCAAGAAGAAGGGTTGGAGTTGAAGGAATCATACCTTTGCTGATGTAAAAGGAGTTGAGGAGTTGCAAGGGGTGTAAATCAGTCAAAAGTTGTCTAGCGGAATTGTAGTGACTCCCAAGACCATGAGGATTCGCTACCGGAGAAAAAGGAGAAGTTTGGATCAAGAAATTGACCCAAGAATCGTGTTTTAAAAATAGTTTTTAAGCTGTCCGGCTAGACTATTCTATAGGTCGTGCGACCGATACCGAGATCGGTATCTCGTGGGAAGTTTGCAACTTTTGTCCGCCGTGACATACCGGTCTGATAAATCCCACAGTGGTGCGACTGGTGTGGTGTGACCGGACAAGTATAAATTGCTTAGTAAAGTTTGAAAATTTTATTTTTGGTCTTACTCGTTTTCGTTATTGGTTTATTCCCCTGGCATGCATTATATGAAATTAAGTTGTTACGTTTTGGGAAAAGAATGGAGTTGCCCATCAAAACCTTGGACCCAAACCTGCTAATTCGATCCCCTTAGGGATTAGAAGTAGTGTTGAAGGAGTGCTATGGACCGTGCCCAATGCATATTGAGGGGCGGAATCTGGAAGAGAATCTGATTCAACTTGAGATGGCAGATTTTGATGTCATCTTAGGGATGGATCGGTTATCCCAGCACTCAACAAACCTAGCTAGCCTTCAGGAACAGCGAGGGGTAAGAGTTCGACTTCAAAGGAACTAAGTTGCCCAGAAAGAGAAAGCTTACCCTCTCTGCCCTTAAAGCTAAGAGATGGCTAGAGAAGGGGGGAGTTGGTAACCTCATGTCTATAATTGATGCAACTGCTGAGTTGCCAAAGATGGAAGATATCAAGGTAGTAAAAGAGTTTCCAGATGTATTTCTGAAAGACTTACCCGGATTACTAGTAGATAGAGCGATCAAGTTTGTAGACCTTCTGCCAGGGGTAGGGCCAATGTTTAAGGCACCCTATAGAATGGCTCCTATGGAATTAAAGGAATTGAAGACCTAGTTACAAGAGTTATTGGACAAAGGGTTTATAAGGCCGAGTATATCGCCCTGGGGAGCCCCTGTGTTATTTGTTAAGGAGAAAGATGGTAGCGTATGTTTATGTATGGACTATTGGGAATTAAACAAGCTCACCATCAAGAACAGATACTCACTACCTAGAATTGATGATTTGTTCGATCAACTGCAAGGTTCAAGTGTTTTCTCAAAGATTGATCTTAGGTCAGGGTATCACCAACTCAAGATCAAGGATGTGAACATTCCCAAGATGGCTTTCAGGACAAGGTACGAACACTACGAGTTCCTTGTGATGTCATTTGGATTAACCAATGCGCCTACATCGTTTATAGAACTGATGAACCGAGTAACTCATGATATGTTGGATACATCGGTCATCATATTCATAGATGATATATGGTTTATTCTAAGGACAAAGAGACAAATGCAATGCACTTGAGAGCTACCTTACAGCGGCTAAGAAGAGAAAAGCAGTCACACCCCAATTCTGGTCTAACCAGATTAGTGTGATGAACCGCCAATAAACCAATGGTTCAACCAGGATCTCATATAGGTTGTACCCACCATATCAAACCACACACACATTCTACAGTAATAATCAGAGATAATAAACAAATAAGCGAAAGTCTTACAGATAATGAACTGAGAGTCTAACAGTGATAAATAAGTATTTAATCCAATTATCTCCAAACCACAAGACATAAAAATAAATAATCAATTACATATCTAATGTGCAAATTATAACTAAACTTAAGCAAAAACACATTGGTTGCACTCGCATGATGAATCATGCGCATCTTCTTCAGCTTCTATGTCCATCGCAACAACGTGTCCATACGTCGGCGCATTCATATATTCTTTAACAGTAGGACCTGCATCATCAACTAAAAATATTAGACGTCAAACGGGTAAGCAAACTTTACGGCTCAGTGAGTGAACAAAACAATGCAACAAACATATGCATGCATTCAATTCATATCTTTGGTCTGATTTTTAAGTTTGCAATGTGCTATAAAAAGATTTGGTGGCTCCCGCACCTCTATACACGAGTGTGTGAATCCGCCCAATGGATCAAATATCATCGCCGTCCCACATGCACCCACCATGGAATAGAGATAGAGCTAAAGCGTCTGGATCAAATACTGCCAACACTTCCCCTGATGCCCTACCTATACCAACACGTAAGCTTCTATTGGTGAGGGCTTGCAAACTGGGCTCGCAACTAACCAATCCTAATGCCATACAGTGTATCCAAGGCCTCACCCTAGCATCCCTCAATACATTCATAGATATAGAGCTAAGGCCCCCCGACAAAGTCATAAACCACACGGTCCGAGACCACCTCCCCTGTTGCCCTATGACGTAATAGTTTTGCTAAGGTAATGGCGATATGACGATGTTACTGGGCAAGACTTGAGTAGAGATAGAGCTAGAGTCTGGTGACGAGGTCAAATACCACCATGCCACGTCCTCCCCCTGATGCTCCACTCGCATCCAACACACCAACCACACATACATTCACATGTCTATTCCTATCATCATCATCATCATCACCATGTTATAAATAAATGAAATTAAATATGCATGAACAATAATAGCAGAAATATTGGATGACATATGAGATGCACATTACAAGCATACAAACATAGAATCAATCATGGCATTGGACTCAATAAAAATAAATATTTGTTACTAACCAATTAGTTTAGGTCTTGTTCCCTCACCTATTAGTAAATCTTGATCTCCTTCCAAGCCTTGAAATTTTCTTTTAATCAATCTAACAACCTAAAAGTTATATAAATTTAAGTTAAGGTTCATATGTAACATGTTATATGTAACATGTTACAGTAGTAGGAAATCAAAACAGAGCACTGATATGTGTCTAATTGGTCCTATGGTTTCATATTGTATCGACCTTACTGCCTATGGTCGATCCCCTAAGGTCGCATATGGTGCGACTGTAGCTGCGACCATATGATTCTTGAATCTTCCCGAATGCCTATGGTCAATCCTCTGATCAAGCTGATCATGCTATGGTCAACCGTAATTGTGACCTTGAGATTTCTGGTCACAGACTACATGTAATTCGAGTTTTTCCTGGGTCAAGTCCTCTATTCTTCAATTGGGTTTGTCCTAAGGTTGTCCTATGGGCATCATTAGCAGTTTCCTATCAACCCTAGCCATCAATCTCATCCCCCATGGTTATCCTTGGAAATTACTCAATGAATCACATGGATCATGATAGGTTGACATCCCCAATCCTCCATAGAATCCTTAGTCCATAGAATTAACATCTTTAGAGATTAGGTTCATACCTTTGCCTGTGATAGAGAACCAATCTCTTCTCAGCAAATCCTCTCCTTAGCCTTTTCTTCTTCTCTTTCTCTTCCTTCTCTTTCTCTAGGGTTTACTAATGTTCTAAAAGAGTGAAAAATGGCTGAGGGACATCCTTTATATAGAGAAAAACTCTCCATATAGAGTCCTCTTTCAATTAGGAAAGCAATCCCTTAGTTTAGGAAAGTTTCCAAAACTCAGAGTCTGATCTGGGGTCTCACGGTTAATGGCTACGATCGCAGAACCCGTCGACTGTAGGGTCGAAATCATCGACCATGGGGTTCATGGTCTGAGATTTTTGTTTCCTTCCTTATGGTCGACCATACCTACCCAGGTATTCGACCATAGGTATGTTTTCAATGTTTTTAACTCGATTCTCATACCTGATTTGTGATCCATCTTCAAATGATCGGTTCACTTGGTCCATAAATGATGGAAAGACCTGACACAACACGGTTAAACCAAGTTAGTGGAGTGTGGGTCTTACAAAAGCTCTATGCAAAATTTAAAAAGTGCGAATTTTGGTTAGATGAAGTGGCTTTCTTGGGTCACGTGGTATCTGCAGAAGGAATCAAAGTGGATCCAAGCAAGATAGCAGCCATAGTTAGGATGGGAAGCACCGAAGATAGTTGCTGAAATCCGTAGTTTCCTGGGCTTAGCTTGGATATTACAGGAGATTTGTGGAGGACTACTCCAAAATTACTGTACCCCTTACTAAGCTGACCAAGAAGGATGAGAAATTTGTCTGAACTGATAAATGTGAAGAATGCTCCCAGACTCTGAAGTTAAGGCTGTTCTCAACACCTATCTTGACTATTCCAGCACCAAGCCTTCCATTCACGCTATACATAGATGCCTCGGGGTTGGGACTGGGATGTGTATTGATGCAAGGAAAATAGGTGTTCGCCTACGCCTCAAGACAACTGAAGGAGCACGAGAAGAACACCCTATGCATGACCTGGAATTGGCAGCGGTCATTCATCCGACTGGGATGTGTATTGATGCAAGGAAAATAGGTGTTCGCCTACGCCTCAAGACAACTGAAGGAGCACGAGAAGAACACCCTATGCATGACCTGGAATTGGCAACGGTCATTCATCCGATCAAAACTTGGAGGCGTTACCTGTATGGTGAAAATTTTCAAATCAAGTCCGATCACAAGAGTCTGACTTATCTCTTCATCAGAAGGACTTGAATATAAGGCAAAGGAGGTGATTGGAATTGTTGAAAGAATATGATTGCGACATCCAATATCATCTGGGTAAAGCCAACGTTGTAGCCGATGCTTTAAGTAGAAAGTGGGTGTCAAAACCTGAAGCAAGACCTAGTACAAACGTTGCAATGTGTGCTGTAGTTTCTGGCTCGATAGAGAATGAAGATCAACACATACTTGAGTCAGCAAAAGATCCAATAGAGCAAGGCTTGATTCACCAGTTTACCCTTATGTTTGCAGCATTGAAGATTTTTCCTGATCTGATAGAGGAGGTGAAAGTAGGAGTCTTACAAGACCCACACCTCAGGACAGTGTAAGAGGATTTGGAAAAGGGTAGAACCACTCCTGACTTCACCATGGATGCAGACAAGGTACTCAAGTATCATGGATGATTGTGCATACCTGAGAGTGAGAACTCAGACGCTAGAGACAGAAGCTCACTATACCCCATATTCGGTACATCTTGGAAGCACTAAGATGTACCATGACCTAAAGAGAGTGTACTGGTGGAGGGGTATGAAAGCAGATGTGGCTCGATTTGTTTTTCAATGTCTAAACTACCAGCAAGTGAAAGCAGAGAGATAGAGATGGAAGGTTTATTGCAGTCAATGCCTGAATCAGCATGGAAATGGGATTGTATTATGATGGACTTCGACACAGGACTACCTATGACTCCAAGGTCAGTAAATGTAGTTTGGGTAATTGTAAACTGTCTTACCAAAACAGCTCACTTCATTGCCATTAGACCTCAGTATACCATGGGTAGGTTGGCGAAGTTGTATGTGGACAATACTGTCAGACTCCACAGCATACCAGAGAGCATAGTATCTGACAGAGATCCGCGCTTCACATCTAGATTCTAGGAAGGACTGCAGAAGGCTATGGGAACAAAATTGAAGTTTAGTACGGCCTTTCATCCTCAAACAGATGGCCAGTCAGAGAAAACCATCCAGATCTTAGAAGACATGCTTCGAACTTGTGCTATCGACTTCAAGGGAACTTGGGATGAGAAGCTACACTCATTGAGTTTGCTTACAATAATAGCTACTAGGCTACAATCCATATGGCTTCATATGAGGCATTGTATGGTAGGAAATGTCGGACGCCTTTGTTATGGAATGAAGTCGGAGAAAGATGGATCATAGGACCAAAATTTATTGAAGAGACTTGTAGAGCGGTTGACCATATCAAAGAAAGGGTGAAGATAGCTCAAGCTTGTCAGAAGCACTACGCTGAAAACAGACGCCGAGATCTTGAATTTACTGTAGGTAATAAGGTGTTCTTGAAGATATCACTGTCAGAGGCCTGAAGCAGTTTGGTAAGAAAGGGAAACTGTGTCCTAGATATGTGAGACCATATGAGATTTTATCCTAATGTGGCAACGTGGTATACTAGCTCTCATTGCCACCATCAATGTCAGGTGTTCACAATGTGTTTCATGTGTCTTTATTGAAGAAGTACGTGAGAGATCCATTGCACATTCTGACTATTGATCCTCCAGATTTGATGGAAGACTTAACTTTTGAAGTGGTGCCAGTTATGTTCACCAGTCGAAAGGTTCAGCACCTTCGAAATCGTGATATCCACTACATCAAGGTAGTTTGGAAGAGCCAAGAGATGAAAGAAATCACTTGGGAAGAAGAGAATATCATGTGAAAGGAATGCCCTCATCTCGTTGACTCTAAAGGTACGTTCAAATTTCGAGGATGAAATTTCTTTTAAGAGTGAGGAATTTTGAGACCTACATGCAAATTTCGGAGACAATTTCTTTTAAGGGTGGTGGAGTTATATGAATCGTACTTCGTAAACCCAGTCTAACCTAAGTTTCGTATCGTGATAGGTCTTCCAATCATAACCATACCAGAAGAGACGATCGGATGACGAACCATGAGGTCCAAGTATGAAAACGGTTGATTTCAGACTTAAATGTATGTTGTCTAGTCTGACTGGCTAAGATGTACCGTTCTCATGAACAGTTTGACCGGTATGTCCAAGAGGTGACATACTGGTTTGATGACCAGTCCGATTGGTATGTCTAGGCGGACAGACTAGTTCGATTTGTAAATGGACTCTATTGGGTCCCACCTTCCAAATTCCATTATTGGTGACCTTCCATAAATGAGAAAGACTCCAAAAAGGATATCCCTCTCTATATATTCATCCTTACTCCTAGTTAGACCTCTTCTGATTCTCACAAACCCTAGAGACCGAAAGGAGTTCTAAAGAGGAGAAAGGAGCTCGAGGAAGGTCTGTAGGGGAGAAATCCATTGGGAAGAAGAGCGTCGTCATCCTTGAACCAACGATAAGTGCTTCATACCTGTAGTTGCCTTTAGTATGGTGTTGGATTGAGATCAATACTATGAAAGGGTAGGTATTGATTCGAAACTCCGGTTTGGCTGAGAAACCCTAGATTTGTAAATAGAGAATTCTAGATCTACATTACAAGAATGTAAGGCTTTGAATGGGGAATAAAACCAGTCATAATACTTTGTTTAATCTTGGAATGGTTAGGGAAACCCCAGTGGAAGCCTAGTCAAGGATCGACTGAAAGGGGAATCAGAAGTTGGACTCACAGACCTTGTCCGGTTGGAGTAACTGTGGCACATAAGTCCAACTGGTACTGCCACTAGTACCATTTGGGAAGCTTGTCAAAGTTGTCTAGTTGGACATACCAGTTTGAGTACAGGTCTGACATTCTGCACCATCATGTCTAATTGGTATAGGTGTTTTGTACAGGTTTTGAGTCCAGACTTGGTTCCGACCAACTTAAACCCTTTAAACCTAATTCTAATTAATAAATATTGTCATGTAGGACTTGTAGACGGTGAGAGTGGACTCTGCGATGCAGAGAATACTTGCTATCACCATCAGGTAGGGACAAGACCCCAAACCCTAATTAATAATAAACAGTAAACCGTTGTTTCTGTATCTGTTGCCCGTTGTCTGTGCATATCCCATGTCATCTCTTTTATTTATTTCTATTATCTGTTCATGCATACTAGTTATGCTGGGATTGTTATTATGTTTATACATGTGATTGTTTTCGTTAGTGTGTGGAAAGTGAAGGGGAGTAGAGCCCTGGATATATCCTCACACTAATACCTTTTCGTATCCCCGTCTATCTTAGCAAGCTTGGTACGAGTAGGTATCAGGGGGAGGATGTGGCATGTGGTGCATCCTGGCTACCAGACTCGAGCCCTATCTTTATGTTGTAGGGAGCTATGCTAGGGTAGGACCATAGATACTGTGATGACATATAAGACTGATTAGATACATAACCCACTTGCAAGCCCTGGCCAATAGGGGTGTAGGTATTAGTACGAAGTAGGGTATCAGGGGGAAGACATGGCATGTGGTTTATCCTGGCTACTAGACTCGAGCTCTATCTCTATTCCAGAGTGAGTTTAGTGGGCAGCAGCGGTATGTGATCCGTTGGGCATTACCACACTCTCGTGCATGGAGATGCGGTGGCCGTCAAACCTTACCATAACACTTTGCAAGTTATACCTAACCCAATGTAATGTTATCTCATGCATTTGTATGTTGCATTGTCTTATTTTTTATTGAGTTAAAGTTGTGAGCTCATCCCGTATATATATACTCTTTTTCAGATGTTGAGGTAGGTTACACAGTTGAGGATTTTATGACTGCTTTGACATATGGGACTGTAGTTGCATTAGATGTGCATGTAGAGAAGGACGAGCATGATGCTTCATGCGAGTGTTCCTATTGTGTGTTCTTTTAGAAGTTTATTATTTATTTTCTTTCATTTGACTATAAGATGATGTAATAGACTATTTATTTATTTTTGGTTTGAGAATAATTTGGATACCTTATTTATTTATAAATAGAATACTCAGTTTATTTATTGAAGACTTCCGCTGTTATTTAGTATGTTTTGATTATGATTAGTTTGCGTGGCTTGTGTGTTAACACAGTCTATTGAGATCTTGGTGTGAACCGTTGGTTTAGTGACAGTTCACTCATACTTTTGGATTATCTTGCATTAGGGTGTGACAGGACCTGATAGAAATAAATTAAAAGAATGAGAAACTAGGGCATAGATGTTGGAAGAGAAGAAGAGAAATGGAATATGAGGAAGAGAACTTCGTGAAATACCTCTCTGCTGACCGAGCCCTCACAGAAAACGAAGTGAGAAGAAGAAGTTTGTGAGCTTCTCTGTTCTTTCAAATATTTCTCGAGAATGGAAAAACACCTAAAGGTGTTATGCAAAATGTGTTCAAGCATGTTCTTTTCATCTGATTTGTTCTTTGAGAACGGAAGAAAAGACAGATTTGTCAAACAGTTTTTGGCTGTTCTAAATAATTTTTCTATTCTATTAAAACGGAAGAACGGAAGAACAGAAGAACTATTCTCCCAAAGAATCACGAAACGCAGCCTGAATCCACAATAGTATAATTCAAGAAATTTAGAAAAAAGGTATTACTAGAAAATCAGAAGGCAAAAGGCACTACAAGAAAACCAACAACTTTTATTCTACTATTCTTTGGCGACGACATACATATTAAAATTATGAACATTATGTTTAAATTTATCCATGATTTTGAAAAGAAAAGAATATACATAAGAAATCTTACACAAGACTATTGTATCCTATCAATCTCTTAGCAGCCAAAAGTAGACAATTTTCTTGGAAGGAAGTCTCCAAATTTTCATAGGATGTTAATATTATAATTTAAACATATAAATTTAAGTTTTCTATAATCAATATATGTGTTCCCCTTCCTTTATTCTTTTGGTTGAGTAAAAGACATTATGAATACTGTAGGGACGATGGTTTTGTTATTTGCATGAAATGATTAAAATAAAAATGAAAATGGAGTCACCACCTAAATAAGGTCTAGGGCCTATATATAATTTCTCATACGAGAAATACTAATGACTCACGTAATGGATCAAGGCTTATGGTCAAACCAAAGAAATAATGGGTAAGTGTCATGTTACAATTTGGGAAGGTGTTAGGCACCCAAATTGCCTAATCCGAAGATTAGTCTTCATATACTATCATTTCCTATCCTAATTTAAATTACAGGCAATGGCTAAACAACTTTTAACAAGCACCAAACCTAGGTTCTAGATGTATTTCAATCTAGGAACAAGCCATCAATATAACAGTAAGAAAAATTAAAATATGATAGAGATCAAAATAAAATGATCGGATGACGGACCAATCAGCCAATTTCGGATAACAAGCATACCACTCAACATGTTGACAGACAAAAATCATTTTTTAGTTATTGAAGCGTAGTCCAAAGTTCAAATGCAATGATTTTTGAAGTTAACTCTAGAGATGAAAGAAAATGAAAGTAAATTAAAATAAATTAGTTTAGGACTGAACTTGAATGGTAAACACTCAAGCTACCTACGTATCTCAAGACAAGCCCAAGAATCAAGCCCAACGTAGTTCAACCCGCTTGGGTTGATAAGATGGTAGATCCCTATAGCCACTAGTCAAGCTAATAGGTCATCTAGGTTTTGGGATATTGAATAGACTCCTACAGTCACTAGTCAAACTAGTAGGCCGTCTATGTAAAACAATCGAATAGACTTCTATAGCCACTAGTCAAGCTGGTAAACCGTCTATGTAAAACACATTGAATAGACTTCTACAGTCACTAGTCAAGCTGGTAGACCGTCTATGTAAAACACATCGAATAGACTTCTACAGCCACTAGTCAAGCTGGTAGACCGTCTATGTAAAACAATCGAATAGACTTCTACAACCACTAGTCAAGCTGGTAGATTGTCTATGTAAAATAGGGTTTGAAAAGGGACTTCCATGCGATGATGGAATGCTTGCCCAAGATTGAAAGGGACTTCCATGCGATGATGAAATATTTGCCCAAGATTGAAAGGGACTTCCATGCAATGATGGAAATGTTTGCCCAAAATTCCATGCAAACACAGAGATTTGAAATGAAATTTGAAATTTGAAAATTGAATTTGAATTTGAAATTGAAATTGAAACTTGAAATGAAATAGAAATTGAAATAGAAATTGAATTGAATTTGAAATTGAAAATAGATTTGGAATTTAAATTGAAATAGAAATTGAATTGAATTTGAAATTGGAAATAGATTTGAAATTTAAACTGAAATTGAAACCAAAATTGAATTGAAATTGAATTTTGAAATTTGACTTTGAATTTGAAATTGACATTGAAATCGGAATAAAAATTGGAATTAAATTTGATTAAATTTTTTATTTTCTTGAATTTTAATTTTGAAATTATGCTTGATGATTGAACAATAAAATCTAGAAAAACACCATTTTTGAAGCCAGTGTGCTAAAAATATTTTATGATGCAAATTAGGTATTAATGATACCCTCATTGCAATTAGACTGAATTTTTCTTGAAATTTTGAATTTTTGAAACTATGCAAGATGACTGAAATAGTAAATTTGAAAAGAATATAATTTTTAAATCAATGTACAAAATACATTATGATGCAAATTGGGTATTATTGTAACCCTCATTGCAATTAGACTGCGCTTAGGTAATGGATTCCCCGGCAGCCTACGTATCTCGGGGTGAAGTCCGAGAATCAAGTCCATACGTAGTTCGGAATGAACTACGCGCAAAAAATGAAAATAATTTTTATTTGTCAACATATGAGAGGGTACTCTCGATACTAGACAATAGGCATACAAAATTTATAAGAAATTCCTATGGGATACATAAGTGGGGATTGGGAATCAAACTATTAATACATTTCCTTTTCGTATTCGTGGGACGTCCTAGTCTATCCCACCTGTCCCTATGCTAGGGATGGCAAGTGCCGCATGCATGTCGTGTTGCCCACCCACATCGAATAATTATGGGCGCACGATGGTCGAACCCATATACCATATAAAATAAAGACATAGAGTTAGGGCGTTACCTGCCTGTGAGTAGAGGTGGACGCCAAAAGAGAAAACAGTCTTGTGTGCCTCTTTGAAATACCCTCCTACAATTACACAGACTGTAATTCCTTCATTTGGCAACTTGTCTACCAATGTTGAATTAGTCAACAAGCATAAAACTATAACATAACATACACAAACGAAAGGAGGTCTTGTCTCAAACATATGCAGTTAGCTACTAATTACAAATGTCAATCTTGTAATAACAACACAGTATATATAAACCTTAACGAGTAATTACAAACCTATTAAGGGAAATTTTTCTTTTTTTGTTTTGATTTCCAGAGAACAAGGAAAGTCAATACATCATTATTTTTAAGATTGACTGAACAAGTCGCTATCAACTAAAATCAGATCAAATGTAAAACAAATTATTGTATAGAAGTACATAGACACTGTCCTATGAACAACAACAGATGAAGTCTAGAGACATCACCATAATTTGATTTCATACATCATAAGTTGATTTTAGAATGTTATACTGCGCATTCTTGCCAATTTATAAAACATTCTTTCTTCTTTTTCTTTTCTTTAAAAAAATAAAAATAAAATCTGAAATAAAAATTAAGGGAAAATCCCTCTATACAGGAAAGATTTTTTGTTTCACATTTTCCTTGAAAAGAAAACATGTCAGTTTTTTTTCTTTCTCTTTTTTTTATTATTATTTTTTATACCGAGAAGAATTCCATACAACTGGCCGTTGAACAGTGTCTGATTCATTATTCTCAGGGAAGAAAACTCTCAAGGTCGAGATTTCTTGACCTTGCAAGACCCTTGATAACCCATTTACTGATGAAGGGTCTACTGTTGCTCTAGATGAAACTTCCCTCGTGAGAATAGAGGACTCGGGCGATGATGGCATCATGTTTGCACGCATATGTTCAGTCATAGATAATCAATTATCTTTAAACGGCAGAAACATCCATTAGCATAGAAAATATCAAAAATGAGTTTTCAACAAATCTCTTGCACGAATCAGTGGCATTACTGCTTTTGGCATGCAAGAAGGATCTATCAAACAACACCTGAAATTCGAGAAATGCCGAAGCAAAACAAATGCAGACATTTAGGTTTTAAAATCTACTCGAAAGGAAAGGAAAATATCAGATGATCAAAGCAATTTCTAAAAAAAATAAAGAAAGAAGGTTGCAGAATATGGACAGAGGAAACGAGACTTTGGATCTAAACTCCAACGAAATAAGAATCAAAGAAGAAAAGAAAATATCGACTATGAAACGAAATTTAAACTTAAACACTGATATTTTAGGCTTCAAAGATCAAAATAAAAGAAACGAATATGAAGATTAAGGAAGAAAGAAAGAAAAAGAAAAAAAAATAAGAAATCAGATCTGAGATTTTTCAGAATACCTGGAATTTCAAATTTCGGTTCGCCGTCGGACCGCCGCTATTCCGTCGCCGTCGAACTAGACTTCAGAAGCTCCCCTCAAGAATTTCAGAGGATCGTTGGAGAAGAAGAAGACCAGAAGACCAGGTTTCAGATCTGATTTTCTAAAAAACCAGATCGAAACAGTTTCTACCGCCGCCGTTCTCGACGTTTCAGATCGCCTGTCGCACTGCTGCCGTCGCCGCCGACAACAACCCCGCCATTGTCATCCGGTGTCGCCATCGTCTTCTTCCTCCTCAAAACTCCTCTCTGCTTCGACTCTCAAAACCCACGCCTCTCCTCTGTTTTTCGTTCCGAACGCAGAGGAAAATGACTCTCTTTGCGTTTTTCCTTCCTTTTTTTATATATATATATATATATATATATATATATATTTGTGACGTGGTTGGAGTCTCGTTCTCCAACCACGTGAACATTATTATTATTTTTTTATTACTTTTTTTTATATATTTTTATTTTTATGTGACGTGGTTGGAATCAGTTTCTCCAACCACGTGAGCATTTGGTTTTTTTATTTATATATTTATTTATTTATTTATTTTTATCTTATTTTATTTAAAATTAAAGTAAAACAACTTTAAAAATTATATTTTTGTCATATTTATTTTAATTTATTTTTTTATCATTGCATATTGCTTACCTATTATATTTTATTTATTTATTTATTGTTATTATTATTTATCTACTTATCATTTATTATTATCATTATTCATTATTTTATTATTTTTTATTTTTTTAGTTAAAATATAATTTAGCTTCCTCAACAAATTTGAAACGTCTACAAATACCTATTTGATGCAAAGTGAAAGAAACCCAGAATTAGGATACAGTCAATCTAGTTTTTCGATGCATATTGGTCTCCAATACACTATTTTGTTATAGACTTATAGTGCCATCTACTTGTGATTGTAAACTGTTCTGGTCAGTGACAATGGGAATTAGCAGATTGATATCAATTTGCATAGACTTCTATGATATGATGTAATCTCTCCATTGATTATTATATATTAGATAGTGGAGGAGGGAGACTGCCAAGCTCAACTATGCGACTTGAGCAGTCTCCACCTCCTCTCTTCCTCTTCTTCTTCATTCTTTCCTCTCCTCCTTGGTTGTTTGTTTCTCTTTTTTTGGGTTCGTTTCGTTACAAATATTATTAGATACTCATCTCATTTTTTGAAATTCAAAACATGCGTTTAATATGATAGATCATAGACAACTGCAAAACCTAAAATTGAAATCCCCTCATTCTACATACAAATCAAATCATCCATGAATATAGTGCACGTTATTAGCAAAGTTGTAATAGTGCAACAATGCCTATTTTCTGTAATAACAATGTATGCAGTCCCACAGATGCCAAACATTCTAGTCAACCATTTGATATAGCAAACATGAATATAAGACTAGACTGAACCCAAGAGGGGGAAAAATGGCCACCTAGCAAAGGCTTCCCATACAGCTCTAATGATTTTTTTGCTTTCATGTATTGGCATACATCCCCATGTATATATGTTCTTGCCTACGGTACTCTAACGGTCTGCCCACTATTGTGCACTCTCTCGCAGTTCAGAATTTTTCCAAACTCTATTTTGTCACTTGGTAAACTTTATTTGGGCTGAAATAGGACATGTAAGTGAGGTACCTTGGGGTTTACCTACCACAAAAATTGGGCCAGACTAAACGCTTCCTAGGTGTGCCATCCAGGAACCACGAGCTCTTATAGAAATGCTTATGCAAAAAATCTGAGGCATTTGAATGGTATCTAAACAAGATATTGTGGAGCTACTTTTCAATTCGAATATCTTCCTGCTTAACAAAATAAATTGTAAAACAACCACACCAATATACCAGGAACCCCTACATCATACAAACAAATCATTGCATACAAATATCTCTACATTATTTAAGCAATTCTAGTGACACAAGAACCATGAAATACAATAAAAGCTTACACACCTAAGAATGTTGTGAATGCAACATACTGCAGCCTTTGCAGGTGGATTGGTATTTCATTTGCTATATCCTGGTGAATAATGGGGAAAAATGGAGGCCAATTTTTCTCCTCTATGACAAAAATTTTAATCAACATATTAGATTATACAACTTAACCTAGTTCTACACTTCAGAGGTTTTAATTATCGGCACGATAAGGGGTGTATTGGTCGATATGTATCGGTATCGACAGTAGTCGATATGATACAGCGTGATACGTCTCTTAGTTTTTAAAATAATAAGTGTATCGAGAGTATCGACCATATCGAACTGATACAGGTCGAGTATCGGGACGATACAGAGCAACACGGGTCGTTACCCTCGATACCCCTCTGATACGACCGATACGGTAGAAATAAATTTTTGCATTTTATTCTCATTTAAAAATTTGAAAAAAAAGAAACGTATCGATCTATATCCATAAGTATCGTCGATACAATAAAATAAGAACAAATTAGTGGCGATACAGGTCGATAAAATAGAAAGGAAAAACAAAATAGAGAAATCAGAATCAGAGAAAGATAAGAAGAAGAAGAAAAATCAGAAGAAGAAGAAGTAGAAGAATCACTGAATCAGATGAAAAACTAGAATCAGAGAAAGAGAAGAAGAAGAAGAAAAAAAAAATCAAAATCAGAAGAAGACGAAGAATCAAAAGAAGAAGAAGAAGAATCAGATGGAGAAGAAGAAGAATCAGAAGAAGAAGAAGAAGAAGAATCAGAAGAAAAATCAGAACAAAAAATCAGAAGAAGAAGAAGAAGAAGAAGAACAATCAAACGAAGAAGAAGAAGAATCAGAAGAAAAATCAAAAGAAGAAGAAGTAGAAGAATCATTTATCAGAAGAAAAATCAGAATTAGAGAAAGAATAGAAGAAGAAGAAAATCAGAATCAGAATCAGCAGAAGATGAAGAATCAGAAGAATCGAAAGAAGAAGAAGAAGAATTAGATGAAGAAGAAGAAGAGTCAGAAGAAAAATCAGGAGAAGAAGAAGTAGAAAAATCACTATATCAGAAGAAAAATCAGAACCAGAGAAAGAGAAGAAAAAGAAGAAGAAGAAGAAAATCAGAATTAGAAAAAAACGAAGAATCAGAAGTATCAGAAGAAGAAGAAAAAGAATTAGAAGAAAAATCAGAAGTAGAAGAAGAAGAAGAAGAAGACATACCAGTTCCAGAAGCAGTCGTGAGTTTGATCGATGTTACCTTCTTCCTCATTGTTAAGTCCAATAGAGAAAATTGTTGTGAAATATGAAGCCTTCGATAGAACCTTCACGAATTGGTCTTTTTGGCTTTTTCAAGTGCTGATATTTTGTTTGATTTGATAAAATGTATGTGTATGTAACTGTTTCGTCTTGGGTTAGTAAAACCTATTTTTGTTTTATCCCTAAAGCCTTACAACCACAATCCCTTGACCATTTTAAACCGATAAGTTTATGTAGCCTTTCAGTGCAGCTCATCTCCAAAATTATTGGGCATAGATTGGTAGATTTTTGGGAGATCATTGTTACCTCAAATCCATCTGCTTTCATCCATAATTGAGGGATTTCTGATAATATCATAATGGCATAGGAGCTTTTCCATTATATCAAAAAGCAGAAAACGTTTAAGTCTCGCCTCATAGGCTTCAAATTAGATATGCAGAAAGCATATGATAGGATTGAATGGCACTTTATTGAAAATGTTCTCATTTGGATGGGTTTTGATCTTAGTTGGATTTCGTTTGTTATGAATTGTATTCGAACTATGTCCTACACCATGATTATCAATGGGGCGGAACGGGGATCTTTTATTCCTACTCGAGGTATTTGATGAACCTTGGTTGACACTGAGAGGGGGGTGAATCAGTGACAAAATTTTTTCCTAAATTTTTCTACCATTTTACTGCTGTCCAGAGCTGATAAAGAACCACACTGTCCTGTACACACAATAGTATGTAAATCTACCTCGCTACAACTCAGTGGCTAGGTCTGTCAGATTTGCACATCCATCTTGCGAACCATTCTATGCACTTCGTAATATATCAAAAAGCAAAACAATCAACATAGAGATATTACGTGGTTCACCAACACAGTGTGTGATGGCTAGTCCAAGAAGTAATGTCCAATGGGCTCCATATATACTCAATACTCTATTTTTAGTCTTTTACAAGACAAGGATGTGAACCCTGTGTTTTCCCAGTATAAAATCAAGAGGGCATAACAATGCCAGTATTCAGGTATTAATGTACCAGTGTTCAGCACTCGCTGCACACATTATGCTTAACCCACACCTACAGGAAGCAAATAGTATCAGTTTTGGACCTATAACAATGCCTTACAATGAAACCCACAACTAACTAGGTATTCAATAATTTTCACTTACGCTAGCATACAATATATTGAAAGCAATAAATATATAAGGATAAAATCTCACAATTAATGCTTTCAAATGACCGACAATATATTTGAAGCTTCACACTACTCTTGGGAGCCTTCAGTAGCTTTCTATGATGGTAGAACTTGAAGCACAAAGCATATCTTCCTCACAGAGATCCATTTTCCTTCTTGCAATTCCACAATCACCATTGATGTACAATACTGGCTCTATCAACTTCTCACAAGTAATCAAAACGCCATTAATATGCTATAGAGAGGTTGATTGGTGATTAAATGTTCAACCTACGCTCAACAAACCTTCAAAATCCTAGAGAAACCCTTTCTTCTTTTTTTTTTGGCTATTTCCCCCTTTTTTTCTTCATTTTTACAATTCCCAGCACCGCCCAACGAATAGAGGGCTCGAAAATATAGAAAATGCAACTTGAACTATTGGATTTAGAGCTCAGATGGAGTTTTGGCAGTTTAAAGTTCGACCAATTAGATTAGTCTAAATAGAATCTTTTGGAGCATTTTCATGCTCCCACGCTACACTGGAACGCCCCCAGTGCTGACATGACAGTCGTCGTTGTCGAGATCCGATTGGCAGATCATGAAATCTTCTCTTCTGGCCGTCAGATAACCTTAAAAAGGTGGGATCTGACTTTGGCCGTTAGATCATGTCAGATGGCGTTAAGCGCGATCGAGTTCAAAATAAACCCTTTGATTAGAATCTTTCCACTATTGTAATAAACGTGCTGTTTCGGCCTAGATCTGTCCTGTGGGTCCTCCAAGCTGACTGGACCTGCAAGACAAGAAAAGGCAAAGAAGGGGGAGGCGGGTTGGATGCCCCGGGTCCATTCCGATCCAAAGTTAGGGCTCTGTGAACAGTCAATGGGCTCGGTCTCGAGCCCACTAAGATATTATAGAAAAGTGTGGGGTGAGGTGAGATTTTCCGTCCCAAGTGTCAGAGCGTGAATTTCTAGGAGTAAAATGAGTAATAAATGAGCAATAAAAATGTACTCTGTAAAAAACCTCGGGATTCGCCCTATTTATAGTGAATAGTGTGAAATCCCAAACTGCCGATCTTACCCTTTGTTCTTGTGTTATAGGGGTCTTCTTCTGCCGAATGGGGGATCTCCACGTGGCACTAATACTGAATCCTATGCGTTAGGGTTGTATTGCTAGCGTGGCGTAATTCCCTAACACTTGCCTCATTGCCCTACCGAATCTGTAGGGTTTTACTGAGCAAAAAATAGAAAAATGGGTTTTCCCCTAAACAACTTGCCTCGTTGCTCTGCTGAATTCGGAAGATTTGGATTATTCGTACTCTCCTTCTTGGTGAGGCGGGTGGTTTGGTCAACATCTGTGAAAACATGCCTCGTGGTGGAGCTGTGGTGGGAAGCCTGGTATGGAATAAACTGCGCCGTGGTGGTTGCCAAGGGGGTAGGTCCGAGCCCAAGGTGGGCGATGTGGCTCTTGTCTTGTTGAGGGGGTAGGTCCGAGGTGGCCGCACCCTCGGTATTGCTGGGGGCGCGGTGTGGCCGGGTGGACCGATGGCTAATAAACATTGTCATTGTTGAGGGCGTAGCATGGGCCAATTGGTCCGATGTGGACACCGCGCCGATACACATCGGTCATTGCCGAGGGCGTGCCAGGCCGCGACTCACGTCCGGCCATCCGACCACGGCCATTGGGAAGAATGCCGAGGCGGTCACACGCTGAGCACGTGATCCAAGCCCATTCGACCGATGTGGGCACTGCGGCCAATACACATTGGTCATTGCTGAGGACGAAGTGCCGAGGCGGTCACACGCTGAGCACGTGATACGAGCCCATTCGATCGATGTGGGCACTGCGACCAATACACATCGGTCATTGCTGAGGAAGTAGTGTCGAGGCCGTCACGGGATTCTCACGTGATCCGAGCCAATTCGATCAATGTGGGCACTGCGGCCAATACACATCGATCATTGTTGAGGAAAAAATACCGAGGCCGTTACGGGATTCTCACGTGACCCGAGCCAATTCGACCGATGTGGACACTGCGGCCAATACACATCGGCCATTGTGTGAGGACAAAGATGGAAATATTTAGAAGTCGCCACCTAGATTTAGGTCTAGGACCTTAGAAATGTAAAATCTCACCCCAAGGTAAGACTTCGATTGACTCATGACCCTTAGATTGGAATTCTGGTCCATCAGCGATTGGGTAAGCGTCAGGTTACGATTATGGGAAGGGGTTAGGCACCCAAACCGCCCGATCGAAATCGGTCTCCTATACCTTTCCTATGCTAGACTCATATTTGTTAAGTCAAACCAAACCAAGTGGTTTGATATCATTGAACCGAATCTGTATCCATCAGATTGCCTACGTATTGCGGAATTATTCCAAAAAATCAGGTTCACCATCGTAGTTCAGGTGTGATTAAAGTTTATGGCTGTGATTTATGCTTGTGCATGATTAAGTTTATTGTTCAAGTTAAAATTTATGCTTGAAAGGTTGAGAAATCCTATGGATTAGGATCTGGATAGTCCATGTGGACCGATAGATAGTCCTAGTGGATCTAAGAATGGATAGCTCTTTCTGGGTCAAAATATGGATAACCTATTATGGGTTGGAATAAGGATAACCCTATCTGAGTTGGAATGTGGATAACTCTATTTGGGTCAAAATTGAGGTGGATATCCTAGTGGATTTATGGATAGTCCAAGTGAACTAAGGTGTAGATAACCGTTTTTGGGTTAGAATATAGATAACCCTTTTTGGGTTGGAATATGGATAACCCTTTATGGATTGGAATATGGATAATCCTTTATGGGTTGGAATATGGATAACCCTATCTGGATTGAAATGTGGATAACCCTATCAGGGTTGAATGTGGATAAATATCCTAGTGGATCTATAAATAGTCCGAGTGGACTAAGGTTTGGATAACCCTTTCTGGGTTGGAATATGAATATCCTAGTGGATCTATGGATAGTCCGAGTGGACTAAGGTATGGATCCGAATTTGGGTTTCTCCCAAATGACCCAAATTCCTACATGTAATTGGATCAATTTCATAAAATTCTAAGCATTTCAGATCAATTTTGATCACATGAAATTCCTACATGTAATTGATCCAATTAATCTCAAATTCTCAAGATCAGATCCAGATCAGATGGCCATAATTTAATCATCCAAAATCCATATCAATGGTCCATATTTAATCACCTTAAATTTCAAACCAATGGGACCAATTTCATAAAATTCTAAGCATTTTCAGATCAATTTTGATCATATGAAATTTCTACATGTAATTGATCCAATTAATCACATCAAATTCTCAAGATCAGATCCAGATCAGATGACCATAATTTAATCATCCAAAATTCATATCAATGGTCCATATTTAATCACCTTAAATTTCAAACCAATGGGACCAATTTCATAAAATTCTAAGCATTTTCAGATCAATTTTGATCATATGAAATTTCTACATGTAATTGATCCAATTAATCACATCAAATTCTCAAGATCAGATCCAGATTAGATGACCATAATTTAATCATCCAAAATCCATATCAATGGTCCATATTTAATCACCTTAAATTTCAAACCAAATGGATCAATTTCATAAAATTCGAAGTATTTTTAGATCAATTTTGATCACATGAAATTCCTACATGTAATTGATCCAATTAATCACATCAAATTCCCAAGATCAGATCTATATAAGATGACCATAATTTAATCATCCAAAATCCATATCAATGGTTCATATTTAATCACCTTAAATTTCAAACCAAATGGATCAATTTCATAAAATTCGAAGCATTTTTAGATCAATTTTGATCACATGAAATTCCTACATGTAATTGATCCAATTAATCATATCAAATTCCTAAGATCAGATCCAGATAAGATGACCATAATTTTAATCATCCAAAATCCATATCAATGGTCCATATTTAATCACCTTAAATTTCAAACTAATGGAACCAATTTCATAAAATTCTAAGTATTTTCAGATCAATTTTGATCACATGAAATTCCTACATATTTGGATCAATTTTATCCACATGAAATTTCAACACATTTGGGTCAATTTTAGCACATGAAATTTCAAATAAAGAACAAAGAAAACGATAAAGCAGAGTTTATCTATTTTTTCTGATTTCTCCTTCTCTTGATCTTCTTCTTCTTCTTCTTCTTCTTCTTTTTCTTCCTCTTATGTTCTTTCTTTTTCTCCCTTCAGCTCCTCTTCTCCCCTCCTTTTATTCTAGGATCTGCACTTCCTAGTTCACAATCCAAATATTTTTCTTAGAGAAATCGACTCCCTTCCTTGTTGAGCCTCTTGACACTTAGTCATACCTTAGTTTCCCTCTTTAGATTTTTCTTAATTCTCTTTCTTTATTTGAAACCATGACAACCAACTAAACTTTTTTTTCTTTATTGTTCTTTTTTTTTTCAACTCCCTTCTTCTTTTGTTATTTTATTTTATTTTATTTTATTTTTTTCTATCCAAAACCGACATTAAACTAGATGATTTCCTCCCCCTAATTTGATTATAGGATCTGCATCTCCTAGTTCACAATCCAAATCTTTTCCTTAGAGAAATCGACTCCCTTCCTTGTTGGGCCTCTTGACATTTAGTCATACCTTAGTTTTCCTCTTTAGATTTTTCTTAATTCTCTTTCTTTATTTGAAACCATGACAACCAACTAAATTTTTTTTTCTTTCTTTTTTAACTCCCTTCTTCTTTTGTTATTTTATTTTATTTCTTTTTCTATCCAAAACTGACATTAGATTAGATGATTTCCTCCCCTTAATTTGATTCTAGGATCTGCATCTCCTAGTTCACAATCCAAATCTTTTCCTTAGAGAAATCGACTCCTTTCCTTGTTGGGCCTCTTGACACTTAGTCATACCTTAGTTTCCCTCTTTAGATTTTTCTCAATTCTCTTTCTTGATTTAAAACCATGACAACCAACTAAACTTTCGTTTTTTTTTTGTTAAATCAACGTACCACCTCTTGTTTTTCTATTATCTTTTCGACACCTAGCTCATCTCTCCATTTTTTTGCTTTTTTTTTTTCTGTCCTCTTTTATTCTCTTGGAGATACCTAGTGCCTATGCAATCTTTCCTTAATTCATTCTCACCTCATGGTTTCCCTTACTATCTCATTGTTCCATGGTTAACACTACGATCTTCCAAATCAAACCGTGGCTAGCATGATATGTTATTTGCTTCTTCGTTTAACACCTCCAACTGATCCAACACATTAGGTAAATGTGATACCACCTACTTGCTAAAACAACCACATGCAAATTTCTCTCTTTTCTTAATATCTCATGTTGACACCTAGCCTCTCAAAGATCCCTTCTTGCTTAATGCATTTCCATGGCCAGCATTAACATGCCTTTTTGTTAAATTCCACCAATCGTAAAAATGGGGTGCTTACAGATGCCCCTCTTTAGCCAAGATTATTACCAATTGAAGGTATATGAGTGAGATTGCTTATTGGGCTGCACTTAGGGATATTTGTCCTAAACTGCCTACGTATTCTAAGGGTGTCCTAGAAATCAAGCCCAGAACGTAGTTCCACTGGCAAGAAGGTTTGCTCTTCTTGGAGAATTGATGACTGTTCTTCTTGTATGAAGCTAGGCTATGAATACAAGGCTCATTTGTAGGCTGGGAACCTCTTCTTGTTGAGGTGGAACTCATGATGCAAGGTACGTGCGGGCTTGGACCCGGCTTGATCCATTTGTAGGCTGATAAACCTCTTCTTGTACGAAGCTAGGTTGTGAATACAAGGCTCATTTGTAGGCTGGGAACCTCTTCTTGCTGAGGTGACTCATGATGCAAGATATGTGCGGGCTTGGACCCGGCTTGGTCTATTTGTAGGCTGGGAACCTCTTCTTGCTGAGGTGACTCATGATGCAAGGTATGTGCGGGCTTGGACCCGGGTTAATCCATTTGTAGGCTGATGAACCTCTTCTTGTATGAAGCTAGGCTGTGAATACAAGGCTCATTTGTAGGCTGGGAACCTCTTGAGGTGGAACTCAATGCAAGGTATGTGCGGGCTTGGACCCGGCTTGATACATTTGTAGGCTGATAAACCTCTTCTTGTATGGAGCTAGGCTGTGAATACAAGGCTGATTGGTAGGCTTGGAACCTCTTCTTGTATGAAGCTAGGCTGTGAATACAAGGTTGATTGCATGAGCTTGGGCTCGGCTTTGATTTGTCTGGATGGAAGACTTGATGTCTTTTCTTTGATTGAACTGAGGCTCTATTGATTGAAATTCTGAGATTGATTTTCTGAATAAGTTAGGGCTCTGCATTTGATTCACTTATCGGCTTGATCTTTGAATGAGTTAGGGCTCTACATTTGCTTCACTAATAGGCTGAGATTGACTTGAATTTTGGATGAGCTAGGGCTCTGCATTTGATTCCCTTGTGGGATGAGATTGACTTGATTTTTGAATGAGCTAGGGCTCTACGTTTGATTCACTAATAGGCTGAGATTGATTTGAACTTTGGATGAGCTAGGGCTCTGCATTTGATTCCCTTGTGGGCTGAGATTGACTTGATCTTTGAATGAGCTAGGGCTCTACATTAATAGGCTGAGATTGATTTGAATTTTGGATGAGCTAGGGCTCTGCATTTGATTCACTAATAATCTGAGATTGATTTGATCTTTGGATGAGCTAGGGAACTACATTTGATTCATTTATAGACTGAGATTGATTTGAACTTTGGATGAGCTAGGGCTCCACATTTGATTATGAAATGAGTAAGAACTCAGAATGTCACTTTTAGGGTGATGAATTTTCTATTGATTCTGAAATGAGCAAGAACTCAGAAGGTCACTTATAGGGTGAGGAATTTGCTATTGATTCTGAAATGAGCAAGAACTCAGAAGGTCACTTATAGGGTGATACTGAATGACTCATCTTGGCAGTTCCTACCAGCTTTGGACCTTCGGGATTGAAAATAAGAATATCCTTCTTGGAAGCTCTATGGCTATGAACCTTTAGGATGCTTGAAAGTGACCCATATAGGAAGGCTTTGTTGACTTTGAACCTTTAGGGTTGAAATCTGACCCATCTTGAAAATCTCTTGACTTTGAACCTATAGAGTGCTGGACATATTTGAAATGATGGTGAATTCCTTTGCAGTTTTCCAAGTTTTTTTTTTTTGCTCTTGCTTTATTGGTGAAGGCACAAAACATGACATCAATGGAAATGATGTCATGGACTTTGCTCGCATGATACCTAGATTTGAAATTTACCATTTATGACCTGGTACTGAAAGTTTGACTCAATTTCAGCACGGTAGGGATGACTTGGTTACTCCCTTTGAAGGGTTCCATGTAATTTAAAGGTGATGATTTTCTTTAGCCAACATTGGTGTTGTTGGATTTTGGATTGAAAGAAACTATAGCGAGGATTTTGGATAAGAATGAGGGGAGCTTGACAGTCTCTAACCAAAGTGATTTTATTGATTGACCTTGGTGTTAGACTGTCGAGGGGCATCTGATCAACTAAGTTCTTTGACTGTGCATTATGGTAGACCAAATTGGTAAAATAGCCAAGCGGCGATGAAATGTGACATGGGTTTTGCCCTTGATCTAGGCTCATGAAAAGCTCCAGGCTTTACAACATGGTTGTGCCAATTTTGAAAGATTAATGAATCATGGTCCCAAAGTAGGCACGAGGAGCTAAGGATTCGAAGTGTTCCTTCAGAGAATTTGGTAACCAACTCCTAACAGGTGAGCGACCACATTGGATTTTCTTCATCAATAGGATTGGGAGAACTGAGAAATTGGTAAAAACCAACTTGGACGGACCTACTTCTATTGACTAGGAAAGTCAGTGACTTCAGACTAGACAATGGATCCTAGATGTAATGCTCATGATCAAGTTCAATTCCTTTACATAGGGTATATCTTTGCCTAAGTGTCTACATGTTGTGACAGACCGTTTCTATAGTGTGCCAGGGGCAAGATAGAAGGAAACGGGAAATCTACCAGAGTTGGAACTAGGTTGAATCTTGATTGCATCCAAAATTGTCCATGCTTCCAAGGTCAAGGGAAGATTGACAGATTGATTGCAGAAAGTGACTTCTTAGATAAGCCCTTCTTGAATCTTGAAAAATGAGGGAACTGATGATTTGAATGAATTTGGCTCTATCCATAACCAGGCCATGAGAATTTGCTCTCTCCCTAACATGACCAAAGGATTTGAAGATAAAATTCTATTGAAAGACAATGCTATAGAGCCCAAAAGGCAAACAGACGATGGTTTGTTCAACTCCTTTGAGTATGATTCACTGGAGAGTAAGAGGAGTTCCTTTCCTTATGGAGGGTAGACGGGGTATGACACTTGTCTACATAAATCACTGGATTTTTCTATGAAGGGCCAAAGAGGGCAATGCTTTAGGGTTGCATCAGGTCGCCTATCCCCACTGAGATATTATGGTTGCCCATTGAGGTTTCTCGGGTTGCCTTTCCCTTGTTGAGGTTTCTTTTCTTCCCTTTATTTTTTTTTCTTCTTTTTGCAAACCCCATCTTGGGTTGAATAAAGAGTCCTGATATGGTGAGGATATTGCCAAAACTATGGTCCTATCCAATGGTCTGAAACCCTTAGGGGAAATCTGAACGGAATGACTTTCATGACAAATGGGTAGCCTTGCCCCACTGTTTAAGTTGACACCTACACGTATTGATTGGCGGACATCAATTTGAATCATCACTAAAAGCGAACTTAAGGAAATGCAGTCCCACACCAAAATATAAAATGGTGCCGAATTATGTTTTTCTTTCTTGGAGATGTTCAGATGGAACACGTGTCCCGACAAGCTATATCGAGATTCCAACAGTCACGATCATATCTGGGCCTGAAACCTTTAGGTTTGTTGACAAGTATTGATGTTGAAGGTCCAAGAGGACTGATGTGAAACTGTCCACATGGGTCTACCATTGGGAGAGTGTTTGGTTATTTATGTAGAATGGGTTTACCGAGAAGATCCCATTTTATTGGCTTGAGAAATGAAGGGCTTATAGGAACCTTGGGAAGCCGTCGGATGTTATGAACGACAGATGAGAGTTCCAGCCAGATTTATGAATTGTACATAAGATGATGACATGATCATGAGATACAATGCCATAAAAATTGATAATCAAAAGAAAGGCTTGTGATAGAGACTCCTTGGAAGGCCGTCAGATTGATAGACGGGAGAGAGAGTCTAATGCCGATGAGAAATCTTTCTCTGATGATGAAGAAGTGATGAGATCGTCTCTTGTAAAGGCGGGATGTAATTGGCCAAAATCAAAAGTCCGGTCCAACATGCTGTGAATCTTGAAGAACGATCGAATTTGCTATCAGGCTTTGATTGGAACTACCAATCTTCTTGAAGTGAAAGGGACAATTGGCCTACTGTCGAGCTCCAATGCCATTCAACATCTTGCTATTTAATTTTCTTCTCTTTTTTTTTTTTTTTTTGATGTGGAGGCCACATAATGCAGTGCTTCACTTGATCGCAAAGTTGCAGCATTACTTTCAATATTGGATTTGAATCTTCTTCTTCCAAACATTTCCAATCAGATAGGAAATCTTTGCTCCAGTTAGTACTCTGATTTTCTATAAACTTTATGAGCATTTGTGACTGCTCATCTAGATCTGATTTTATCTGAATGGTGAATCTGTATGCTGTCCTCTGGAAGTTAATCATCACCTTCTATCTGATGTGACTGCCTCCCATTATTGATGTAGATAAAACATAGGCTTGAATTTTTTTTTTTTTTCTTTTCTTTGTGTATTCCAATGACCTCATTCTTTGATTTTGGGATTGGTCATTCATCATGTATCTCTTGCTTGCAGATGGTGTACTTTGTAAGAACTTTGGTATTTCCATCTTTTTGGTAGCACATCTGTCGTCCACTCATTTGTACTGATCGGCTGACCTGTTGATATGATCTGTTACTAACTAGTGCTTTCCTTGGAGTCCTTTCATTGGTAGAACAAATGGTAGCTTCTCCAATACATGTTTCTTGAGAGTACTCTTGTGTCTCCGATTGATCATTTAAAGCTTTCCCAGACAGGTTGGACCTTTCTTTCTCAAGAGACCGGGTGGCGTAGAAGTTCAAGAGACGGCTCATCGTTTCGGTCACCTTCAGAGTCAGAATTGACTGTGCATGTAGAATAGGAGGATGTATGAAACTGGGAGAAAATGTATGGAAGAGACAAGGCACAGAGTTTGAAATCCCAAACGGGATGATTTCTTTTACTTGCATGGCGGATTGGACTGGACTTGTCAACAAGCATATCAATTTTGGACCCAAACATGGATGACCTATCGAATATCGATAATAGAAAGTTGAAACAACTAGTTCGTCCAAGCGGCTCCAGTTGGGCATAACGCCTTCGACAACCACCTTCAGTCGATGTGGGAATAAATCTTCCTTCAGACCTCTAACAGTAAGACTCATCATGCCCCTCTATCAATAGATGCAAGATACCTACCTTTTAGGGTTCCATACATCTTAACATGTTTTTGTTTTTTTTGGATTCATTCATAACCGGACTATTGCTTTTTAAGCTCAAGGTTACTCTGGTTCATGCCCCAGTTTGGGGTTCAATGGATTCATCAATGGACCACTTCTAGCTGTGTTCAAAATCATTTTGGCTTATGCCCCAGCTTGGGGATCAAGTGGTATCGCCATTGCAATACACCATTTTGAGTCCAAAATTAGACTAGTTTATGCCTCGGCTTGGGAGTTCAATGGATTTCTTCATTAAACCACTCTCAATTTGGGTCCAAGGTTAATTTGGTTCATGCCCCAGTTTAGGGCATAATGGCTTTCCTCATTAGACCGCACTCAATTTGGGTCCAAGGTCAATCTGGTTCATGACCAGCTTACGGTTAAATGGCTTTCCTCATTGGACCGCATACAATTTGGGTCCAAGGTCAATCCGATTCATGCCCTAGTTCAGGGGTCATTGGCTTTCTTCATTGGACTGCACTCAATTTGGATCCAAGTTCAATTTGGTTCATGCCCCAGTTTATGGGTTAAGGATTTCATCATTGGACCATTCCCTAGCCGTGATTCTGGTTTCTTATCCTAGCCTGGGGCATATCGGATCTCATCTTTGGTCTACCCTACTGCTTGAAAAAATTCTATTCCCTCTCTTTGAACAATGAGAATTATGAGGGCAACTCTTTGGATTCTGGCATTTCCTTGGCCAATGGGGCAGAAATGCCTGTGATGGGATAGCACTATCATAGCTGAAGTTTCATGGTCTCCTGATGACTCCAAAATCTAGAATTGATCTTTACTGACAGGCAATGAGGAATGCTTCTCATTCGTCATTCCTGATGAGCGATACTAACTTGTAGCATTAGGCTATGATGGACATGAATTGGGCTCTAATTGACAGAGCCAAAGATTGATTTTGAATCGGTCTCCGATTGATAGAGACAATATTAACTTTGAATTGGTCTCTGATTGATAGAGACAGAGTTGACTTTGAATTGGTCTCTGATTGATAGAGATCAAGATTGACTTTGAATTGGTCTCTGATTGATATAGATCAAGATTAATAGAGATCAAGATTGACTTTGAATTGGTCTCTGATTGATAGATATCAAGATTGACTTTGAGTTGGTCTCTGATTGATAGAGATCAATATTGATTTTGAGTTGGTCTCTGATTGATAGAGATCAAAATTGACTTTGAATTGGTCTCTGATTGATAGAGATCAAGATTGACTTTGAATTGGTCTCTGATTGATAGAGATCAAGATTGACTTTGAATTGGTCTCTGATTCATAGAGATCAAGATTGACTTTGAATTGGTCTCTGATTGATAGAGAACAAGATTGACTTTGAATTGGTCTCTGATTCATAGAGATCAAGATTGATTTTGAATTGGTCTCTGATTGATAGAGATCAAGATTGACTTTGAATTGATCTATGATTGATAGAGATCAAGATTGACTTTGAATTGATCTCTGATTGATAGAGATCAAGATTGACAGTCATGGACTGGGCTCTAGTTGCTAGAGGCAAGGATTACTTGAGTTGGGCTCCGATTGATAGAGGCCAAGGATGACAATCATGGATTGCTAGAGATGATGGATTGATTGAGTTGAAATGATTGAAATTCTTTTCGATTCCTTCATGAAATGGATCATGGGCCAGAGGTAATAGTTGAACAGGCCTAGAGGCTAACTCATGCTCACATTGGGTTCATATAAATCGGAACCTGAACTGGAGTTGACGGTTGGACAAGCCTAGGGACTAATTAAATTCAAATGAATGGAACTCTTTTTAGTTCCAACATGAATCAAAACTTGAACCACAGGTGTCGGTTGGATAAGCCTAGTGGCTAAATGAATTCAGATGAATGGAACTCTTCTTGGTTCCAACATGAATCAGAACTTAAACCAAAGTTGATGATTGGACAGGCCTAGTGGCTAAATGAATTCAGATGAATGGAACTCTTCTTGGTTCCAACATGAATCAGAACCCTAACCAAAGTTGATGGTTGGATAAGCCTAGTGGCTGATTGAATTCAGATGAATGGAACTTTTCCTAATTCCGTCATGAATCAAAACCTAAACCAAAATTACTGGTTGGACAGGTCTAGTGGCTAAATGAATTCAGATGAATGGAACTCCTCTTAGTTCCAACATGAATCAGAACCCTAACCAAAGTTGATGGTTGGATAAGCCTAGTGGCTAATTGAATTCAGATGAATGGAATTTTTCCTAGTTTCGACATGAATCAGAACCTAAACAGGAGGTGAAGGGTGAAAAAGCCTAGGGGCCGAATGCCTTCTTCATTTTAGCATGATCTGGGAGTGATGATTGAACCTGCCTAAAGGTTAAACCCTTCTTTAATTCTGAGATGAACCAGAAATGGTGGTTGAATCTAGGGCTGAATATTTTTTTGATTCTGAGATGAACTGGATGTGATTGAATCTGCCTAGAGGCTGAATCTTTCCTTAATTCTGGATGAACCAAAATGATGATTGGACCTGCCCAGGGGCTGAATCTTTCCTTCAGTTCTGAGATGAACCAGAAATGGTGGTTGGACCTGCCTAGGGGCTGAATATTTTCTTAATTCAAAGGTGAATAGGGAACAATGATTGGATTTGCCTAGGTTCTGAATCTTTTCTTAATTCAAAGGTGAATCGAGAACTATGATTGGATTTGCCTAAGGGCTGAATCTTTCCTTAATTCTGAGATGAATTGAGAATAGTTATTAGATTTTCCTAGGGGCTGAATCATTCCTTAATTCAGAGATGAATCGAGAACTATGATTGGATTTACCTAGGGACTGAATCTTTCCTTAATTCAAAGGTGAATAGGGAACAATAATTGGATTTACCTAGGGGCTAAATCTTTCCTTAATTCAGAGATGAATTGAGAACAGTGATTGGATTTGCCTAGGGGCTGAATCTTTCCTTAATTCAGAGGTGAATCAAGAACTATGATTGGATTTACCTAGGAGCTGAATCTTTTTCTTAATTTAGAGATGAATCAGAAACTATGATTGGATTTGCCTATGGGCTGGATCTTTCCTTAATTCAAAGATATATTGAGAACTATGATTGGATTTGCCTAGGGGCTGAATCTTTCCTTCTTTCTTACAAAATTTGATGTTCAATCAAGATCTAGATTCATGACCTCCATTGAGTCATTTAGAAAGATAATATGGATGAATCTTAAGGTGGGAGATCAAGACAATTCCCTAATTGTAGGGGCCTCTCACCCTAAAAGGGTGGATATGGTTGTAGTTTGATTTTCTTTTCCAAAGGCATTGAAATCCAATGGGGAAATATCAAGATTCTAAACATCTAAGGGAGTAGAAGAAATCACATGCACAATCAAGGATGACTCAACCAAACAAGAGTTAGCTGCCTCATAAGGGCGGTTGGGTAAACATTATCCAAGTCAATTTAATTGAATTTGATTAAGCCATGTGTTCAGTCTGGGGACCTCATGATTCCAAAATGGATAATCAGTGGTACCAAGGTCTGGCCAATTGGATTACCGAATTCGATGAAATTGAAATGGATATATTAATCCGTCGTCCTTATTAGGGATGATTAGCAAAAGCGGTTCATAGATGAACAAACTAGCAAATTTCTTCTTGACCATGGTATCTATGTCTTGACAGGGATTTTCTGTTCGTTTTTCAAAATCGACGTGTTAACAATGAGAGATTCGACACATCGAGCTTACTTAATGGAGGGTGTATAGTGAACATCTACTATGATGTAGAACAGGTGTATACACACCTCATACTCCCAATGGGTGAGAGTTCAAGATGCTCATCGTGTAGATTCTAACATGTTGACCTGTCGAGGACAAAAACGGGCAGAACTTCAACGTCTCGGACATGGATGTCATGGTTAAGCAGACTTTACTGGGTCGGTTCAGGGATGAACCAAAAATAACAAACAATAGGCTACAATCTGGGTTAGGACAGAAAATGCCACCTTGATAAGGATGGGGTAACCTATCACCGAATGCTCGATGAATAATGGGCCCCCAATCCCTTTATATACTATGTTGCAAGGATCCAAGCGACGTGGAGTAGCATAACGCATTCCCAGGCGGACCCAAGAAACGCTCGTTAGAGGCTGCTCGCCGGTCGTGGTCTCACAAAGTACAGGCCAAGGCTGTGTGTTTCGCCTAGCGGGCTGCCCCATATGCATGGGACCTGGTTCGGCTACTCGCACGAATGTGTGACTGAACCCATTTCCCCCCAAAGTAATATTATACAAGCATAAATATAATATCCTAAAATCTAGCATCCAATTCACACAAGAAAAGTTTTCATTTAGGAGTTTGACGTTTATTTCCCCAATGGAGTCGCCACTGTGAGGACAAAGATGAAATTCTTTAGAAGTCGCCACCTAGATTTAGGTCTAGGACCTTAGAAATGTGAAATCTCACCCAAGGTAAGACTTCGATTGACTCATGACCCTTAGATTGGAATTCTGGTCCATCAGAGATTGGGTAAGCGTCAGGTTACGGTTATGGGAAGGGGTTAGGCACCCAAACCGTGCGATCGAAATCGGTCTCCTATACCTTTCCTATGCTAGACTCATATTTGTTAAGTCAAATCGAACCAAGTGGTTTGATATCATTGAACCCAATCTGTATCCATCAGATTACCTACGTATTACGGAATTATTCTAAAAAATCAGGTTCACCATCGTAGTTCAGGTGTGATTAAAGTTTATGGCTGTGATTTATGCTTGTGCATGATTAAGTTTATTGTTCAAGTTAAAATTTATGCTTGAAAGGTTGAGAAATCCTATGGATTAGGATCTGGATAGTCCATGTGGACCGATAGATAGTCCTAGTGGATCTAAGAATGGATAACCCTTTCTGGGTCAAAATATGGATAACCTATTCTGGGTTGGAATAAGGATAACCCTATCTGGGTTGGAATATGGATAACCCTATTTGGGTCAAAATTGGGGTGGATATCCTAGTGGATCTATGGATAGTCCAAGTGGACTAAGGTGTGGATAACCGTTTTTGAGTTGGAATATGGATAACCCTTTTTGGGTTGGAATATGGATAACCCTTTATGGATTGGAATATGGATAATCCTTTATGGGTTGGAATATGGATAACCCTATCTGGATTGAAATGTGGATAACCCTATCTGGGTTGGAATGTGGATAAATATCCTAGTGGATCTATAAATAGTCCGAGTGGACTAAGGTTTGGATAACCCTTTCTGGGTTGGAATATGGATATCCTAGTGGATCTATGGATAGTCCGAGTGGACTAAGGTTTGGATAATCCTTTCTGGGTTGGAAATGGATATCCTAGTGGATCTATGGATAGTCCGAGTGGACTAAGGTGTGGATCCGAATTTGGGTTTCTCCCAAATGGCCTACGTATCCTAGGGTTTACCCTAGGAATTAGAATCCACGTAGTTCGAACTGATGGGTAGATATCCTAGTGGATCTATGGATAGTCCGAGTGGACTAAGGTGTGGATCCGAATTTGTGATTCTCCCAAATTGCCTACGTATCCTAAGGTTTGCCCTAGGAATCAGAATCCGCGTAGTTCGGGAATGGATAACCTTTTCTAGGTTGGAATTTAGAACCTATTCTAGGTTTAGGGTTGAGAACCTATTTTAGGTTTAGGGTTGAGAACCTGTTCTAGGTTTAGGGTTTGTCGAGGGGTAAAATTGTCCTAAATCACCCTTTTCATCCTGAATTCTAATTTTAAAAAGTTTGGCAAGGCATTCTCTTTCTTTATTAAGATTTTTATCATTCCCATTATGTCCTTCCCAAGAATGTAGGTGCCTAAATGCACGTCCCCACACCTAGATTGTCTTCTAGAAGTGTGCATATATGGCAGTTCAACTAGGGTGTTGCATAAAATAAGTTATTGCCAAAAATAGAATATTCTATCTAAATATGGCACATAAAACATTTATGGTAAGAAATTCACATACAGTAAGATTGTTAAAAATCTTTCAAATATGACATGTATTGCAAATAAGGCAAAAGCCTATATGACATGATCTAGTATGCTATCTTCTAAGCATGGCAAGACCCTAATTGCTATTTTCTTTCTATTTTTAGGGTTTTCTACCCTAATTGCTATTTTCTTTCTATTTTAGGGTTTTCTATCCTAATTGCTGTATTCTTTCTATTTTAGGGTTTTCTATCCTAATTGCTGTTTTTCAATTTATCTCTTTTCAAGACGAATATGATGAATGAAAATATTTCAACGATAGCAGTGGTAGTAATACAAACATAGCAGTAAGCATCCAAACATGACAGTAATCATCTAAATATGACAGTAAGCATGTGGCAGACAAATATGGCAATAAGTATGTGTAGCATTTCAAAACAACAAGAATCATGCAAGCATCAAGATGGTGGACATATCAACATGGAATCCAATGGTTCAGATTTAATGTCATCACATAATCAGAAATCAATTGATCATCTAGTGGATCAAATTTATCAATCAATGGCTCAAGATCAAAGGCCATAATTAAATCATGTGAAAATAAAAATCAAATGCCCATATACAAATTTGCATTAAAAAGTTTCAAATCAATGGTCACAATTAATCACATCAAACTCCCAAGATCAGATCCAGATAAGATGGCCATAATTTAATCATCCAAAATCCATATCAATGGTCCATATTTAATCACCTTAAATTTCAAACCAATGGGATCAATTTCGTAAAATTCTAAGCATTTTCGATCAATTTTGACCAGATGAAATTCCTACATGTAATTGATCCAATTAATCTCAAATTCTCAAGATCAGATCCAGATCAGATGGCCATAATTTAATCATCCAAAATCCATATCAATGGTCCATATTTAATCACCTTAAATTTCAAACCAATGAGACCAATTTCATAAAATTCTAAGCATTTTCAGATCAATTTTGATCATATGAAATTCCTACATGTAATTGATCCAATTAATCACATCAAATTCTCAAGATCAGATCCAGATTAGATGACCATAATTTAATCATCTAAAATTCATATCAATGATCCATATTTAATCACCTTAAATTTCAAACCAAATGGATCAATTTCATAAAATTCTAAGCATTTTTAGATCAATTTTGATCACATGAAATTCCTACATGTAATTGATCCAATTAATCACATCAAATTCCCAAGATCAGATCTAGATAAGATGGCCATAATTTAATCATCCAAAATCCATATCAATGGTTCATATTTAATCACCTTAAATTTCAAACCAAATGGATCAATTTCATAAAATTCGAAGCATTTTTAGATCAATTTTGATCACATGAAATTCCTACATGTAATTGATCCAATTAATCACATCAAATTCCTAAGATCAGATCCAGATAAGATGACCATAATTTTAATCATCCAAAATCCATATCAATGGTCCATATTTAATCATCTTAAATTTCAAACTAATGGGACCAATTTCATAAAATTCTAAGCATTTTCAGATCAATTTTGATCACATGAAATTCCTACATATTTGGATCAATTTTATCTACATGAAATTTCAATACATTTGGGTCAATTTTAGCACATGAAATTTCAAATAAAGAACAAAGAAAACGATAAAGCAAAGTTTACCTATTTTTTCTGATTTCTCCTTCTCTTGATCTTCTTCTTCTTCTTCTTCTTCTTTTTCTTCCTCTTATGTTCTTTTTTTTCTCCCTTCAGCTCCTCTTCTCCCCTCCTTTTATTCTAGGATCTGCACCTTCTAGTTCACAATCCAAATATTTTTCTTAGAGAAATCGACTCCCTTCCTTGTTGAGCCTCTTGACACTTAGTCATACCTTAGTTTCCCTCTTTAGATTTTTCTTAATTCTCTTTCTTTTATTTGAAACCATGACAACCAACTAAACTTTTTTTTTCTTTATTCTCCTTTTTTTTTTCAACTCCCTTCTTCTTTTGTTATTTTTTTTTTTTATATTTTATTTTCTATCCAAAATCGACATTAGACTAGATGATTTCCTCCCTCTAATTTGATTCTAGGATCTGCATCTCCTAGTTCACAATCCAAATCTTTTCCTTAGAGAAATCGACTCCCTTCCTTGTTGGGCCTCTTGACATTTAGTCATACCTTAGTTTTCCTCTTTAGATTTTTCTTAATTCTCTTTCTTTATTTGAAAGCATGACAACCAATTAAATTTTTTTTTCTTTACTCTCATTTTCTTTCTTTTTAACTCCCTTCTTCTTTTGTTATTTTATTTTATTTATTTTTCTATCCAAAATCGACATTAGATTAGATGATTTCCTCCCCTTAATTTGATTATAGGATCTGCATCTCCTAGTTCACAATCCAAATCTTTTCCTTAGAGAAATCGACTCCTTTCCTTGTTGGGCCTCTTGACACTTAGTCATACCTTAGTTTCCCTCTTTAGATTTTTCTCAATTCTCTTTCTTGATTTAAAAACATGACAACCAACTAAACTTTCATTTTTTTTAGTTAAATCAACGTACCACCTCTTGCTTTTCTATTATCTTTTCGACACCTAGCTCATCTCTCCATTTTTTTGCTTTTTTTTTTCTTTCCTCTTTTATTCTCTTGGAGATACCTAGTGCCTATGCAATCTTTCCTTAATTCATTCTCACATCATGTTTCCCCTTACTATCTCATTGTTCCATGGTTAGCACTACGATCTTCCAAATCAAACCGTGGCTAGCATGATATGTTATTTGCTTCTTCGTTTAACACCTCCAATCGATCCAACACATTAGGTAAATGTGACACCACCTACTTGCTAAAACAACCACATGCAAATTTCTCTCTTTTCTTAATATCTCATGTTGACACCTAGCCTCTCAAAGATCCCTTCTTGCTTAATGCATTCCCATGGCCAGCATTAACATGCCTTTTTGTTAAATTCCACCAATCGCAAAAATGGGGTGCTTATACATTGCTGAGGAAGAAGTACCGAGGTGGTCACACGTTGAGCACGTAACCCGAGCCCATTCGACCGATGTGGGCACTGCGGCCAATACACATCGGTCATTGCTGAGGAAGAAGTGCCGAGGCGATCACATGCTGACTCGTGATCCGAGCCCATTCGACCGATTTGGGCACTGCGGCCAATACACATCGGTTATTGCTGAGGACGAAGTGCCGGGGGGGTCACACGTTGAACACGTGATCTTAGCCCATTCGACCGATGTGGACATTGCGGCCAATACACATCGGTCATTGCTAAGGACGAAGTGTCGAGGCGATCACACGCTGAGCAAGTGATACGAGCCCATTCGACCGATGTGGGCACTGCGGCCAATACACATCGGTCATTGCCGAGGAAGTAGTGCCGAGGCCGTCACGGGATTCTCACGTGATCCGAGCCAATTCGACCAATATGGGCATTGCGACTAATACACATCGGTCATTGCTGAGGACAAAATGCCGAGGCCGTCATGGGATTCTCACGTGATCCGAGCCAATTCGACTAATGTGGGCACTATGGCCAATACACATCGGTCATTGCTGAGGAAGAAGTGCCGAGGCCGTCACGGGATTCTCACGTGACCCGAGCCAATTCGACTGATGTGGGCATTGTGGCCAATACACATCGGTCATTGCTGAGGAAGAAGTGCCAAGGCCGTCACGGAATTCTCACGTGATCCGAGCCAATTCGACCGATGTGGGCACTGCGGCCAATACACATCGGTCTGATCTGTCAGAGGAAGTTCGAGGCCGTCGCGAACTGCTTGTCTGAATGAAAGTCTGAAAGAATGCTCTTGGATCCGGTTTTGGATCCGGGTCAGTCATGGATACCGCAAGGCGGGACCTGTTCAACGGACCCGCTACATTTTGTCGGTAATAAATGCATCGACCGGTGACACAGAATTTTGCTCCCACGTGGATGTGGGCAGGCATGGAGCCTTATAAAAGGGGCGGTGGGGTATGGAGGCCCCTCACTCTGAAATCACTGTTTTAATTGCTTACATTGGTTTTGCCTCTACAGATCGGTACCTTCTTGGCACCTCGGCTCGGACATCTTGCAGCGGCTCGGTTCTTTGACGTCGGTGCTACCTTATATCAGTAATCAGTAAGTATTCTTTTATTTTAAGTCTTGAAATATGGCTGACGAGGGTAGGGACACCGAAGTGGAAATAGACATAGAGGGTGCGGGGACATCTTCCAGCAGCAACAGCAGCAGCAGCAGCTCATCCTCTTCTGGCAGTGGGACGACCTTGGGCACGTCCTCGCCTAGTGGATCCGTGGATCGAGTATCCGAGGGTGGCCCCGAGGTGGAGTTGGTCACCGAGGAGGAGGTCGAAGTGGGGCCGCCAGGACCGACCGCTGGACCCTCGCGACATGATCTCTTGGTGGGTGTTTCCACACACGAGGTTGGCTCCGAGGTTTTGATCCAGACTCGGGAGGAGGCCAAGGCTCCCCCAGAGTTTGATGCTCGCAGTGAGGTTTGCCTTTTGACCAAGGCCGAGTTCGCCAGTCTCCGGGAACGGTACCAGATTCCGGATGATGTGGATATCAAAATGCCCACTAAGGGGGAGCGCTGCTGGAGCCGGAGGTCGGAACTGTGCATCAACCTCGAGATATTTAAGGCCGACTTCCGAGTTCCGGTTATGAAGTTGGTGGTCGAGATCTTACAATACTACCAAGTTCTTCTATCCAACTGATGCCGAACTCTTGGAAGAACTTGATAGCGTTCGTTATTTACTTCCGGAGGTTAGGGCACGTACCGACCCTGAACATGTTCCGTCATATGTTCACCTTCAACGACTACTGTAGGACGGGGTGATACTATTTTGCCAAGAGTCCTAACTTTAGCGACCTCTTAGCTGAAAAGCCGACCTCCATCAAACTATGGAAGAAAAAATTCTTCTACATCCGAGGTGATGATGTGCTACTGAGGAATGTGTGGAAGAAGTTGGATGCCGAGACACTCAACACAGATGTCCCCATATTGCCCGAGGAGTCTGAGATGTTGCGTCTTGCTCGGCATTCCGAGGGGGCTCCCGTTGGCGTGGCCGAGTTGAAGGACCCCCTCGTTTTGGCTGAGAATCGTCTGTGTGAGTATCATTTTGGTATAGAGCTGGCCGACATCATCATACTAACTGGGCTGATTCTTTTGTTGTTTTTTGCAGTGAAGCTAAACAAGACTTATCTAATGGAGCTGAAGAAGAAGGATGTGGCTCGGAAGGAGGCCGCGGCAAAGATGGCTCAGGAGGAGTGGGTCATGAAGGCGTCGACGGATCCGATCGGTGCCGAGACTGATTTCACGAAAAGGCCACCGAAGAGGACACGTAAATTCTCGCCTAATACTGCCTTGGCCAAGGCCGCACGTGTCTATGCGATGCCACTAACCCCGCGATACCGTGTGCTTGATTTTTCAGGAATGGGGAGTACCGCGGCTGGGCCGGAGGCAGTTCTTGCTCTTGGAGAGGTAGCGGGAGGTAGCGCGGGCAGACAACCTACCTCGATACGGGTTCAGACGTCCCCGGTTCCCCCACAAGAGAGGCCACACGAGAGGCCGAGGGTAATTCAGGGGCAGGGGGAGTCCCTAGTGAGTTTGGATGACTCCCCCTGATGGGTCCCCGTCCGTGGGACCGCACTGGTGACGAGCGCGCTTTCTGCCCGGACTGGGCGCTGACAGAGGAGGATACGGCCATGGGCGACATCTGCACCGCAAGAGAGCTGATGAACGGGGCCATCTTGCCCCGGGATCGGTCACTAGTGCGGGGGCTTCCAATGCCTTCGCTTATCTCTCGGGGTGCATACTCTGGGTGCATCGGTAAGTAATCAGGGCACGGTGGTGCCGCCCTCTTCATTCTAACTTGTTCTTGATTTTCTTCTAACTGCTCTTCGTGTTGTGGTGTAGCTCGGTGTATACACGGAGACCTTGAAGGAGCGTGTCGAGGACATGGCCCGGGACCTGGCCGAAACAGACAGTAAACTGCATACGGTCGAGGAAGAGCGGGACCATGCCCGAACGCAATTTCGGTACAAGGAGCGACAGGTGGCGGCTATTTCTACCAAGGTGACCTGCCTCCAGAGAGAGCTTGCCCAGGTACGCGAGCATAAGCGCCGTTTTGAGGAGGATGACAAGGCCAGGGAGGATTGGGTCGGCCAATTGAAGTCGGCCCTGGAGCGCGCGAGAGATCATAGGACCAAGTTCAAGGCAGCCAATTTGAAGACGCGCTCTCTCGCCGCTGGGGCGGTACGGCTATACCAGAAGTCCAAGGACTTCAAGGAACTGGTGGGGCGCTGCTCTCTTGTGAGCTTCTCCGAGGGGGCACAGGCCTTGAAGGAGTTTGTGGAGGAGAAGGTGCCTGGTATTGACTACATCAGAGCCGAATGCCTCGCCCCTGTTGATGAGGAAGTTGAGATCCCCGATGTAGATGACACCGAAATGCTTCGGAGGTTAGAAACGGTGTTCGAGGGTGAGGAACCTCCGGCTTCTCCGGACCTAGAGGAGATTCCTACGACCCCTCAGGATGGCACGGTCTTGCCGACAGGCCCAACCCCAACTCCTGTCTTTGTTCTTCAGGTCGGCGCAGATGAAGCGGGGTGCAGTGGTACAGACCCTCCTGCCGACAATATTTGTGATTTTACTCGCACTGAAGTGAACCCCCCAGAGGATAATACTTAGTTAGGTTTTTTTTGTTGTTGCACCGATGTGCCAAATATCCGCCTCTTTTGGCGCTCATGTAAACTTACCATCAGAATCAATGAAAAACACCTTTGACTTGAACTGTCTAGATACTTTTTTTTTTTTTTTGGAAAAAGGTCTCGTGTGAATTGAACCATTCCCTCGGTACGGACCGTGTCTGCCCTCCTCGGCCCAATGCGTTCCACACTTGGTGGATTCTTTGGGCCGAATGGCTTTTACATCGGCGCAAAGCCGGGACGAATTTTGTGTCGGCACAGGGCCGTGTCTACCCTCCTCGGTCCAATGCGTTCCACACTTGGTGAACTCTTTGGGCCGAATGGGTCTCACCGCAACGCGGAGCCGGGACGAATTTTGTGTCGGCACAGGGCCGTGTCTACCCTCCTCGGCCAAATGTGTTCCACACTTGGTGAACTCTTTGGGCCGAATGGCTTTTATATCGGTGCGAAGCCGGGACAAATTTTGTGTCGGCACAGGACCGTGTCTACCCTCCTCGAATGCGTTCCACACTTGGTGAACTCTTTGGACCGAATGGCTTTTACATCGGCGTGGAGCCGGGACGAATTTTGTGTCGGCACAGGACCGTGTCTACCCTCCTCGGCCCAATGCGTTCCACACTTGGTGAACTCTTTGGGCCGAATGGGTCTCACCGCGGCACGGAGCCGGGACGAATTTTACGGCGGCACGGAGCCGTACGCTGTGGACATTGTCCTGTTCGTGACCTTATGGCCTATGGCGCTGGATGTAAGACCCGCACGCCACGAACCCGGCCTAACCTTACATTTCGTGTCGGGACCCGTCTACATATCATGGTCGAGCCAAGTTGACCAAATGTGTGAAGAAAAACCAAGACCCAATATGAAAATTTACCCAAAAACAGTCAAAATTAGGGTAGGGTCGCAGGTTTTAACAGGCAGGTCCGACCCTCCCATCGACCCTCACCATCAACCCTCAACCATGGGTCGCAGGGTCTATGAACTGTCCGACCCTCCCATCGACCCTCGGTATTCAGGAAAAACAGCACGAACCGAAAATTGAGAAACCTTCCTAATTTCAATTGGAACCTTTCCTAAACTCAATGAGACTTATTTTGGGAGGTTTTACTCTATAAATAGGACGTCCCTAAGCCTCTTTCACTCCTTTTACAACCCTAATTGGATTGAGAGAAAGAGAAGAAAAGGCTAAGGAAGAAGAAGAAGTTCAGAGATATCTTGGAAACTCAGACTACAGAAGGTATGAACCTTAATCCCCATCTGAATTGAAAGCTTAGAATGGTTTATGAAGAGGGTATGACTTAGAAGAAATCCAAATCATCCATCCATGATTTCGTTTCAATGGAAACCATAGAGGAGATCATTAAAACCATGTAGGTGAATAAAGTATAGTTCTAAACCATATAACATGTATAGAATGGATTGTGGAAGTAAGCCATGGGACCCAACCATGAAAGAGAGAACGAAATCTGATATTTTCGACTCAAACCATGGAGGGTCGCACCTAGGGTCGATGGCAGATCCGACCCTAGCATCGACCCTCAGTGTTCGGGAAGTTCAGATTAGGGGGAGGGTCGCACCCAGGGTCGATCATGACTCCGACCCTACCTCCGACCCTAGTTAACAGAATGGTTTTTAAATTCGAAATAAATTCTAATTAAATTTTATCGACTTTGTTAGGTCTTCTAGCAATATAATAACATTATAAAGGTGATTCTAAAGCTTGGAAGAGTATCTAATAGCAAGCTAAGGTGAGGGAACAAGACCTAAACTAATTGATTAATAACAAATTATTTTTATTTCTTGAGTCCAATACCATGATTGTGATATGCGTGTATGCTTGTAATGTGCATTCAACATGTCATCCAATATTTCTATTATTACTGTTCATGCATATTTAAATTTATTGATTATAACATGATGATGTTGATGATGGTAAGAATAGGCATGTGAATGTTTGTGTTTGGCTGGTGTACATGGTGCAGGTAGGGATGGTATCAATCAGTACTTCGATGCCGTTCTCATCGGGGTATATTGTGCCATGGACTACTCAAGTCTTGTGCACTAACATCGTCGTATCGCCATTACCTTAGCGGAACTAATATGTCGTAGAGCATCAGGGGGGACGTGGCATTGTGGTTCAGCCTGGTCACCAGACCCTAGCTCTATCTCTATGGATGTATTGAGGGATGCTGGGGTGAGGCATTGAATACATTGTTTGACATTAGGGTTGGTTAGTTGCGAGCCCAGTTTGCAAGCCCTCGCCAACAGGGGCTTACGTGTTGGTATGGGCAATCGATATAGCCATGCCGTTTTCATGGGGTGTATATTGTAAGACCCGCACTCCGTAAACCCGGTCTAAACCTTGGTTTTGATGTCGTGATAGGTCTTTCGATCATCACCGGGCCAGACGGGACGAGCGAATGACAATCAGGTATGAAATCAGACCAAAGACGATTGAATCAACATGATTTTATGTTGACCGATCGATGGTACCGGTCTTGGTACCGGTCGACCGGTCAGGTCTGCATAGCTAAGTGTGGAAATCTAAAAAATTTACTTCTGAGGGTCCCACTTTCTTGATTTCGAATCCTAAGACTTTCCTAATCCTAATAGGTTATTAAACCCTAATTCTAGCCTATAAATACACCCTTAATCCTCCTCAAATCCTTTCCATTGTCTCTAGCAAACCCTAGAGAAGAGAAAGAGGTTGGAAAGGAGAAGGAGCTAGGAAGAAGAAGAAATGCCGCCATTGCTGTTCGACGAAGCTCACTCTACGCCAGTCAACGGTAGGTGTTTTAACCATTCTTCTTACCTGTGACCCTAAGTTAGTTGTGTGGGTGGATCAATACCATGCAAAGTAGGTATTGATCTAAAACCCTATTTTGGCCAATAAACCCTAAGTTGCCATCAAACCCTAGATTCGAGTTTCGAGATGATATTCATCGAAACGAGACTTGAATGAGTTGGGGATAACTCTAACTCCAAGTTTAGACTTAGAATGGATAGGAGAAACCTTTGGAAATCCATGGAGGATGATCGACGGCAGTCGAAAAACCCATGTATGGTCTTCCGGAGACATACCGGTCGACTATACCGGTTGCACATAGTGCGACCGGTATGTTGCCACCGGTATCCCTTGGGAGGCTGGTCTGTGGGGACCGGCTAACCATACCGGTCGCCAGTCTTCCCCACAGAGCTGCGATCGGTACATGCCACCGGTCAGCACTGTGAGGGGTATTTTGTAACCATGTTAGTTTCCGACCAACATGAAACCCTAAGCAATATATTCTAATGAAACCTTAATAACATTGTAGGACTTTGTGACTTTCCGTTTGGATCTTGCGACGTGGAGCAAGCTAACAAATGAGCGTCAGGTAAGAGAATCTAACCTAAACCTAATACTTAATGGACAGTAAGTTGTTGTTAATTACCTGAATATCTATGATGTGATGTTTGTGCATATTCACATGCCATCCTTTACTTTCAGTTATTATTATTGTTCATGCATTGATAGGATGTGATTGTTAAGCATGTGATTGTTTTCGTTAGTGTGTGGAGTGGGGCATGGGCCTGGGATCGCTCCTCACACTAGTATCTTTTGTAGTATTCTGTCTTAACATGCTTGGTATGGGTGGGGCATCAGGGGAAGGTCGTGGTACGATGGTCTCCGATATTGATGTTGGCCTGGCCATGGTTATGTGGCATTGTGGTCTCCGAGGTCGACGCTGGCTTGTCCACGATGCTTTAGCTCTATATCTATGCCGTAGGGAGTTATGTTGGGATAGGGTCTACCTGTGTATTGTTTCTATCCTAGTGGGTTAGTTGTGGATAGGGCATCAGGGGAGGTGTGGGAATGCCTTAGCTCTATCTCTATGCCGTAGACGGCTGTGCTGGGATAGAGCATACATTGATGACATATATGATTGGTTAGTTGTGAGCCCAGTTTGTGAGCCCTGGCCAGTAGGGGCTTAGGTACTGGTATGGGTAGAGTATCAGGGGAGGTACGGGGGTATCTTAGTTCTATCTCTATTCCATGGTGGGTGCATGTGGGCCAATGGGGGTGTGATCCATGAGGTGCCACACACTCATGTATAGAGGTGCGGGGGCCACCAAACCTTTCTATAGCATATTGCAAACTTTAAACCAGACCACAACATAAAATGATTGTTACTCATGCATAATATTGGAAAACTGTTTGATTGTCTTACTGAGCTAAGTTGTGAGCTCACCCTTTGTATATATACATGTTTTAGATGTTGATGCAGGTTTCACTATGGATGACTACATGAATGCTCCGGCTTATGGTGGTGTTGCTGCGTTGGATGTACAGGCAGGAGAGGACGAGCATGACGCTTCATGCGAGTGCCCTTTCTGCGTGTACCTTTGATTGGTTTTATTTATTTATTTTCGTTATTTTTGATTGGATTAAAGAGATGTAATGATATTATATTATTTGTTTGGATTTGAATAATTTGGTATTTTATTTAAAGTTATCAATAGATTCTCAGTTCATTATATTTAAAAAACTTTCGCTGTACTATTATATTCTGATTGTGGTTATGTGTGAAGGTTTGTATGAGTGGACACAACCTATTCGAGATCCTGGTGTGAACCGTTGGTTCGATGACGGTTCACTCACACCATTTTGGTTGGATCAGAATTGGGGTGTGACAACTTGGTATCAGAGCTCTCGGGCTCTGTCCAACAAACCATATTGCACTTAACTAAGTCGATGAACTAAGTTAGGAAATATTAAAAATTTTATTACAGACACACCCTAAGCATTGTTTGATACCTGAGACCGATTAAGAAAGTGCATAATATACTGTATTAAATATGGAATTTTAATGATACCCATGCACTAGTTAGGAAAAACCATGAAAACTTTCATTAAATAAGAAAAGTGTAGCAAATGAAATAGTGCTACAGGGTACAGTCCACAAACCGGACAATTACCCTGTATTTTAAACCGTCTGAAGAATGAGAAATAAAAAGTAAATCATGGGGTGGGGGGTCTAGGAGGAATAGGGTCTGCTATATCATAATCTCGCTCGTAAGCGACCCTAAGCCAATGCACCTGGTCCTGAGTCCCCGTAGGCTATGAGCCAGACGTCCCAACTCCTGACCCATCTCTCGCTGAGACTCTAGGATGACCCTCTGGGTGTCCCTGATCTCAGTGAACATACTCAACACCGGGTCTGGGGAAGGATGAGACGGTCCGACGGTAGAGGTAGATGGTGGCGCTGCAGATGTAGGCTGTGGAGCTGGCGCTGGTACACCCTCGGTCCTCTCCTCGTCATCATCACGCTCAAGCTCGACTGCATAGGCCGCATTGGCTGCTGCTGCTGCTGTCGCCGCGGCTGCTACCCTCCCAAGTGGGCGAGGGTGAGCCTCCAACTCGTCATCGCTAACAGGCAGATCAACCATCTGCATCCTCTGAATGACATCCCAGTCTATGTCGGAGGTCATAGTATCCTCAACGGTCACCTCGCCTCTCATGCTCACGCCCAGACGACGTAGCAGGAAGGTAATGAGACGACCGTATGGAAGGTTACTGGCCTGATCGGCCAGGGTCGCCTGATGCATGGTCCTGATGATAAGGTAAGGGAGAGAGACCCGCTCCCCAGTGCAGACACAATAAGTAATGTACTGAGTGAGCTGGGATAACTCACTATAATGGCCGCTCTGGGGCACGATGTTGTGTTGAATGATGCGACTGTATACCCGAGGTACAGGTCTCAAGCTAGCCGCCTTCATGGGAGCTCCAGGGTTTTGTATCTGATCTGCTATCTCTCGGCTCAGATCCTCAGTCAGATAGCCCTTCGCTTTGGGAGGGTAATATACCAGGTCTCCATTATTTGGAACCCCTAGAAGGTCGGCCAGCTGGTGGGTGTTGAATGAAATGGGGACACCCCTGACATAGCTAGTGATGCGTAAATCTCTACCTTGGTTGGGATCGTTAACATCTCTGTGCAGCTCCAGGTTAGCATAAAAATGCTTAACCAGATTGAGACGGGTGGTATTGGTGTAGGATATTACCGGTACCCACCCGAGCGCGTTGAAAGCGGCTCACACGTCGAATCTCTCCAGCTGATCCAGGTTAACCCGACGTCCAGATTCAATGCTCTTATTGTCAAACCATGGGAATCGAGCCTGTGCTTCTATAGAATGAAACCCAGTGCTCGTCAAGTTGGGGAACTGGTGGCTGGGGAGCACGTGAGCTCGAGCCGTGAGGACGTTTCCCAAGAGCACATCGGGGAGCCATTTTAAACTGCAAAACAAAAGAAAACAAGATGAAAAGGTTAGAAATTGTCAAAATTTCGGCAGCATAACGACAGTAAATTGGGAAAAAGCCTCAAACTCACCCAAAAACATGGGGAGGAGGACTTTCGTAAACCCCGCACTCTTCAACAAACCAATCACAAGCATGTACAATAAGAAATTTCAAGAAATTTAAGAAAAATCAGAAATTTCGAATTTTTTAAAAAAACCTAGGTCAAAACATGTAAAAATTTGATTTTTATGAAAATCGTTTGGTGAAACCCCAAATTGATTGAGGGCTTTTGTTCTTGGGGGTCCCTAAACCCTTTCCAAGCCAAAGGAAAAGAGTTCCTACGGTTGAAACATCTCAATCAATGAAAAACCTAAAATTCTACATATAGACGATATGAAAAATATCTAAAAACATGAGAGAGAGGGAAGAGGCTTACCTGGAGACGATGTTCTACGCTTTGAACAGAAGAAATCGGCTTCAAAGGTCACCGGTCGGACTGTAGCAACTCGGAACCCAGAGAAGAATCGCCACCGGAGAGAAGGAAGAAAGAAAAAGTGAGAAAATTCTCACTTTTTCGCGATTTTAAAGCCAATTTTGGGCATACCGGTCGACGGTTTTGCCTATATCGGTCGACCGGTATCTCCCCAGGTGTGCAACCGCTATGTCTCGGTCAGAATTCTAATTCTGACCGGTCGACTATACCGGTCGCAACACTGTATACAGGGTGTCGACCGGTATGTTGCGACCGGTCAGCACCTGAGTAGCCAAAAAAATCTCAGAAATTTTTTAAAATTGTGAATTTAAATATGCCTTTTTGCGATTGTTTCGCCTTATATTGTTCAAGACTAACACCACTATTGCTTCATTCTCATGTGTTATGTCTTCTTCTCAGATTCAAACAGAATAGTCTGAGATGGTGGGCGGAAATGGTCGTAGGGGTCGGAAGCGTCACCAGGCTAGGATGCGCCTCGAGGAAGAAGAACAGGTTGAACAAGGCCATGTTAGAGAGCCAAGTCCAGAAGTGGAGGAGGAACAGGTCCAGAAGTACCGACAAATTTACCTGGCCCACCTCACAGGAATTCTGAGACCATCGTTACCAGCCTGGTCTCTTAGATGCAAGCTCAGCAGAAAGAATTCCTGAGCGAGATACTGAAGATGTTCAGGCCATCGGGTTCTGTTCCCACTGGAGGTACGCCTGAGTCTGGAGAGAAAAATACTTCACAGCCGATGCAGGGTAGCCCAAGGCCGATGGGCCAAGCACAAAATGTACCACCACCGCATCAGTTTTCGTCGCCTTCTGCGTACCTGGGAGCCTACCTGTATCCACCACCATGGTACGGAATGAACACTCAGGGACAACATGATCTGAGTAGAGCGGTGGATAGATTCCTGAAGTTGAAGCCTTCATCGTTCACCGGTAAGACAGGGAGACCATTGTGGCCAGCACAGTAGGTTGCAGAGATGGAGAAAAACTTCCGACTGATGATCTGTACAGAGGAGGAAAAGGTCTTATTTGCCACTCACATGCTGAAAGAAGACGATAAATTCCTACCTCCATATCTATCTCTGAGATGTTTGGATTTTTCAAAACTCGTGGAATTCTACATGGGCATATCTGGAGACTAAGCATACGCAAGTAGATTGGGAAGTGTTCAAGGGTGCCTTCTTCGATAAGTATTTTTCGAAGAGTTTCAGAGATCAGATGGAGAAGGAGTTCCTTAATTTGCAGCAGTCCCAGTTGACTGTGGATGTCTACCAGCAAAGGTACGAGGAGTTATTATTCTTCGCACCGGCAAGTATGCAAGAGGAAGAGACCAAGACACGTAGGTTCACCATGGGACTATGTGGAAGCATCAGAGAGCACATCTTGGGTCTGGACAAGAAGATCTATAATGAGGCTGTGCAGGTTGCGAGGGTGATAGAGTCCAGTCAGAGGGACAGCTTCTTCGCTCAGAACAGGGGAGTGAAGAGACCCGCTATTGAGAGTTCGGGTGGCGGTAACAATAGACCCTTCCGCCCATACAGGGCTCAAACCACTGCAGTGCCTGCAAGGAACAATGCGGCACCACCTGTGCCACAAAATGCCGGATTCAACCCGAATATCAAATGTTTCAACTGTCAGCAAGTGGGTCATATTGCAAGGACCTGCACTCTACCTAAGAAGCAACCTCCCCAGCAAGGAAGAGTTTATGCGGTCACCACTGAAGAGGTAGCTGCATCACCTGATGTGGTCACTGGTATGACTCTATCCCTTACTATTTGGCTTACTAATTTTCATTGTGTGTATGCGCATGTAGAACTAAGGGATAATAAAAATTCTAGGAATTGTAAATGTAGCTGGTATACCTGCCAGAGTACTATTTGACTCTGGGGCCACACACTCCTTTGTTTCTATTTCTTTTGGGAAGCGAATGGAGTTACCAATCAAGCACTTGAACCCAAGCTTGATAGTTCGCTCTCCACTAGGAGTCGAAGTGGCTTTGACCGAATATTATGGACCATGTACTGTATGTATTGAGGGCCGAGACTTAGAAGCAAGCCTAGTACCACTCGAGATGGCAGACTTTGATGTCATTTTGGGAATGGATTGGCTAGACCATCATTCGGCCGTCCTATTATGTGGTGAAAGGAATCTGGTACTTACTGACAAAAAGGGAAGGGAATATAGCTTTATTGGGATCAGGCTATCTAAGAAGCGGAAGCTGATTCTCTTCGCCCTAAAAGCTAAGAGATGCTTAGAGAAGGGGGGAGTGGGGTACCTAGTATCGATAGTTGATATCACGGCAGAGTCACACAAGATGGAAGATATAGATGTGGTTCGAGAGTTCCTAGATGTATTTCCAGAGGAGCTTCCAGGTCTACCGTCGGACAGGGCTACAGAGTTTGTAATAGACCTTATGCTAGTTTCGGCGTCGGTGTCCAAAGCACCATACAGGATGGCCCCTACCGAGTTAAAGGAGTTGAAGACCCAGTTACAAGAATTGTTAGATAAGGGTTTCATACGACCTAGAATATCGCCTTGGGGAGCACCGGTATTATTCGTTAAGAAGAAAGATGGAAGTGTAAGGCTGTGCATTGACTACCGTGAACTGAACAAGTTGACGATCAAGAATCGGTGTCCTTTGCCTAGAATCGACGATCTGTTCGATCAATTACAAGGTGCAAAGATTTTCTTGAAGATTGATCTCCGATTGGGGTATCACCAACTGAAGATCAAGGCCGGAGATATTCCGAAGACTGCTTTCAGGACGAGGTATGGGCATTATGAGTTTCTAGTTATGTCTTTCGGGTTGACCAATGCTCCAGCGTCGTTTATGGAACTGATGAACCGAGTGTTTCATGATATGTTGGATACTTCGGTCATCGTATTCATCGATGACATATTGATCTACTCTGAGGACATGGAGACCCATACAGCACATTTGAGGGCAGCCTGACAACGACTGAGACAGGAGAAGCTTTATGCTAAGTTCAAGAAGTGCGAGTTTTGGCTGAAGGAAGTGGCTTTCTTGGGCCATGTTGTATCTGAAGACGGTATCAAGGTTGATCCAAGTAAGATAGCTGCTATAGTAGGATGGGAAGCACCAAAATCTGTTGCGGAAATTCGTAGTTTCCTTGGGTTGGCTGGTTATTATAGAAGGTTCGTGGAAGATTACTCCAGGATCGCTGTTCCACTCACCAGATTGACTAAGGAGGGAGAGAAATTCATATGGACAGATGAGTGTGAGAAGTGCTTTCAGACTTTGAAGTCAAGACTAGTCTCTGCACCTATCTTGACCATACCAGAACCAAGCGTACCATTTACTTTATATACGGATGCTTCAGGGTTGGGTATTGGGTGTGTATTGATGCAAGGGGAACAGGTGATTGCTTACGCATCAAGACAGTTAAAGGAGCATGAGAAAAACTATCCTACGCATGACTTGGAGCTAGCAGCGGTTATACATGCAATCAAGACTTGGAGACACTACTTGTACGGCGAGAAGTTTTAGATTAAGTCAGATCACAAGAGCTTAACGTATCTTTTCACTCAGAAGGATCTGAATATGAGACAGAGGAGATGGCTGGAGTTGTTGAAAGATTATGATTGTGACATCCAGTACCATCCAGGTAAAGCAAATGTGGTGGCTGACACCTTAACCAGGAAGTGGGCATCGAAACCTGAGGTAGGACCAAGTACAAATGCTGCGTTATGTGCCGCTGCTTCAAGTTCAATCGAAGGTGATGATGAGTACATAATTGAAACTGTAGAAGATCCAGTTGAGCAAGGCTTAATTCATAAGTTCACTATGATGTTCGCAGCTTTGAAGATCTCACCGGATCTAGTTGATGAAGTCAAGGTAGCAATCCTACAGGATCCTCATCTCAAGACAGTGCAAGAAGACTTAGAGAAGGGTACAAGCAATCCTGACTTTACCTCGGATTCAGACAAGGTACTCAGGTATCGTGGACGGTTATGTATACCTGAGAGTGAAGACTGTAATATCAGAGATCGAGTTATGACTGAGACTCATTACACTCCATATTCGGTACATCCAGGAAGTACCAAAATGTACCATGATTTAAGAAGACTATATTGGTGGAGGGGTATGAAAGCTGATATAGCTCGTTTCGTGTTCCAGTGTCTGAATTGTCAGCAAGTTAAAGCAGAAAGGAAGAGACCCGCAGGCTTACTACAGCCATTACCAGAACCTGCATGGAAGTGGGATTGTATAACCATGGATTTCATCACTGGCTTACCTTTGACACCAAGGTCAGTGGATGCAGTTTGGGTAATAGTCAATTGACTCACCAAGACAGCTCGATTTATTGCGGTCAGACCTCAGTATACCATGGAGAAATTGGCTAAGTTATATGTTGATAATATAATCAGACTTCATGGCGTTCCAGAGAGTATAGTATCTGACAGAGATCCCCGTTTTACATCAAAGTTCTGGGATGGATTACAGAAAGCTATGGGAACCAAGTTGAAGTTCAGTACAGCTTTTCACCCTCAGACGGACGGACAGTCAGAGTGAACTATTCAAATTTTAGAAGATATGCTCCGAGCTTGTGCAATAGACTTCAAGGGAGCTTGGGATGAGAAGCTATCACTTATCGAGTTTGCTTATAACAACAGTTATCAGGCTACAATTCAGATGGCCCCATATGAAGCACTCTATGGGAAGAAGTGTCGTACGCCTCTGCTATGGAACGAGGTGGGAGAAAGAAGAATTGTAGGTCCGGAGTTCGTTGAAGAAACTTGCCGAGTGATTGATCAGATCAAGGAGAGAGTAAAGACAGCTCAAGTTCGATAGAAGCACTATGCGGATAATCGACGTCGAGATCTGGAGTTTTCAGTGGGTGACAAAGTATTCTTGAAGGTGTCACCGGTGCGAGGCCTGAAATGGTTTGGTAAGAAGGGGAAGCTTTGCCCCAGTTATGTGGGACCGTATGAGATATTGACCCGACGTGGTAATGTAGCATATCAATTGGCTCTACCACCATCTATGTCTAGTGTTCATAATGTGTTCCATGTATCATTACTGAAGAAGTATGTCAGAGATCCATCGCACATCTTGACCGCTGATCCCCCAGACTTGACTGAAGACTTAACATTCGAAGTGGTGCCTGTGATGCTCTCAAGTCGAAAAGTTCAGCAACTTCGAACCAAGGATATCCATTAGGTGAAGGTGCATTGGAGAAGCCAAAATGTGGAGGAAATTACTTGGGAAGAGGAGAGTGCAATGAGGAAGGAGTACCCTAACCTTTTCGACGATCAAGGTATGTTCAAATTTCGGGGCCGAAATTTCTTTTAAGGGTGGGGGAGTTGTGAAACCTACATGCAAATTTCGGGACAAAATTTCTTTTAAGGGTGGGGGAGTTGTAAGACCCGCACTCCGTAAACCCAGTCTAAAATTTGGTTTTGATGTCGTGACAGGTCTTCCGATCATCACCGGGCCAGACGGGACGAGCGGATGACAATCAGGTATGAAATCGTACCAAAGACGATCAAATCAACATGATTTTATGTTGACCGATCGATGGTACCGGTCGATCGGTCAGGTCTGCGCAGCTAAGTGTGGAAATCCAAAAATTTACTTCTGAGGGTCCCACTTTCCTGATTTCGAATCCTAAGACTTTCCTAATCCTAATAGATTACTAAACCCTAATTCTAGCCTATAAATACACCCTTAATCCTCCTCAAATCCTTTCCATTGTCTCTAGCAAACCCTAGAGAAGAGAAAGAGGTTGGAAAGGAGAAGGAGCTAGGAAGAAGAAGAAGTGCCGCCATTGCCGTTCGACGAAGCTCACTCTACGCCAGTCAACGGTAAGTGTTTTAACCATTCTTCTTACCCTGTGACCCTAAGTTAGTTGTGTGGGTGGATCAATACCATGCAAAGTAGGTATTGATCTAAAACCCTATTTTGGCCAATAAACCCTAAGTTGCCGTCAAACCCTAGATTCGAGTTTAGAGATGATATTCATCGAAACGAGACTTGAATGAGTTGGGGATAACTCTGACTCCAAGTTTAGACTTAGAATGGATAGGAGAAACCTCGGAAATCCATAGAGGATGATCAACGGCAGTCGAAAAACCCATGTATGGTCTTCCGGAGACATACCGGTCGACTATACCGGTTGCACATAGTGTGACCGGTATGTTGCCACCGGTATCCCTCGGGAGGCTGGTCTATGGGGACCGGCTGACCATACCGGTCGCCAGTCTTCCCCACAGAGCTGCGACCGGTACATGCCACCGGTCAGCTCTATGAGGGTATTTTGTAACCATGTTGGTTTCCGACCAACATGAAACCCTAAGCAATATATTCTAATGAAACCCTAATAACATTGTAGGACTTTGTGACTTTCCGTTTGGATCTTGCGACGTAGAGAAAGCTAACAAACGAGTGTCAGGTAAGGGAATCTGACCTAAACCTAATACTTAATGGACAGTAAGTTGTTGTTAATTACCTGAATATCTATGATGTGATGTTTGTGCATATTCACATGCCATCCTTTACTTTCAGTTATTATTATTGTTCATGCATTGATAGGATGTGATTGTTAAGCATGTGATTGTTTTCGTTAGTGTGTGGAATGGGGCATGGGCCTGGGATCGCTCCTCACACTAGCATCTTTTGTAGTATTCTGTCTTAACATGCTTGGTACGGGTGGGGCATCAGGGGAAGGTCGTGGTACGGTGGTCTCCAATATTGATGTTGGCCTGGCCATGGTTATGTGGCATTGTGGTCTCCGAGGTCAACGCTGGCTTGTCCACGATGCTTTAGCTCTATCTCTATGCCGTAGGGAGTTATGTTGGGATAGGGTCTACCTGCGTATTGTTTCTATCCTAGTGGGTTAGTTGCGGATAGGGCATCAGGGGAGGTTTGGGAATGCCTTAGCTCTATCTCTATGCCGTAGACGGCTGTGCTGGGATAGAGCATACATTGATGACATATAGGATTGGTTAGTTGCAAGTCCAGTTTGCGAGCCCTGGCCAGTAGGGGCTTAGGTACTGGTATGGGTAGAGTATTAGAAGAGGTACGGGGGTATCTTAGCTCTATCTCTATTCCATGGTGGGTGCATGTGGGCCAATGGGGGTGTGATCCATGAGGTGCCACACACTCATGTATAGAGGTGCGGGGGCCACCAAACCTTTCTATAGCACATTGCAAACTTAAAACCAGACCACAACATAAAATGATTGTTACTCATGCATAATATTGTGAAACTGTCTGATTGTCTTACTGAGCTAAGTTGTGAGCTCACCCTTTGTATATATATGTTTTAGATGTTGATGCAGGTTACACTGTGGATGACTACATGAATGCTCCGGCTTATGGTGGTGTTGCTGCGTTGGATGTATAGGCAGGAGAGGACGAGCATGACGCTTTATGCGAGTGCCCTTTCTGTGTGTACCTTTGATTGGTTTTATTTATTTATTTTTGTTATTTTTGATTGGATTAAAGAGATGTAATGATATTATATTATTTGTTTGGATTTGAATAATTTGGTATTTTATTTAAAGTTATCAATAGATTCTCAGTTCATTATATTTAAAAGACTTCCACTGTACTATTGTATTCTGATTGTGGTTATGTGTGATGGTTTGTATGAGTGGACACGGCCTATTCGAGATCCTGGTGTGAACCGTTGGTTCGATGACGGTTCACTCACACCATTCTGGTTGGATCAGAATTGGGGTGTGACATATATTGTCCATGGTGGGTGCATGTGGGGCGACAGTGCCGTTTTCATTGGGCATTTCCGCACACTCATGTATAGAGGTGCGGCGGCCACCTATCCTTTCTATAGCACATTGCAAACTTATATACCAGACCAAAGATATGAATTGAATGCATGCATATGTATTGTTGCATTGTTTTGTTTGCTCACTGAGCCGTGATGTGTGCTCATCCTTTCGAATTCGAATACTTTTAGTTGATGATGCAGGTACCACCATTGAAGATTATATGAACGCTCCTGTATATGGGCATGTGGCGACAATGGAAGCTGAAGACATAGTGGATACGCATGGCTCCTCTTGCGAGTGCAACTCATGCGTATTCGATTAGATTTTGTTTTATTTATTTTGATTTAGTAAAGACATGTATTCGATATTTTATTTATGTCTCGGTTGAAACAACATAATTGGATATTTTATTTATGAGTATCACATTTAGAATTTCTCAGTTCATTATCTGTAAGACTTCCGCTATTTATTTTATTACCTCTGATTAATGTGGAATGTGTTTTGGTTTATCATATGTGGGATAGCCTATTTTGAGATCCTGGTTGAACCGTTGGTTTATTGACGGTTCATCACACCATTCTGAATAGTGCAGAATTGGGGTGTGACAACTTGGTATCAGAGCTCTCGTAGGCCTTACCCATGAAACCTGTATACTTCCACTAGAGTTTGAACTGAGTTAGGATAAATTAAAAGCTTTAATACAAACACACAATAAGCACCTATGTTGGTTGAGACAAAACTTAAACAAGACAATAATGTACATATAAAAGGTGGAACCATATTTATACACTCAAACAGAAAGAGAAGACCAAAATTATCATAATACACAAATAGTATAGAGTATTATCTATAGTTGGGTAGTTGCCTAAGTATACAATGGATATAGTACAGTAGCAAGAAGGAAGCATCTGTATAACAAAGAGATTGGAATACTGAGTTGGTACTTCACAAGATGTGAAACTCGATGTTTGACAGAGAGAGAAGAAAAATGGCTAGTACTGCCAAAACCCCTATAGAGATAAAGGAAAAGATCTCAGGCTAAATCCAACAGAGATAAGAAAATAATGGCCATACATTAAGAATAAGAGTAACTAAAAGGAGATAATCTATATTTTGGGTGACATGGAGACTCAGAGTGAGATCCACCACAAGCTGATCTATTGCCCACCAAGCAAGAAGAGGATGTTGCAACTTAACCCCACCACTATCAAGGTCGAGAATGGATAATGAAAACTCATCTGAGTAGATGCTAGATAATGATAATCAAATTAGAGCGAATAAAAGGAGGTGAACAACCAGACCACTCCAACCAACCACCTGGACTATTAAGTACCTTGGTTAGGGTTGTCATAAACTTGACCCAATAAAATACAAGAGCAACAATAGATGAGACCGACTATGCAAGTTGCTATGTAAATCACTACCCAAGTTGCTGATGCTATATCAACACCTCCGGATCAAACCAAGTACGGTACCAATTGGTAGCATTACTGTACCCCAACACCTGTTAACTATAACACAGTGCCTACCACACAGTAAGTCCCAGTAATGCATACCCCAGTGCAGAAGTTTGGTGCACAACAAGCAGTGTATCAAGGTGGTTAACCTTATCAGCCACCGATGTATGGGATAGTTGCATCATGACAGAATGATCCGACAAGGATTGAAGAATGTCTTCTGAAGATGATACCTCGGATATTTTCAGCAAGGATCAAATCTATTGCGGCCATATATCTAGATTGGTTTATATAGGATGCGGTGCATTATTGATTTACTCTTATGATTATAGAGGATGCACATATCAGATTTTAATTTCTCGGGCCTTGACAGGATACCTTCTTGATTTAACCTGTCAATTAGAGTTATAGATATTGTTTATTTAGTATTAGTCCTGATTATACCAATCTGAACCATTCTCATGATCGACAACATGATCAGAGATACAAACTGAATGAATAATTAAATGTTTAATTGTGTTGAGCGTACATCTTCTGATTTATACTTGATTTATCGATGTACAAAATCTTTCTCCTGATTTATACCTGATTTAATGATGTATGAAAGCTTCTCCAGATTTACTTTTGTAGTGCCTTGACCAATGGCATTATATACTCGGGAAAAATGGATGATTTCCCAGGGTCGGATACTGAGGGTCGGATACCCATTGACCCCACCATCGACCCTACATAGAAAAGACAATATTTTTCACTGAATGATCAGAAAAATTTGAAAATACCATTGGTTAGTGTATCCAAATATGAGAATGAAGTATATATTGATTGCCTCACGTGTTCTATGACTTTTCAGACACTACACCACCAGAATAGGAAATGGCTGGGCGAAGAGGGAACAGACGCGGACGTAACCAAATCCCACCACCACCATCGGTAGATGAAACCAGTCATGAAATTCCTGAAGTACTAGAGAATCCAAACGTGGCACCGCCAGGAGCTAATGGTCAGGCAAATCCTATAAACTTGCCAGCCCCACCTATAGATTTAGTTACAGTCCTAATGAACTTGGCACAACAACTGCAACAAATACAACAGGTGCAAACTAATATGCAAGCTGCCATAGGCGTGGTTTTTCCAACTGCACATACGACACAGATGCCAGCAGGACTGACAAGCACAATACCAGGGGGAAATAATGCAGCACCCCATGCACCTCAAACACCAGTCATGCAAGCTCCAGTGCAGAACCCTGGGATAGCTCAAGGTGGTTATCAGTACCAACCACCTATGTATGGGGCCTATGCTCCATATCAGCTGGACCGCTCCAGACTGGTCGGGCATTTTCTTAAGATGAAGTCCAAATAATTTGATGGTAAGCCAGTAGATCCTTTGTGGCCGGCACACTGGATTGACGAAATAGAAATAAATTTTATGATGATGACCATAAATGAGGAGGAGAAAGTGTTGTGTGCCACATTTATGCTCAAGAACGATGCACACCATTGGTGGAAGTCTTCCAGGACATATCTATTAACCAAACACGCCCACTTGACCTGGGATATATACAAAGAGGCATTCTTCGAGAAATACTTCCCTAGAAGTTTCAGAGATTCTATGGAGAGAGAGTTCCTAAGTTTATATCAGGGGCAGATGACTGTCGACGCATATCAACAACGTTGTGAGGAGCTGTTTTTCTTTGCACCAGTCAGTATGCAAGAGGAGGATATGAAAACCTGAAGGTTCGTCATGGGACTTAGGGGAAGCATACACGAACATGTTTTGGGACTGGAGAAGAAAATCTACAATGAAGCTGTATAAATAGCTCGAGTGATAGAGTCGAGCCAGAAAGAGAGTTATTTTACTCAAAATAGGGGAATCAAAAGGCCAAACGAAAATTTTTACAACGGAGGGAACACCAAGGTATTCCAACCCTTCCATACCCAGGGCTTCAATGCTGCAACCAAAACCATTTCAGCAACTCCACGACAACCAAAGCAAAATGGTGAGGGGATCAGGTGTTTTAACTGCAACCAAGTAGGGCATGTCTCAAGAGAGTGAACTAAGCCCAGAAAACAACTACAACAAGGAAGAGTTTATGCTTTTTCAGGCAAGGATGCTACCGCATCATCTGATGTGGTCACAGGTATGACCTAAACCTGTCATTTTATGTTACATTGTATGAGCATGTAGACTAAATTAAAACAAATCACAGGTATCATACCTAGTAATGGCATTCCTGCCAGAGTGCTCTTTGATTATGGAGCTACTCATCCTTTTATATCTGTGTCATTTGGAAAGAAACTAAATATACCCCTTAAGTCTTTAGATTTCAAACTGCTTATACGATCGCCGATGTGAATTATGAAGTCCAAGAAAGGACCTAGTATAAATGCTATCTAATGTTATGCAGCAATAGATTCAGATTTTGAAGGAGAGTAACATATAATAGAAACTCATGATGATCCAATTAAGCAAGAATTTATGGATGAATTTATGGAGCAATAGTTCGTCGGTTGCGCTTGTGGCATTAAAGATCATCTCTGAATTGATGGATGAAGTAGAAGTAGTAATTTTGTTAGGTCTGTATATATGAACAGTGTAAGCAGACTTAGAAAAGGAAAACCAAACCCTGACTTTTGTTTTTGGAATGGAACTGCAGTATCATGAACTATGTCAATGATTTGCCACTGACTCCCAAATCGGTTGACATGGTTGGGTGGTTGTTGATCGTCTTATGAAAATAGCTCATTCCATTGCTATACGACCTCGGTATGCTTTGGAGCGGCTAAATAAGCTATATGTAGATAATATTGCCAGAATGAATGGTATGCATGAGAGCTTAGTGTCGGTCAGAGGCTTATGTCTTATCTCGATGTTTTGGGAGGATCTACAGAAAATAATGGGGACAAAGTTAAAGTTTAGTACTGCACTTTACCCTAAACCGACGGATAGTCGGGGCAGACTATACAAATCCTAAGAGACATGCCTCGAGCTTGTGAATTGATTTCAAGGAGTTGGAGTTGAGAAGTTACAGTGAATTGAAGTTGCTATTAAGCTACCATGTAAATGTTACCTATGAAGCAGATACGATAGAAATGTTAAATTCCTTTCTTTTGGAATGAAGTTAGTGAATGAAGAGTTTTAAGACCTAAGTCAATTGAAGAAACCTGTCGAGTAGCAGACAATGATCAAAGAAAAGGGCCAAGATAGCTCAAGATGTCAGAAGAGACACCAAGACCTTGAGTTCACCATGAGTGACAAAGTGTTCTTGAAGAAATCACTTATGCGTAGTTTGAAACAATTAGACAAGAAGGGAAAGTTATATTACATATATGTGTCGGATCTTATAAACTTTGGAGAGACGTAGAAAAGTGGTATATCAATTAGCGTTACCGCTATCCATGTCTAGTGTGCATGATGTATTTCGTGTGTCTCTATTGAAGAAGTACATTGGAGATCCATATCAAAAGTATTGACCACGAAATCATTGGATTAGATAGAATGTTTGACTATTGAAGTGGTACCAGCCTAGTTCACTAGTAGGAAGGTACAATGTTTCCAAAGCTGGGATAATTATTATATGAAGGTAACCTGGCAAAGACAAGACGTGGAGAAGACTGCATAGGAGGAAGTAGATGCAATGCAAAAATAGAATTCCCACCTATTGACTCCGAAGTAAATTCAAAATTTTGAGGACAAAATTTATTTTAAGGATGGGGGAGTTGTAAGATTCGTACGTTCAAATTTTGAGGACAAAATTCATTTAAGGATGGGGGAGTTGTAAGATCCGTACTTTCAAATTTTGAGGATGAAATTTCTTTTAAGGGTGGTGGAGTTGTAAGACCCGCACGCCACGAACTCGGCCTAACCTTATATTTCGTGTTGGGACCCGTCTACATATCATGGTCGAGCCAAGTGGACCAAATGTGTGAAGAAAAACCAAGACCTAATATGAAAATTTACCCAAAAATAGTCAAAATTAGGGTAGGGTCGTAGGTTTTAACAGGCAGGTCCGACCCTCCCATCGACCCTCACCATCGACCCTCAACCATGGGTCGCAGGGTCTATGAACTGTCCGACCCTCCCATCGACCCTCGGTATTCGGGAAAAATAGCATGAACCGAAAATTGAGAAACCTTCCTAATTTCAATTGGAACCTTTCCTAAACTCAATGAGACTTATTTTGGGAGGTTTTACTCAAAAAATAGGACGTCCCTAAACCTCTTTCACTCCTTTTACAACCCTAATTGGATTGAGAGAAAGAGAAGAGAAAGAAGTGAAGGAGAGAAGGAAAACTTGAAGAAAAGGCTAAGGAAGAAGAAGAAGTTCAGAGATATCTTGGAAACTCAGACTACAGAAGGTATGAACCTTAATTCTCATCTGAATTGAAAGCTTAGAATGGTTTATGAAGAGGGTATGACTTAGAAGAAACCCAAATCATCCATCCATGATTTCGTTTCAATGGAAACCATAGAGGAGATCATTAAAACCATGTAGGTGAATAAAGTATAGTTCTAAACCCTAGAACATGTATAGAATGGATTGTGGAAGTAAGCCATAGGACCCAACCATGAAAGAGAGAACGAAATCTGATATTTTCGACTCAAACCATGGAGGGTCGCACCTAGGGTCGATGGCAGATCCGACCCTAGCATCGACCCTCAGTGTTCGGGAAGTTCAGATTAGGGGGAGGGTCGCACCCAGGGTCGATCATGACTCCGACCCAACCTCTGACCCTCAGTTAACAGAATGATTTTTAAATTCAGAATAAATTCTAATTAAATTTTATCGACTTTGTTAAGTCTTCTAGCAATATAATAACATTATAAAGGTGATTCTAAAGCTTGGAAGAGTATCTAATAGCAAGCTAAGGTGAGGGAACAAGACCTAAACTAATTGGTTAATAACAAACTGTTTTTATTTCTTGAGTCCAATACCATGATTGTGATATGCGTGTATGCTTGTAATGTGCATTCAACATGTCATCCAATATTTCTATTATTACTGTTCATGCATATTTAAATTTATTGATTATAACATGATGATGTTGATGATGGTAGGAATAGACATGTGAATGTTTGTGTTTGGATGGTGTACATGGTGCGGGTAGGGATGGTATCAACTGGTACTTCGATGCCTTTCTCATCGGGGTATATTGTGCCATGGACTACTCAAGTCTTGTCCACTAACATCGTCGTATCGCCATTACCTTAGCGGAACTAATATGTCGTAGGGCATCAGGGGGGGACGTGGCATTGTGGTTCAGCCTGGTCACTAGACCCTAGCTCTATCTCTATGGATGTATTGAGGGATGCTGGGGTGAGGCCTTGGATACATTGTTTGACATTAGGGTTGGTTAGTTGCGAGCCCAGTTTGCAAGCCCTCGCCAACAGGGGCTTACGTGTTGGTATGGGCAACCGGTACAGCCATGCCGTTTTCATGGGGTGTATATTATCCATGGTGGGTGCATGTGGGGTGACGGTGCCATTTTCATTGGGTGTTTCCACACACTCGTGTATAGAGGTGCGGCGGCCACCTATCCTTTCTATAGCACATTGCAAACTTATATAGCAGACCAAAGATATGAATTGAATGCATGCATATGTATTGTTGCATTGTTTTGTTTGCTCACTGAGCCGTGATGTGTGCTCACCCTTTCGAATTCGAATACTTTTAGTTGATGATGCAGGTACCACCATTGAAGATTATATGAATGCTCCTGTATACGGGCATGTGGCGACAATGGAAGCTGAAGACATAGTGGATACGCATGACTCCTCTTGCGAGTGCAACTCATGCGTATTCGATTAGATTTTGTTTTATTTATTTGGATTTAGTAAAGACATGTATTCGATATTTTATTTATGTCTCGGTTGAAACAACATAATTGGATATTGAGACAGAATTGGATTTAGTAAAGACATGTATTTGGTTCGTGCTGTTTTTTCTGAATACCGAGGGTCGATGGGAGGGTCGGACAGTTCATAGACCCTGCGACCCATGGTTGAGGGTCGATGGTGAGGGTCGATGGATACAAATTTTGATATTAGGGTTGGTTAGTTGCGAGCCCAGTTTGCAAGCCCTCGCCAACATGGGCTTACGTGTTGGTATGGGCAACCGGTACAGCCATGCCGTTTTCATGGGGTGTATATTGTCCATGGTGGGTGCATGTGGGGCGACGGTGCCGTTTTCACTGGATGTTTCCACACACTCGTGTATAGAGGTGCGGTGGCCACCTATCCTTTCTATAGCACATTGCAAACTTATATACCAGACCAAAGATATGAATTGAATGCATGCATATTTATTGTTGCATTGTTTTGTTTGCTCACTGAGCCGTGATGTGTGCTCACCCTTTCGAATTCGAATACTTTTAGTTGATGATGCAGGTACCACCATTGAAGATTATATGAATGTTCCTGTATACGGGCATGTGGCGACAATGGAAGCTGAAGACATAGTGGATACGCATGACTCCTCTTGCGAGTGCAACTCATGCGTATTCGATTAGATTTTGTTTTATTTATTTGGATTTAGTAAAGACATGTATTCGATATTTTATTTATGTCTCGGTTGAAACAACATAATTGGATATTTTATTTATGAGTATCACAGTTAGAATTTCTCAGTTCATTATCTGTAAGACTTCCACTATTTATTTTATTATCTCTGATTAATGTGGAATGTGTTTTGGTTTATCATATGTGGGATAACCTATTTTGAGATCCTGGTTGAACCGTTGGTTTATTGACGGTTCATATCACCATTCTGAATAGTGCAGAATTGGGGTGTGACACTGGAGAATGGGATTGAAGACTGAATCTGGAATTTCATTGATAGATGAAAAGTGGGCCGCCGTGGCCTGTTTACATGAGTGGAGCTAGTCATTGGTTGAACGGGCGGAGGTGCTCCGCGTTCCATGCTCGTGGCAAGGCTTTATCATCCATGTCCTGTAGATGATAGGAACCTGTCTGTAGTGCTTCGGTGATTTGATACAACCCTTCCCAATTTGGAGCGAGCTTTCCCTGGTTGGTTGGGTCGGAGGCAATGGTTCATCGGAGGACAAGGTTGCCAACTTTAAATGATCGCGGACACACCTTTTTATTGTAGTGCTTGGCTACTTGCTGTTGATTGGCCGTAATTTGGATCTGGGCTTGATCTCGCACTTCGTCCACCAGGTCTAAATTTTCACGTAGGCCCAATTCGTCGGAGGTTGAGTCATAGTTGGCGATCCGGTGGGAAGCAATCCTGACCTCCAACAGGACGACGGCATCCGTTCCAAAGGCAAGGCGGAATGGTGAGTCTCATGTGGCTGTTTTCGGGGTGGTGCGGTCCTCCCATAATATGCGAGGCAGTTCGTCCAACCACCGACCTTTTGCTCCATCCAGTCTGGTTTTTATCCCCTTCAATAAGATTTTATTGGTGGCCTCTGTCTGTCCGCTGGTTTGCGGGTGCTTCACGGCGCCCCGTCGGTGGTCAATGCGATGCTCTGCACAGAATGTTGCGAAGGCATGATTGTCAAATTGCTTGCCATTATCCGTGATGAGTACCCTGGGGACTCCATATCGATATACCACTGACTTAATAACGAATTCATGAATGACACTCTCTGGTATACTAGATAAGGCTTTGGCCTCGGCCCATTTTGTGAAATAATCCACCGCGACGACCACAAACTTACGCTGGTAACGGGCCGGTGGGAATGGCCCCATGATATCCATGCCCCATGTGGCGAATGGAATGGGAGCTGCTTCGATCAACCGGAGTGGTGCAGTTGAGAGGTGAGAGACTGGGGCGTACACTTGGCATTTGGCACATTTCTTGACGTAGTCAATGCAATCTTTTCTCATTTGGGGCCAATAATATCCCTGACGCAGTATTTTATGGGCCAGGACTCTTCCCCCCCTGATGTGCACCGCATATACCCTCATAGACTTCTTTGATGGCTTGTGCCGACTCGGAAGGTCGCAAACACCATAGCAGGGGAAACGTGAAGGCTTTCTTGTAGAGGATGTCATTTTCTATGACATAATGACTAGCTTTGGATTGGATCCGCCTCACTTCTTTCTTGTCCGTTGGCAATTGACCAATTTTGAGGAAAGACATGATTGGGTCGATCCAGGATGGCTCTGAAGTGGTCGGTAGTATGGCCTTAGAGGTAGGATCTACTGATGAACGGGCCAGAATTTCAGTGTACACTGAATGATCCAAATCACTTAAGTCTGTTGTGGCCAGTTTGGAGAGAGAATCGGCCACGGTGTTTTGGTCCCGTAGTACATGGCGCAATACGAAATATTCGAATGTTGATGCGGCCTCCTTTACCTTTTTCAGGTAGGCGGACATGCTGACCTTCTTCGCTTCATATTCGCCATTGACTTGTCGCACCACGAGCTGGGAATCGTTGGACGCCTCTATCCTCCGAGCCATAACCGCCTTGGCCAGGCGAAGTCCAGCCAGGAGCGCCTCATATTCTGCCGCATTGTTGAATACCTGAAACATGAAATGGAGGGTGCACCGAATTTCAAATCCGTCTGAACTGGTGAGAATGAATCTCGCACCACAATGATTCTTGTTGGAAGTGCCATCGACAAACGAGGTCCATGGCTGCAAAGGTTCTGCCGAGACTGGGATGTCTGTGACCTGTTCTTCTTGAGGGGAGGATTCGATCAGGAAGTCGGCCAAGGCTTGAGCTTTGATAGCCGTGCGGGGCTTGTAGCTAAGGTCGAACTCTCCTAACTCGACTGCCCAATTGATTACCCGTCCCGAGATATCCGGTTCGGATAAAATTTTCTTGAGGGGCTGGTCGGTCAGGACGGTGATCGAATGCGCCTGGAAGTAAGGCCGTAGCTTCTGCGCAGATGTTACCAGCGCCAAGACTTTCTTGATAAACTGATACCTTGTCCGGCCTCCAACAAGATTTTACTTACATAATAAATGGGGCGCTGAACGCCCTCCACTTCCTTGATAAGTACTGCATTCACCGCCTTCGATGATACTTCCAAGTACAGCTCCAGAGTGTCCCCGGTTTCTGGCTTAACCAACAATGGGGGAGATGCCAAATAAGTTTTCAATGCCTCGAATGTCTGTTGACATTCGGTCGTCCATTGGAAAGTTTTGTTGCCCTTAAGGGTCTGGAAGAATGGTAGGCATTTATCTGCCGATCGCGACATGAATTGACTGAGGGCGACAACCCGCCCGGTGAGCTCCTGTACTTTTTTGATTCTGGTTGGTGCTGGCATGTCTAGAATAGCCATGATCTTGGCGGGGTTTGCCTCAATGCCGCGGCTGGAGACCATGAACCCAAGGAATTTTCCAGAAGTGACTCCAAATGTGCATTTCGCCGAATTGAGGCGCATCCGGTGTATGCGCAGTACTCCGAATGCCTCCTCCAAGTCTCGCACATGGTTGCTCCCGACCAGGCTCTTCACCAGCATATCATCTACGTAGACCTCCATATTTCGGCCTATCTGTGCTGCAAAGATCTTGTTGACCAACCTTTGGTAGGTTTCTCCGGCATTTTTAAGACCGAAGGGCATTACGTCATAGCAGAACAGGCCTCGGTTGGTCACGAAGGCTGTCTTCTCCGAATCAGCGGTGTGCATCCGGATCTGGTTATAGCCTGAGTAGGCGTCCATAAAGCTCAGCTGCGCGTGTCCGGCAGTGGCATCAATGAGTTGATCAATCCTAGGGAGGGGGAAACTGTCTTTGGGGCAGGCCTTGTTGAGGTCAGTAAAATCGATGTAAATTCTCCATTTATCCTCAGCTTTCGGGACCATGACAATGTTGGCGAGCCATTATGGATAATGGATTTCCCAAATAAACCCAGCATCTAGCAGTTTCCCCACTTCCTCATTGATAATCCGCTGACGGGAGGCGGCGAATGATCGCTTCTTCTGTTGTATCGACCGGCGTTGGGGATCCACATTAAGGCAATGCTGTGCTATGTCCCTTGGGATACCTGGCATATCGACTGCAGACCAAGAGAATATATCGGCGTTGGTCCGTAGGAAGTTGACAAGCTCCGTCCTTTGCGGCTTTCCAAGGGAGGATCCTATTTGGATCGTCCTATCCGGATTCTCATCGGTCAACGGGATTTGAACTAGGTCTTCTGTGGGTGTACCCCGTTGCTGTTTCGGATCATCGCGGAGATCCTCAATTTGTACTTGGGCAGCCTGGGCTGGCTTTTTAAGGTCGGTCGGCTCGTCCAAGTATTCTGCTCGGCACATCAGCTGATCTGTTCTTCGCGGGACCGGCTTCGTGAGATCGGTGAGTTCGGTCGAGTAACACTTGTGGGACACTAATTGATCTGTCCTGCACTCCCCTGCTCTTCTGGGGGTAGGGAACTTGATGACCAAATGATAGGGAGATGGGACTGACCTGAGGGCGATCATCCCGGGCCTCCCCAGTAATGCATTGTAGGAAGACGGGACATCGACCACCAGGAAATTCATGGTTATCCTTGATTCCCGTGGGTAAGTACCAGCTCTAACTGGCAACCGAATTAACCCCTTTACCCTGACTAGATCACCTGAAAAGCTGACCAGGGTGTAGTCCACGGGTAGTAACCGCTCCAAAGGGATCTCCATCCGCTGAAATGCTTGCCAGTAGATGATATCAGCTGAGCTGCCCGTGTCCACCATGATATTGTGAACGTCACTGTCTTTTATCCGCATAGTGATAACTATGGCGTCTTCATGGGGAAGCTCTAATCCGCACAGATCTTCATCACTGAAGGTCAGGAAATCCCCTGTCCGGGCTCTCTTTCCTAGCCATTTAGTTGATTTGACCCTCCGTGCGTATGCCTTTTTGGCCTTGGCCGACGTGTTGCCTGCGGCTGGACCACCGATGATGGTCATGGCCTTCCGCCCCTGTGTGGAAGGGTCCCGAATTTCATTATCCCCGGAATCTTCCGAGGCCGGGGTAGGCGCTTCGGCCCCAAAAGGTCGGTGGATTTTGACAGTATCTTCCGTGGTCGAGCCGGCCACCTCGGCCAATGAAGGTCGGCTGCTCGAGGGACTCTCGCCACATCCTGATTTGATTATCGTTGGTTGGGGAATATCACGGCTGACCGTTGAACTATGTCGAGGCATCGCGCGCCTGACCATGTATATGCGCTCATAAGGGATATCCTCCTCTGAAGGCTGGCCGATGACGTGCAACGGAGGTGGCGGTCGCGTTTGGTCCAGGCGTTGTCTCGATGCGCTGGTGTAGGTCCTCTTTCTCTTCTCTCCACAGGTTGAGCAGGCTCTTGGTCGAGGTGCCTCTCTTGATACCGGGGCTCAGCTGCCCTATCTCTTCTTCTATCCTCCCTAGGAGGATCTCTACGAACTTCTCTTCTTTCGCCCCGCTTGGGTTCTCTTTCCTCTTGCCTTCTTGGCTCTCTCTCTGGAGTCCTCGCCCGTGGTGGGGGAGGTTGTCTTCTCTGATCCTCGGCTGTTCCAGTCGGAACTCTCGGAGCATTATGATCGACGTACTGCCTATAATATCCCCGTTGGATGAGGTCTTCTATTTCGGCTTGCAGATTTCGGCATTCATCAGTGGTGTGGCCGATGTCCCTGTGATACTGGCAGTACTTGTTTGGATTTCTTCTTTTTGCCTCGGTTACAATTTTTTGGGGCTTATGTAAATACCCGTCGTTAGCAATGAGAGTGTACACATCACCCAGGGATCGATTGAGTGGGGTATAATCATTGAATTTCTTCTGAAGCAACCCTCTAGCCCACGCTTCTTCTCTCCTTGATCTCTTGTTCTCTCTTGGCCGTGCGGGGTCTTGCCTATCATCCATCTGCTTGTGGGGAGTATCAGTTAGGCTTTTGCTTGCCTCATAGATTTCGTTGGCAGTGGTGAATTTCTCACACCGTGCCAAAGGCTCCTGTAGGTCTGCCGGTTCCTTTTTGGCTATGGAAAATCTGAGCTTTGGGTCGGTGACCATTGCTCTCAATGTGGCAAAGTGAACTGCCTCATCGATGTCCTTAACTTGTAGGACTTCAAGGTTGAATCTAGCCAAGAACGCCCTTAGGGTCTCACTGGACCTCCGTCTCATGTTCATTAGGTGTGCGTTGGTCTTCCGTTGCACCCTGCTTCCTTGAAAATGCATCCTGAATAGTCTGCCCATGGTCTTAAAAGAGTCAATGACCGTGGTGGTAGGTTGTTGAACCACATCCGAGCCGCTCCCTTTAGTGTAAGGGGGAAGGCTCTGCACATGATGGCGTCGAGGTTTGCATGGAGGACCATCGCGCCTATGAAATTGTTCAGGTAATCAACAAGATCCGTAGATCCATCATAAGAATCCACTGGCGGCATGGTAAACCGCTTGGGTAAGGGTACCCTCATGATGATGTCAGTGAGAGGGTTGTCTGTTGATCCCTATCTTCGTCCTGAGTGACGCTGGCCTTTGCCATGATTTTGACCTTTCGGTGCAATGCCGCTAATTGGTCCGCTAAAGTCGCCGCTACCTCTGGGTCCATGGGGGCATTTGGCTTATCTGTGCCCATGACAATCTCTGGTAGCGTTATGCGCTGCGGGACCAAGAGCTCATCCATCGCATCCTCATCCAGCCGAGGTACCGCCGCGGGTTGTGGGCCGAGTCTTTCTCGAGCGGGGATTCGTCCATGCTGTGAAGTTGACCCTGTGCCACTCAATTTCGGGACGGGACGTGCGCTGGTTCCTGGTCTCGAAGGTCGAGCTCCCTCTCTCCCAAGGTGGTGATGAGGTTCTCTGGGGAGGTTAGCCTCCCTAGGCGGGTCCGCTGGTGGGACAATTCCGACGGGGGGACGAGAAGTGGCTTCGGCAACTGGGGACTGTAGCCCCTGTACAAACCGTGTTAGTACTGCCAGCTGTTGTGCCACGGTCTCGAATTGTTCGTATGCGATAAAAGATTCATGTGCGGAGACTAGGTCGGCTGCGCGCTTACCTCGGTCCCTGCTGGATCACATTTCAGACCTGTCTCCTTCTTCAAGATTTGGTCGTTGTTCGATTATAGGGGGGTTGGGACTGATCATATGGCTTCGAGTTCTTCTCGGACTCATGGCTAAAGATTCCTCTCTGGTGTTTGTCTTTTGATGTCAAATCTCACGGGGCCCCACGGTGGGCGCCAAACTGTTTCGGCCTAGATCCGTCCTGTGGGTCCTCCAGGCTGACTGGACTTGCAAGACAAGAAAAGACAAAGAAGGGGGAGGCGGGCTGGATGCCCCGAGTCCACTCCGATGCCAAAGTTAGGGCTTTGTGAACAGTCAATGGGCTCGGTCTCGAGCCCACTAAGATATTATAGAAAAGTGTAGGGTGAGGTGAGATTTTTCGTCCCAAGTGTCAGAGCGTGAATCTCTAGGAGTAAAATGAGTAATAAATGAGCATTAAAAATGTACTCTGTAAAAAACCTTGGGATTCGCCCTATTTATAGTGAATAGTGCGAAATCCCAAAATGCCGATCTTACCCTTTGTTCTTGTGTTATAGGGGTCTTCTTCTGCCAAATGGGGGATCTCCACTTGGCACTGACAGATCTCCACGTGGCACTGATATTGAATCCTATGCGTCAGGGTTGTATTGCTAGCGTGGCGTAATTCCCTAACACGTGCGTACCATGGGATCAAGATGTCAACTTCATGACATGCGAACCACCGCACTAAAATGCTTCTAGCCAATTAAAAAACAAGTGGGAGAATCTTATTGCGTCAGATGCGATATATATTTAGCCAGCATTTTTCTGAGCCATCTGATGAGGATCTTTGTGACGTGTCCCCTTCTAGACCATGGATATCAAATTTTCTTATCTTACCTAAAATACCCCCATCTTCTTATGAAATGGCCTTTGTAACCGTTTTGCTTATTAACAAACCCTGTACAGTAATTTTTAACCAAAAGGTGCATCTCTCTAGGCCATTGATCGAACACTTTCACCTTCTCCCTAGGAACTTTATCGAACACTTGGTGGGCATGCGCGATAAGGCTTGCAGAAGGCTGGCTGTGTGGCTTGGGCTACTTACGGGGTGTGCTGCTACTGGCTTGTGGCCTGGGCAGTGTGCCTTGCAACAAGCCTTGGCTACTGCCTTGCAGCATGCCTTGGTTGCTATAGTGGCACGCCTTGCTGCATGGGTGGCTAGCATGTGGTTGTGCATTTTTTTCATGCTTCAAAAGATGCCACAACATTGCGCAACACTACCTCAACACTAGAATCACTGTCACATCACCAGTGTCTCTGCCACATCATCAATTTCTCTCTCCTTTTGCTATCCACATCATCAGTGGGTCCAACAGATAATCTCTCTCATCAAACTTAGCCCATTTTCCAATAATCTCCCCATTGGGAATTATTGGCAACTCACTTCGCACATGAGGCTCTCTCCCCTTTTGACAACAAGTACAAAGGGTTCCAGCCACATAGGAGTGCCTACCACATCTTTTCAATCCTAGGGGTTCACCACAAACACCATCTCCACCGAAAAACCAAAGAATTCCCCCTGAGTTTATCATGAGAGAAAAAGGATGTCAAACACACACTACTCAACATATGAACACCACAATGCTGCATTTCAACATATAAACACCAAAGGACTCCCCCTGAGTCCATCATAAGGAGCAAAAAGATATCAAGCACACACTGCTCCCCCTCACTCTAAGCACCTTACTACTTGGTGATCTTGGTCATGCGTGAATCTTCAACACTCTCTGTTAGAGTGTATAGGTTTCTTGAGGTCCTCTGTCCTAAAGCCATAATCTTGCCATTGCCAACTCTTCTAATCTCACATCCTTGATTGTAGGAGATCACTTTATGTCCTCTGTCATAAATCTGACTGATGCTAAGAACGTTGTGCTTAAGGCCTGACACATAAAGAACATCATGGAGTTTTATCTTTCCATTGTTGAGATTGATAGAACCCTTTTCAGTTACCTTGGCCTCATCATTGTTTCCAAACTTCTCTATACCTCCCTCATACTACTGAAGTTGCTAAAACATTTTCATGTCACCTGTCATGTGACTAGAGCATCCATTGTCAAGTATCCAAGAAGAAGGCTTGTCTTGTGTTTTGAGTGTTGTCTCGAAACATGTAACATCATCACTCTCTCCTTCTACAAAATCTGCAATGGCATCATCATCATCATTCTCATTCAAATTTGTACTAATTTTCTCTTTCCATACTTTTCTAACAATTAGTGGAGTCTTCTTGTTCATTCTATGCTTAGCCTTTCTTTGGCTACTCTCCCTTTGTGGTGTCGCTTTTTGAGGTCTTCTAACTACTACTCTTTGCCGAGGTGACATGAATGAAAAAATGGTTCTGCACTCCCTTGCAATATACTCATAGTTATGACAATTATGACACTCAACAATACTTTTAACTAAAGGAGAAAATTGATTTCTGCTCTCAAAACTTGCTTGCTTTTGGTTGAACTTTCATGTTGCTTCTTTGTGACCAAAGTTATTACACTTGTAACAATAATCCTAAAAATGTGATCTAGCCATCTATGGTGCTCTTTGATAGGGAGGAGAACTCCTATATCCATTTGCCTCTTAGGAGTATTAAAATGACTTTTGCCATCATTCACTCTCTTGCTTGACCATGCATTTTGATTTGGCTTTGCATGGCCTTATAGGAGTAATCATTTCTCACATTTCTCACATTAAACTTGCAGGTGGCTATCTTGTGCCCAAAAATATTACATATATGGCAATAACCCTGAAAATGAGGTCTTGGCCTTAAGGGTGCCATGTACCTTATCTGTTTCTATGGTGTACTAGGACAATCATCTCTATTGAAGTTACCATGCTCTACTCTCCTGCTTTGCCATACATTGTCTTGCCCTTGCATGGTTAGTCTTAGGGAGAAGGATTTGATCTCCTCTTTGATCATAAACAATAGGCTCCTTTCCCTTTCCATTTTCCCTCATAAATGAGATAGGACCTTTTTCCTTTGAGGTGACATTCTTGGATGTCTTTCTTTCATCAAAACTAAGACCAAACTTGATGTGGGAAGGTCTTTGAGCATTGATGATACCATCAAGCTTGCTACTACTAGGATGCACTGGAGTAGTGTTACTTGGCTCTTCATGTTAAGTCAGTTTTTATTGTCTCTCAGGCTCTTCTTCTTTATACTCAACCACTTTTGCTTTCAGAATTGTAAACTCCTTTTCAAACTCTTCAAATTGATCAATTACAGGAGCTTGTTCTTCAAGTTGAGTTTTCAAACCTGCATTCTTAGTCATTACCATGGAGGGGTCTGTAGATACCTATTTAAGCTTAGTCTTGAGATTGCCAATGACTTTTTTGGACTCTTCATCTTAAGCTCTCAAGTTTTGAATCAACTGCTTTTGCCTTTTAATTTCTTATAAGACAAGCTTGTTATTTTTTTGCTCCTTGTTGAGTTCCTTTATAGCTGCTAGAAACTTTATCTCAAAATTTATTTCACCTTCTTCATCACAGCTTGAGCTTAATTCTTCATTCTCATATTCTTCATCACCACTAGAGGTTGGTTCTTCAATTTCAACTTCTTCGTTGTCGTTTGAGGTAAATTTTTTTCTTTATTCTCTTCAAGTTCTTCAATAAAAATCATGAACAATGCCTCACTAGGTTCATCTCCTAAAATATCATCTGTGCCATCATCTGAAGTGTCACTGTTTCTCTTGGAAATAAAGTCTTTTCTTTAGGCTTGTTTTTCTTGAAGCTCTTGGCCTTGTAATTGTCCTTGCTGTCATCTTCATCATCACTGTCAATTTTACTCCTCTTTGCAGCAAAGTGTAACCTTATCATAGTTGAAGTACTTGAATAGGAGTTTGTTTTGTATCTTCTTGTACCAATGTTTAGTTTTCTGGTGAAGTGAGCTGTTTCTTCCTCATCTGGTTTTTTAGAAATCTTCAGCTTCTTTATGGCCTTTGATAGTTTTTTGTAAATAGCCTTTGATAGTTCATTATTACTCAATCCCCCTTGAATGACATTGAGTGTCTTTCGATTTTTCTCGAAGTTTTTCTCGTCTATTGCAGTGAGAGCATTCGTGTCATGTGGAGTGTATCTATTTTCAATAGCTGCCCAAACATCATACCCAAGAGATCCTATATAGATCTCCATTATTCTTTTCCAAAACACAAAGTTTGTCCCATCAAACAATGAGGGTTTATGACAACCTTCCTCGGGTGCCATGACTGTACTCTGATCTCTTAGTTGCTGATTGAGCTGTCACTGAGCCTAGCACTCTGATACCAATTAATGAACCTTAGTTAACACTAGGGGGGTGAATCAGTGTTAAAAATTTTTCTTAAACTTTTTCTACTGTTTTACTATTGTCCAAAGCTGATAGAGAACCACACTGTCCTGTATACACAATCGTATGCAAATCTACCTCGCTACAACTCAGTGGCTAGGTCTGCCAGATTTGCATATCCATCCTGTAAACTATTCCACGCACTTTGTAATATACCAAAAAGTAAAACAATTAACACAAAGATATTACATGGTTCACCAACACACTGTATGATGGCTAGTCTACAAAGTAATGCCCAATGGGCTCTGTATATACTCAATATTCTATTTTTAGTCTTTTACAAGACAAGGATGTAAACCCTGTGTTTTCCTAGTATAAAATCGAGAGAGCATAACAATGCCAGTATTAAGGTATCAATGTACCAGTATTCAGCACTCGCTGCACACACTATGCTTAACCCACACCCACAGAAAGCAAATAGTATCAGTTTTGGGCATATAACAATGCCCTACAATGAAACCCACAACTAACTAGGTATTGAACAATTTTCACTTATGCTAGCATACAATATATTGAAAGCAATAAATTGTTAGGGACAAAATCTCACAACCAATGCTTCGAATGACCGACAATATCTTTGAAGCTTCACACTGCTCTCAGGAACCTTCACCTGCTTTCTATGATGGTATAACTTGAAGTACAGAGCATATCTTCCTCATAGAGATCCATTCTCCTTCTCGTAATTCCACAATTACCATTGATGCATAATATGGGCTATATCAACCTCTCACAAGTAATCAAAACACCATTAATAAGCAATAGAGAGGTTGATTGGTGATTGAATGCTAACCCACACTCAACAACATTCAAAACCCTAAAGAAACCCTCTCTTATTTTTTTTGGTTGTTTATCCTTTTTTCTTCTTTTTCATGACTCCCAACACCGCCCAAAGAATAGAGGGCCAAAAAATATGGAAACTGCAACTTGAACTATTGGATTTAGAGCTCAGATGAAGGAGTTATGGTGGTTTAATGTTCGGCCAATTATAGTAGTCTAAATATAATCTTTTGGAGCGTTTCCGTGTGCCCGCACTATACTGGAGCACCGCCAAAGTTGACATGATAGTTGCCGCTGCCAAGATCCGATTGGAAAATCACATAATCTTCTCTGTCGGCCATTGGATAACCTTAAAAAGGTGGGATCTAAATTTGGCCGTCAGATCAAGTCAAATCGTGTCAAGCGCGATCGGTTTCAAAATAAACCCTTCGATTAGAATCTTTCTGCTATTGTAATGAAGGCACGTACTATGGGATCAAGACTTCAACTTCATGAGATGAGAACCACATCACTAAAATGCTTTGAGCCAATTAAAACACAAGCGGGAGAATCTTATCGTGTCAAATGCAATATATATTAGCCAGAGCTTTTCTAGGCCACCCAATGAGGATCTTTGTGATGTGGCTCCTTTTGGACTGCGAATATTGAATTTTCTCCCTTTTATCTTACCAAAAATACCCCCATCTTCTTATGAAATGGCCTCTGTAATCATTTTGCTTATTAACAACCATGTACAATAATTTTTGGCCGAGCGGTGCATCTCTCTAGGCCATTGATCGAACAATTTCAGCTTCTCCCTAGGAATTTCATTGAACACTTGGTGGGCGTGTACGACAAGGCTTACGGGAGGCTGGTTGTGCAGCTTGGGCTACTTGCAGGGTGTGCTGCTACTGGCTTGTGGCCTAGGCAGTGTGCCTTGCGGCAAGCCTTGGTTGCTGCCTTGCAGCATGCCTTGGTTGCTGTAGTGGCACGCCTTGCTGCATGGGTGGCTAGCTTGTGGCTGGCTGCCACATTAGTTTTGTGGGTCCCACCCACAACACCAACATTTATCTCTCTTCTTTCTCTCTCCTATTCTCTCTCTTCTCTCTCTCTTATTTCTCTCTCTTCATCCTCTCTTCTTTTTTTATGCTTCAGAAGATGCTGCAACACTGTCTCAACACTAAAATCACTGTCACATCACCAGTATCTCTACCACATCATCAATTTCTCTCTCCTCTTGCTGTCTACATCATCAATGGGTCCCACAGACAATCTCTCTCATAAAACGTAGCTTATTTACCAACAATTTCAACACAAAGTCCAACAGTATTTGCCAGGGTGATCTTCTTGCACCCACTATTTCTTGTGTGCCAATTTTTTGTCTTGTATTTTACAGGAAAGGCAAGTTCAAGGTGACATAAGAGGGATCAGAGTTAAAAGGCGAACATAACCGATTACTCATTTACTTTTTGCAGATGATAGTCTTTTATTTGTTTCAGTTCATTTATAGGAAATTTTACATCTTAAAAGCTATTTAGAGTTGTATTGTCGAGCCTCGGGTCAATATATAAATTTGGGGAAATCTTGTATTACTTTTAGTCATAATACACCTATGAAATTTAATAGGTGGTTTTCTCAGGTCCTCAAAATCAAATATGGTGATGGTCCGACCAAGTATTTGGGCCTCCCTCTTCATCTTGCTGCTTCCAAACGGACTTTGTTTCAGGATCATGTGGAGAAAATTAAAGGTAAACTTCAGTGTTGGAAGGCAGGTTTGTTATCTCAATCTGGTAAGGAAGTGATGATAAAGTCTGTGGTTTTGACGATGTCTAACTATTTATGCTCCCATTTTAAGCTCCCCAAGCATATTCTTAACTCTCTTAAAACAGTTGTATCTACTTTTTATTGGCAAAATGGGGACAAGGATGGAGGCATTCATTGGATATCTTGGTCTCGTCTGTGCCTTCCTAAATCCCAAGGTGGTCTTGGATTGCAAGACCCGATTCTCCAAAACCAAGCGTTGTTAGCCAAACTAGCATGGAGTATTTGGTGTAATCCTAATGCACAGTGGGTCATAGTTCTTAAGGCTATACATTATCCTCATTCTAGTTTTTTACATGTCCTACTGGGTCGTCAACCTTCTTGGATTTGGAGAAGTATTTTGGTAGGCTGAGACATTCTTTTAAAGGGCTTGGTTTAGCGGGTGGGCAATGGTCATAATATTCATACTTGGGAGGATAAATTGTCACACTCCAATTCTGGACTAATTAGTGGTGTGATGAACCGTCATAAGAACCAACGATTTAAACCAGGATCTCGTATAGGCTATGCCAACCATGTTAAACCAAAACACATTCCATAATAATAATCAAAGTAAATAAATAAATAACGAAAGTCTTATTAAAATGAACTGAGAGTCTACAGTGATAATTAAATATTTAACAAGTTATCTTCAAGTAACCAAAACATAATTAATACTGATTACAAGTATCATAATACGAAAGTTAACCACTAAGCGTAAATATAGTTGAAACACTAGCTTGACGAGCCATATTCATCCTCCACAGTTTGCACATCCATAGCCGTTGCATGTCCATACATTGGCATATTCATATAATCTTCAACAGTAACACCTACAACATCAGAAACTAAAAAGAATTATGCGTGCGAGGGTCAGCTCTCCAACTTGAGCTTAGTGAGTGAACAAAACAATGCAACAAACATATGCATGCATTCAATTAATATCTTTGGTCTGATTTATAAGTTTGCAATGTGCTATAGAAAGGTTTGGTGGCCCCCGCACCTCTATACACGAGTGTGTGAATCCTTCCAATGGATCAAATACCATTGTCGTCCCACATGCACCCACCATGGAATAGAGATAGAGATAAGTGTCCGGATCAAACACCGCCAATACTTCCCCTAATGCCCTACCTATACCAACATGTAAGCCTTTATTGGCGAGGGCTTGCAAACTGAGCTCGCAACTAACCAATCCTAATGCCATACAGTGTATCCCAGGCCTCACCCCAGCATCCCTCAATACGTCCATAGAGATAGATCTAAGGCCCCCCGACAGAGTTAGAGACCACACGATCCGAGACCACCTGCCCTGATGCCCTACGATGTAATAGTTCTACTAAGGTAATGGCATTACGACGATGTTAGTGAGCAAGACTTGAGTAGAGATAGAGCTAGAGTCTGGTAACCAGGTCAAAGACCACAATGCCACGTCCTCCCCCTAATGCTTCTATAAGACCCGTATCAAACTAACCAATCTTACCACCTTGTACCAGGTCTACCTATCATGGTCGAGCCAAGTGGACTAAGTGTGTGAAAAAAATCACAAGACCAGGTATGAATCTGACCCAAAAACAGTAAATATAAGGGTAAGGTCGCATACCTAAACAGTTAGGGTCGACCCCACCTCAACAGAAGTCCAACCTATGATTTTCTAGTCGTAGGGTTGCATGACTAGAAAAACGTAGGGTCGACGGATCCTGCGACCCTATGTCTGACCCTACGATTTCAGACATAAATCGTAAATTAGGAAACTTTCCTAATTCCAAGGGGTTCTTTCCTAAAATCAATGAGACTTATTTTGGAGGGTTTTTTTTCTATAATAGGACGTCCCTTAGCCTCTTTCACTCCTTTTAGAACCCTAATTGAAAGTGAGAAAAGAGAAAGAAAAGGAAAAGAAGAAGAGAAGGAAAATTGAAGAAAGGACTAAGGAAGAGGAGGAAGTTCAGAGAAACCTCTGAATCTCAGCCAACTTCAGGTATGAATCTAAGTCCCTTCATAAAGTAAGAGCCTAGAATAGATTAGGAAGAAGTTAGGACTAAGAGAAACCCAAATCATCCATCCATGGACAAGTTCCAAAGGAATCCATGGAAGTAATCATCATAGGCAATGGAAAGTGTGTAAAAATCATAGTTATGAGCCATAGAGCAATCTTAGAATGGACCTACAAGACCACATGATCGATCACATGCCCTCGGGAAGTCCTAAGGAGGGTGTGGTCGCACGTAGGGTCGATTGGTAACCGATCCCACGTCCGACCCTACACCCTAGGGTCGATTGGTAACCGACCCTAGGTGCTGCCCTACCTGCGACCCTACGATTTTAGCTAGTCTAAATTTATTGGAATTAATTTTAATTAAAATCTATCGACTTGTTAGGCCTTTCTAGTGATTTAAAGGTGATTCATAAAGCTTGAACGAGGATCTACGCTCAATAAAGGTGAGGGAACAAGACCTAACCTAAATGGCTAATAATAAACTATTTTCGTTTATTGAGTCCAATACTATGTATGATTCTGTGATTGTATGATTGTAATGTACATATCACATGTCATCTACTATTCCTGTTATTACTGTTCATGCATATTTAATGCATATTTAATTCAATTTATTTACAACATGATGATGATGATGATGCTAGGAATAGGCATGTGAATGTTTGTGTGTGGTTAGTGTACTTGATGCGAGTGGGGCATCAGAGGAAGTATGATGGGGTGCGGTCCTAAGCACTTTAGCCCTATCTCTACTCAAGTTTTGTCCACTGACATCGTCGTATCGCCATTACTTTAGCAAAACTATTACGTCGTAGGGCATCAGGGGAGGTGGTCTCGGACCGTGTAGTCTCTGACTCTGCCGGGGGGCCTTAGCTGTATCTCTACGGACGTATTGAGGGATGCTGGGGTCATGCCTTGGATACACTGTTTAACATTAGGATTGGTTAGTTGCGAACCTAGTTTGCAAGCCCTCGCCAATAGGGGCTTACGTGTTGGTATGGGTTGAGCATCAGGGGAAGTGTGATGAGGTGCGGTCCTAAGCACTTTAGTTCTATCTCTATTCCATGGTAGGGTGGATGTGGACAACAATGGTGTTTGATCCATTGGGGGTTTACACACCCTGTGTATAGAGGCGAGGCATCCACCGAACCTTTCTATAGCACATTGCAAACTTATGAACCAGACCAAAGATATGAATTGAATGCATGCATATGTTTGTTGCATTGTTTTATTTGCTCACTGAGCCGTGATGTGTGCTCACCCTTTCGACATCGAATGATTTTAGTTGATGATACAGATACCACGGTTGAAGACTATATGAATGCTCCTACGTATGGACATGCGACGACGATGGACGCTGAAGTTATTGTGGAGTCGCATGATTCGTCATGTGAGTGCAACTCCTGTGTTTTCGATTAGAATTTTATTCAATTTATACAAATGATGTAATTGATTAAATATTTTATTTTATGTCTTAGTCAATGGAGAATAATTGGATAATTTGTTATTTTATAATTGTTAGACTCTCAGTTCATTAGTATAAAGACTTTCTCTATTGTGTATTTACTCTGATTATTGTTGTAGATGTGTATGGTTTTAAGCAAACGGACAAAGCCTATTCGAGATCCTGGTTGAACCGTTGGTTTATTAGTGGTTCATCACACCATTCTGAATAGTACAGAATTGGGGTGTGACAGCTTCACTCCCATCAAGCACATTAACCACACACACATAATTACATGCCTATTCCTAGCATCATCATCATCATCATATTATAAATAGACAGAAATAAATATGCATGAGCAGTAATAGCATGAATATTGGATGACATGTGAGATGCACATTACAAACATATACGCATAGAATCAATCATGACATTGGACTCAATAAAAGTAAATAGTTTGTTATTAACCAATTAGTTTAGGTCTTGCTCCCTCACCTTTAATCGATGTTTGTTCCTCTCCTTGTTCCTCTCCCAAGCTTTGGAAGTCACTTTGAATCTATTAGGAACCTAAACAATTAATGTATGTATGTTAGGGTTCAAGTTTACCAAGTTACAATAGTCAAAATCCTTGTTTGGTCTAAAAATATGCTTGCTGTTTTCCTACGATCGATGCTATTGTAAAACCCACACTCCATAAACAGCACTCCATAAACCCGATCTAAACCTCTATTTTATGTCGTAACAGGTCTTCCAATCATCGGGCCAGACGGGACAAACGGGTGACAATCAGGTATAAAAACAGACCGAATTATGTTAAAATTCTATACCGGTCTATGGTACCGATCGATGGTACCGGTTGACCGGTATGTTTGCGTGGGTAAACTGGTTAGATCCAGAAATAGATCTCCGTGGGTCCCGCTTACCAAATCTCGAGCCTAGGGACTTTCTTAACGTAGAGAAATTTCCTAAACTCTATCCTAGTCTATTTAAGGACCCTTAAACCTCCTTAGAACTCTTTAATTGTTTCTCACAAATCCTATAGAGGAGAAAGAGATTGAAGAAGGAGAAGGAGCTGAGAAAGGTGGAAGAGGACCGCCATTGGACGAAGAATACCATAGTTGCTAACCAACGGTAAGTGCTTGAACTTCTATCTAAATTAAGCGTTATAGATGATTAATCATGAATTGATCAATACCATGCAAGGTGAGGTATTGATCTAAAACCCTTAAATTACCGTCAAACCCTAATACAGTCGATAAACCCTAGATTCGCATTCTAAGCTATGGATCATCGAAACTAAGACTTGAATGGAACATGAAACAAATCTAACTCGTTGCTCAGGCAATATGCATAGGAGAAACCTTAAAACTACTAATGGGTGACCGATGAAAGACGAATACCAAGTTGGTGGTCTTTCGAAGGCATACCGGTTGACCATACCGGTCGCACCATATGCGACAGGTACTGCGATTGGTACCTCTTGGGGAGCTGGTCTATGAGGGCCCGGTTGATCATACCGGTCGCACCTTTCCCCACTGTACAACAATCGGTACCTGTGATCGATATGCACTATGAGGAGTGTTTTTGACCTAGTTGGTTTTTTGACCAACGTAAATCCTAAGAAACTAATTTTAATTCAACCCTAACTTCATGTGGGACCCTATGATAGCAAGTTTGGATTTTGTGACGCGGAGCAAGCTAGCAATCAAGCATCAGGTAAGGGAATCGGACATAAACCCTAATAACTTAATAACAGTAAAATGTTAATAATTATGATTATGTGGGTTGGTGTTTGTGCATATTCACATGTCATCTTTACTTTTAGTTATTATATTGTTCATGCATACTCGCTATGCTAGGATGTGATTGTTAGGCATGTGATTGTTTTCATGGGTGTGTGGAGTGGAAATGGCCTGGGGTCTTGATCATTTGTCACACTAGCACCTTTTCGTATCGCTTTTGTCTTAGCATGCTTAGTGCGGGTAGGGTATCGGAGGGATGGTACTGTGGTCTCTGGCCTAGCCACTAGACTCAAGCCCTATCTCTATGCCGTAGGGAGCTGTGCTGGGATAGGGCCTATTGTGATGACATATAGGATTGGTTAGTTGCAATCCCAGTTTGCAAGCCCTCTCCAACAGGGGCTTACGTGTTGGTATGGGTAGGCATCAGGGGAAGTGTTGACGGTGTGTGATCCGAATACTTTAGCTCTATCTCTATTCCATGGAGGGTGCATGTGGGATGACAGTGGTGTTTGATCCATTGGGCGGATTCACACACTCGTGTGTAGAGGTGCGGTGGCCACCAATCCTTTCTATAGCATATTGCGAACTTAAAACCATACCATAATGTGAATGTTATTCATGCATGATGTGTGTTGCATTGTTTGATTTTCTTACTGAGCTAAGTTGTGAGCTCACCCTTGTATATACACCCTTTTTAGATGTTGATGCAGGTTACATTGTGAAAGATTATGTGGATGCTCCAGTGTATGGAGGTGCTGCTGCTTTAAAAATGCAAGTAGGGGAGGATGAGCATGATGCTTCATGCGAGTGCCCTTTATGTGTGTATTTCTAGGATGGTTTTAATTTATTTCAGTTGAATTTTATAACAATGTAAGGATATTTATTTATGTTTTGGTATTTGAATAATTAGATAATTTATTTAACTTATCAGTAGAGAACTCAATTCATTTAAACTAAGACTTCCGTTGTATTTAATTATGTTCTGATTATGGTTATGTGCAATGATTTGTATGAGTGGACACGGTCTTATTGAGATCCTGGTGTAAACCGTTGATTCAGTGGCAGTTCACTCACACTTCTGGTTCAGTCGGAATTGGGGTGTGACAGCTATGGTCGATCATATGGTCGCAATATATACCACCGTAGGATATACGGTCGATACCCTATGGTCGCATTACATGCGACAGTACCTGTGACCGTATGTTTCCTGAATTCTTCTCGAATGACTGTGGTCGACTTTTTTCTCATCCTATGGTTGACCATAGCTACGACCATACGTAGTCAAGTTAATTTTTACTTCTCATATGAGTTTCTCCTCATGGATCATTAATAGGATTCATCCTAAAATCATTCTATGGCATTTGATCACAGTTTATCCTTATCAATTATCCCTAACCTATTCTCTCATGGTTTTGCTTAGAAATTCCATAACCTAAATCGTTATATTAGATTCAACACATCAATTTGATGGAAATGAACCTATCCTATCTGATCTATGCTATAGAGTCAAGTCCATACCTTAAGCTTGTTGTAAAGAGATAGAACTCTTCTCTACAAAACCTTCCTCTCAGCCTTCTTCTCCAAATCTCCTTCTCCTTCTCTTCCTCTTTCTCTTTCTCTCTTAGGTTTAGAGTTTCAATATGGGTTCTAAAAGAGTGAGAGAGACTAATAAACGTCTCTTATATAGAGGAAAAACCTCCATATAGAGTCTCACTTTAATTAGGAAAGAGTCCTCCTCAAATTAAGAAAGTTTCTTAAACACTGAGTCGGTTCTGGGTTTGTACGGTTCATTATACGGTTGCATAAACCGTCGATCATACCACCAAAACATGCAACCATAGGTCTTACAGTCTCACTACGGTCGACCATAGGTGCGATCGTAGCCCTCAAAACTATCACCGTAGGCCCAAAATTTACTAGTTTTTAGTTTTTGACTAGTTGTTTCCACACAAACTTAAATAGTCAACCATACCAACTAAACTAAACTTATTGCTTACATCATCTTGTGGTTTCTTCATACAATTGGTTCACTTAAATCAATTATGATGGAAAGACCGGTCACGACACGAGAACGTAAGGTTAAACCGTATTCGTGGCGTGCGGGTCTTATAACTCTACCACCCTTAATAGAAATTTCATCCTCAAAATTTACACGCACGAATCTTACATATATGGGTGTCAAATTTTGGTGATAGTTATATTAAGTCTCCTACACCTTCTAATACAAATTATGTTCTTGTATCGGATTTAATTGACGAATCTACTCATACATGGAAATTACATGTATTGCAATCTTTATTTTCAGCTAAGGAGATTGAGGCAATTAGAGGAATTCCACTCAGCTTGACTGAAGTGGAGGATTCTCTTGTATGGAAAGGAATTAAATCTAACATATTTTCGGTTCGGTCAGCTTATAATTTATTAGCCGCACTTGCGTATGAGGAGCTTGCTGCCTTACCATCATCCTTTGTTAACCATTCATGGTAGCAGATACCTTCTGTTTTGTGGAAGCGTATTTGGAGTTGTCAGACATTATCTAAGATTAAACAGCTTCTACGGCGTTGTTGTGCACAAGGTGTTGCCATCTGCGAGAATCTTATACGACGCAACATTATTGTGGATACAGTTTGTAGACGATGTGCTTCCTTCATGTTCTAAGACCATGAGTAGGAATATATTTTCATTTGTAGCCTTTGTTTGCTGGACTTTGTGGCCAGCACGAAATGACCTTTATTTTCAGAATAAGTTGACTGATCCAATACAAGTTGTTAGATGCGCAGAAAAGGCTTTCAATGAGTTTAAGAATCTTAGTGGGAGACAGGATAATGGTCATGTGGATTCATCTTTGAGAAGTGGGACTTGTACATATTGGCATTTACCTCCTGTGGGATACTTTAAAGTTAATACAGATGCAGCTCTATGTTCTCAAACTAAGACTAGTGGTGTGGGCTTTATTATTCGAAATTTTGCTGGGAAAGTCTTGCTTGCTGTTTCACAGGTCATACATTTTTTGTCTCCTAAAGTTGGAGAAGCTTTGGTTATAAGGGCTGCAATGTATGAAGCTGTGTCTCATGGTTTTGATAAGTTGATTGTCGAGTCAGATAATTTAGAAGTGTTGGGTTTTTAGATTTTTAAAACAAAAACAATTAAAAGTTTTAAAATTTTGACTCTTTTTCGTATTTTGGTTTTGGAGAAAAATTTTTCCATTTGTATTTTTTGGTTGGCATAGCTTGTAGGACTTTTATAAGTCCCATATTGCTTGGAGAGGTAAGATTATATATATATATTGTGTGACCTATAACATCTTGAACCCTTAAATGAAAGGATGCCTCTAGAGAGAAGGGTCCGGGGGGTCCGGGGTTCTTTTCACACACGCGCGGCTGAGCCGAGCCGAGCTGGGCCGGACGCATGTGCGGGTCTATCCGTTGGTCGGGTCTATCCGTTGGTCTATTTTTTGAAGGGTATGTCTCTACGTATTCTACGTATTTGAATACGTAGAGACATGACGTATTTGAATGGATACGTTCGTACCTATTCAAATTCAAATATGTTTAATCTCAACCATTGATCTTTATGATCGTTGGGGAAATTAAATCTTGACCGTATATTCTACTGACGCACCCTTTCATCACAACTCGTTGGATAGATACAACTTTCTTGCACGCTTTGATTTGTGACTTCTTCTTCTATTAATAAGAAAAGAGTCAAATAGCTTAAGGTTACAACAAGTTTACCCGTATACAACTCTATCTCTTTCTCTCTCTCCTCCAGCCTTATTCCTTTTATTTTTTTATTTTTTTATAGTTATCAAAATCGATCTGTTTCTCTTTGAGTGTTAATTGTAGCCGTTGGGATTCTAGCGAAGACCACTTGTTGGAGTGCAGCCTAAGTGGAAGAAGCTTCAACTTCAGGGCTGTTTTATCTTGGAGATTAATCTCACGAGAACTCTTTGCACATAAGGGGTGAATTAATCTTAAGGATAGTGACCGGTGGCACAACTTAGCCCTATCCATATTATTAATCTTAGTATATAAATTCTGTAAGTAATCTGCCTTACTTGTTATCAATATTTATTTTTGAAACTCTGTAATAGTCTTAAACTTACTCTATAATATACTTTTTCTACAAGAAGTTATTAAGTAATTATGTAATTCTAGTCAAATGGGGCATGCTGTTTTGTACCCTATTCTTCAGGATATATTATCTGTCTCTCATCGGTTTTCTGAGATTCAGTTTTTTATATTCCAAGGACTGCCAACTTAGTGGCGCATTCCTTGGCTAGGAAGGCTGTAACAGGATCAGGAACTGTTACATGGCCAAACTCCATTCTATGACTTAGTGATCTTTGAAATCAAGAGGCTATGTTGTATCCTGAACTTTTAATGCAATAGAGTTATTCTTAACCAAAAAAGAAAAAGATAAGAAGTTATACAATTAAATAAAAAATCATAATTATCTTTTAATAAACAAATTGCTTTAATACTTGATAGTGTATTGAAAATATCTACACCACCAAATGAAAACAAAAGAAATAATATAAATTATATAAAAAAATAAGGCATGTTAACACACTTACCCCTTGGAGATTGAAATCTGCCTAGGCACCATCCTAATAAGGACTAAAGACTCAAAACATAGTTCCGAGCTCGACAAACTTAATATAAGAAACATTTTTCTTTTTTAATATTGCTTATTTATAATGTTTTTATGTTTTAAAATTGCGTTTTTTTAGCTTCCCTAATCATTTCTGTGCATATTTACCCCAAATCTATGTGGATTCATGTGCATCTGTGCGTATCCATCATATCCATTATATGATACAATATATCTTTTAATTTCAACTGATCGATACGATATCAATATACAATACTTAATTCCTTGATTGATACAATTGCTACACACGCTGAACATAAATAACAATGGACCCAAACTAAAACAAAGACTATTTTAATCTCATATACTAGTTAATAAGCCATATCCAGTTGCATAACTTCATCAGTAATATGTAATATGAGGGCCCATAGACCAAAATCCCACAAAGCCAGCCACGACTGTTGCAACTTCTGGAACAGTTTGTCGCTCTGCATTGGACTTGAAATTATAAATGGAACTACGTCAAAAAAAAATTATTTTTTAATCTACAACCGCAAAATGTTTATAAAAAAGGATGATAGGTAAATGCCAACCATTCAAAGAAAAGATAATAAAGTAAAACGGAGAGTCGGAGAGATAAAAGGGAACTAACTTGGTAAACGAAATCGAAAGTAATTAATTTTTTTTATTATGTTTATTAGCATTGATTTTATTAAGTAGATCGGGCTTATTAACTAGGGAGGGGGTTGGTTGGGGTGTATGGGTTTTAGGGAATTCATTGCCCTTGCCAGATTAGATAGGATTCACATTGTTTCTTCCCAACGACTTTGAGAGGACGGTGATAATTCTGTCCGGATGGCCGCCATGTGGTTCTCGATGAATCCAAGACCCACATTTAAGCCGACACCCCCTGTTGGCTTGGTTTGTTGATTAGGTGTCGGCTTGAACGTGGGTCTCGGATTCACCGAGAGCCACGTGTCGGCCATCCGGACAAGATTGTCACAGTCCTCTTAGAATCGCTGGGAAGAGAGGATGCGGATCCGATTAGGTAATGGCTGTTCTCATTGTATATGCGTCTGAATCGTCTCCAATGCCCGTAACCTATGCATACAAGCATTGGAGACCTGAAGGAAACCGTTCGATAAACAACATCTGGCGTTGTTCTAGTCCAAAGGTCAAAAACAAATGAAAGTGGGATTCAAATCGTCTCCTCCCTGAGATTCGGCAGGATAGATGGCGGCTTCGATGGATGGCCTGGATGGATGGCCGCCACCTGACTCTCGGGTGAATCCTAGCCATCCATCCGAGCCGACACCCTAGCCGACAAATTGAGCCGACAAGGGTGTCGGCTCGGATGGATGGCTCGAATTCACCCGAGAGCCAAGTGGCGGCCATCCATCCAAGCCGCCGCCCCTCCTCCCGAATCTCAGGGGGGACACATGTGGATCCATGAAAGTGTATTTGTGGTTTTCTACCCTGCTACACAGAAAAAAAAAAAAAAACCGCCTCCTTAGCTGCAACAGAAAGAGAGAGAAGAGGAGAATGGGGGACAAGCCCACGTTCACAAAGGCAGAGTAATAGACAGCTACCAATCCATGCTTCTTCTTTTTCATTTGTTGATGCTTGGGTTAGAATATGCAAACCTTAAGGGATTCAGAATTCAGAAAAAAACAAATCAATCAAATTCATGTGAAGCAATTATTGCCTCGACTAAGATAAATCTTACTTGAGAGGATGAAAGAAGAGTTGACTTGATCGGTAAATGGTGTTCAATACAAAGCCGTGCTTACTCTAATGGCGGGACGAAGTTAGGCTGGGAGAACAAAAGAAAATGAATCCCTGCAAAGTGACAACATCTCTTTAGTACTTCATCTTCTTCGTCTTCTTCTTTGTTACTTCCGCGATTGCAAAGTTGTGGAATTTGAATCTGTCTCTTCATTCTTCAATTTTTCTATGAAAGGGATTTCAAACTCAGGTAGCCGATTTCGAAAGCTTCTTTTCAGCAGTTTGGATTCGACCTTCCTTCTGCTGCAGAATGGGATTCGTGATTTTTGTATTCGAACTGCTTAATATCTGCTAAAATGGTTTTGTTTATTTTTACCGTGTTTTCTCTCTTACTCCTTTATTTTCTTCTTCTTTTTCATATCCCTCGGATCTCGCTTCTGTCAGCTGTCAGAATCACAGGTGGATGTATCCCTCCTCAGGAATCAGGCCTTCTAAGGGCCTAAAGAGAACCTAGACGACTTCATCAGACCCGCCGAAGGCGACAGCGGTGGCCTCTGCAAATCTCTGAGAGATGATCCCTCCTCCGCCTTCACCAAGGAGGTTTGTCCCCATCCTCCTCTTCTCTCTCTTTTTGTTGCAGCGAAGAAGGCAGGCTTCTTTTTTTTTTTTTTTTTTTTCCCTTCTGTGTAGCAGGGTAGAAAACCACAAATACACTTTCATTATCCAACGGTCTCCAACAGGTTTCTTATGCCCATACGCATAGGAGAGTTTTCGGACACCATTATATGTAGTCCCTCTGCTTGGTTTCCGTCTACTTGCAAGAGTCCTGCTTTGGAGATTGTACATTATGCCCACCCCCCAAAAAAAAAAAAAAAAGCCTCAATAGTCAATTCTATGGTAGTAGTAGGGAAACACTGATGAAACGTAAATAGATGGAATTTTTTCAAGATAATAAAGGAAATGCCATGATTGTCCTCTCTGGTCCAATTGGCCGGGCAAACTAGAATAAAGCAGAGAGTGGAACTAAAAGCTATTGTTCAAAGGTTGTCTGTTTATGATTTGCAGTCAATACTTGACTTGACGATGGAAGGGGATTCGGCTTTAGTTATTAGATGGACTGATGGGCGAGCAAGGAGGAAAGCCATCAACAGGTCTGATCTGCATATCTTGATCTTTTTAGTAGCAGCCTATTGCTTTTTTATGCCAAGAAATCAATACTGTTCAAAACAGGAAAAGAAAAAGAAAAGGGAGCTGCAAAGATGTCAAGGATAAATGTTTACACATGAAAATCCTGCTGATATATAGTAGATTCCAATATACTCGACAAAGAAAAGCCTTACTCAACTAATTAGGTAGATTATTTGTTTCTTGCTCTTTCGAAAATACTTTTTATGTAAACTAAACCAGCCCAAACCAAACCTTATAGACCTGAACTGAACTAACCGATTCTGCCTTGTCTAACCCAAACCAAACTAAACCCATAAATCCAAATCTGACCTAAACTGAACCAGCCTTGTCTAACCCAAACCAAACTCTCTGGACCTGAGCCTAGACTAACCCGAACCAACCCATAACGAACCTAACCAAAACAAATCCAATCCTATACCTGAACCTAACCAAGCTGAACCAGACCAAACCTACCCATACAAATCTGATTCTAGACTAACCTAGACCACACCAGAGACCATATGCATCTGAACCTAGACTAACCCAAACCACACTCTGACCTAGCTTGAACCTAGACTAACCCGAATCAGCCTTGCCTAAACCAAACCAAACCAGACCTTCTAAAACTGGACCCAAAGTATACCCAAGCTAAGACATGCCCCATACCTGAAACCTAACATCAAAAAAATAAAATAAAAAAAGATGTAAGATCTAATCCAATCATTAGCACTAACCTGCGATAGGTATAAGGAGAAGAAACCAATAATTAAATTCTAACTAGAAATAGAGCAAACCATAATAAATCACAATAGGTTACAACAAACACTGAGATAGGTTATATAATACCCGGTTGCAAGGGGACATAATAAGTGCTGGAGTGGATTACAGCAAAGGAACAAGAGTTACAGCAAAGCAACACATTGAGTGGTAGCTAGACAATAGAGATTGCATTTAAGAACAACAAACAGAGAAACTCAAATAGAATTGCTAAAAACAAAGGCATACAACAGAAGTGAAATCTAAACAAAATGAAATCAAATTTCTATAAACAGGAAAACAAAACAGTGGCCTCTTTAACTAAATTGAAAGAAAGAGATCTTCATTTGATTGCATACTTTACCCTTATAATTAAAATTAATCTGAGAGAAAGATGAGGAGCAAAAATGAAAGGAAACAGTAACCCCAAACCAAGCCCAAGCCAAAACACGTACAAAACGAAAGCATAAATCAAAGCACAGAAGGTTCTTAGTGATGAACATGGAACTATAAAAGGAAATTAACATTAGGCTACAAGGAACTGTGAACACCATCTAAAGAACCGGATAACAACAACAAAATATTGGGGAATGGAAAGGGGAAACAGATGGGACTAACCTGAGAATGGTGATCCTCTTTCTCTTTGCTCACCTTCACGTCCTTCTTTCTTCTTTCCTGAATCACCGAACCCTTTACTTGGAAACCCAGCCACGTGAACTCCACCCTCAAAACCCTTGCTGCCTCACTCTATTTTTCTCTCTCGGTCCCCTTTTCTCTCCCTGCTTCTTCTCCTCAATGCCCAGCCGAGACCACCATCCCCTCATTCGATCCTTTCTCTCTGTCGTAGAAATTGATGCTTTAAATGAAATTCGTCTTATTTGATGGCTATTGAAACGAACAAAGGAATTATACCAAGATGATTAGAACACAGGATGAGTCGGATCACAATTGGTACGGTCCTAAAGTTAATATTTGCCCCCATAAGTGCAACCGGGTTGATGATGCAAATCTGACTCTAAGATAAAATAACATTGGCTTTTTGCAACAAACTTGTACTAGTTCGATGCGTCCCTTAGAGAACTTTGGAGTTGTGCTTCAGATTAAAAATAAACTGTCTAAAACCCAAATGCTATAAAGAGGGAGAGAGAAAGAGAGAGAACAGTCCCCACTTAGTACGTAATAATTATATTCTGGGAGGATTCCTCCTTTATTTAATGAGCCAGGACGTCTCTTGAAGGTTCTCTATTGTAGAGTTGTGACCCTTCAAAGTCAATTGTCAGATCTTAATATTTACACCCTTTCATAAGAATGCAACCTTAGGAACATATGTGTTCCTCTGTCCTAGAGACACATCAGATGCTAACCTCGGTTGATAACCTCAGGCATTAACCTCTATGACTTACAAGTCATTTCCATGGTTGAGGTCATTTCTATGGTCCTCAGGTCTCCAAGTCATTAAGTCCCCAAAGTCTCCAAGTCATCAAGTCTTCAAGTCATCAAGTCATCAAGTCATCAAGTCCCCAAACCATCAAGTCTCCAAGTCATCAAGTCATCAAGTCTCCAAGTCATCAAGTCTCTAAGACTCCAAGCCATTAAGTCATCAAGTCTCCAAGTCATTAAGTCATTAAGTCATCAAGTCTCCAAGTCATCAAGTCATCAAGTCATCAAGTCCCCAAGTCATCAAGTCATCTAGTCATCAAGTCCATTATGTGACGACTTGCAATAGTGACAACCTCAACATGATGACTTCAACATGACGACCTCACATAACGACTTCACTGTGAGGACCTCACATGACGACTCTACTGTGACGACCTCACTGTGATGACCTCACTGTAACGACCTTACTGTGAAGACCTCACTCGACGGCCTTACTGCGATGACCTTATTGTAACGACCACACTGTGACGACTTCATAGTGACGACCTCAACTTCTTTCAACCCATCTTATAAGCAAGAAAACTAAAGAAAAAATAAGGACAAAAAACAACAAAAAATATGTATATAAATGTATGGATATAAGCAAACTATTATAGGTATTTTAGAAACTAATTTTTTAATAATAAAGGACAACACTCTCTCATAATTTCTCTCAGCTTCGAAAGAGAAGCTCCTCCCGCATCTTCCCCTTCTTCCCTAGCAGCAATCGACAACCCCTTTTTTTATTTTATTTTCTCCCCCTGCATCGAATTACTCTTCTCTCAACACCCCTTCTTTCCCTCTTACCTCTCTCTTCTCTATCTTTCTCTTTTCTTATCTCATTCTCTCTCTTTCTTCCATTCTTCTTCCTCTGTTCTTTTCTTGTTATTCTTCTTCTTCTTCTCTCAGCCATAGCCATCTCCCCAGCCGTAACTCCTTGTCTCTATTCTTTCTCTCGGTCCTGGAGGTGGATTCAGGATTTCAGAGTACAATAATGGGTGGAACAACGGTGGTATCAACTGCGGTTACGGTTCCGGCTACGGCAGTCCTGGTACCATGGTTTACAAGGAACATAGACCTTGTTACAAGAAGAAGCTGACGTGTCTAACCAAGTGCTTCACCTCCTACAACCACTCTAGCAAGAACTACGGCTTTGGTAGCCGTAGTAGTGATTGTACCATCGATTGCAAGAAGAAGTGTACTGCTTCTTGTTAAAGCTGCTTCTTGTTAAAGCAGATGATGAAATGGTGGTTTTTCGGTTGCCGGTAAGCTGGGTACTTACCATTTTGGTTTATCAGTTTGTATTAGATCTTGATATGTAAGTATTAATTAGATGCTTTTATTATCTATATAAATAGATCTGGATATGGTTAAAGAATAAAAGTAGTTAGTTTGGAAATAAGAAATTCATGAAGCTTTCATGTATGTTATGTTGCATACACAATCGTTCAAAATATGAAAAGATAACTAAGATGGAATCACAAAAAAAGAGAGAGTAGAGATTGAAGAAGATGGAGTGGGCCAGTGAGGATTGAGGACCCACCAATCTAGATGATGAAGAGTTGGGTTGTTTCATTTTCGCAACTTCGCATCACATGCAACCATTTTCATGCGTTTGGGAAAGGATTTTTGAGCGAGTTGAACCTAAAGTCATAAGACTCATTACTCAAGTATTTACACATGATTTAATTGATGTGGGATTAAATCTCTTCCTTTTCTAACAGTTCTCTCACCGAACTGATCTGGTTCTTAGCTCGTTCGAATCTCCTGCACAAGAAAGATGAAGCATCGTAGTGATGGTCGGGTGGTTACACCCTCTGGTCACTCCGATGCCTAAGTAAGCTCGATGGACAAACAGTATGGGATAGATGAAACGAAAACTATCCCTTAGTTTAAAGGGAATTTGGGTAACTAACTCACTTTGAGCTCAAAAGCTTTTGATTTGACCTTAGTTTTCCAGTGTCCGTCTCCTCTATTTATAGGCTGGGAATGACCTAACTATGGGTGTTGGACATGTTCTCTGTTGCAGCGGAATGTCCTCCCTATGAGCATGATTCAAGCCCACTGATATGGGGATCAGGTGAATTGTTGAGTCACTCGCCAGTTGGCTCTTTTTGCGAGACCCCATTGATTACTCCTTGGTCAACATGGAGAGAATCTTGGTATCTGTATAGGGGGATCCTCGTGTGGGCCCCGTATCATGTGTAGATGTATAGTTGATGTAGGGCATGTTGGGCTGTTCAAGGGAATCCAACCATATTGGGATCCGAGGCTTGCGAGGTTCTAGAGCTTCCTACTAAGAGGTTCCAAGGCCTATGCTGTGGCGAGGCTCTGAGGCACAAACTATAGCGAGGTTCCAAGGCATAAGTTGTAGCGAGGCTCCGAGGCACAGGTTGTAGCGAGGCTCATAGGCACAGGCGTACCGAGGTTCCGAGGCACAGGCTGTAGCAAGGCTCCGAGGCACAGGCTATAGCAAGGTTCCAAGGCATAGGCTGTCCTAAGACCGTGGACCATGGAACCTCGACGGCTTTTGTTCATCCAAGGCTTGGTGAGGCTTTAATGCTCGAAGATCCTTTTGTTCCTCAAAACTAGGCGCGTATTATTTGCCAAGGTTCTCCCAGCAGGCCTTTTGGCAAAGGCCTTTTCCCAAAGTTGGGTATCACTGTAGATGTTTCTTACATGGGTCTGGGCTTAGTTTGTATCTGTCAGAATTTTACAAAGGGGGGAGCCCACTCCCATATTAGATGCCCCTTGCTCTTCCAGGCTTCTCGAAGGTGGGGAGAGCAATAAGGATCTCATTCTTCGATCAAAGCCTGTGAGGCTACTTCTTGAGGAGCTATAACGGTTACCTTTTGAGCGAGATTTTTCTAATCTGAGTCGAAACCATGTGGGCCCAGCCACTCACCTTGTTCTCCACTGATCGTACAGTTCTTCCATAAACGTGTCTGAGCAGGAGCAAATAGGGTGTGTATATGTGCATCCTTGATTTTTTTATGCGATGATTACAGCTGTTTTGTAGGCCTGTAGACCAATATACCTATGTTTGGATTTTTATCCGAATGAGTGGTCTTTATAAACTGTTCATCTCTTTGATCTTCTTCTTCCTACTTCTTCCTTTGCTCCTTTTGGCTCGATTTTTTGCTATTCCTCATTCTCATATATTTTGCGCAGTTCACCGTTGGTCTTCATTGCTTTCCAAGTAACTAATGGCTAGGTCTAAGAAACCCAGCAATAGAGTAGAAACTAACCCTGAAGAGGAAGCCTCGAGCTCAAGCGCCGCCAAGCGACGTGGCCAAGTTTCCACTTCTATTTCTATTCCCCTTGTCATCCACGAAACAGGGATAGGTTGAAAGAACGAAGTTAGAAGAGCTAGGGCCATCCAAGTTGCCCAAATAAGGGCAACGAATCTTGAACCCCAGCCATCCATAAGAGTTCCTCCTGGTACAGATTTTTCCTTTAGTAAGCTAGAGAGTCGAATGACTCAGTCCTGGCTAGATGCGATCAGAGAACTTTTTGGTGTCCCTGAGAGCGTTTCCTTCATGATACCAGAGTCCGAGGATAGGATGTGTACCCCTTGTAACGACGCCATCGTCATGTATGAGGAAATGTTCTAATTAGGGTTCTGTCTCCCAACTCCTTCCTTTTACTTTGAGTTGCTGGACAGCTATGGACTGGCCCCTTCGCAGATTACTCCCAATGGGTGGCACGAGATCACCAATTTCCTGGCTAGTTCGTAGCTTAGTGGGTTACCTACCGAGGTTGCTTCAAGAAGTTAATTTGCCTGGTTTCTGGTGCTCAAATAGTAGATGAGGACTGGTACTACTTTTAACGACGGAATGACTCGTCTTATGCCTCGGCCAAAGACGTCATCACCTCACATCACTATTGGAAGCACAACTTCTTATTCATTTCTTGGTCCCCACTCCCTAAGGATACTTGGCCTCGTAATTGTTGGTTGAAGGTTATCATTTCTATGGTCAACACCGTCCCAATGAAGGTCCAAGACCTTAACGAGTGTGCTGAAATGATTTGCGTCGTCCCTTCCCCAACTTTAGAGCAGCTGTCCGACCTTGAGTTCCTTCAAAACACCGGGCTGAGTAAGCCCCATTTTATCTGACTAACTTACCCTTTCACGTTCAGGGATTGACCTTATTTTTCTTGCTTACATTGGACATCGGATTGGACGATCTTGCTGTAGTCCTTTTGGTCGAGAGTCCACTGTCGACGATAGGTGCTCTCGTGGCTTCAGCTTCCGAGGAACCACCTGCTTGCCTGACTGAGGCCTGCGAAGGAGAAAGGATTATCATGGCCTCTGAGGTAGTTGGAGCCTCATCCTCTGTCGACCCTTTCCCTCCTGAGTGAGAGACTATCGCAGGGGAGGATGATGTCAAGGTGCTTGATGTTGAGGGGGAGGACGGCACCGAGCTTCAGACTCATGAGAAGAGGAAGCATCGCCATGGAGACAATGTAAGACCCGCACGCCATGAACCCGGTCTAACCTTACATTTCGTGTCGTGACCAGTCTACATATCATGGTCGAGCCAATTGGACCAAGTATGTGAAGAAACCCAAGACTCAATTTGAAATTTTACTCAAAAACAGTCAAAATGAGGGTAGGGTCGCATGCCTAAACAGGTAGGGTCGACCCCCACCTCAAAACCATGACCTTTTGGTCGTGGGGTCGCAGGGGTCTCGGATTGTCCGACCCCCTCATCGACCCCCTAGCATTGACCCTAGGAAAATAGCAAAAACAGCACGAACCGAAAATTAGGAAACTTTCCTAATTTCGAATGGGACCTTTCCTAAACTCAATGAGACTTATTTTGGGAGGTTTTCCTCTATAAATAGGACGTCCCTAAGCCTCTTTCACTCCTTTTAGAACCCTAATTGAAAGTGGGAGAAAGAGAAGAGAAGGAAGAGAAGAAGAGAAGGAAAACTTGAAGAAAAGGCTAAGGAAAAAGAAGAAGCTCAGAGAAATTTTTTGAAACTCAGACTACAGACGGTATGAACCTCAATCCCTATCTGAATTGAAAGCTTAGAATAGATTATGATGAAGTTAGGTTAGGAGAAACCCCAATACCACCCATCCATGGATAAATTCCAATGGAAATCATGGAAAACTATGAAAAGTGAGTAACTTGGAGTTTTGAGCCATAGAACAATCATAGAATGGACTATAAAAGTAAGCCAAAGGACCCAAACATGAAAGAATGGACTGTAGGATGAAAAGGTCGACTCAAACCACGTGCGACCGCACGTAGGGTCAATCAGGAATCGACCCTACCAGACCACAGGATCGACCCCTAGCTTTCGGGAAGTCCAGGGAAGCTGCGGTCGCACTTAGGGTCGATGGAACATCCGACCCTAGCATCGACCCTACCCCTGGGGTCGCAAAAGACTGCTACCCTACCTGCGACCCATCCTGCGACCCTAGCTTTACAGCAAGCCTAAAATTATCTGAATGAATTCTAACTAAAATCTATCGACTTGTTAGGTTTTTCTATTGATATAAAAGTTATTCTTAAAGCTTGAAAGAGGATCTACACTCAAGCAAAGGTGATGGAACAAGACCTAAACTAATTGGTTAATAATAAACTATTTTTATTTCTTGAGTCCAATGCCATGACTGATCCTATGCGTGTATTCTTGTAATGTGCATTCAACATGTCATCCAATACTCCTGCTATTAATGTTTATGCATATTTAATTATATTTTATTTATAACATGATGATGATGATGATGCTAGGAATAGACATGTGAATGTATGTGTGTGGCTAGTGTGCTTGATGCGAGTGGAGCATCAGGGAGAGGACATGACATTGTGGTTCAGCCTGGTCACCAGACTCTAGCTCTATCTCTACTCAAGTGTTGTCCACTGACATTGTTGTATCGCCATTACCTTAGCAGAACTATTACGTCGTAGGGTATCAGGGGAGGTGGTCTCGGACCGTGTAGTCTTCGACTCTGTCGGGGGGCCTTAGCTCTATCTCTATGGACGTATTGAGGTATGCTGAGGTGAGGCCTTGGATACACTGTTTGACATTAGGATTGGTTAGTTGTGAGCCCAGTTTGCAAGCCCTCGCTAGCAGGGGCTTACGTATTGGTATGGGTAGAGTATCAGGGGAAGTGTGATGCGGTGTGGTCCTAAGCACTTTAGCTTTATCTCTATTCCATGGTGGGTGCATGTGGGACGAAAATAAACGTTAACCTTTGGGCGGCTTCACACACTCGTGTATAGAGGTGAGGCAGCCACCGAACCTTTCTATAGCATATTGTAAACTTATATACCAGACCAAAGATATGAATTGAATGCATGCATATATTTGTTGCATTGTTTTTTTCTCTCACTGAGCTCAAGTTAGAGAGATGACCCTCGCGCGTGCAATTCTTTTTAGTTTCTGATGTTGCAGGTATTACGATTGAAGATTATGTCAACACGCCAACATATGAACATGTGACAGTTATGATAAGCAAGCTGTGGAGGACCATTGTGATTCGTCAAGCTAGCATTTCAACTATGGATATGCTTAGTGTTTAATTTTCGTATTTGGATATTGTAATATGTATTAATTTATGTTTTGGTTACTTGGAGATAAATGAAATATTAATTATTTATCATGACTAGACCTCAGTTCATTATCTGTAAGACTTTCGCTATTTACTTTATTATCTCTGATTAATGTGGAATGTGTTTTGGTTTAACAAAAATTGGGATAGCCTAATCGAGATCCTGGTTGAACCATTGGTTTATTAACGATTCATCACACCATTCTGGTTGGTGCAGAATTGGGGTATGACAGACAAGTCTGAGAAGAAGAAGAAAAGATATTCCCGAGCTACAGATGAGACCCAAGGTATGTGTGAGGACAAAGATGGAAAATCTTTTGAAGTCGCCACCTAGATTTAGGTCTAGGACCTTAGAAATGTGAAATCTCACCCCAAGCTAAGACTTCGATTGACTCATGCCCCTTAGATTGGAATTCTGGTCCATCAGAGATTGGGTAAGTGTCAGGTTACGGTTATGGGAAGGGGTTAGGCACCCAAACCGCCCGATCGAAATCGGTCTCCTATACCTTTCCTATGCTAGACTCTATTTATTAAATTAAACCAAACCAAGTGGTTTGATATCATTGAACCGAATCTGTATCCATCAGATTGCCTACGTATCATGGAATTATTCCGAAAATCAGGTTCACCATCGTAGTTCAGGTGCGATTAAAGTTTATGGATGTGATTTATGCTTGTGCATGATTAAGTTCATTGTTCAAGTTGAAATTTATGTTTGACTGGTTGAGAAATCCTATGGGTTAGGATCTGGATAATCCATGTGGACTGATAGATAGTCCTAGTGGATCTAAGAATAACCCTATTTGGGTTGGAATGTGGATAATATCCTAGTGGATCTATGGATAGTCCGAGTGGACTAAGGTGTGGATAACCCTATTTGGGTTAAAATATGGGGGATATCCTAGTGGATCTATGGATAGTCCGAGTGGACTAAGGTTTGGATAAATATCCTAGTGGATCTATGGATAATCCGAGTGGACTAAATGTGTGGATCCGAATTTGGGTTTCTCCCAAATAGCCTACGTATCCTAGGGTTTGCCCTAGGAATCAGAATCCGCGTAGTTCGAACTGATGGGTAGATATCCTAGAGGATCTATGGATAGTCCAAGTGGACTAAGGTGTGGATCCGAATTTGGGTTTCTCCCAAATAGCCTACGTATCCTAGGGTTTGCCCTAGGAATCAGAATCTACGTAGTTCGGGCTGATGGGTAGATATCCTAGAGGATCTATGGATAGTCCAAGTGGACTAAGGTGTGGATCCGAATTTGGGTTTCTCCCAAATAGCCTACGTATCCTAGGGTTTGCCCTAGGAATCAGAATCCGTGTAGTTCGGGCTGGATAACCCTATTTGGGTTAATGATCGAGAACCTATTCTAGGTTTAGGGTTTGCCAAGGGGCAAAATCATCCTAAATCACCCTTTTCATGCAAATTAGGCAAGAGCCTATATGGCATGGTCTAGTATGCTATTTTCTACCCTAATTGTTATTTTCTTTCCATTTTAGGGTTTTCTACCCTAATTATTATTTTATTTCCATTTTTTAGGGTTTTCTACCCTAATTGTTACATTCTTTCCATTTTAGGGTTTTCTACCCTACTTGTTATTTTATTTTCATTTTTTAGGGTTTTCTACCCTAATTATTACATTCTTTCCATTTTAGGGTTTTCTACCCTAATTATTATTTTATTTCCATTTTTTAGGGTTTTCTACCCTAATTGTTACATTCTTTCCATTTTAGGGTTTTCTACCCTAATTATTATTTTCTTTCCATCTTAGGGTTTTCTACCCTAAATGTTACTTTCTTTCCATTTTAAGGTTTTCTACCCTAATTATTATTTTCTTTCCTTCTTAGGGTTTTTTACCCTAAATGTTAATTTCTTTCCATTTTAGGGTTTTCTACACTAATTGTTATATTTTTTTTTTCATTTTAGGGTTTCTACCCTAATTGTTACTTTCTTTATATTTTAGGGTTTTCTACCCTAATTGTTATTTTCTTTCTATTTTTAGGGTATTCTACCCTAATTGTTATTTTCTTTCTATTTTAGGGTTTTCTACCCTAATTGTTATTTTCTTTCTGTTTTTTAGGATTTTCTACCCTAATTGTTACTTTCTTTCTATTTTAGGGTTTTCTACCCTAATTGTTATTTTCTTTCTATTTTTAGGGTTTTCTACCCTAATTGTTATTTTCTTTCTATTTTAGGGTTTTCTACCCTAATTGTTATTTTCTTTCCATTTTTTAGGATTTTCTACCCTAATTGTGACAATAAGCATTTAATATAGCATGTGAGCAAATGTAGCAGACAAATATGACAATAAACATGTGTAGCATTCCAATCATGGCAATGTGATTTTTTCAATTATGGCAATGTGATCATTCCAATTATGGCAGTGTGACCATTCCAATTATGGCAGTGTGATCATTTCAATTATGGCAGTGTGACCATTCCAATCATGGCAGTGTGACCATTCCAATTATAGTAGTGTATGCATACGAGTATCCGAACATAGCATGTGAACAAATATAGCATCAAATATGGCATGTGAGAAACAACCAAAGCATATGAGAATCAATCAAAACATGATGGAACATGCAGCAAGATGACAGCTTTGTCAGGCTGGACCAAAATGGGCACATAGGGCACTGTACTTACTCAAAAACTTATTAAAAGATATCCTCGGAAAGAGGACTCAGAGGCCAACGTTTTGTCTCAAAGAAGCTAATCCTGAAAGAGACCACAGGCCGGACGAAAATAGCCCCCAACTACAGACAAATACACTGGTCAGATCTGTTCCAGATTCTAGCCAGTGGTACTATAAAATCAATATAAAATCATATAGCTCATGAAAATAAAATCCGAATACATGGTCAGAAAGAGGATTCAGAGGCCAAAATTTTCTCTCAAGGAAGCTAATCCTGAAAGAGACCATAGGCAGGTTGAAAACATTCCCCAAGTGCAGGCAAATACACTGGTCAGATCTGTTCCAGATTCTGGCCAGTGGTTCTGGCCAGTGGTACTATAAAATTAATATAAAATCATATAGCTCATGAAAATAGAATCCAAATACATGGTCAGAAAGAGGACTCAAAGGCCAACATTTTGTCTCAAGGAAGCTAATCCTGAAAGAGACCATAAATAGGTCGAAAACATTCCCCAAGTGCAGGCAAATACACTGGTCAGATCTGTTCCAGATTCTGGCCAGTGGTACTATAAAATCAATATAAAATCATATAGCTCATGAAAATAAAATCCGAATACATGGTCAGAAAGAGGACTCAGAGGCCAACATTTTGTCTCAAGGAACCTAAGGCAAACAGAGGCATCTTCCTAATGCTAGACACCAATCTCAGACATGCATTTGCAGTATGCTTTGACTTTGAAAAAATAAACTGACAAAAGCGATGGGTGATTCTTACCTCAGGCTTCTTCTCTCTCCTTCTCTCCTTTGCATCTTCTCATCATCCTCTTTGCTGCCTCTCTGATCCTTCTCTCTTTTTCCTCTAGATCTTCTCTTCTTAACACCTCTCTCTCTCTCTCTCCTTCTCTCTTTCTCTATTTTCTTCTTCTTTCTCTTTTCTTTCGATTTTTTTTCCTTTCTCTCCCTCACTCAGGTTTTTCTCTCTTTATGGTCTGAAAAAAATACCTCCTCTCTCTTCTCTTGCCTATTTATAATTTTTCACTCATTTTCTAGAAGATCTTTTTTTCTAAAAAATCTTTTTTTTTTCTTTTTTCTTTCCTTCCTTTCTTTCTTTCTTTCTCTACTCTCTCTTTCACGTTTTCTTTCTAGAAAACGTGAAGGGGAATCTTTTTCCCTCTTTTTTCTTTTCTTTTTTTTCTTTTATTTCTCTCTCTTTCCTTTTTTCTTCTCAAGATCTTTTGGATTATCTCAAAACCCTAAATCCCCTTCTCTTTCACGTTTTCTCTCTCCCCTCTTTCCTTTTTCTTCTCAAAATCTTTTTGGATTATCTCAAAACCCTAAATCCCCTTCTCTTCCACGTTTTTTCTCTCCCCTCTTTCCTTTTTTTTCTCAAAAATCTTTTGGATTGTCTCCAAAACCAAAATCCCCCTTCACTTTCACGTTTTTTTCTCTCCCCTCTTTCCTTTTTCTTCTCAAAATCTTTTGGATTATCTCAAAACCCTAAATCCCTTTCTCTTCCACGTTTTTTCTCTCCCCTCTTTCCTTTTTTTTCCCAAAAATCTTTTGGATTATCTCCAAAACCAAAATCCCCCTTCACTTTCACGTTTCTCTCTCCCCTCTTTCCTTTTTCTTCTCAAAATCTTTTGGATTATCATTTACATATAATAATATATATTATATACATATATACACATATATTTAATTACATACATACATATACATACATATATATATATATATATATATATATATATATATATATATATATATATATATATATATATATATATATATATATATATATATATATATATATATATATATATATATATATATAATATATATATATAATATAAATATTGTGCACATAGATGAACTGATTCAAAATGGGTTGAGACTGACTTAGGTTGACAACTGATATGGGTTGAGTTAGGTTGGACTAAAACTGGTTTGAACTGAGTTGACTGGACTGATTGGAATTAACTGGGTTTTTTTTCCTTGTCATTTCACGGGTCATTCCCGCTGTTATCCCGCATGGAATTTTTTGATGGCCTCTATTCTAAGTTTTTTGCGTTCATTTTGTAGAACATTAAAAATGAGGAATATAGGAACTTGAATCACCTCATTTGGAAGTAAAATGGTCAACTTATGAATTTTTGAAGTTTAAGCGGACCAATTATCGATAATTTGGCTGACCATTCTGCATGAGATCCTTCAGAGGCTTCTACCGGAAATATTTTACGTCCACTTTGTAGAGAACTAAAAATGGAACATAATGAGACTGGAATTATCTAAATCCGATGTAGAACGGGAAAGATATGAAGCTTTGAAGTTCTGACGATAATTTTGCATGCAAGTTTGCATGGGACCCACTGGTGACTTCTACCCAGGATTTTTTACGTCCACTTTGTAGAACATCATGAATGAAGAATAATGGTCTTGGAATCATCTGAACCCGATGTCGGATGATCAAGATATGATGATTTGAAATTCAAACAATCCGACTTAGGATAATTTGCATGAAGGCCCCTGGGATTATTATTTATAATAATTTCAGAAACCTCCTCTATATGTATCATCCAACTAAAATGGTCATATCTTCCTCATTTGATATTAGAATTGAGCAACTCTGGTCTCGTTTCAAAGATAATTATATGACCTATGCATCTATGCAGATAATAGCCCATGACCCTGCTGTGGGGATTAGTGGAGAATCACAAATCTTTGGGTTAAAGGTCAGGAACCTGCCATATTGGTTCATTTATGCCGAGGGTGGCAAAAATGGGGTGCTTACAGATGCCCCTCTTTAGCCGAGATTGTTATCAGTTGAAGGCTAAAGATAAAAGAACCACATTTTTGGAGTATGAGTGATATTGTTTATTGGGCTGCACTTAGGGTAATTCTTCCTAAACTGCCTACGTATTCTAAGGGTGTCCTAGAAATCAAGCCCAGAACGTAGTTCGACTGGCAAGAAGGTTTGCTCTTCTTGGAAGATTGGTGAGGGCTCTTCTTGTATGAAGCTAGGCTGTGAATACAAGGCTCATTTGTAGGCTGGGAACCTCTTCTTGCTGAGGTGGAACTCATGATGCAAGGTACGTGCGGGCTTGGACCCGGCTTGATCCATTTGTAGGCTGATAAACCTCTTCTTGTATGGAGCTAGGCTGTGAATACAAGGCTTATTGCATGAGCTTGGGCTCGGATTTGATTTGGATGGAAAACTTGATGTCTTCTCTTTGATTGAACTGAGGCTCTTTTGATTGAGATTCTGAGATTGTTTTTTCTGAATAAGCTAGGGCTCTGCATTTGATTCACTTATATGTTGAGACTGAATTGATCTTTGAATGAGCTAGGGCTCTACATTTGATTCACTAATGGGCTGAGATTGATTTGAACTTTGGATGAGCTAGGGCTCCGCATTTGATTCCCCTGTGGGATGAGATTGACTTGATCTTTGGATGAGCTAGGGCTCTACATTTGATTTACTAATAATCTGAGATTGATTTGATCTTTGGATGAGCTAGGGCTCTACATTTGATTCCGTAATGAGTAAGAACTCAGAAGGTCACTTATAGGGTGATATTGAATGACTCATCTTGGCAGTTCCTACCAGCTTTGGACCTTCGGGATTGAAAATAGGAATATCCTTTTGGAAGCTCTATGGCTATGAACCTTTAGGATGCTTGAAAGTGACCCATATAGGAAGGCTTTGTTGACTTTGAACCGTTAGGGTTGGAATCTGACCCATCTTGGAAGTCTATTGACTTTGAACCTATAGAGTGCTGGACATATTTGAAATGATGGTGAATTCCTTGGCAGTTTTCCAAGTTTTTTGCTCCTGCTTTATTGGTGAAGGCACAAAACAAGACATCAATGGAAATGGTGTCATGGACTTCGCTGGCATGATACATAGATTTGAAATTTGCCATTTATGACCTGGTACTGAAAGTTTGACTCAATTTCAGCACGGTAGGGATGACTTGGTTATTCCCTTTGAAGGGTTCCATGTAATTTAAAGGTGATGATTTTCTTCAACCAACATTGGTGTTGTTGGATTTTGGATTGAAAGAAACTCTAGCGAGGATTTTGGACAAGAATGAGGGGACCTTGACAGTCTTTAACCAAAGTGATCTTATTGATTGACCTTGGTGTTAAACTGTCGAGGGGCATCTAGTCAACTAAATTCTTTGACTGTGCATTATGGTAGACCAAATTGGTAGAACAGCCAAGTGGCGATGAAATGTGACATGGGTTTGGCCATTGATCTAGGCTCATGAAAAGCTCAGGGCTTTGCAATATTGTTGTGCCAATTTTGAAAGATTAATGAATCATGGCCCCAAAGTAGGCATGAGGAGCAAAGGATTTGAAGTGTTCCTTCAGAGAATTTGGTGACCAAATCCTAACAGGTGATCGACCACATTGGATTTTCTTCATCAACAGGATTGGGAGAACTGAGAAATTAGCAAAAACCAACTTGGATGGGCCTACTTCTGTTGACTATGAAAGTAGTGACTTCAGACTAGACAATGGATCCTTGATGTAATGCTCATGATCAAGTTTGATTCCTCTACATAGGGTATATCTATGCCCCAATGTCTGCATGTTGTGACAGACCACTACTGTAGTGTGCTAGGGCAAGATAGAAGGAAACAGGCAATCTAACAGAGTTAGAACTAGGTTGAATCTGGATTGCATCCAGAATTGACCATGCTTCCAAGGTCAAGGGAAGATTGACAGATTGATTGCAGAAAGTGACTTCTTAGATAAGCCCTTCTTGAATCTTGAAAAAATGAGGGAGCTGATGATTTGGTGAATTTGGCTACATCCGTAACCAGGCCATGAGAATTTGCTCTCTCCCTAACATGACCAAAGGATTTGAAGATAGAATTCTGTTGAAAGGCAATGCTATGAAGCCCAATAGATGATGGTTTGTTCAACTCCTCCAAGTATGATTCACTGGAGAGCAAGAGGGGTTCCTTTCCTTATGGAGGGTAAACTGGTATGACACTTGTCTACATGAACCACTGAATTTTTCTATGAAGGGCCAATGAGGGCAATGCTATAGGGTTGCATCATGTCGCCTATCCCCACTGAGGTATTATGGGTTGCCCATTGAGGATTCTCGGGTTGCCTTTCCCTGTTGAGGTTTCTTTTCTTCCCATTATTATTTTTTTTCATTTTCTTCTTTTTGCAAACCCCATCTTGGGTTGAATAAAGAGTCCTGATATGGTGAGGATATTGTCAAAATTATGGTCCTATCCAATGGTCTGAAACCCTTAGGGGAAATCTGAATGGCATGACTTTCATGGCAAATGGGTAGCCTTACCCCACTGTTTAAGTTGACACCTACACGTATTGATAGGCGGGCAGCTATTTGAATCATCACTAAAAGTGATCTTAGGGAAATGCAGTCCCACACCAAAATTAAAAATGGTGCCAAATTATGTTTTCCTTTCTTGGAGATGTTCAGATGGAACCCGTGTCCCAACAAGCTATATCGAGATTTCGAATCAGTCACGAGCATATCTGGGCCTGAAACCTTTAGGTTTGTTGACAAGTATTGATGTTGAAGGTCCAAGAGGACGGATGTGAAACTGTCCACATGGGTCTACCATTGGGAGAGTGTTTTATTTTTTATGTAGAATGGGTTTATCTTACTGAGAAGATCCCATTTTATTGGCCTGAGAAATGAAGGGCTTATAGGAACCTTGGGAAGCCGTCTGATGTAATGAACGACAGATGAGAGTTCCAGCCAGATTTATGAATTTGTACATAAAATGATGACATGATCATGAGATACAATGCCATAAAAATTGATAATCAAAAGAAGGGCTTGTGATAGAGACTCCTTCGAAAGCCGTCAGATTGATAGACGGGAAAGAGAGTCTAATGCCGATGAGAAATGTTTCTCTGATAATGAAGAAGTGATGAGATTGTCTCCTATAAAGGCGGGATGTAATTGGCCAAAATCAAAAGTCCGGTCCAACATGTTGTAAATCTCGACGAATGATCGAACTTGCTATCAGGCTTTGATTGGAACTATCATCCTCTTGAAGTGAGAGGGACAATTGGCTTACTGTCAAGCTCCAATGCCATTCAACATCTTACTATTTTCTTTTCTTCTCTTTTTTTTTCTTTTTTCTTTCTTTCATTTTCTTTTTTTTTTTTTGGATGTGAAGGCCACATAATGCAGTGCTTCGCTTGATCGTGAAATTGAATCCTGACTTTCAATATTGGATTTGAATCCTCTTCTTCCAAACATTTCCAATCAGATAGAACGTCTTTGCCCCAACTAGCACTCTGATCTTCTGTAAACTTTATGAGCATTTGTGACTGCTCATATAGTATCTGATTTTATCTGAATGGTGAATCCGTATGCTATCCTCTGGAAGTTAATCATCACCTTCAATCTGATGTGACTGCCTTCCCATTATTGATGTAGATAAAACATAGGCTTGAATTTTTTTTTTTTTTTTTTGGGTATCCCAATGACCTCATTCTTTGATTTTGAGATTGATCATTCATCATGTATCTCTTGCTTGCAGATGATGTACTTTGTAAGAACTTTGGTATTTCCATCTTCTTGGTGGCACATCTGTCCTCCACTCATTTGTACTGATTGGCTGTCCTGTTGATATGATCTGTTATTATGTAATGCTTTCCTTGGAATCTTTTCACAGATAGAACAAATGACAGCTTCTCCGATACATGTTTCTTGAGACTACTCTTGTGTCTCCCGATTGATCATTTAAAGCTTTCCCAGACGGGTTGGACCTTTCTTTCTCAAGAGGCCCTGTGGCGTAGAAGTTCAGGAGATGACTCATCATTTCAATCATCTTCAGAGTCAGAATTGACCACGTAGAATAAGAGGATGTATGAAACTGAAAGGAAATGTATGGAAGAGACAAGGCACAGAGATTGAAATCCCAAATGGGATGATTTTCTTTTTCTTGCAAGACAGATTGGACTAGACTTGTCAACAAGCATATTGATCTTGGACCCAGACATGGATGACCTATCAAATACCGATAATAGAAAGTTGAAACAACTAATTCGTCCAAGCGGCTCCAGTTGGGAATAACGCCTTCGACGACCACCTTCAGTCGTTGCGGGAATAAGTCTTCCTTCAGATCTCTAATAGCAGGACTCATCAAGCCCCTCTATCAATAGGTGCAAGATACCTACCTTTTCCATCTTTTTTTTTCAGTTTGGGATCCATTCAAAATCGGACTATTGCTTTTTAAGCTCAAGGTTACTCTGGTTCATGCCTCAGTTTGGGGTTTGATGGATTCATCAATGGACCACTTCTAGTTGAGTTCAAAATCATCCTAGCTTATGCCCCAGCTTATGGAGCAAGGGGTATCGCCATTGCACTACACCTTTTTGAATCCAAGATTGGACTAATTTATACCTTGGCTTGGGGGGTTTAATGGATTTGTTTGTTAGACCACTCTCAATTTGGGTCTAAGGTTAATTTGGTCCATGCCCCAGTTTAGGGCACAATGGCTTTCCTCATTAGACCGCATTCAATTTGGGTCCAAAATCAAACTGGTTTATGACCAGCATAGGGCTCATGACTTTCCTCATTGAACCATACCCAATTCAGGCCCAAGGTCAATCCGGTTCATGCCCCAGTTTGGGTTAAGGGTTTCATCATTGGACCATTCTTGTTCTTATCCTTGCTTGGGACACATTGGATCTCATCTTTGGTCTACCCTACTGCTTGGGAAAATTTCATTCCTCTCTTTGAATAATAAGAAATATGAGGACAACTCTTTGAATTCTAGCATTTTCCTGGCCAATGGGATAGCACTATCATAGCTGAAGGTTCATGATTTCCTGATGACTCCAGAATCTAAAATTGATCTTTATTGACAAGCAATGGGAAATCCTCCTCGTTTGCCATTCTTGATGAGTGATCCTAACTTGTAGCACTGGGCTATGATAGACATGGATCGGGCTCTAATTGATAGAGCCATAGATTGATTTTGAATCAGTCTTTGATTGATAGAGACAAGATTGACTTTGAATTGGTCTCCGATTGATAAAGACAGAGTTGACTTTGAATTGGTTTCTGATTGATAGAGACAGAGTTGATTTTGAATTGATCTCTGATTGATAGAGATCAAGATTGATTTTGAATTGGTCTCTGATTGATAGAGATCAAGATTGATTTTGAATTGGTCTCTGATTGATAGAGATCAAGATTGATTTTGAATTGGTCTCTGATTGATAGAGATCAAGATTGATTTTGAATTGGTCTCTGATTGATAGAGATCAAGATTGATTTTGAATTGGTCTCTGATTGATAGAGATCAAGATTGACTTTGAATTGATCTCTGATTGATAGAGATCAAGATTGACTTTGAATTGATCTCGATTGATAGAGATCAAGATTGACAGTCATGGACTGGGCTCTAGTTGCTAGAGGCAAGGATTGCTTGAGTTGGGCTCCGATTGATAGAGGCCAAGGATGACAATCATGGATTGGACTCTAATTGCTAGAGATGATGGAATGACTGAAATTCTCTTTGATTCCTTTATGAAGTGAAACATGGACCAAAGGTAATGATTGAACAGGCCTAGAGGCTAACTCATGCTCACATTGAGTTCATATGAATGGAACCTTTTTTAGTTCCGACATGAATCAGAACTGAACTGGAGTTGACGGTTGGATAAGCCTAGTGGCTAAATAAATTCAGATGAATGAGACTCTTCTTAATTCCAACATGAATCTGAACCTGAACCAAAGTTGATGGTTGGACAAACCTAGGGGCTAAATAAATTCAGATGAATGGAACTTTTCCTAGTTTCGACATGAACTGGAACCCTAACCAAACTTGATGGTTGGATAAGCCTAGTGGCTAATTGAATTCAAATGAATGGAATTTTTTTTAGTTCCAACATGAATCAGAACCTAAACAGGAGGTGAAGGGTGAAAAATCCTAGGGGCCGAATGCCTTCTTCATTTTAGCATGATCTGGGAGTGATGGTTGAACCTGCCTAAAGGTTAAACCCTTCTTTAATTCTGAGATGAACCAGAAATGGTGGTTGAATCTAGGGCTGAATATTTCTTTGATTCAGAGATGAACTGGATGTGATTGAATCTGCCTAGGGGCTGAATCTTTCTTTAATTCTGGATGAACCAAAATGATGATTGGACCTACCTAGGGGCTGAACCTTTCTTCAGTTCTGAGACGAACCAGAAATGGTGGTTGGACCTGCCTAGGGGCTGAATATTTCTTTCATTCTGGATGAACCAAAATGATGATTGGACCTGCCTAGGGGCTGAACCTTTCTTCAGTTCTGAGATGAACCAGAAATGGTGATTGAATCTGGGGCTGAATATTTCTTTGATACTGAGATGAACTGAATGTGATTGAATCTGCCTAGGGGCTGAATCTTTCCTTAATTCTGGATGAACCGAAATGATGATTGGACCTGCCTAGGGGCTGAACCATTCCTTAATTCAAAGGTGAATAGGGAACAATGATTGGATTTGCCTAGGGGTTGAATCTTTCCTTAATTCAAAGGTGAATAGGTAACAATGATTGGATAGGGGCTGGATCTCTCCTTAATTTAGAGATGAATCGAGAACGGTGATTGGATTTGCCTAGGGGCTGAATCTTTTCTTAATTCTGAGGTGAATCGAGAACTATGATTGTATTTGCCTAGGGGCTGAATCTTTCCTTAATTCAAAGGTACCTTGAGAACTATGATTGGATTTGCCTAGGGGCTGAATCTTTCCTTCTTTCTTACAAAATTTGATGTTCAATCAAGATCTAAATTCATGACTTCCATTGATTCATTTAGAAAGATAATATGGATGGATCTCAAGATGGGAGATCAAGACAATTCCTTAATTGTAGGGGCCTCTCACCCTAAAAGGGTGGATATAGTTGCAGTTTGATTCTCTTTTTCAAAGACATTGAAATCCAATGGGAAAATATTGAGACTCTAGACATCTAGAGGAATGGAAGAAGTCACATGCACAATCAAGGATGACTCAACCAAACAAGAGTTAGATCCCTCATAAGGGCGATTGGGTATCCAAGTCAATTTAATTGAATTTGATTAAGCCATGTGTTCAGTCTTGGGACCTCATGATTCTAAAATGGATAATCAGTGGTACCAAGGTCTGGCCAATTGGATTACCGAATTCGATGAAATTGAAATGGATATATTAATCCGTCGTCCTTATTAGGGATGGTTAGCAAAAGCGGTTCATAGATGAATAAACTAGTAAATTTCTTCTTGACCATGGTATCTATGTCTTGACAGGGATTTTCTGTTCGTTTTTTGAAATCGACGTGTTAACAATGAGAGATTTGACACATCGAGCTTACTTAATGGAGGGTGTATAGTGACCGTCTACTATGATGTAGAACAGGTGTATACATACCTCATACTCCCAATGGGTGAGAGTTCAAGATGCTCATCGTGTAGAATCTAACATGTTGACCAGTCGAGGACAAAAACGGGCAGAACTTCGACGTCTCGAACATGGATGTCATGGTTAAGCCGATTTTACTGGGTCGGTTCAGGGATGAACCAAAAATAACAAACATTAGGCTACAATCTGGGTTAGGACAGAAAAGGCCACCTTGACGAGGATGGGGTAACCTATTACCAAATGCTCGATGAATAATGGGCCCCCAATCCCTTTATATACTATGTTGCAAGGATCCAAGCGACGTGGAGTAGCATAACACATTCTCAGGCGGACCCAAGAAACGCTCGTTAGAGGCTGCTCGCCGGTCGTGGTCTCACAAAGTACAGGCCAAGGCTGTGTGTTTCGCATAGCGGGCTGCCCCATATGCATGGGACCCGGTTCGGCTACTCGCACGAATGTGTGACTGAACCCATTCCCCCCCAAAGCAATATTATACAAGCATAAATATAGTATCCTAAAATCTAGCATCCAATTCACACGAGGAAAGTTTTCATTTAGAAGTTTGACATTTATATCCCCAGTGAAGTCGCCACTGTGAGGACAAAGATGGAAAATCTTTTGAAGTCGCCACCTAGATTTAGGTCTAGGACCTTAGAAATGTGAAATCTCACCCCAAGGTAAGACTTCGATTGACTCATGACCCTTAGATTGGAATTCTGGTCCATCAGAGATTGGGTAAGTGTCAGGTTACGGTTATGGGAAGGGGTTAGGCACCCAAACCGCCCGATCGAAATCCGTCTCCTATACCTTTCCTATGCTAGACTCTATTTATTAAATTAAACCAAACCAAGTGGTTTGATATCATTGAACCGAATCTGTATCCATCAGATTGCCTACGTATCACGAAATTATTCCGAAAATCAGGTTCACCATCGTAGTTCAAGTGTGATTAAAGTTTATGGATGTGATTTATGCTTGTGCATGATTAAGTTCATTGTTCAAGTTGAAATTTATGCTTGAATGGTTGAGAAATCTTATGGGTTAGGATCTGGATAGTCCATGTGGACTGATAGATAGTCCTAGTGGATCTAAGAATAACCCTATTTGGGTTGGAATGTGGATAATATCCTAGTGGATCTATGGATAGTCCGAGTGGACTAAGGTGTGGATAACCCTATTTGGGTTAAAATATGGGGGATATCCTAGTGGATCTATGGATAGTCCGAGTGGACTAAGGTTTGGATAAATATCCAAGTGGATCTATGGATAATCCGAGTGGACTAAATGTGTGGATCCGAATTTGGGTTTCTCCCAAATAGCCTACGTATCCTAGGGTTTGCCCTAGGAATCAGAATCCGCGTAGTTCGAACTGATGGGTAGATATCTTAGAGGATCTATGGATAGTCCAAGTGGACTAAGGTGTGGATCCGAATTTGGGTTTCTCCCAAATAGCCTACGTATCCTAGGGTTTGCCCTAGGAATCAGAATCCGCGTAGTTCAGGCTGATGGGTTGATATCCTAGAGGATCTATGGATAGTCCAAGTGGACTAAGGTGTGGATCCGAATTTGGGTTTCTCCCAAATAGCCTACGTATCCTAGGGTTTGCCTTAGGAATCAGAATCCGCGTAGTTCGGGCTGGATAACCCTATTTGGGTTAATGATCGAGAATCTATTCTAGGTTTAGGGTTTAGAACCTATTCTAGGTTTAGGGTTTGCCAAGGGGCAAAATCGTCATAAATCACCCTTTTCATGCAAATTAGGCAAGAGCCTATATGACATGATATAGTATGCTATTTTCAACCCTAATGTTATTTTTTTTCCATTTTAGGGATTTCTACCCTAATTATTATTTTATTTCCATTTTTTAGGGTTTTCTACCCTAATTGTTACATTCTTTCCATTTTAGGGTTTTTTCTACCCTACTTGTTATTTTATTTTCATTTTTCAGGGTTTTTTACCCTAATTATTACATTCTTTCCATTTTAGGGTTTTCTACCCTAATTATTATTTTATTTCCATTTTTTAGGGTTTTCTACCCTAATTGTTACATTATTTCCATTTTAGGGTTTTCTACCCTAATTATTATTTTCTTTCCATCTTAGGGTTTTCTACCCTAAATGTTACTTTCTTTCCATTTTAAGGTTTTCTACCCTAATTATTATTTTCTTTCCATCTTAGGGTTTTTTACCCTAAATGTTACTTTCTTTCCATTTTAGGGTTTTCTACCCTAATTGTTATATTTTTTTTTCATTTTAGGGTTTTATACCCTAATTGTTACTTTCTTTCTATTTTAGGGTTTTCTACCCTAATTGTTATTTTCTTTCTATTTTTTGGGTTTTCTACCCTAATTGTTATTTTCTTTCTATTTTAGGGTTTTCTACCCTAATTGTTATTTTCTTTCCATTTTTTAGGATTTTCTACCCTAATTGTTACTTTCTTTTTATTTTAGGGTTTTCTACCCTAATTGTTATTTTCTTTCTATTTTTAGGGTTTTCTACCATAATTGTTATTTTCTTTCTATTTTAGGGTTTTCTACCCTAATTGTTATTTTCTTTCCATTTTTTAGGATTTTCTACCCTAATTGTGACAATAAGCATTTAATATAGCATGTGAGCAAATGTAGCAGACAAATATGGCAATAAACATGTGTAGCATTCCAATCATGGCAATGTGATTTTTCCAATTATGGCAATGTGATCATTCCAATTATGGCAGTGTGACCATTCCAATTATGGCAGTGTGATCATTCCAATTATGGCAGTGTGACCATTCCAATCATGGCAGTGTGACCATTCCAATTATAGTAGTGTATGCATACGAGTATCCGAACATAGCACGTGAACAAATATAGCATCAAATATGGCATGTGAGAAACAACCAAAGCATATGAGAATCAATCAAAACATGATGGAACATGCAGCAAGATGACAGCTTTGTCAGGCTGGACCAAAATGGGCACATAGGGCACTGTACTTACTCAAAAACTTCTTATAAGATATCCTCGGAAAGAGGACTCAGAGGCCAACATTTTGTCTCAAGGAAGCTAATCCTGAAAGAGACCATAGGCAGGTTGAAAACATCCCCCAAGTACAGGCAAATACACTGGTCAGATCTGTTCCAGATTCTAGCCAGTGGTACTATAAAATCAATATAAAATCATATAGCTCATGAAAATAAAATCCAAATACATGGTCAGAAAGAGGACTCAGAGGCCAAAATTTTCTCTCAAGGAAGCTAATCCTGAAAGAGACCATAGGCAGGTCGAAAATATTCCCCAAGTGCAGGCAAATACACTAGTCAGATCTGTTCCAGATTCTGGCCAGTGGTACTATAAAATCAATATAAAATCATATAGCTCATGAAAATAAAATCCAAATACATGGTCAGAAAGAGGACTCAGAGGCCAACATTTTGTCTCAAGGAAGCTAATCCTGAAAGAGACCATAGGCAGGTCAAAAACATTCCCCAAGTGCAGGCAAATACACTGGTCAGATCTGTTCCAGATTCTGGCCAGTGGTACTATAAAATCAATATAAAATCATATAGCTCATAAAAATAAAATCCAAATACATGGTCAGAAAGAGGACTCAGAGGTCAACATTTTGTCTCAAAGAACCTAAGGCAAACAGAGGCATCTTCCTAATGCTAGACACCAATCTCAGACATGCATTTGTAGTATGCTTTGACTTTGAAAAAATAAACTGACAAAAGCGATGGGTGATTCTTACCTCAGGCTTCTTCTCTCTCCTTCTCTCCTTTGCATCTTCTCATCATCCTCTTTGCTTCCTCTCTGATCCTTCTCTCTTTTTCTTCTAGATCTTCTCTTCTTAACACCTCTCTCTCTCTCTCTCTCTCTCTCTCTGTCCTTCTCTCTTTCTCTATTTTCTTCTTCTTTCTCTTTTCTTTCGATTTTTTTTTTCTTTCTCTCCCTCACTCACGTTTTTCTCTCTTTATGGTCTGAAAAAAAGACCTCCTCTCTCTTCTCTTGCCTATTTATAATTTTTCACTCATTTTCTAGAAGATTCTTTTTTCTAAAAAATCTTTTTCTTTTTTTTTCCTTTTTCTTTCCTTCCATTCTTTCTTTCTTTCTCCACTCTCCCTTTCACGTTTTCTTTCTAGAAAACGTGAAGGGGAATCTTTTTCCCTCTTTTTTCTTTTCTTTTTTTTTCTTTTATTTCTCTCTCTTTCCTTTTTTCTTCTCAAGATCTTTTGGATTATCTCAAAACCCTAAATCCCCTTCTCTTTCACATTTTCTCTCTCCTCTCTTTCCTTTTTCTTCTCAAAATCTTTTTGGATTATCTCAAAACCCTAAATCCCCTTCTCTTCCACGTTTTTTCTCTCCCCTCTTTCCTTTTTTTTTTCTCAAAAATCTTTTGGATTGTCTCTAAAACCAAAATCCCCTTCACTTTCACGTTTTTCTCTCTCCCCTCTTTCCTTTTTCTTCTCAAAATCTTTTGGATTATCTCAAAACCCTAAATCCCTTTCTCTTCCACGTTTTTTCTCTCCCCTCTTTCCTTTTTTTTCCCAAAAATCTTTTGGATTATCTCCAAAACCAAAATCCCCCCTTCACTTTCACGTTTCTCTCTCCCCTCTTTCCTTTTTCTTCTCAAAATCTTTTGGATTATCATTTACATATAATAATATATATTATATACATATATACACATATATTTAATAACATACATACATATACATAAATATATATATATATATATATATATATATATATATATATATATATATATATATATATAATATATAATATAAATATTGTGCACATAGATGAACTGATTCGAAATGGGTTGAGACTGACTTAGGTTGACAACTGATATGGGTTGAGCTAGGTTGGACTAAAACTGGTTTGAACTGAGTTGACTGGACTGATTGGAATTAACTGGGTTTTTTCTCCTTGTCATTTCACGGGTCATTCCCGTTGTTATCCCGCATGGAATTTTTCGATGGCCTCTATTCTAAATTTTTTGCGTTCATTTTGTAGAACATTAAAAATGAGGAATATAGGAACTTGAATCACCTCATTTGGAAGTAAAATGGTCAACTTATGAATTTTTGAAGTTTAAGCGGACCAATTATCGATAATTTGGCTGACCATTCTGCATGAGATCCTTCAGAGGCTTCTACCAGAAATATTTTACGTCCACTTTGTAGAGCACTAAAAATGGAACATAATGAGACTGGAATTATCTAAATCCGATGTAGAACGGGAAAGATATGAAGCTTTGAAGTTCTGACGATCATTTTGCATGCAAGTTTGCATGGGACCCACTGGTGACTTCTACCGGGGATTTTTTACGTCCACTTTGTAGAACATCATGAATGAAGAATAATGGTCTTGGAATCATCTGAACCCGATGTCAGATGATCAAGATATGATGATTTGAAATTCAAACAATCCGACTTAGGATAATTTGCATGAAGGCCCCTGGGATTATTATTTATAATAATTTCAGAAACCTCCTCTATATGTATCATCCGACTAAAATGGTCGTATCTTCCTCATTTGATATCAGAATTGAGCAATTCTGGTCTCGTTTCGAAGATAATTATATGACCTATGCATCTATGCAGATAATAGCCCATGACCCTGCTGTGGGGATTAGTGGAGAATCACAAATCTTTGGGTTAAAGGTCAAAAACCTGCCATATTGGTTCATTTATGCCGAGGGTGGCAAAAATGGGGTGCTTACAGTATGTTTCATTTCTTGTCCTTTCGCAGTTTGGCATTGTTATACTCTTGTTATCTTGCTTTGTTGATACCCTATCACTTGTTCAGACGCCAAGCCCCGTAAGGATTTTGGTGGAGAGTTCAACCCCCTTGATGACATCAAGGGGGACGTTACTCCCTTCGTGCTTGAGATTAACATCTCCACTCGTCAGTCGGCACTGCAAGTCCCGTCGTGGCCGAAGAGTTACTTCGTGGTATGAGGCTTCCTGTTGACATGGAGAACATGGCAACGATGTCTTATGCCCAAGCCTATAACTGACAGGCTTGCCACATGATTGAGGTATTTCTCACATCCCATCCTGCTGATTTTTTCCTTTTCTAATTAATTCTCAACTTGTTTTCTATGTGCAAGGTAGTCACATTCTGCTTTTTTCCCGAGCTCTGATTGAGGACTACAACACCAGACTCTCTCCTACTCTCCAGTGGGCAATCAACGTAGAACATCATCGTGATGAGTTTGATGCTCTAGCCAAGGAATGCCAGGAAGAGATGTTGTGGACCAAGGGTCAGGTGATGGACCTTGAGGGGGAGCTGGAGAAGCTCGAAGGAGACTTCTTGTCAGTAGAGACTGAGAGAGCTGAAATGGAGAAGGAACGTGATGAGATGCAGGAGCAGGTTGACTAAAACAAGAGGTTGTACAAGAAGGTGCGAGATGATAATGGTCGTCTCGAAGAGGATCTTCGGAGCACCAAGAGTACTGTCGAAGCTGTGGACAAGGTTCGGAAGATGAGCAAGCTGCCCACAAGGTTGCCCTAAATGAGCTTTGGCGAAAGAATGATGAACTCATAGCTTCCACTGAGGTGAGCGCCAAGAAGGCAGTGGAAGACTTTGAGGCGGATGTGGAATATAAGAAGACGTGACAGAGTCCCTGCTGAAGCTAGTGGTACCTATGCTAACCGAGATCTGGGACTTCGTTCCCCTGCTTTGACCTATCACCAATAAGTGCTTTCAAGAAGCTTCTTGGCCCTGTCACATCTCCTAGGGCACCTACCCCTCTGGCTCTGCCTTTGCCTTCTGGACAGCCCTATGTCATGCCTCTACAAGTTGGGTCCAAAGACCAGCCTGCTCTTCTCCTTGCTACTTCTACTCCTCGAAGTAAAGGTGTTCCTTCGACTGAAGGGCAAGATCTCCCCCCAGACAAGTCATGAATGAATATGTAATGAAGATGTAATGACTTCTTCTTTTTTTCTTCTTTTTTTTGAAGACGTACTTGTACACTTTTCTTGCACTTTACATTTTTCTTTTCTTAATGAATGGTAACACTCTTTCTTTTTTTTTCACACGCTTCGCTGAAGATTCTCTTGATGTGGTTTCCCTTTTTCTTTAATCTTACGATAATTATCCACCCTCAGAGCTTTAGTGCCTTCGACCTTATCTATAGTGTTGAAGCTGATTTTATCCCGTAGGATAATTATCTACCCTCCGAGCTTCGAGTCCCTTAGGGTAGCTGAGGGTGTCGAAGTTAAGTCTTTGTGGCTGAGGTTCTTGTTGATGGAGCTGTGAGGACAATGGAAAATCGATGTGATCCTCCTCGGGATATAAATGTGTATCCGTATCGATGAAGATCGATTTGTTCTGTTGGATTCGCCACCTAGATTATGGTCTAGGACCTCTAAAAATGTAGCATCACCCTAAGGTAAGACTTCTATTGACTCGTTACCCAATGTATCGGTTCTTTGGTCTGCAAGAGATCGGGTAAGTATTCAGGGTACGATTATGGGAAGGTGTTAGGCACCCAAACTGTCCGATCAATATCGGCCTCCTAAACTTTCCTTAAATTCTAATTTTGACTGTGCTTGGTCAACTGGATGACTAGGGTTCAATGGGGGATGTCCTAAACCAAGCTGCTAAGTTATTCTAACCTAGGGTTCAGCCAATCATGTTTTAAAGTAAATAAACAAGAAAACGTAATGCATTAAGTCCAAAAACGTATTCTAATCCTGGAAATCAAGTCCAAAAACGTAGTTCGAAAATGGGTTGTGTGATTAAAGATTATGGAAGTGATTTATGCATGTGCTTCAATTAGATTTTTTTGTTCAAGTTGAAGTTTATGCTGGATGTATGGTTGATGGGTGGCTTTGTACCGTATTTGGGATTCCCAAATTGCCTACGTATTCTAGGGTGTGCCCTAGAAATCAGGTACAACGTAGTTTGAAATTTGTGAGAGTCGGATTTTGAATGTGTACCAAATTCCTTCCATTTTTGTCAATAGGATCTAGGGATGAGACCTAAATTCCTACCATTTTTATTTGGAATGTGTACCAAATTTTTTCTATTTTTGTCAATAGGATCTAGGGATGAGACCTAAATTCTTACCATTTTTATTTGGGATGTGTACCAAATTATTTCTAATTTTGTTAATAGGATCTAGGGATGAGACCTAAATTCCTACCATTTTTATTTGGGATGTGTACCAAATTATTTCTAATTTTGTTAATAGGATTTAGGGATAAGACCTAAATTCCTACCATTTTTATTTGGGATGTGTACCAAATTATTTCTAATTTTGTCAATAGGATCTAGGGATGAGACCTAAATTCCTATCATTTTTATTTTGGACGTGTACCAAATTATTTCTATTTTTTCTCTTTCCAAGACAAATATGGTAGGTGAAAGCATTCCAATTATAGCAGTGATAGTATTCCAAATATAACAGTATGCATCCAAGTATGGCAATAAGCATGTGGCAGACAGATGTGGCAATAAGCATGTGGCAGACAGATGTGGCAATAAGCATGTATAGCAGACAGATGTCGCAATGAGCATGTGTAGCAGACAAATGTAGCAATGAGCATGTATAGCAGACAAATGTAGTAATAAGCATTCCAAACATAACAAATGAACATCTAAAAACATAGCAACATGTGAGTATGTGAGTTGTCAATCACATGGTGACGATGATGATGATGGTGATGACGATCAGATGGTGTAGATGATGATTAGATGGGGTGATGGGCAGATCAGATGGTGTAGATGATGATCAGATAGTGTGAGATAGAGTTTTGATGATGATCTAATTTGACGGTGATGATAATCTGATCTGGTGGTGAGGATGATCTGACAGGATGATGGCTTGATCAGATGGTGGAGATGATGGTTTGATGTGATGGTGAGATGGTGGCTTGATCTGATCAAATGGTTCTATAGATCTTGGCGAGATGGTAGGGATCATGATCAAAAGGGTAAGGATCAAATCAGTTGGTAAGGATCATGATCAGATGGGTAAAAATCAAATCATATGGATCAATGGTTCAAATTGAGCATTAAAATTATCATGATCACATGGTCAAGATCAACATATTAAAATTATCATGATTGACGTTCAACATCAACACATTAAAATGATCAATGGTCAAGATCAACACTTTAAAATTATTATGATTGACGATCAAGATCAATACATTAAAATTATCATGATCAAAATCAATGCCCAACCTATGGTTTATATTGATTAAATCGATGATCAACATACAAAAAAAATATGGTCAAATTATTGGAATAAGAAGCAAGGGTTCATGATGGGTACAGCAGATCATAGAGTAGGGTGCAGGTGATTCAGGGGAGTTGTGACAGGTAAGAGTGAGGATGAGGTATTGAGTTTGCTTGGGTGTTGGGTTTATGCATGGGACAGCAAGGTGTATTGGGTTTGGTTTCAGCATGCACAGTTGCATGGAGGGTTGGGGTTGAGGACAGGTGTAGTGTAAGTAGCATGGCCAGGTATATGGGATTGGGAAGGGAGTTTAACAAGTGGTGCTGTATGGGATTAAGTGGTGTTGCAGCAAATCAGGATGGAGTGTAGTGGTGAGGCTAGGCGTTTGATGTGGCAGGAGGAAAAATTGGAAGATATGCCATGCAGGTGTGGGTATTGAGTAGAGGTGGTTTCAGATTGTAGGGGATGGATGAGGCAGCTTGGTTGGTGGTGCTACAATTCCAAAAGAAAAAAAAAACTAAACTTACCTCAATGTACGTCTCTCTCCTCCTCTCCTTCTCTCTTCTTCTCTCTTTTCAATCTTCAATTTCTTTTCTCCACTCCTTCTCTCTCTCCCTCCCCCAAAACAGAAAATTGCCCTCTTCATGTCCCCTCACCTTTATAATATTCTTCTTTCCTTCTTCTTCACTCAATGTTTTCCTCACTCTCAATCTTTCCTTTTTCCTTTCTTTCCCAATTTTCCCAAAATAGAAAAAAAAGCTCTCTCTCTCTCTCACGTCAATCTCTCTCTCAATTTCTCTTCATCTTCCTTCCTTTTTCTTCACTCAATCTCTCACTCTCAATCTTCTCTTTATTCTTTTTTTTTCTTTCCTTCTTCTTCACTCAATCTCTCTCTCACTCTCAATCTTTCTCTTAATAGAAAAATTCCTCTCTATATCTCTCAATCTCTCAATCTCTCAATTTCTCTTCCAATTTTCCCAAAGAAGAAAAAAACTCTCTCTCTCTCTCTCTCACGTCAATCTCCTTTCCTTTTTTTCCTCTTCTTTCCTTATTCTTCACTCAATCTCTCTCTCACTTTCAATCTTTCTCTCAAATAGAGAAAATCCCTCTCTCTATCTCTCACGTCTTTCTCACTCTCAATCTCTCCTTTCTTTATTTTCTTTTTTTATTATTTTTCTTTATTTTATACTTATATCTTATATATTTAATAAATATCATATATTATACTAATATACATAGACATAATATCATATAATACAATATATATAATATATCATATAATACAATATATATATAGTACAATATATATGATGCACATGTACATACTTGGACCGAATTGATTTGGTTTGGACTGGTCTGAGTTGGACTAAACTGGATTGATCTGGGTTGGGCCAAGACTAAACTAGATTGAGCTGAGTTGACTGGATTGACTTGAATTCATTGGGTTTTCTCTCTCTATCATTTCATGGGCTATTTTCACTGTTATTTCTCACGAAATTTTTCGCTAGCCTCTATTCCAAGTTTTCTATGTTCACTTTGTAGAACACTAAAAATGAGGAATATCGAAACTTGAATCACCTCATTTGGAAATAAAATGGTCAACTTATGAATTTTTGAAGTTTAAGTGGACCAATTATCGATAATTTAGCTGACCATTCTGCATGGGATCCTTCGGAGACTTTTGCCGAAAATCCTTTACGTCTACTTTGTAGAGTACTAAAAATGGAACATAATGAAACTGAAATTACCTGATTTGGATATGGGATGATCAAAATATGAATTTTTGAATATTAAATTACCATTTCCATATGTAATTTTGCATGAGACCCTCTGGAGACTTCTACCCGAGATTTTTCACCTCCACTTTGTAGAACATCATGAATGAAGAATAATGGCCTTGGAATCATCTGAATCCGATGTCGGATGATGAAGATATGATGATTTGAAATTCAAACAATCCGACTTACGATAATTTGCATGAAGGCCCCTGGGATTATTTATAATAATTGCATAAACCTCCCTTATATGTATCATCTGACTAAAATGGTCATATCTTCCTCATTTGATATCGAAATTGAGCAATTCTGGTCTCGTTTCGAAGATAATTCTATGACCTATGCATCCATGCAAAATTATAACCCATGACCTTGCTGTGGTCCCATTGAAAACTTTCTCAAATTCACAGACCCATTGAAAACTTCCTCAAATTCATAGTAAAGAAATCCAAACTTTTGATCATCTTTCTACTTTTGTTGTCCACACGCCAGCAGGACTTTGTTTAGCTGGGATGGAAAAAATGGGGTGCTTACAGGAGCGACCCTCTTAGTTTCGATGCCTTCGACCTTATCTTTGGTACTAAGGCTGATTTTATCCCTTAGGATAACTATCCATCCTCCAAGCTTTGAGGCCCTTGGGGTAGCCGAGGGTGTTGAAGTTAGGTGTTTGTCACAAGTAATAGAGTGTTTCTTGTAACCAAGTATTTTTATTGAATTTTGCTTGAATTACGACATTCTACGCATAGAATTTATGTAGGTTCGATGCATTCCACGTCCTTGGGACTACCTCGCCATCCATTCTCTGAAGGTGGTATGCCCCTATTCTTGTCGTCTTGACCACTTTGTATGGCCCTTTCTAATTCGGAGCCAACTTCCCTTGTTTCATGGGTTCTGAGGCCGATGGTTTTCGTAACACTAGCTCTTCTACTTGGAACACTTTTTCCTTTACTCTTTTGTTATAGTAGTTTTCCATTTGAGCTTGGTATGCCACATTTTTTAAGTTAGCAACTTCTCGCACTTCTTCAAGGATGTCGAGGCCTACTAACATGTTTTCCCAATTGGTTTATTTGTTGATGTTAGCTGTTCGAAATGATCGGTGTACTACCTCGACCGGTATTACTGCCTCTACCCCGTGGCTTAGCATGAATGGTGTTTCCCCTGTTGGTGTTTGGCTTGTCGTTCTGTAGGACCAGACGATGCTGGGAAGCTCTTCCACCCATTTCCTCATGTCCTCATTTAGTCTATTTTTGAGCCCATTTAGTATCTCTTAATTTATTACTTCTTCTTGCTCGATTCTTTTTCTTAATCCTTTGAGGATAGTTCTGTTGGTTGCAACGACTTGGCCGTTCGCCTTGGGATGATGTACCGAAGTGAAGTATTGAGAGGTCATGTACTGTTTACAGAAGGCTCTGAGCTTGCTCGAGTTGAACTGCTTCTTGTTATCAATTGCTACTGCTTATGGTATCCCATATCGATATACCACTGAGAGCTTGAAGAACTCGATGACCTTGGGGGGCAGTGATCTTCGGCATTGGCTCTACCTCGATCCATTTGGTGAAGTAGTCGATGGCTACTATGAGGAACTTGCTTTGCTTCAGTCCTGTGGGGAATGACACTAAAATGTCCATTCCCCTTATGATGAAGGGGATCGGGCTGGCGATTGGTCGGAGTAGTGCGACTGGCTGGTGTTGGACCTTTGCATGTCTTTGGCATTGTATGTACTTTTTCATGTACTCCTCACACTACTTTACGATGTTAGGGAAATAATATCCTTCTCTTATTAGTTTTTGTGCCATTGTTTGACGTACTTGATGACTACCTCAGAAGCCTTTGTGGACATCTTCGATGGCCCCTGCGGCTTCGAAAGTTTGCAGGCATTGAAGCAAGGATAGGGAGAGTGCCCTTTTATACAGGACACCATCGTATATGAAGTACCATTTTGACCTTGTTTGTATCTTTCGTGCCTCTTTTCGATCTTCTGGGAGTGTCTTCTTTCTCAAGAAATCCATGATAGGGTCCATCCAGCATGGTTCATCTGTGAGCATGTTGACTCCAACCTCCAAAGAAATGCTTGGTCTTTCTTTCCGTCTTACATATACCAATCAATCAAATTGTGACAAGTTCGTACTCAAGAGTTTTGACAGCTGATCTACTTCTACATTGTCTTCCCAATCAATACTCTTGATGTCAAAGTTTTATAGGGTCACCATTTGTAAGAACCGTGTTCTAAAAACCTGGTCTAACCCATGGTTTTATATGTTGACAGGTATTCCAATCATAACCGGACTGGAAGGCGAAGCCGGGTGACGAACCACTCAATTTTCAGGTATGAGAACCTGTGTAAAGCTGTAAAAATTACATACCGGTCAGACTATACAGGTCTGACTCGACTGAGTCAGACCGGTATCTGACAGAGTCATACCGGTATGTGCAACCGGTATGTGTATACCGGTCTGACTATACCGGTCTGAGTCAATCAGACCGGTATGTGCGACCAGTATGTGTATTTTTGGCTGGAGATTGACTCCAGCGGGTCCCTCACTCCGAATCAAAATTTGGAAAGTTTTCAACCGTGGGAAACCTTTCTAAGAACGGTCTCCCACTATTAATAGAGACTTTGACACTCCTTTGATCCTTCTCAAAACCCTAGCCGTCTGGAAGAGATCTGAGAAGGAGCAAGGAAGGAGGAGACTGCTCAAGAAAGGGGTTTTCGTCGGAGGAGCACGTCGCCAACCGACGAACACCGCCGGTAAGTGCTCAATCCTCTTAGTCATGATAGGATTTCGGATCGGAGCCGTAAAGCGACGCAGTGGTCCAAAATCCTAGGACTATAATTAAAAGCCTAGTTTTTCTTTTAGATCTGATCTGGTTTGATATGGCGTTCTAGTCAAAACCAGAAGGCCATTAGAATACTTGGACCTTATAATGGGTTAGGAGAAACCAAGCCGAAGACCGACGAGGAAGGGAGATCCGAGATCGGGTTCTCAGATCTAAACCGCGGGACATACTGGTTGGACACAAGGTCCTGCGGTATATACCGCAGGCACATACCGGTCTCACTGAGTGAGATCGGTATGTACCATAACCGGTATATACCAGTGGCACCATACCGGTCTCACTCTACTGAAACCGGTATACTGAGACCGGTATGCCTTTCGAGCCTTGTTTGCTTGACCAAACATGGTTCTGACCAGCTGTGACCTTCATAAATGAATTCTAACTTTAATAAAAGAATTCTAACTTATAGGTATGACTATGTTGGACTTGTAGACAGCGTGAGTAGATCCTGTGACGCTGTACAAAATTATTATCACGTGACAGATAAGGGACAAGACCCCAAACTCTAATTAATTAAATAACAGTAAACCTTTGTGATTAAATCTATGTGTAAATTGAATTTCTTAGTGTTTGTGCATATTCACATGCCATGTAGTTGTTCCTTTTGCTATTATCTAATCATGCATTTCATATGCTAGGATGTTGGATGTTGGATGTTAGGCATGTGTATGTTTTTATTTAGTATGTGGAATATGAAGGGGAGTGAGCCCTGGATATATCAACAACTAACACTTTTCTCGTATCGCCTTTTACCTTAGCAAATTTGGTGTGAATAAGGTATCAGGGGGAGGACGTGGGATTGTGGTTTATCCTGCCCACCAGACTCGAGTCCTATCTCTATGTCGTAGGGAGCCGTGCTGGGGTAGGGCCATAGATATTGTATTGACATTTAGGACTGGTTAGAAATGAAACCCACTTGCAAGCCCTTGCCAATAGGGGTTTAGGTATTGGTACGGTGTAAGGTATCAGGGGGAGGACGCGGTAGTGTGGATTGTTGCCTGACCGCCAGACTCTAGTTCTATCTCTATACCGGAGTGAGTGATGTGGGGCAACAACAGTAGTGTGGATTTTTGCCTGACTGTTGGGTGTGCTCACACTCTCGTGCATGGAGGTGCGGTGGCCGCCAAACCTTACCATAGCACCTTGCAAGTTATACCTGACCCAAATTGGAATGTTATCTCATGCATTTTGTATGTTGCATTGGTCTTGTACTCACTGAGCTAAGTTGTGAGCTCACCCGAATATATTTTATTTCTTTTTCAGATCTTGATGCAGGGTATACGGTGGAAGACTTTATGACTGCCCCAGCTTACAGTACGGTGGCTGCCCTGGATACACAGACTGTATAGGACGAGCATGATGTATCATGCGAGTGCTCATTCTGTGTTTTTCTTCAGTGATGATTTATTTTCTTTTAATACAATATAATAATTATTATTTAAATTTTTTGAATGATGAGATAATTTGAATATTTATTTTAATTACAACATAATACTCAGTTCATTTATCTTTTATTCTGTTGCTATGTATTATTCTCTGATTAAGTTAGACTGCTTGGTAATGATTGGTTGACACAGTCTATTAAAATCCTGGTGTGAACCGTGGTTTAGAACCGGCTCACGCACACTTCTGGTTCAGTCAAAATTGGGGTGTGACAACTTGGTATCAGAGCGATAAAATTTTTCTAAAAAGAAAGAAGTTTTCTACGGTTAAAAACTTCCAAATCAAGAAAAACCTAGGTTTTGGTATGAAAGACGATGAAAATTTTTCTAAAAAGAGGGAAGAGAGGGATAAGCTTACCTGAGAGACGAGTTGATACTCTTGGTTAAAGCAAAAACATTCCTAGAGGCACCGGATGGACTGTAGAAACTCAGAGACACGGAGAGGAATCGCCACCGGAGTGAACTCTAAAGTAAGAAATGAAGAATGAGGCAGAAATCACGATTTTCAAGAGTTTTCCAATGATACTGGTCGCACTTTTGGACTGGTATGTGCGACCGGCACCTCTGGCGGTATGGTGCAATCGGTACCTATCGCAGGGTATACCGGTCTCATCCAATGGGGTTGTGTGCGACCGGTACCGCCGGCGGTATGGTGCGACCGGTATGTACCGCCAGGTATACCGGTCTCACTCAAGGAGAGACCGGTACTGTAGCCGGTACCTCATGGGGGTTTGGGAATTCAAAACCATTCCCCGAACTGGCCGAACTTTACTACCAGACCTCATGCCTGCATGTTATGACCAGAATAAATTATTGTGCTTAGAAAATTTTGGGAAATAATTATAAATTGCTTATTTTCTTTCACTATTGATGAATACTTATGGTGCATATGCGTTGAGACTAAATATTATCTTTGGAATAAATGTCTCATTTTTCTTATGTGTTTCAATGTATTCATATATTGCACAAGAAATTAATTTGCTTCAATGGTGAGAGGAAATGGACGTAGAATTTCTCGCAAACGTCGTCACTCAAGGGTGCCTCTTATGGAAAGAAATTCAGGGACTGAAAACTTTGAAGAGAATGAAGAGAGAGTAAGTGGGGAAGAACTAAACCCCCTGAATGAAAATGAAAATCTGATGAGAGACAATGAAGAATCGCCATTGCAGGGGCAAACATCTTCAAGCTTTGAAACAATGATGGCAAGTTTAGTCACTCACATGGAGGCACAGCAGAAAAACTTTTTGACGAAATGTTGAAAATGTTTAGGCCACCTGGGCCTGTGCCGGCACCTGCATACATGCCACCCACAAATGCTGAGAATGTACATGCGGAAATAGTGGGGGTTAGTACAGCTACTGAGGGACCACAACAACAGAACCAATCCAACACGGTTCCCCACACAGTTGAACGCCCATCCCTAACCAGGATCAGGGTGGATATCGAGGTCCATATCAGGGTGTATATTATGGTGGGAATCAGGGAGCAAATCAGAGTGGCTACTCTTACTTGCCACAATGGTTTGGTTAGACAGGGTATGGACAAGCACCACATGGACAAGTCCCATTTTCACAGAGTAGTCTTTCCAGACCGGTGGATGGCTTCTTAAAGCTCAAGCCACCAACTTTTACAGGAAAGCCAGGGAAAACACTATGGGCAGCACAGTGGATAGCTGAAATGGAGAAGAACTTCCGCCTAATGGAGTGTCATGATGGGGAAAAAGTGTTATATGCGACCCACATGCTGAAGGAGGAAGCCAATGGATGGTGGAACTCAATCAGGGCGTATCTGGAGATAAAGCACCAGATAATCACTTTGCCCATATTTAAGGAAGCCTTCTTTGACAAATATTTTCCCAGGAGTTTTCACGATCAGATGGAAAGGGAGTTCCTTAACTTGCAGCCATCCCAAATGACCGTAGAAGCATACCAACAGAGGTATGAGGAGTTATTCTTCTTTGCTCTGACCAGTATGCAGGAGGAAGAAACAAAGACTCGCTGTTCACTATGGGTCTTCGAGGTGTTATAAGAGAGCATGTGTTGGGGTGAGGATTGAAGATATATAATGAAGTTGTACAAGTGGCTTGAGTCATCAAAGCAAGCCAGAGAGATAGCTTTTTTGCACAAAATAGGGGTTTGAAGAGGCCTAACCCTGAGGTCCAAGGCGGAAAAAGCAACAGACCATACCGTCCATTCAGGCCACCAACTAGCACAGTGCCTCCCAGACCTGCTCTTGCAGTGACACCACAGGCAACGGGGCAGAACACTAGTGTAAAGTGTTTTAATTGCCAATAGGTGGGACATTATGCCAGAACCTGCCCACAACCAAAGAGGGAGCAGCAGCAAGGCAAGGTTTATGCTGTTACTACAGAGGAGGCAGCCGCATCACCAGATGTGGTTACAGGTATGAGTTTATACTTACTCCTTAACTACTGCATTAATTGTTTACGCATTTAAAACTAAGGGGAAAAATTTAAAAACCTCAGGTACAGTGAATATAGCAGGAATACCCGCCAGAGTCCTGTTTGACTCAGGGGCCACCCATTCCTTTATGTCTGTGTCATTCGGAAAAGGACTAGATCAACCCATCAAGACTTTGGAATCAAGTCTGTTAGTTCGGTCCCCCATGGGAATGGAGGTGGTATTAGAAGAATATTATGGGCCTTGCCCAGTGCATATTGAAGGACGAGAGTTGGAAGCCAATCTAGTCCAGCTGGAGATGTCAGATTTCGATGTCATTCTGGGCATGGACTGGATATCTAAACATTCAGCAAACCTATTATGCGCTGAGAAGAAGTTGGTGTTCAAGGACAGTGAAGGGACATAGTTCAACTTTAAAGGGGCTAAGCTTCCTAGAAAGAGAAAGCTTATACTCTCAGCCCTAAAAGCAAGGAAGTGCTTAGTGAAAGGAGGAGTATGATACAGGAGGAGTATGATACCTCGTATCAGTGGTGGACGTTACCACTGACTTGCCAAGAATGGAGGATATCGAAGTAGTACGGGAATTTCCTAACGTGTTTCCAGAAGACCTACCCGGATTACCACCTGACAGGGCTACTGAGTTTGTGATAAACCTCCTACCAGGGGTGGCACCTGTGTCTAGAGCACATTAGCGGATGGCTCCTACCGAGTTGAAGGAGTTGAAAACTCAACTGCAAGAATTGTTAGACAATGGATTTATAAGGCCAAGTATCTCACCTTGGGGAGCACCTGTGCTTTTTGTCAAGAAGAAGGATGGTAGCGTATGTCTTTGTATGGACTATCAAGAGTTAAACAAGCTTACCATCAAGAACAGATACCCACTACCAAGAATAGATGATTTGTTTGATCAACTGCAAGGGTCGAGTGTATTCTCAAAGATTGATCTGAGGTCAAGGTATCATCAACTCAAAATAAACGAGGCAGACATTCCCAAAACAGCTTTCAGGACGAGATATGGACACTATGAGTTCCTTGTGATGTCCTTTGGGTTGACTAATGCACCTGCATCGTTTATGGAGCTAATGAACCGAGTATTCCATGACATGTTGGACACGTCGATTATCGTATTCATAGACGATATTCTAGTATACTCTAAGAACAAAGAGACATATGCAGTGCATTAAGAGCAGCATTACAAAGACTGAGAAGAGATAAGCTCTATGCAAAATTCAAGAAATGTGAATTTTGGTTAGATGAAGTGGCCTTCCTAGGTCACGTGGTGTTTGCTGAAAGAATTAAGGTAGATCCCAGCAAAATTTCCGCCATAGTAGGATGGGAGGAACCGAAGACAGTTGCTGGAATACATAGCTTCCTGGGCTTAGCTGGATACTACAGAAGGTTTGTGGAGGATTATTCCAAGATTGTTGTTCCACTCACCAGGTTGACCAAAAAGGGGGAGAAGTTCATATGGACTGAAGAATGTGAGAAATGCTTCCAGACATTGAAGTCAAGACTGGTATTAGCACCTATATTGACTATTCCAGCTCCAAGCCTTCCATTCACACTATACATAGATGCTTCAGGTTTGGGACTGGGTTGTGTGCTGATGCAAGGAGAACAGATGATAGCCTATGCCTCAAGACAACTGAAGGAGCATGAGAAGAACTACCCTACACATGACCTAGAGTTGGCAGCGATCATTCATGCTATCAAGACTTGGAGGCATTACCTGTATGGAGAGAAATTTTAGATTAAGTCTGATCACAAAAGCCTGACATATCTTTTCACCCAAAAAGACCTGAACATGAGGCAGAGAAGATGGTTAGAATTACTTAAGGACTATGACTGTGACATTCAGTATCATCCTGGTAAAGCAAATATTGTAGCCGATGCTCTGAGCAGGAAATGGGCATCGAATCCTGAAGCAGGGCCAAGTACAAATGCAGCATTGTGTGCTGTCGTTTCTGGCTCATCAGATGATGAAGAACAGCTCTTAATAAATTCAGCATGTAAGACCCGTATCAAACTAACTCGGTCTTATCACCTTGAACCAGGTTTACCCATCATGGTCGAGTAAAATGGACCAAGGGCGTGAAGGAGATCGTGATCCCAGGTATCAAATCGACCCTAAAATACTCAATTTAAGGGGAGGGTCGCATACCCAGCAAAGGAGGATCGGACCCCCCAAGACAGAAAGTCAGACCCTCTGTTTTACAGGGAGGGTCAGACACTTTAGGAAACCTAGGGTCAACGGGATCATCGACCCTCGCATCGACCCTCAGTTGCCGTCAAAACTGAAATTAGGAAATTTCCATATTTTCGATTGTGATTCTTTCCTAATCTCAAAGGGACTTATTTTAGGATGTTTCTACTCCATAAATATGACGTCCCTAAGCCTCTTTCACTCCTTTTACAACCCTAATTGAATTGAGAGAAAGAGAAGAGAAGGAAGAGAAGAAGGGGAGAAACAAGGAAGAGAAGAAAGCAAAATGAGAAGAGTTGCAGAGAAGGAGTGTTCTTCTCAGGTATGGATACTAATTCCATGAGTTTCTACAGATCTTAGGTTAGATAATGAAGAGAGTGTGATCTCGGAAAAACCCAAACCATCAACCCATGGTTAGGTTTTCATGGAAAACCATGGGAGAATACATGAAAGTTATTTAGGTGGGTGATTCATGGTTCTAGACCATGAAATGTATGTTAAATGGAATGTAGGAGCAAGCCATAGGACCCCAAACACGAAGAATGGACTAAAAGGAGGGAATTTGACCAAAATCCACCGAGGGTCGCATAGAGGGTCGATGACCATCCGACCCTATGTGATCCTGAGTATCGACCCTCAGGGTTCTGGAAGTCCAGATTGGGGAGGGTCGCACCCAGGGTCGATCATGACTCCGACCCTCAGTTAATAGAATGGTTTTAAGACTTGGAATAAATTCTAATTAAATTTTATCGACTTGTTAGGTCTTCTAGCGATATACTAACAATATAAAGGTGATTCTAAAGCTTGAAAAAGTATCTATTAGCAAGCTAAGGTGAGAAAACGGAACTCTAAACTAATTGGTTAATAACAAACTGTTTTATTTCTTGAGTCCAATGCCATGCTTGATTCTATGCGAATATGTTTGTAATATGCATACAACATGTCATCCAATATTTCTATTATTTATTCATGCATATTTACTTTATTGCTTATAACATGATGATGATGACGATGATAGGAATAAGCATGTGATTATATGTGTGTGGTTGGTGTACTTGATGCGAGCGAGTATCAGGGGAGGTGTGATGAGGACGTCAATAAACGTTAACCTTTGGCGGGTCTCAGCACTTTAACTCTATCTCTAACTCAAGTCTTGTGCATTAGCATCATCGTATCGCCATTACTTTAGCAGAACTATTATGTCGTAGAGTAGCAGGGGAGGTGGTCTCGGTCCTTGTAGTCTCTGACTCTATCGGGGGGCCTTAGCTCTATCTCTATGGACATTCTGAGGGATGCTGGGGTGAGGCCTTGGATACATTTTTTGGCATTAGGATTGGTTAGTTGCGAGCCCAGTTTGTAGCCCTTGCCAACAGGGGCTTATGTGTTGGTATGGCATTATATAGCAATAAACGTTAACCTTTGTTGTATAATGTTCATGAATCGGGTGCTTGAGAGTCAACGATACACGTTACCTTCGGGCGGCGTCACACACTTGTGTATAGAGGCGGGGTCAATAAACGTTAACCTTTGACTACTTAAACCTTTCTATTGCATATTGCAAACTATAAACCAGACCAAAGATATGAATTGATTGTATGCATATGTACTGTTGCATTGTTTTGTTTGCTCACTGAGCCATGATGTGTGCTCACCCCTCGACGTCGAATATTTTTAGTTGATGATGTAGGTTTTACCGTTAAAGACTATGTAAATGCTCCAGCGTACGGGAACATAGCGGCGATGGAAGTTGAAGCTGAAGTGGATACACATGACTCCTCTTGCGAGTGCAACTCATGTGTATTCGATTAGATATTTTTCTAGTTTTCTTTATTTGGATTTACTAAAGACATGTACTTGATATTTATTTATGTCTCAGTTGATACAGAATAATTTGCTATTTAATTATTAATATCACAGTAAATTCTCAGTTCGTTTTACTATAAGACTTCCACTATTATATATTTACTCTGATTATTTATGTGGATGTATGGAGTTTAGATAACACGGATATAGCCTATTTGAGATCCTGGTTGAACCGTTGGTTTATTAGCGGTTCATCACACCACACCGAATAGTATGGAATTGGGGTGTGACATAGCAGATGATCCTATTGAGCAAGGGTTGATACACCAGTTTATCCTTATGTTTGCAGCACTGAGATTTTGCCTGACCTGAAGGTAGAAATAAAAGCAGCAGTCTTACAGGACCAATACCTCAGGACAGTTCTAGAAGATTTGGAAAAGGGTCGAGCCAACCCTGACTTCACCTTGGATGCAGACAAGGTACTCAGATATCGTGGACGTTTATGCAGACCTGAGAATGAAGATCTGGAAATCAGAAATCGAATCATGTTGGAAGCTCACTCCACCCCATATTCAGTACATCCTGGGAGCACTAAAATGTACCATGACCTGAAGAGGATGTACTGGTGGAGGGGTATGAAGGTAGATGTGGCCAGATATGTATTTCAATGTTTAAACTGCCAGCAAGTCAAGGTGGAAAGACAGAGGCCCGCAGGTTTATTGCAACCATTACCTGAGCCAGCATAGAAATGAGATTGCATTATCATGGATTTCGTCACTGGTTTACCTATGACTCCGAGGTCAGTGAATGCGGTTTGGGTAGTTGTAGATCGCCTTACCAAAACTGCAAAATTTATCCCTATCAGACCGCAATATACCATAGACAAGTTGGCAAAAATTATATGTGGACAATATCTGATAGAGATCCACGCTTCACATCGAAGTTCTGGGAGGGACTACAGAAGGCCATGGGAACGAAACTAAAGTTCAGTACAACCTTCCACCCTCAAACGGATGGTCAGTCAGAGAGGACCATCCAGATCCTAGAAGATTTGCTTCGTGCATGTGCTATCGAGTTTAAGGGGGCTTAGGATGAGAAGCTTTTCCTCATCGAGTTTGCCTACAACAATAGCTACCAGACTACGATTCAAATGGCCCCATATGAGGCCTTGTATGGTAAGAAATGTTGAAACCATTATTATGGGACGAAGTTGGAGAAAGAAGAATTGTAGGGCTAGAATTTGTGGAAGAAACTTGCAAGGCAGTGGATCAGATTAAAAACCGAGTAAAGACAGCTCAGGTAGCACTATGCTGATAACAAGAGACGAGACCTTGAATTTACTGTTGGTGATAAAGTGTTCTTGAAGGTGTCACCAGTAAGAGGCCTAAAGCGGTTCGGAAGAAAAGGAAAATTGTGTCCTAGATATGTGGGACCATATGAAATTCTGTCCCGATGCGGCAAAGTGGCCTATCAACTTACATTTCCACCAGCGATGTCTAGTGTCCACAACGTCTTCCACGTGTCCTTAATAAAGAAGTACGTGAGAGACCCTTCACACATTCTTGTTGCAGACCCCCCAGATCTGACAGAAGACTTAACCTTCGAGGTGGCACCAATCCAGCTAATCAGTAAAAAGATACAACAGCTTGAAGGCGAGCTATCCCCTATGTCAAGGTAGTTTGGAAGAGTCAGGACGTAGAAGAAATTACCTGGGAGGAAGAAGATGCCATGCGACAAGAATACCCTCATCTTTTCAACTCTGAAGGTACATACGATTTCGAGGATGAAATTTCTTCTAAGGGTGGGAGAATTATGAGACCTACATCTAAATTTTGGGGACGAAATTTCTTTTAAGGGTGGTAGAGTTGTAAGAACCGTGTTCTAAAAATCTGGTATAACCCATGGTTTTATATGGTGACAGGTATTCCAATCATAACCAGACCGGAAGGCAAAGCCAGGTGACGAACCACTCAATTTTCAGGTATGAGAACCTGTGTAAAGCTGTAAAATTACATACCGGTTTGACTATATCGGTCTGAGTCAGTCAGACCGGTATGTGCGACTGGTATGTGTATTTTTGGCTGGAGAAGGACTCCAGCGGGTCCCTTACTCCGAATCAAAATTTAAAAAGTTTCCAACCGTGGGAAACCTTCCTAAGAACGGTCTCCCACTATTAATAGAAACTTTGACACTCCTTTGATCCTTCTCAAAACCCTAGCCGTCTGGAAGAGATCTGAGAAGGAGCAAGGAAGGAGGAGACCGCTCAAGAAAGGGGTTTCCGTCGGAGGAGCACACCACCAACCGATAAACACCACCGGTAAGTGCTCAATCCTCTTAGTCATGATTGGATTTCGGATCGGAGCCGTGAAGCGGCGCAGCGATCTAAAATCCTAGGACTTTAATTAAAAGCCTAGTTTTTCTTTTAGATCTGATCTGCTTTGATATAGCGTTCTAGTCAAAACCAGAAGGCCATTAGAATACTTGAACCTTAGAATGGGTTAGGAGAAACCCTAGAAACCAAGCCGAAGACCGACGAGGAAGGGAGATCCGAGATCGGATTCTCGGATCCAAACCGCGGGACATACCGGTTGAACACAAGGTCCTGCGGTATGGGCCTACGGTATATACCGCAAGCACATACTGTGAGACTGATATATACCGCAATCGGTATATACCGCAACCGGTATATACCAGTGGCACCATACCGGTCTCACTCTACTGAGACCGGTATACTGAGACCGGTATGCCTTCCGAGCCTTGTTTGCTTGACCGAACATGATTTTGACCAGCTGTGACCTTCATAAATGAATTCTAACTTATAGGTATGACTATGTAGGACTTGTAGACAGCATGAGTAGATCCTGTGACGCTGTACGAAATTGTTATCACTTGACAGATAAGGGACAAGACCCCAAACTCTAATTAATTAAATAACAGTAAACCTTTGTGAATAAATCTATGTGTAAATTGAATTGCTTGGTGTTTGTGCATATTCACATGCCATGTAGTTGTTTCTTTTGCTATTATCTAATCATACATTTCATATGCTAGGATGTTGGATGTTAGGCAAGTGTATGTTTTTAGTTAGTGTGTGGAATGTGAAGGGGAGTGTCACACCCCAATTCCGCACTGTTCGGAATGGTGTGATGAACCGCTAGCAAACCAACGGTTCAACCAGGATCTCGAGTAGGCTATATCCATGTTTACTAAACTCCCATACATCCATAATCATAATCAGAGTAAATACACAATAGCGAAAGTCTTATAATAAAATGAACTGAGAATCTACTATGATATTAATATTTAAATAGTAATTTATTTTGTATCATCTGAGACATAAATGAATATCAAATACAAGTCTTTATTAAATCCAAATAAAGAAAACTAAGAAAATATCTAATCAGATACACATGAGTTGCACTCGCAAGAGGAGTCATGTGTATCTACTTTAGCTTCAGCTTCCATCGCCGCTACGTTCCCGTATGCTGGGGCATTCATATAGTCTTCAACGGTGTAACCTGCATCATCAACTAAAATATTCGACGTCGAGGGGGTAAGCACACATCACGACTCAGTGAGTAGAAAAAATAATGCAACATTAAATATGCATGATATCAATTCATATCTTTGGTCTGGTTTAAAGTTTGCAATATGCAATAGAAAGGTTTAGGTAGTCAAAGGTCGCGTTTATTAATCCCGCCTCTATACACAAGTGTGTGACGCCGCCCGAAGGTAACGTTTATCGTCGACTCACAAGCACCCAATCATGAACATTATATAACAAAGGTTAACATTTATTGCTATATAGTGCTATACCAACACGTAAGCCCCTGTTGGCGAGGGCCGCAAACTGGGCTCGCAACTAACCAATCCTAATGCCAAAAGTGTATCCAAGGCCTCACCCCAGCATCCCTCAGAATGTCCATAGAGATAGAGCTAAGGTCCCCCGGTAGAGTCAGAGACTACAAGGACCGAGACCACCTCCCCTGATACTCTACAACATAATAGTTCTGCTAAAGTAATGGCGATACGACGATGCCAATGCACAAGACTTGAGTTAGAGATAGAGTTAAAGTGCTGAGACCCGCCAAAGGTTAACGTTTATTGACGTTCTCATCACACCTCCCCTGATACTCGCTCGCATCAAGTACACCAACCACACACATACAATTACATGCCTATTCCTATCATCATCATCATCATCATGTTATAAACAATAAAGTAAATATGCATGAAAAAATAATAGAAATATTGGATGACATGTTGTATGCACATTACAAACATATTCGGATAGAATCAAGCATGGCATTGGACTCAAGAAAATGAAAAATAGTTTGTTATTAACCAATTAGTTTAGAGTTCTGTTTCCTCACCTTAGCTTGCTAATAGCTACTTTTCCAAGCTTTATAATCACCTTTATATTGTTATTGTATTGCTAGAAGACCTAACAAAGTCGATAGAATTTAATTAGTATTAATTCTGAATTTAAAAACCATTCTGTTAACTGAGGGTCGGAGGTAGGGTCGGAGTCAGGATCGACCCTGGGTGCGACCCTCTCAAACTCTGAACTTTCCAAACACTGAGGGTCGATAGTTAGGATCACCTAGGGTCGGATGGTCATCGACCCTCGGTGCGACCCTCGGTGTACTTTGGTCAATTTCCCTCTTTTAGTCCATTCTTCGTGCTTGGGATCCTATGGCTTGCTCCTACATTCCATTCTACATTCATTCCATGGTCTGAAACCATGAATCATCCACCTAAATAGCTTTCATGCATTCTCCTATGGTTTTCCATGAAAACCTAACCATGGGCTGATGGTTTGGGTTTCTCCGAGATCATACTCTCATCAATATCTATTCTAAGGTCTATAGAAACTCATGGAATTAGTATCCATACCTAAGAAGAATACTCCTTCTCTGCAACCCTTCTCTTTTAGCTAAATTCTCTTCCTTGCTTTTTTTCTTCTCCTTTTTCCTTCTCTTCTCTTTCTCTCAATTCAATTAGGGTTGTGAAAGGAGTGATAGAGGCTTAAGGACGTCCTTTAAATAGAGTAGGAACATCCTAAAATAAGTCCCTTTGAGATTAGGAAAGAATCCAAATCGAAAATTAGGAAATTTCCTAATTTCAGTTTCGGAGGCAACTGAGGGTCGATGGGAGGGTCGATGATCCTGTCGACCCTAGGTTTCTAATGAGTCCGACCCTCCCTTCAAAACTGAAGGTCTGACTTTCTGTTTTGGGAGGTCCGACCCTCCTTGGCTGGGTATGCGACCCTCCCCTTAAATTAAGTGTTTTTGGGTCGATTTGATACCTGGGATCTCGATCTCCTTCACACCCTTGGTCCATTTGACTCGACCATGATAGGTAAACTTGGTTAAAGGTGGTAAGACCGGGTTAGCTTGACACAGATCTTACAGGAAGTGAGTCCTGGATATATCCACAACTAATATTTTTCTCGTATCGCCTTCTACCTTAGCAAACTGGGTGCGAATAGGGTATCAGGGGGAGGACGTAGGATTATGGTTCATCCTGCCCACCAGACTCGAGTCCTATCTCTATGTCCTAGGGAGCCATGCTGGGGTAGGGCCATAGATATTGTATTGACATTTAGGACTGGTTAGAAACGGAACCCACTTGCAAGCCCTTGCAAGTAGGGGTTTAGATATTGGTACGGTGTAGGGTATCCAGGAGAGGACGCGGTAGTGTGGATTGTTGCCTGACCTCCAGACTCTAGCTCTATCTCTATATCGGAGTGAGTGATGTGGGGCAACAACAACAGTGTGGATTGTTGCCTAACTGTTGGGTGTGCTCACACTCTCGTGCATGGAGGTGCGGTGGCCGCCAAACCTTACCATAGCACCTTGCAAGTTATACCTGACCCAAATTATAATGTTATCTCATGCATTTTGTATGTTGCATTGGTCTTGTACTTATTGAGCTAAGTTGTGAGCTCACCCGAATATATTCTATTTCTTTTTCAGATCTTGATGCAAGGCATACAGTAGAAGACTTTATGACTGCCCCTGCTTACAGTACGGTGGCTGCCCTGGATACAGAGATTGTAGAGGATGAGCATGATGCATCATGTGAGTGCTCATTCTATGTTTTCCTTCAGTGATGATTTATTTTCTTTTATTACAATGTAATAATTATTATTTAAATTTTGTGAATGATGGAATAATTTGAATATTTATTTTAATTACAATATAGTACTCAGTTCATTTATCTTTTATTCCGCTGCTATGTATTATTCTCTGATTAAGTTAGACTGCTTGGGAATGATTGGTTGACACGGTCTATTGAGATCCTGGTGTGAACCGTGGTTTAGAGCCGGTTCACTCACACTTCTGGTTCAACCGGAATTGGGGTGTGACACCGTTAATTCCCTGACCTTTCCGAGGTATGCTTGCATCTTCGTTACCTTAGCTTCATAATCACCAGTCACTTGCTTAACCACAATTTGATAATCACTGTAAGCGGAGATGCGAGTAACCATAAGGCTTTTTGCAAGTTAAAGTCCTACAATTAGTGCTTCGTATTCTGCCTGATTGTTAGTAACAACAAAGTCAAATTTTATCGCACTCTTGATCATGAATCCTTCTAGGCTGATCAATATTACTCTTGCCCCTACCTGTTGCTCATTGGATGCGTCGTCGATGAACAATGTCCAAGGTGGTGTAATTGGTTCAGCCACTGGGGTCGGCGGGCACACTTGTAGAGCTATACTAGGGTCGTCTGGATTGTCCACCAATGTGCTTTCAATGAGAAAATCTGCTAAGGCTTGCGCCTTGATTGTCATCCTCGGCTTGTACTAGAGATCAAATTCTCCTAACTCTACAGCCCAATTAATCATTCTTCTTGAGACATCATTCCATGTGAGGATCTTTTTTAAAGGTTTTATTGTCAGAACTTCTATGGTGTGGGCATGGAAGTAGGGTCTCATCTTCCTTGCGGTAGTTACCAATGCCAGAGCATGCTTCTCTATGTCTTGATACTGTGTTTCTGCATCTAGAAGCATTTTACTTACATAATATATAAGTTTCTGTATCTTATTGACCTCTTTGACTACTAGCACAACACTCAAAGCTACTAACAAGACAGCTAGGTAAAGTTGAAGCTCATCTTCCATTTCAGGCCTTACTAGTATTGGTGGTGTTGACAAGTACTTCCTTAGTTCCCTAAATTCCTGCTTGCATTCGGGAGTCCTTTCAAATTTTTTGTTTCCTTTGAGTGTCTCGAAGAAAGGCATTCAGTGGTCTGCAGACCTTGACATGAAGCATCTGAGGGTCGCAATCCTCCCTGTTAACTCTTGTACTTGCTTTATATTTTTGGGAGGCTTCATGTCTTAGATGGCTTCTATCTTTGCTGGGTTGGCCTCAATACCTCATTGGGACACCATGAACCCGAGGAATTTTCCAAATAGTACCCCAAAAGCACATTTAATAGGGTTTAGCTTCATATTTTGTTTTCGGAGTACTTTAAAGGCCTCGCGTAGGTCATCGATATGCATCTTTTCTTTTAGGCTCTTCACAAGGAAGTCATCGATGTACACTTCCATGTTACTCCCTATCTATTCTTTAAAGACTTTGTTCACCAGTTGTTGGTAAGTGGCTCCCTCATTTTTCAGACCAAAGGGCATGACTTTGTAACAGTACATCCCCTGGCTGGTGATGAAACTGGTGCTTTCTTCATCCTCTTGGCTCATCGGGATTTAATTATACCCAGAGTAAGCATCAATGAACAAAAGTAGCTTGTGGCCTAAGGTAGCGTCTATTAATTAGTTTATCTAAGATAGGGGGTAGCTATCTTTTGGGCATGCTTTATTAAGATCAGTGTAATCAATACAAATTCTCTATCGATCTCTGGATTTTGTGACTATTACAACATTTGCTAGCCATTTCGGGTACTTCACTTCTCTGATGAACCCTGCCTAGAGAAGTTTTTCAACCTCCTCGTTTATAATAGCCTGCCTATTTGGTGCGAAACTCCTTTTCTTTTGTCTCACCGGGCGATGCTGAGGGTCAATGGCCAGGCGATGCTCCATTAAGCTCCTGTCGATGTCAGACATGTCTGCTGCTAACCTTGTGAACACATCCGCATTCTCCCTAATAAAGGAAATGAGCTTTTCTCGCATTTCTCCCTGTAGGGAAACACCAATCTGAAAGGTGCGTTTAGGGTGATTCTCTGAAATGGAGACCTGGACAAGTCCTTTAACGGGTGTCCCTCGATGGGGAGCTCCTTTCTTGAGGTCTAGGTTATTTCTCAGGTCTTCCAGTATTATGGATTGGACCAAGGCCTTCCCCTTCCCCTTGGGTTCTTGGCTCTCTTCTTTTTCCCTCCAAGGTTCGAGGTACCCGTTGTCCTTCCTAACTCAATGTCGTAGCCTTGTCTCGAAATCTTTTGATTATCTCAACATTCTCCAGTTCCATGGTCGGTGGGGAATTTGATGACCTAGTAATAAATCGACAGGCAACTTCTGAGTCGATGTAGTGATGGACGGCAAGGATTACATTATAGCTGGTTCAGAGATTAACCGAAAAAATTCTACATTCATGATTCTTCGGGCTAGCTTGCTCCCAATCATGAAGGCAAGCATATTCTTCCCTTCATGTATACAGATTCCCCAATAAATCCTATCAGGGAGTAGACCACAGGCCCTAACAACTCATCCATGAAGTTCATCCTTTGGAAGGTATGATAGTAAAGTATGTCGGCAGCACTTCCTGTATCGACCATAATTTAACTGACATCAAAGTCCACTATGGCTGCGGTAATCACTAAGGCATCTTCATGGGGTGACACAATGTTTATCAGGTCTTTGTCCCTGAAGATTAGAAGGTCACCCATCCATGACTTTTTTGGAGTGAATTTTATATTGTCCAACTCCCTAGCATATGCCCTCGCCGATTTGGTCGAGGTGTTACCTCCTGCCGACCCTCTAGTGATCACATATGTGTCTGGTATGACTAATTGCACCTTCTAGATTGGAGGACTAAGATCCAGAGTCGTAACATGCTCTGGGAGTTCGATTTCAACCCTTGGGAGGTCTTGTTGGTATCGCTTCTCCTAGAATTCTAGCAAAGCTATTGCTTTGGGTCCTCTTCGGCCATAGGAGGGCTCAGAAGGCATCCTCTCATCATAGCATCGGATCCATAGGTTCTTTTCTAGGTCGCAACCAACCAGGGATAGAGATTATGTTGGTTCTCTGCCTTGTCTAGGGTCCTTTTCCTGTTGCGTAGGGGTTACTCTTATCATGTAAGTCACTCCGATGGTGGGTCTGACGAAGGATGGGGTGTTCCCTGCACCACCATCCTCTATTTCTGTCATCCTTCCTTCCTTTGTTCTTTCCAACCCCAGTTTGGTAGTCGCAGGGCTCGGCCATCTCTAATTCTATTTCAGGGGGCACCGCTTCTTCTTGTCCACATACTTTCTGAGCTTGCCATTCTGGATCAGTTTCTCAATGGGATCCTGAAAGTTTCAGCACTCATTTGTAGTGCGCCTATGCTCGTTATGGAAAGCACAGAATAGGCGTGGGTTTCTAGACGAGTGTCAGGGTTTGCAGTGAAATTTCTGCCTTTGGGGTGAAGTTATTGGCTGTGGGAATCCGAGGTTCGTTTACCCCAGGGACACCCTCTGGAGGATGTAAGCCCCGTGGGGATTGGCTTTCGGGGGTAGATTCCTTGCTGGGTTGTTGTTTGCGGGGTGTTGATTGGTACTCATTTTCTTTTGATACCTGATCACTATTGATGACATTCACCAGCGAATGCTCAGACTGTAGCTTTGAACTTTTCGAGATATTACCTATTCCCACAGACGGCGCCGAACTATTTTCACACCAAACTGGTCTAGTCCTTAGCTTGTTCGAATCTCCTACACAAGAAAAATGAAGCACCGTAGTGATGGTTGGGTGGTCACACTCTCTGGCCACTCCGATGCCTATGTAAGCTCGACGGACAAACAATATGGGATAGATGAAACGAAAACTATCCCCTAGTTTGAAGGGAATTTTGGTAACTAATTCACTTTAAGCTCAAAAGCTTTTAATTTGATCCTGGTTTTCTTGTGTCTGTCTCCTTCATTTATAGGCTAGGAATGACCCAAATATGGGTGTTGGATGTCACAACCCAATTCCGTACTATTCAGAATGGTGTGATGAACCGCTAACAAACCAACGGTTCAATCAGGATCTCGAGTAGGCTATATCCGTTTTATCTAAACCCCATACACCTACATTCATAATCAGAGTACATATACAATAGCGGAAGTCTTATAGTAAAATGAACTGAGAATCTACTGTGATATTAATATTTAAATAGCAAATTATTCAGTATCAACTGAGACATAAATAAATATCAATTACATGTCCTTAATAAATCCAAATAAAGAAAATTAGAAAAATATCTAATCGAATACACATGAGTTGCACTCGCAAGAGGAATCATGTGTATCCACTTCAGCTTCAACTTCCATCGCTGCTACGTTCTCATACGCTGGAGCATTGACATAATCTTCAACGGTAAAACCTGCATCATCAACTAAAAATATTCGACGTCGAGGGGTGAACACACATCACTGCTCAGTGAGCAAACAAAACAATGCAACAATACATATGCATGCAGTCAATTCATATCTTTGGTCTGGTTTATAGTTTGCAATATGCAATAGAAAGGTTTAGGTAGTCAAAGGTTAACGTTTATTGACCCTGCCTCTATACACAAGTGTGTGACGTCGCCCGAAGGTAACATTTATCGTCGACTCACAAGCACCCGATTCATGAACATTATACAACAAAGGTTAACGTTTATTGCTATATAGTGTCATACCAACACGTAAGCCCCTGTTGGCGAGGGCTGCAAACTGGGCTCGCAACTAACCAATCCTAATGCCAAAAAGTGTATCCAAGGCCTCACCCCAGCATCCCTCAGAATGTCCATAGAGATAGAGCTAAGGCCCCCCGGTAGAGTCAGAGACTACAAGGACTGAAACCACCTCCCCTGATTGTAAGACACACACTCCGTAAACCCAGTCTAAACCTTGGTTTTATGTCGTAGCAGGTCTTTCGATCATCATCGGGCCAGACGGGACAAGCGGATGACAATCAGGTATGAAATCGGACCAAAGACGGACAACTAGGTATGATTTTAAGTTGGCCGATCGATGGTACCGGTCTACATACCGGTCGACCGGTTAGCTCTGCGCAGTTAAGTGCGGAGATCCTGAAATTGGTCTCTACAGGTCCCACTTTCCTGATTTCAGATCCTAGGACTTTCCTAATCCTAATAGGGTTACTAAACCCTAATTCTAGCCTATATAAACACCCTTAAACCTCCTCAAATCCTTTCCATTATCTCTCACAAACCCTAGATAAGAGAAAGAGGTTGGAAAGGAGAAGGAGCTATGAAGAAGAAGGAGGTGCCGCCATTACCGTTTGACGACGCTCACTTTACGCCAGTCAACGGTAAGTGTTTTAATCATTCTTCTTACTCTATGACTATAGGATAGTTGTATGGGTGGATCAATACCATGCAAAGTAGGTATTGATCTAAAACCCTAATTAGACATTAAAACCCTAATTTGCCGTCAAACCCTAGATTCGAGTTCCGAGATGATATTCATCGAAACTAGACTTGAATGAGTTGGGGATAACTCTAACTCAAAGCTTAGACTTAGAATGGATAGGGGAAACCCTGAAAATCCATGAATATTGATCGACGGTAGTCGAAAAACCAAGTGTATGGTCTTCCGGAGACATACCGGTCGACCATACCGGTCACCACTTTTCTCACAGTGCTGCGACCGGTATGCTGTGACCGGTCACCCCTAAAAGGCTGGTTTTGGATATTTTTGGTTTCCGACCAACGTGAAACCCTAAGAAAACTATTCTAATGAAACCCTAATATTATGTAGGACTCTGTGATAGCACGTTTGGATCTTGCGACGTAGAGCAAGCTATCAAACGAGCGTTAAGTAAGGGAATCTGACCTAAACCCTAATAATTAATGGACAGTAAATCATTGTTAATAACCTGAATATATATGATGTGATGTTTATGCATATTCAGATGCCATCCTTTACTTTCAGTTATTATTATTGTTCATGCATTTATAGGATGTGATTGTTAGGCATGTGATTGTTTTCGTTAGTGTGTAGAGTGGGGCATGGGCCTGGGATCATTCCTCACACTAGCACTTTTGTAGTATTCTATCTTAACATGCTTGGTACGGGTGGGGCATCAGGGGAAGGTCGTGGTACGGTGGTCTCCGATGTTGATGCTGGCCTGGCCATGGTTATGTGGCACTGTGGTCTCCGAGGTCGATGCTGGCTTGTCCACGATGCTTTAGCTCTATCTCTATGCCGTAGGGAGTTATGTTGGGATAGGGTCGACCTGCGTATTGTTCTATCCTAGTGGGTTAGTTGCGGATAGGGTATCAGGGGAGGTATGGGTATGCCTTAGCTCTATCTCTATGCCGTAGACGGCTGTGCTGGGATAGAGCATACATTGATGACATATAGGATTGGTTAGTTGTGAGCCCAGTTTGCGAGCCCTGGCCAGTAGGGGCTTAGGTACTGGTATGGGTAGAGCATCAGGGGAGGTACGGGGGTATCTTAGCTCTATCTCTATTCCATGATGGGTGCATGTGGGTAGATGGGGTGTGATCCATGCTGTGCCACACACTCGTGTATAGAGGTGCGGGGGCCACCAAACCTTTCTATAGAACATTGTAAACTTAAACCAGACCACAGCATAAAATGATTGTTATTCATGCATAATATTGTGAAACTGTCTGATTGTCTTACTGAGCTAAGTTGTGAGCTCACCCTTTGTACGTACATTGTTTTAGATGTTGATACAAGTTACACGGTGGATGATTATGTGAATGCTCCGATGTATGGTGGCGTTGCTGCGTTGGATGTACAGGCAGAAGAGGACGAGCATGACGCTTCATGTGAGTGCCCTTTCTGCGTGTACCTTTGATTGGATTTTTATTTATTTTAATTATTTTCTATTGGATTAAGTGGGTCTAAGGATATTATATTTTATGTTTGGATTTGAATAATTAGATATTTTATTTGAATTTATCAATAGATTCTCAGTTCATTTATTTAAAAACTTCCGCTGTATTATTTATATTCTGATTGTGGTTATGTGCAATGGTTTGTATGAGTGGACACGGCCTATTCGAGATCCTGGTGTGAACCGTTGGTTCAATGACGGTTCACTCACACCATTCTGGTTGGATCAAAATTGGGGTGACACTGATACTCTACGACATAATAGTTCTGCTAAAGTAATGGCGATACGACGATGCTAATGCACAAGACTTGAGTTCGAGATAGAGCTAAAGTGCTGAGACCCGCCAAAGGTTAACGTTTATTGACGTTCTCATCACACCTCCCCTGATACTCGCTCGCATCAAGTACACCAACCACACACATACAAACACATGCCTATTCCTATCATCATCATAATCATCATGTTATAAACAATAAAGTAAATATGCATGAACAAGTAATAGAAATATTGGATGACATGTTGTATGCACATTACAAACATAGTCGCATAGAATCAAGCATGGCATTGGACTCCAGAAAATAGAAAACAGTCTGTTATTAACCAATTAGTTTAGAGTTCCGTTTCCTCACCTTAGCTTGATAATAAATACTCTTCCAAGCTTTAGAATCACATTTATATTGCTATTATATTGCTAGAAGACTTAACAAAGTCGATAAAATTTAATTAGAATTTATTCTAATTTTTAAAACCATTTTGTTAACTGAGGGCCGGAGGTAGGGTCTGAGTTATGACCGACCCCTGGTGCGACCCTCCCCTAATCTGGACTTCTAGAACCCTGAGGGTCGATACTCAGGGTCACATAGGGTCGGATGGTCAACGACCCTCTGTGCGACCCTCTATGGGTTTTGATCAATTTTCCTTCTTTTTGTCCATTCTTCGTGTTTGGGGTCCTATGGCTTGCTCCTACAGTCCATTCAACATACATTCCATGGTCTAGAACCATGAATCACCCACTTAAATAGCTTTCATGTATTCTCCCATGGTTTTCCATGAAAACCTAACCATGGATTGATGGTTTGGGTTTCTCTGAGATCACACTCTCATCCTTATCTAACCTAAGGTCTGTAGAAATTCATGGAATTAGTATCCATACCTGAGAAGAATACTCCTTCTCTGCAACTCTTCTCCTTTTTACTTTTTCTTCTCTCCCTTGCCTCTCTTCTTCTTCTCTTCCTTCTCTTCTCTTTCTCTCAATTCAATTAGGGTTGTAAAAGGAGTGAAAGAGGTTTAGGGACGTCCTATTCATAGAGTAGAAACATCCTAAAATAAGTCCCTTTGAGATTAGGAAAGAGTCCTAATCGAAATTATGGAAATTTTCTAATTTCAGTTTCGGCGGCAACTGAGGGTCGATGGGAGGGTCGATGATCCCGTCGACCCTTAGTTTCCTAAAGTGTCTGACCCTCCCTGTAAAACAGAGGGTCTGACTTTCTGTCTGGGGGGTCCGACCCTCCCTTGCTTGGTATGCGACCCTTCCCCTAATTTAAGTGTTTTTGGGTCGATTTGATACCTGGGATCACGATCTCCTTCACGCCCTTGGTCCATTTGACTCAACCATGATGGGTAAACCTGGTTCAAGGTGATAAGACCGGGTTAGTTTGATACGGGTCTTACATTGGACATGTCCTCTGTTGCGGCGGAATGTCATCCCTATAAGCGTGATTCACGCCCACTGATATGAGGATCAGGTGAATAACTGAGTCACTCACCAGTTGGCTTTTTTTGAGAGACCCTGTTGATTCCTCCTTGGTCAACATGGAGAGAATCTTGGTATCCGTATAGAGGGATCCTCATGTAGGCCCTTTATCACGTGTAGATGTACAATTGATGTAGGGGGTGTTGGGCTGTTCAAGGGAATCCGACCATATTGGGATCTGAGGCTTGCGAGGTTCTAGAGCTTCCTGCCAAGAGGCTCCGAGGCCTATGCTGTGGTGAGGCTCCGAGGCACAAGCTGTTGCAAGGTTCCGAGGCACAGGCTGTAGCAAGGCTCCGAGGCACAGGCTATAGCGAGGTTCTGAGGCATATGCTGTAGTGAGGCTTCGAGGCACAGGCTGTAGCAAGGCTTTGAGGCACAGGCTGTAGCAAGGCTCCGAGGCATAGGCTGTCTTGAGACCGTGGACCATGAAACCTCGATGGATTTTGTTCGTCCAAGGCTTGGTGAGGCTTTGATGCTTGGAGATCCTTTTGTTCCTCTTGACTAGGCGCGTATTATTTGCCGAGGTTCCCCCAGCGGACCTTTTGGCTAAGGCCTTTTCCCAAAGTTGGGTATCACTGTAGATGTTTCTTACGTAGGCTGGGCTTAGTATGTATCTGTCGGAGTTCTACAAAGGGAGGAGCCCACTCCTATATCACTAACCATAGAGAACAAATTCGTCCAACCATAGATCTTGCTTCAGAATATAACTTCTTTCCCTATGATCATTCATTTTTTTTTGTTGATTTTTGGTAACTATAGTCATTAAACTTATATACTAATTTTAGAACATGAAAAATCTAAATCTACAATGAGTTTTTGGAGTTTCAAAGATGGAGAGAGAGAGAGAGAGAGAGAGAGAGAGAGAGAGAGAGAGAGAGAGAGAGAGAGAGAGAGAGAGAGAGAGAGAGAGAGAGAGAGAGAGAGAGAGAGAGAGAGAGAGAGAGAGAGATAGAGAGAGAGAGAGAGAGAGTACCACCATTGTTGCAAAGGCATGAAAACAACTGTTAACTCAGTTGACTGCAACTGTTAACTCAGTTGACTGGTACCTTACCATTAGAGTGCAGAGTACCAATGTATGCATATAAAACCCCCACTTTAAGACTGGATTCTTTGCTGCCTGGTATTACAATAAAGAGGCATCCAACGACTGAGAGTGCATTAAGATATACGTCCAATGATGTCCACCATTGGATCAGAGAGTACCATATGAATGATGGGTCCACCAAAGCAAAACCTTTAAATTAGTCATAAGGTGTGAAAATTTTGTTTGGTGGTGAAGCTATCTATAACATGCAGATTAACCAACCCTTGGTCTATTTACGGCTTAAAATAGGCAAACACTGGTCCATGTATTTAACCCAAAGATGCAAATGACATGTGAGAATCTGAGACCATGGAAATTATGTAGTAACATTGGTAAAATATATAAGTTAAGGGGTAAGGGTCTGCCACAACGCTAGATTAGGAAACCAAACCAATTAGAGGGCAGAAGATGGATTTATTCACTGAGGGGTCCACATTTTATCATAGATTAGAAAGTGTGTTAGTGGGACTTGGATTTCTTGTAGTCGTGCAGTTTTTGCAGCCTTATCCGGTGCATTGAAAGTGTAGCTGCATGTATTAATGTAGGTCTAAGGATTCATTTTGCGAGAGAGAGAGAGAGAGAGAGAGAGAGAGAGAGAGAGAGTGTAAATGGTAAATTTGGATTTTTGCAATAGCTTCATATGCATTTATTGAATACTTGAAAATAAAACAAATAGGGTAAAAAATTGGCAAAGGGTTCATGTAAGGTGGGTATTCGGGATTGGTGATCAACAATTTGTTTTATAGGGGTATTTTGAGTATTAAAAGTGTAGTAAAAATGGTTTCTGCATATAAGTTTGAGATTCATAAAAATCGACAAACTAATTTGACTGATATGGAAACAATGAAATCAGAATAAATAAGGCATACACAATTTATTTTGAAATGTAAATGAGTTATAGGTATGAACCAAAATCACTTGTAATTAGAATCATAATTTGCTATCAAACAATGTTGGGGCTGAGTTGTGCCATCAGCCATTATATTTAAGATTGTATTCACCCCTTATAGTGCAAAAGTTTCTCGTGAATCAATCCCCAAGATGAAATAACCCCTAATAGGCTTCTCCATTTATGTTGCACTAAAAAAATAGGCCTCGTAATCAGAACACTGACAGTTATGACTAATACTCTAGCTCAACGTAATGATAAAATAGAAAATAATATGATAAAAAAAGAGGATGGTGGGAAGAGAGAGAGAGAGAGAGGATGAAATTTAGTATCTTAGTCATTGACGACCTCTTCTTATTTATAGAGGAATGATGTATGCACAAGGTGTGACTGAAAAATCATATAGATGGCCTAGATGTGTTTGTCCACTAGATCCTCAAATAAAGGGCTGAGAAAGCACCTCTATGTGTATAAAGACATGTCCCTCTATAAATACTCTTTTTTAAACTAGGAAAGGCATCAAACTTGTCTTTATATGAACAGGATATACTTGTCATTATACCAAAAGATATAATACATACATCTATATACGTTCTAAATACATAGAGACACAACTATTTCGATAAGGTATGATATAAACCATTATTTCGATAAGGTATGATAAATACCTCTACTTTTAGAGACACCTCTTTAATTAATCCACTGACATAAATTAGGGGCAAGCATATATGTGGGAAAAATAACCCAAACCCCTCGTACTCTTCCACAATAACGATTTTTTTTTTATGGACTCAAGATGCTAGAGTCCAATCATTACATATATATACATTTCCTTGTCTTAATTTTTTTTCTTTTTTGGGTAACAAACTCATCTTAATTTACTCCCAATCAATGTGGGACAAAAAGTTTCTATAATCAAAAGTGAAGTTGCGCCATTTATGGTATTGTGAGGACATGGGAAAAAATAATCTTTTTGAAAATTTTAATTGGATTTAACCTCATTTTTAAAATTGAGTTTTCATATAGTTAAATTTGTCTACCCTCATTACACTCAAACTGGGACCTGAAAAGTTCTCACCTTTAGATCCCATCCACTCATGTCAGTGGAGGGTAAGAAGACCGGAGTCGCCACCTATATAAGGTCTAGGACCTATAAATGATGTCCCTCAATAGAGGAACACTATTGACTCGCGCAAATGAAACGGCTATCTTGTCTCACCAAAGATGGGTAAGTGCCAAATTACGAGTTGGGAAGGTGTTAGACACCGAACTCGTCCGGTTGAACCGGTCTCCCTAAATCCTATCATTTCCTACAGTTTATGAATGCTTGGGGCTATCTAAATACATTACAAGGTAGAAGGGGGAATCCTAAGTTAATTTCTAATTTTTTGCTAACTAGGCATGGCATAAGCTGAAATTAAACAGATTAAATAAGAAAATAATTACAAAATGAATCAAAGAATTAAAAGAATAGCTTAATCATACATCAAAAGAAAGGAAAAAAAGATATTTAACATATGACCGAGGTTTGAGAAAATCCCAGGCCGCCTACGTATCCCTGTGCGGCGGGAATCAGGCCAAACGTAATTCAGGCGGGTGTGTACGTACCAAGTGTGTACAAGAGAAGAAAGACACTTCTAAAATATTAGAACGCATCCCAAGCGATGGACACTCCCATAATCATGGAACACATCCAATGGTGAGAGATGTCCCCACAACAGTGGGACCCATCTCAGTGTTGAGGTACTCCCTATCACAAGGAAGTCCCCTCGGTGAGGTAATCCCATAATACATGGAACTTACCTCAATTTGACCGAGTGTGGAGCGAATAAACACCCCCGCAGCCTACGTATCCCTCGAGACCTCTGTCTCTCCAGAATCAGGTCAAGCGTAGTTCCCATGGATTGACGAGCCATGGACACGCGTGACAACACTCAGGAAAGGCCAAATGCCTCAGCTCCCCACACACGGGGGTACACTAATATCTCACTCATATCCCACATCTGGGATGCTCAGGTGGACCGTCCGTCGGACCACCAATCCTATGCATACGTTTACGCAATCACATTTTTCATTAATATACATTTTGATACAATGATTTTTCGCACTCTTAGAGCCAATCCTAGGGTTGGGTGGGCTCATTCTAAATGAGCCCACAAGGGGTCGGACTCTTTGGAGTCCCCTAGCCAATCACATTGCGGGAAGGATGTATCCTAACATACATCTATTACAATGAAGTGTTAGAGTGGGGATACATCACATGGTAGGAAGGCTATTAAATATGCAAATGAAATTACAATGCAACATGCGGAGATCAACTAAAAATAAAGGAAGGAAAATACCCGATTGATTCTTGAAAATCTTTACATCTTTGCTCTGAATCGAGCTTCTTGCCACCAAGGATACTCGCCCAAACAAATGACAGAAAAATGAAGCAAATATAAGTAGGGCGTAAAAATCATATGGACAAATGAGAAAATGAGAAGCATAAAAAAATCCACGAATTTCACATTCATAACGAATAAGCAAGCAACAAAGTAGATGGACTGATTAACCCATGCATGATAATTGTGAAAATAATAGGTAGAGGATTGAATCAGCTCACAATCAAATTCAGACAGATTAAAATGAATCATTTGAATTTATATTCAGCCCCAAATCAACTTTGCATTAAATCAAGCATTGGATGTGCATGCAATCGGACCAATCCTTGAGAGATAAACCAAAACTATGGGCTGGTCCTAAACAAACTGGTGGGCCTGCAAATTACATACAATAAAATTACTAGGCTGAACTTATACACACTAAATGATGAGCTGAAATGAAATAAAATCATGGACTGCATTTACAATGAAAATAATGGGCTGGGCTAATTTTAAATTAGTCAGATGGGCTTGGCCAATAACAATTGAGTAAATCCGTTCTATGAGGATGGGCTGGCTCAGGTGGACATCGGATGGCCCAATTAGAATGAGATTGGTCCGAATAAAAAAAATAGGATTGATCCATCATGGTGGGACCCAGCCAAACAAGATGGGACTCGATTCGATTGGGCATGGGATTGGTCCCATTACATGGGATTAATCCGATTGAAATGGGATTAGACCAATTACGATGGAATTGATCCGAATAAAAATGGGATCAAACCAAACACTTAGGGTGGGGTTGGGCCAATTAAAATGGGAATAGTCCAATCAGAATAGAGACCAATGCAATAAAATAACAAACAACAAGATCAAGAATTACCCAACCTAGTCTAATCAACTTGACAAATCAAATGGGTTGTTCCTATCACTTGAAAATTAATTGGACCAGATAGCTCATGACAACATGGATTGATCAATAAGACCAGGGGTTGAAATATACACAATGACTTAATTCAACCCCTAGGTTGAATCCATATCCAAGAGATAATCCATCTGTTTGGCTGAAACTAGACATGGGATATGGATTTGATTAGATTATATTGGCAACAACAAAAGAGAGGGAAATAGATTTGAGAAAAAAATTACCTGTTTTGTAGAGTTGGAAAATTAGGGAAAGAACGTGGTTCAACAGAAATCTTTCCAAAGTCGAAGAAGCTAGTGAGAATCAACCACGAACTTGCAATAGACATCATGAAAACCGAGGCAAGAATCACTCCATTCTAGTTTCACCCATATACTTGTAAACCCACTTTCCAATTTTCAGATCTCTCGTCAATCACACTGTACATGAAACCCAGTCACTGTGGTCCAAGAAACCACATCTCTAAGCGGCATTTCATCGATCATAAGAGAAGCATCTTCCATTTCAATGCACTTTACATACCCGAATCAAAGCTGCAGCAAGGAGGAGACTGCAAAGGATGCATGTTGTACTCAGAATTGTTGATGGAAAAATACCGTAAATCGCTAAGAGAACTCAATATAAAACGTAAATGGAAGCGTCGCTGCCATGGTCACTGGAGCAGAAAAGAATGGAGGCCGCTGCTCTTTTCTTCTTCTTTGCTTCTCTGTTGTTCTTCTTCTTCTTCTTCTTCTTTCTCTTTTTTTTTTTTTCTTCTTGTTGGACCAGCAGCAGTGATGCTGCTCACTGCTGCTCCTTCTGCCTTCACAGCGGCGGCGGCTGTGCTGCCGCCTTCTTCTTTTTCCTCTTCTGCCTTTTTTTTTTCTTGTTGGACCAGCAGCAGTGAGCAGCTGCTGCTCTTCCTTCCTCCACGGCAGTAGCAACAGAGCCGCTACTTTCTTCCTCTTTCTTCTTCTCCTGCCTCTCTCTTCTTCTACTCCTCTTCTCTTTCTTCTCTTCCTTCTGGTTTTTTTTTTTTTTTTTTGCTACAGCTCCTCTCAGCTTCTTTCTTCTCCCTCCTTCTTCTTTCTTCTCCCTTTTTTTTTTCTTTTTTGGAGCAGCAGCAAAGCTGCTCCTTCCTCTTCGATGGCGGCGGCTCTGCTGCCGCTGCCTTCTTCTCCTTTCTCCCTCCCTCTCTTTCTTCTCCCTTCTCTTCTTTCTTCTCCCTTTTCTTTCCTCTCCCTTTTTTTTCTTCTTTTTGTTGGAGCAGCAGCAGCTGCTGCTCCTTCTTCTTATACCCGCAAAGGGATCGATGGGGGGAGGGGTTCGAGGCCGGGAGCTGGCGGGTTTTGGGGAGGAATTTCGGGGAGGAGGGTCGAGGTGTCGACCCCCCTCTTCCCCTGCAACTCATTCCCTCACCCTCCCTCTTCTTCTCCGCTCTCCCTCTCTTTTGTCTCTCTTTTATTTTTTTAATTTTTTTATTTTTTGTCTCTGATCCCCTCTTTTGGGGATCAGAGAATTTTTTTTGTATTTTTTTCTTTTTTTAATATTTTTTGGGCTCTGATCCCCTCTTTTGGGGATCAAACAGTTTTTTTTGTTTTTTTTTTTGTTACTTTTATATTATTGTAATTTTTTTTATCTCTAATCCCCTCTTTTGGGGATCAGACAATCCCTTTTTTTTCTTCTTTTTTTTTTCATCATCATTCATCATTTTTTTTTACCTAAACTGCCATGAAAAACTTTTTTCCTACTTTGGATGAAAAAGAAAAATAATTGGAAAATTTTTCATCTGATTGCGTGTAAGTGTAGGAACATCTTGCCTGATGTGAATCTCTTTTCTAAATTTTTTTTAAGGATGATCAGTGTCTATTGACCATGGTTGTAAATCCAGATATTGGATACGATATTGATCATGTTCAAAACTCTGAATCAGATCGATGTATGGATTCAATAGTACACTGATGCATGGTTAATTCGTAATAAAATAATATTCAAATAGTCATGGTATCAGGTATTAGGATCAACCATTCTCATACTCAATATGAATCGACAGGATCATGCTTTTAGGAATAGGTATTGGATTGACCGATTCATATCTGTTTTGACATTGATCGATACCCAATTCTTCCCTTTTTTAATTATGTTTTAATCAATATCATATCAGCATGTAATAGTCAAACCCAATAAGAATCAGTTTCGGCTCTATCTATCCTATACCAGTAACTAAAACTATGGTCCAATCCACCGATGAACACTAACAAATAACATCAGCTTGGGCACTTATCTCTCAAACAATTAACATGTGCTTGTTGTAAGAAGGTTGGTGGAGCTGTTTTTCTATTATATATGATTACAAATTATGAATTTATAAGGAAGCTAACGGTTACAAAGAAAACCCACCTAAAATTAAGGCCAAATCGGCATGACAGAAATCAGGAACTAAAGGATGCCACTATTTCATGCTGATGTGCTTTCACTTAAGTTAAGTTGGGAGGCAAAACAAAATGCCAGCCCAATTTCGATTATGGAGAAAAAGGTGTTGGGATTGGGCCATATTTGGTCCAGTCCCATGGCAGTATTTGGAATTGGTCCCATATGGAAGTTATGATTCCATATAAAAGTGAATTCTCTTTATTGAATTCTGAATTTGAAATTTGAAATGGAAACTCTATCTTCGGAAATAACCAACAGGAGTTATTTCTTTCAAGAAAAGAAAGAGATTTAATGGAAATTTGTATGGAATGTAAGATCTCTCTTTGGAGGAGCCATTGACCTTTTTTTTGAAGCTCACTTTTGGGATTTCTCTTGAAAAAGAAGAAGTACAGATTTTTTTCATAAAAGGTTTTACCTCAAGTTTTGCTCTCTCTCTCATGCTCTTATTTTGTGTGTGTTTTTTGGTGTTTTTCTCTAATTGATTGAAAGATTGTTTGGGGCTTCTAGAGGTAAAAAAAAAATACCATTAATGGTGGTTGAGAGGTAACCTTGTATTCCTCCAAGTTACTTGTTTGTGTTATATTTTCTTGTGATCCTCAAGTTTGGGTACAAAGCTTGATAAGACTAAATCTTGTAATCCCATTATCATTATAGTGGAAGTTTTTTACTGGACTAGGTCCCATGGTTTTTCTCTTCACATTGAAAGGTTTTTCACATAAAAAATAGTGGTGTTGTGGTTGTGCTTGTGGATTACTTATTTGTTTATTTCATTAAAAGTTTCTTAGCTTAATATCTTTAATTCACACATAGACAGGAAATATTCAGTGCCTAACAAGTGGTATCAGAGCTAGGTTATTTTTATTCATGTGTGAATTAGAGATGGATACTAATACATCTTCTATGATGATTAGTTTAAATGGGAACAATTTGTTGATCTGAAAAGCCAAGATGGAAGACCACCTCTATCCTAGAGACTTATATTTACCAATTGAAGGGATAGAGAAGAAATCAGAAACTATGTCTGATGATAATTGGAAGAAACTTGATAGGAAAGCTATTACTTGTATTCGATAATGGTTGGATGATGTTGTATTCCACCATGTGTCAATCGACACTAGTGCAAATTCTTTGTTGAAGAAATTGCATAATTTTTATGAAAGAAAAAATGCTGGAAATAAAGCTTTTTTTATTAGAAAGCTTGTTAACTTGAAATTTAAAGAGAATGATTCAGTTGCAGAGCATTTAAATGAAATTCAGAGCATTGTAAATCAGTTGGCAACTATGAAGATGGTAATAGATGATGAGCTACAAGCATTGTTATTGCTAAGCTCATTACCTGATAGTTGGGAGACTCTGGTTGTCTCTCTTAGCAATTCAGTACCTAAAGGGATTGTCACTATGAGTCAAGTTACAAGCAGTTTATTGAATGAAGAAATGAGAAGAAAATTTTTAGATTCCTCCCACCCATGCATTGGTTACAGAAGAACGGGGGAGATCAAAATACAAGAAAAATCATAGCCGAAGCAAATTAAAAGGGAGATCCAAATCAAGAAAATGAATTACTTATTTTTATTGCAAGAAACCCGAACACATGAAAAGGGAGTGCCGAAAGCTCAAACAAAAGGAAGGAAAAGATAGTGGTGAAAATAAAGAACAACAAGAAACTACTGCAGTTGCTTCAAACGAGGTTCTAATTTTCTCTATATGTGGTGATGGTTATGTTAGTATAATTTGTGATGAATCTAGTTGGGACATTGATTCAGGAGCATCATTCCATGCTACTTCACATAGAGATTTCTTTACCATGTACAAATCAGGAGATTTTGGTTCGGTAAGGATGGGAAACAATGGTGTTTCCAAAATTATTAGAATGGGTGATGTTTGCTTCACAACCAATGTTGGTTGCAAGATGATTCTCAAAGATGTAAAACGTGTACTAGATCTCAGATTGAATCTCATCTCAACTGGTAAGCTTGATGATAAAGGGTATGAGTCACAGTTTGGCAATGGAGTGTGGAAGCTAAAAAAGGGTTCTCTTATTGTGGCAAAAGGCAAGAAGTGTTTCTCTCTTTACAAGACTGAGGCACGATTATCCAAAGGTGAAGTAAATACTACTTTTGAAGACTCTCCATCAGATTTGTGGCATCGATGACTTGGTCATATGAGTGAGAAAGATTTGGATATTTTGGCAAAGAAAAATTCTCTTTCAAATCTCATAGGTACATCTCTAACTCCTTGTGATCATTGTTTGGTTGGAAAGCAACATAGAGTTTTTTTTTTCACTTGTAAAATTAAAAAAAAAATACTGGAATTCTTGACATAGTTCATTCAGATGTATGTGGACCCATGAAAGTAAAAACTCTTGGTGGTGCTTTGTATTTTGTTATATTTATTGATGATGCATCTAGAAAAGTTTAGAGTTTTGTTATGAAAAGCAAATATCAGATGTTTGGGATTTTTCAACAGTTTCATGCCATGGTTGAAAGAGAAACAGGGAGACGGCTCAAATGCATTCGCACAGACAATAGTGGTGAATACATTGGTCAATTTGAAAAATATTGCAATGAGCATGGTATTCGACATGAACAAACCGTTCCTAAGACCCCTCAGCATAATGGTATAGCAGAAAGAATGAACCGTACTATTATGGAAAAAGTTAGATGCATGCTCTTATATGTAAAGTTACTGAAATATTATTGGGGAGAAGTTATGAATACAACTGTGTATTTAATTAATTTGTCTCCATCAGCTCCCTTGAATGGAGGTGTTCCCCAAATAATGATATGGAGCGGGAAAGATGTTTCCTATGAACACTTGAAGGTATATAGTTGTAAGGCTTTTGTACATATCCCAAAAGATGAGAGGACCAAGCTTGATAACAAAGCCAATCAATGTATTTTTTTGGGATATGGAGATGACAAGTTTGGTTATAGGCTATGGGATTCGATTGAGAAGAAATTGATTAGAAGCTGAGATGTGATTTTTCGAGAAAATCAAATATTTTTAGATTTTGACAAGGAGGAACTACCAAAGATTATTGTAGATGAGCTACCAGAAATCCAGTCACCTTTACCCATGCATGAAAATCATGGACAACAAACTCATGATGAAGAAAATCAAGGTAATAGTGATGAAACTCCTCAAATTATTGGTAATGAATATACTAATAATGAGGTAGATGGTAATATTGAACAAGGTGAGCAGCCTCTTCAGGAAGAACCACCTTTGTTGAGAAGTTCACAAAGAGATAGAGCACCTTCATCAAGGTATCCATCAACAGAGTATGTTACACTTATTGAAAGTGGTGAGCTAGAAAATTTTAAAGAAGCTATGGTACATGAGGCAAAAGATCATTGGAAGAAAGCTATGCAAGAAAAGCTTGAATCATTGCGTAAGAACAAGACTTATGAGTTGGTTGAACTACCAAATGGTCGAAAAGCTTTAAAAAACAAGTGGGTGTACAAACTGAAAAATGAATATGACAAGAAGAAAATGAGGTACAAGGCAAGACTAGTTGTTAAGGGATTTGGGCAGAAAAAGGGTATTGACTTTGATGAAATCTTTTCTCCCGTTGTGAAGATGTCTTCTATTCGAACTATCTTTGGTTTAGCTGTTAGTCAAGGCTTTAAAATTGAGCAGTTAAATGTCAAAACAGCTTTCTTGCATGGTGATTTAAAGAAAGAAATTTACATGGAACAGCCAGAAGGTTATGTTGTGAAAGGTAAAGAACAAATTGAAGAAGAGATTGTATGGGCTGATGCAAGCGCCAAGGCAATGGTACAAGAAGTTTAACTCATTCATGATGAATCATGAGTTTACTAGAATTATTGCAGATCACTGTATTTATTTTAGAAAATATTCAGATTCTTCCTTTGTTATTCTCTTGTTATATGTTGATGACATGCTTATTGTGGGTCAAGATACTAACTTGATTAATAGGTTAAAAGAAGAAATGAGCAAAGTCTTTGATATGAAGGACCTTGGACATGCAAAACAAATTTTAGGCATGACAATTAAGCATGATAGGAAGAACAAGAAGTTGTGGCTATCACAAGAAAAATATATTGAAAAGGTGCTTTAGAGGTTCAAGATGAAAAATGCTAAACCTATAAGTACACCATTTGTCACACCCCAATTCTGCACCATTCAGAACGGTGTGATTAATCGCTATAAACCAACGGTTCAACAAGGATCTCTAATAGACGGTATCCATTAAAAATAAAATCATGTACATCCACAACCATAATCAGAATAAATACACAATAGCAGAAGTTTTATAGTAAATGAACTGAGCATTCTAAATGTAATAATCATAATGAAAATATCAAATTATTGTTGTATCAATCGAGACATAACTAAATAAAATATCAATTACATCTTTTATAAATTCAAATAAAATCCTAATAGAACACGCATGAGTTGCACTCGCATGAGGGGTCATGCGTATCCTCTAAGTCTTCAGCCTCCATTGCAGCAACATGCGCATACACTGAATCATTTATATAATCTACAACTGTGGTACCTACATTATAAACTAAAAATATTCGACGTCGAGAGGGTGAGCACACATCATGGCTTAGTGAGCAAACAAAACAATGCAACAAACATATGCATGCATTCATTCATATCTTTGGTTTGGTAAATAAGTTTGCAATGTGTTATAGAAAGGATAGGTGGCCAAAGATCACGTTTATTGATGCCGCACCTCTATACACAAGTGTGTGAAGCCGCCCAAAGGTAACGTTTATTGCCGACTCACATGCACCCAATTCATGGACAATGTACACACAAAGGTCACGTTTATTGCTGTACTCGTTGCCCATACCAACACGTAAGCCCTTGCTGACGAGGGCTCGCAAACTGGGCTCGCAACTAACCAATCCTAATGCCAAACAGTGTGTCCAAGGCCTCACCCCAGCATCCCTCAATACGTCCATAGAGATAGAGCTAGGGTCTGGTGACCAAGATGAACCACAGTGTCACGTCCCCCTGATGCCCTACGACGTATTAGTTCCGCTAAGGTAATGGCGATACGACGATGTTAGTGGACAAGACTTGAGTTAGAGATAGAGCTACAGTGCTGAGGCCCCTCCTATGACACCTCCCCCTGATACTCGCTCGCATCAAGCACACCAACCACACACATACATCCACATGCTTATTCCTATCATCATCATCATCATCATTATCATAAATAATAAATAAATATGCATGAACAGTAATAATAGAAATATTGGATGACATGTTGAATGCACATAACAATCATACACGCATAAAATCATTCATGGCATTAGACTCAAGAATAAAACAGTTTATTATTAATCAATTAGTTTAGGTCTTGTTCCTTCACCTTTACTTGATCATAGATCCTCTTTTAAGCTTTAAGAATCAACTATATATCGATATTATATCACTAGAAGACCTAACCAAGTCGATAGAATTTAATTAGAATTAATTTTGATTTTTAAAAGCATGCTGTTAACTGGGGGTCGATGCTAGGATCGGAGGTTTGATCGACCCTGGGTCCGACCACCCCTATTCTGGACTTCCCGAACACTGGGGTCGATGATCAGGGTCTGGTAGGGTCGATTGGCCATCAACCCCGCGTGCGACCCCCCCTGTGGGTTTTGTCAATTTTTCATCCTACAATCCATTCTTCGTGTTTGGGGTCCTATGGCTTGCTTCTACAGTCCATTCTACACATGTTCTATGGCCTAGAACCATAGTTCATTCACCTATATGGCTTTCATGATTTCCCCTATGATTTTCCATGAAAACCTAACCATGGGTGGATGATTTGGATTTCTCCTAGATCATTTCCTCTTCTCTAGCTATTCTAAGGTCTGTAGAATTACATGGAGATAGTATCCATACCTGAGAAGTAGGCTTGTTTTTCTGAAGCCTTCTCCTTGATCTTCTTCTCCACTTTTCTTTTCTTCTCCTTCTCTTCTCCTTCTCTTCTCTTTCTCTCAATTCAATTAGGGTTCTAAAAGGAGTGAGAGATGCTCAGGGACGTCCTATTTATAGAGTAGAAACTCTCAAAATAAGTCCCATTGAGATTAAGAAAGGTTCCAATTGAAATTAGGAAAGTTTCCTAATTTTCGGTTCGTGCTATTTTTACCGATTATCGGGGGTCGATGGGGGGGTCAGAGATCCCGTCGACCCCTGGTTCTGAAAATGTCTGACCCCCGGTATAAAACTGGGGGTCTGACTTTTATACTGGGGGGTCCGACCCTCCCTTACTGGGTATGCGACCCTCCCCCTATTTTTAGTATTTTTGGGTCAGTTTAATACCTGGGATCATGATCTCTTTCACGCACTTGATCCGTTTGGTTCGACCATGATGGGTAGACCTGGTTCAAGATGGTAAGACCGGGTTAGTTTGATACGGGTCTTACAACTCCCCCCTACTTATAAAAATTTCGTCCTCAAAATTGTTCATACCTTCTGAGTCGAATAAATGAGGGTATTGCTTTCGCATAGCATTCTCTTCTTCCCATATGGTTTCTTCCATGTCTCTACTTCTCCAAGTAACCTTAACATAATAGATATCTCGGTTGCGTAATCGTTGAACCTTTCGGTTGGTGATTTCAGTTGGTGTTACTTCAAATGTCAAATCATCAGTCAAATCAGACAGATCTAGTGTCAGAACGTGCGTTGGATCTTTGACATACTTCTTCAATAAGAAAATATGAAATACGTCATGCACACTTGACATAGATGGTGGTAGTGCTAACTGGTAAGCCACTTTCCCACGCTTAGCTAGAATCTCATATGGTCCGACATATCTTGGACTTAGTTTCCCTTTCTGTTCGAACCGTTTCAATCCTCGCATAGGCGATACTTTTAAGAATACTTTATCACCCATGAAAAACTCAAGGTCTCGGCGTCGGGTATCGGCATATTGCTTCTGACGATTCTGAGTTGTTCTCACTCTTTCTTTGATAATGTCGGCCACTCAAAAAGTCTCTTCAACAAATTCTGGTCCAATAATACTACGTTCCCTAACTTCATTCTAAAACAATGGAGTTCGACACTTTCTGCCATACAATGCTTCATAGGGTGACATCTGTATAGTAGCCTGATAGCTATTATTATAAACGAACTCAATCAGTGGTAACTTTTCATCCCATGATCCTTTAAAATCAATTACACATGCTCGAAGCATATCTTCTAGAATTTAAATTGTACGGTCCGACTGTCCATCTGTCTGTGGATGGAATGCAGTACTAAACTTCAATGTTGTACCCATAGCCTTTTGCAATCCTTCCCAAAACTTTGAAGTAAATCATGGATCTCTATCGGACACAATACTTTCAGGTACACCGTGTAATCACACAATGATATCCACATACAACTTAGCTAACCTCTCCAGTGTATACTGGGGTCGTATAGGTATAAAGCGAGCTGTTTTAGTCAGACGGTCTACAACCACCCAAACTGCTTCAACTACTCTAGGAGTCAATGGTAATCCCATGACGAAGTCCATAGTGATGCAGTCCCATTTCCATGCTAGTTCCGGTAACGGATGTAACAGTCCTGCCGATCTTTGTCGTTCAGCCTTTACTTTCTGACAATTTAGGCATTGAGACACGAACTTAGCTACATATGCTTTCATTCCTATCCACCAATATAATTTCTTTAGATCATGATACATCTTAGTGCTTCCATGATGTATCGAATAGATGGTGGTATGGGCTTCTTTCATCAATCGGTGTCTAATGTCCACACTTTCTATTTCGAGTACACATATTCTTCCTTTGTACTTCAATACCTTTTCTTCGTCCAAGGTGAACTCAGGGTTAGTTCTACCTTTTTCGATGTCTTCTTGTACCGTTCTCAGGTAAGGGTCTGATTTGATAGCTGTCTTCACTTCATCAACTATATCTGGTATAATTTTCAATGCGGCAAACATGTTTGAAAATTGATGAATAAACCCTTGGTTGGCTGATCCATCGGGTGCATCTATCACAAACTGTTCATTACTGTGCATGAATACCTTTCTGGTAGTACACATTGCGGCAGTTGTGCTAACCTCTCCCTGAGATTTTATCAATGTCTTTCTACTCAACGCGTCAGCTACTACATTAGCTTTTCCCGGATGATACTGGATATCACAATCATAGTCTTTCAATAGTTCCAGCCATCTTCTTTGTCTCATATTCAACTCCTTCTGATTAAATAGATAAGTAAGACTTTTATGGTCTGATTTAATCTAAAACTTCTCCCCGTACAGATAATGTCTCCATATTTTGACAACATGTACTACTGCCGCTAATTCCAAATCATGAGTGGGGTAGTTCTTTTCATGTGTCTTCAGTTGTCTTGAGGCATATGCAATTATTTGTTCTCCTTGCATAAGTACACATCCTAATCCCAGTCCTGACGCATCGGTGTACAAGATAAATGGTTGTCTTGGAATCGGGATGGTCAAGATTGGAGCTGATATCAATCTAGCTTTCAAGGTTTGGAAACTCTTCTCGCATTTATCCGTCCAGACAAACTTCTCACCCTTCTTAGTCAAACTGGTAAGAGGTACGGAAATTCGAGAATAGTCTTGCACAAATCGTCGATAATACCCAGCTAGACCCAGAAAACCTCTAATTTTCGCAACGCTCTTCAGTGATTCCCACTTTACAATAGCCTCAATCTTGCTGGGATCCACTTTAATTCCTTCAGCGGATACTACATGGCCTAGAAATGCGACTTTCTTTAGCCAAAACTCACACTTTGTAAATTTGGCGTAGAGCTTTTCCCTTCGTAGTCGCTGCAGAGCGGCGTTTAGATTCTTGACATAAGTTTCCTCGTCTTTGGAGTAGACTAATATATCATCAATGAATACAATAACCGACGTATCCAACATATCGTGGAAAACCCGGTTCATAAGTTCCATAAAGGTTGCTGGTGCGTTTGTCAATCCAAAAAACATGACCAAAAATTCATAATGTCCATATCTGGTCCTGAATGCTGTCTTGGGGATATCACCATCCTTAATCTTCAACTGATGGTAACCTGACCGATGATCAATCTTTGAGAACACTTTAGCACCTTGCAACTAATCGAACAGGTCATCGATCCGAGACAATGGATATCGATTCTTGATTGTCAGTTTATTCAGTTCTCGGTAGTCTATACACAAGCTAACGCTACCGTCCTTTTTCTTCATGAATAAAACTGGCGCTCCCCATGGTGATATGCTAGGGTGAATGTAACCCTTGTTCAGTAGTTCCTGTAGTTGTACTTTCAATTCCTTCAGTTCAGTAGGAGCCATTCAATAGGGTGCTTTTGATACTGGTGCGGCTCCAGGTATAAGATCTATAACGAACTCTGTAGCTCGGTCGGGTGGTAATCCTGGTAATTCTTCAGGAAATACGTCTGGATAGTCACGCACGACATCAATATCTTCCATTTGTGGTGCTTCCTTGGTAATGTCAACCACATATACTAAATAACCGACTGCTCCTTCCTCAAGGCACTTCTTAGCCTTTAGCGCCGAGAGTATGAGCTTTCGTTTTCGAGGAAGTTTTGTTCCTGTAAAACTGAACTCGGATCCTTCCTTGTCTTTAAATGTCAGCTTCTTTTCAGCACACAATAGGTTTGTAGAATGCCGAACTAACCAGTCCATTCCCAAGATGACGTCAAAGTCTGCCATCTCAAGTTGGATCAAGGTTGCATCCAAGGTCTTTTCATCCATAAGAACTGGACATGGTCCATAACCTTTTTCTAACTCCACTTCTAATCCCATAGGTGATCGTACAAGTAGTTTTTAGTCTAAGGATTTAAGGGGTAGATTTAACTTCTTTCCAAACATCACAGATATAAAAGGAATGAGTAGCTCCTGAATCAAAAAGTACTCTGACGGGAATGCCATTAATAGGTACGATACCTGTAACCACATCAGGTGATGCGGCAGCATCCTCGGATGTAACCACATAAACTCGTCCTTGATGTAGCTGCTTCTTGGGCTTAGGACACTCCCTTGCTATATGTCCCACTTGGTTGCAGTTAAAACATTTTATCCCTTCAGCAATTGGCTTCTGTTGCTGTTGAACTACGGGGATAGTCTTGGTCGCAGCGGTAAAGCCTTGAGCACGGAAGGGTTTGAATGTCTTGTTATTCCCTCCATTATAAGAATTTCCAGCTGGCCTTTTTATACCTCTGTTTTGCATGAAATAACTCTCATTCTTGCTCGATTCTATAACTCGAGCAATTTGTGCCGCTTCATTATAGATTTTCTTTTCATGTCCAAAAACGTGCTCACAGATGCTTCCCCTAAGTCCCATGACGAACCTTCGGGTCTTTGTGTTTTCCTCTTGCATACTAGTGGGTGCAAAGAAGAACAGCTCTTCATAACGTTGTTGATAAGCATCCACGGTCATCTGTCCCTGATATAAACTCAGGAACTCTCTTTCCATAGAATCTCTGAAACTTCTTAGAAAATACTTCTCAAAGAACGCCTCCTTATTAATATCCCAAGTCAGTTGGGCGTGCTTTGTAAGTAAATACACTCTGGTAGACCTCCACCAATGGTGTGCATCTCCTTTCAGCATAAAGGTGGCACACAACACTTTCTCTTCTTCATTTAATGTCATCATCATAAAATTTATTTTCATTTCGTTAACCCAGTGTGCCGGCCATAAAGGATCTGCTGGCTTGCCATTAAATTCTCTGGGCTTTAATTTCAGAAAACGCTCCACCAGTCTGGAGTGGTCTAGTGGCTGCGGGATATACGCCCCATACATAGGTGGTTGGTATTGATATCCACCTTGAGCTATTCCAAGATTTGGTACTTGAGCCTGCATGATAGGAGTCTGAGGTGCGTGGGGTACTGTGTTACTTTCCCCGGGTGTTGTGCTTGCCTGTCCAGTTGGGATTGGAGGTGTTTGTGCAGCTGGAAGAGTTATGCCTATGGCAGCTTGGATAGTAGCTTGTGCATGTTGCATCTGTTGCAGTTGTTGGGCCAAGTTCATTACGATTGTGGCCAAGTCTGTAGGTGGAGCTGGCAGATTGGTAGGATTTGCCTGCCCATTTATGATGGACGGTGCCGTGTTCATGTTCCCCTGTGTTTCCGGGTGTGTCTGGTTGTCTCCCCCCATAGCTGGTGGTGGTGGGATAGAGTTACGGCTCTGTCTGGTTGCTCTGCGTCCCGCCATTAATTAATCTGCTAGAAGGATTGCCTGAAATCATTGAACACGAGAGACAATCATTAAATACTTCATTCTCATATTTTAAATCCACTAACAAATGCAAATTTCAAAATTTTCAGATCATTCTGTCGAAAATGCTATGTTTTCTCTGCAGGGTCGATGGTGGGGGTCGATGGGTGTCCGACCCTCAGAATTCGACCCTAGAAAATCACCCATTCTTCCCGAGAGCCGGGGGTCAGAGTATGTCCGACCCAGGGTGCGACCCCTGGTTCTCTGTCAGGTTCCCGAGAGCCGAGGGTCGATGTGGGGGTCGATTGTTTTAATCGAATTTTCCGACCCCCGGACAAAAAATCTGATTTTTAAGTCCGATTTAAAGTCCATTTCTCATTCTTTCTTCTCCGCTTTGACTCAGCTCGTCCCTCTGAGTTGCTACAGTGCCCATTCCGATCTATTGGTGGTTTGCACTCCTTGTTTCTTCGTCTACACCTCCGCTACAGGTATTTCTTCTACCTTTTTATGTTTTTAGGTTTCTTAACCTAGGTTTTTGCTCGTTTATCTTGTATTTTTTAAATTAAACTTTTTCTAATCGTAAAAATTTGATTTTTATTGGGGGCTTTTGTTATTGGTTACTCGAGGAACGAAATCCCTCAAAAATATTTGAGTTTCATCGGTTGGTTATCGAGAAACTCAAAATTTTCACTTTTTGCCCTAATTTTGTCGAAATTTTGAATTTCTTGAAATTTCTTGCAATTCAATCTAATTAGTTGAAATTTCTGACTGTTTGAGTCTCACAAGATAATTTAGGATCTATATAAGTTCTCCTGCCCACATGTATGGGTGAAAAGTGAGGTTTTTGACCCATTTACCTCGTTATTACGTCGAAATCTTAGGTTTTTCCTTTCTACTAACCCATTATTTGTTTTTCTTTCTTATTTGTAGATACTATGGCTCATACCAAGGTACCCAGAGTTCACGACCGTCTTCGCTTCCGTTCCAACGAAGCCGAGACACATTATGCCCACTACGCTCGCAAGAAGGTAGAGGGAGGCCGCTAAGTGGACTTGGCTGAGTTAGCCTTGTTCAATGTGGAGAGAGCCTTTGGTGATATGGGATGGCTCCCTGTCATCACTTATGACGCGTGTACCCGTCCTGACTTGGTACACCAATTCTACTGTAATCTCCAGGTGGTGGGAGATTACAATGATGTGGAGAGAGGTGATGAGCTTCGCATCATGAGCTACGTCAAGGGGGTTGACATTTCCTTTGATTATAGGCAGCTGGCCGACTTGTTGGGCATTTCCTATGCTGGCCCCATGGTGTTCTGTGCTCTTGGAGAGCCCCAGTTCTTCTCTCTACATATGAGGGCTGAGATCGATAGTCAGCTCATCCGACCTGATCGCTGACAGATGAGAGCGAGTTATCTGCGTTCAGATCCACGGGTATACTGCAAGATCATCCAGCACAATCTGATACTGCAAAGTGGTCATTACGAGAGGATCTCCCAGTTAACCCAGTATCTATTATACTATATATGCATTGGGCAGCCCGTCTACCTTCTATACATCATTATGCGTACCATGATCAATACCATGTTGCCTAGTCACACTGGCAACCTTCCTTACGGACGCATGATCACTACCTTGCTTACCCGCCTGGGGGTTGACTTAGTGGATGAGAAGATTCAGGAGAAATCCTTCTCATCGCCACTAGATTGGGAGGCTATTTGCAAGATTGGCATGCGGGATGCCCAGGTCAGTGATGAGGAGAGGAACGCGATGGTGCGCCCTCGCACTCGAGTGGAGATAGCTGATGCTGAGGCTGCAGCAACAGCCGTTGGAGCAGGGGTTCCTGGGGATGATGACGATCGACTGTACATGGATGTAGATGCCATACCCCCTCCATCACCTACTCATGCTACTGAAGTTGGTCCGTCTTCTTCAGCTGGTCCTTCGCACGTGGCTGGTCCTTCGTATACTCCATCTGATGACATGACGAGGATATTACACGAGATACGAGAGGCTCAGCGTATGTCTGACCTGAGGATGGGAGAGCTTATAGAGGCTCAGCGTATGACTGACCAGTGGGTGGCTGATCTCACAGCTAGTCTCTAGACGAGCCAGACTCAGACAGTCTGGTTGACCAGGGTCTACGCTAAGGACTATGATAAAGACCGTGAGGCACCACCTCCCCCAGCACCTCCAGCTTCTTGATGTACTTCTTTTATTTTTTTTTCTTTTTTTACTTCAAAGTAACTGTCCAGACTATGGACTATACTCTGCTTTGATCATATATATATAGACGTTTGTTCTTCCTTTTTGGTTGTATATATCTTTGTTTCTCATTTAATAGATGCATTATTCTCTTTTAGTTTAGTCTCAAACAACACAGGTGCTTATGGTGTGTTATTATTATGTCTTTTATATTTTTATCCTATCTTAGTTCACACCCTTTTGTAGAAGTATATGGTTTCACAGATAAAGCCTGAGATGCTCTGATACCAAGTTGTTACACCCCAATTCTGCACCATTCAGAACGATGTGAAGAACCGCTATAAACCAACGGTTCAACCAGGATCTCTAATAGGTGGTATCCATTAAAAATAAACCATGCACATCCACAACCATAATCAGAATAAATACACAATAGCGGAAGTCTTATAGATGAACTGAGCATTCTAAATGTAATAATCATAATAAAAATATCAAATTATTGTTGTATCAACTGAGACATAACTAAATAAAATATCAATTACATCTTTTATAAATTCAAATAAAATCTTAATAGAACACGCATGAGTTGCACTCGCATGAGGGGTCATGCGTATCCTCTAAGTCTTCAGCCTCCATTGCAGTAATACGCGCATACACCGAATCATTTATATAATCTGCAATTGTGGTACCTGCATCATCAACTAAAAATATTCGACGTCGAGAGGGTGAGCACACATCATGGCTCAGTGAGCAAACAAAACAATGCAACAAACATATGCATGCATTCATTCATATATTTGGTTTGATAAATAAGTTTACAATGTGCTATAGAAAGGATAGGTGGTCAAAGATCACGTTTATTGACGCCGCACCTCTATACACGAGTGTGTGAAGCCGCCCAAAGGTAACATTTATTGCCGACTCACATGCACCCAATTCATGGACAATGTACACACAAAGGTTACGTTTATTACTGTACCCGTTGCCCATACCAATATGTAAGCCCCTGCTGGCGAGGGCTCGCAAACTGGGCTCGCAACTAACCAATCCTAATGCCAAACAGTGTATCCAAGGCCTCACCCCAGCATCCCTCAATACGTCCATAGAGATAGAGCTAGGGTCTGGTGATCAGGATGAACCACAGTGTCACGTCCCCCCCTGATGCCCTACGACGTATTAGTTTCGCTAAGGTAATGGCAATACGATGATGTTAGTGGACAAGACTTGAGTTAGAGATAGAGCTAGAGTGCTGAGGTCCCGTCTATGACACCTCCCCCTGATACTCGTTTGCATCAAGCACACCAACCACATACATACATCCACATGCCTATTCCTATCATCATCATCATCATTATTATCATAAACAATAAATAAATATGCATGAATAGTAATAATAGAAATATTGGATGACATGTTGAATGCACATAACAATCATACACGCATAAAATCATTTATGGCATTGGACTCAAGAATAAAACAGTATATTATTAACCAATTAGTTTAGGTCTTGTTTCCTCACCTTTACTTGATCGTAGATCCTCTTTCAAGCTTTAAGAATCAACTATATATCGATATTATATCACTAGAAGACCTAACCAAGTCGATAGAATTTAATTAGAATTAATTCTGATTTTTAAAAGCATGTTGTTAACTGGGGGTCGATGCTAGGGTCGGAGGTTTGATCGACCCTGGGTGCGACCACCCCTATTCTGGACTTCCCGAACACTGGGGGTCGATGATCAAGGTCTGGTAGGGTCGATTGGCCATCGACCCCCATGTGACCCCCCTATGGGTTTTGTCAATTTTTCATCCTATAGTCCATTCTTCGTGTTTGGGGTCCTATGGCTTGCTGCTACAGTCCATTCCACACATGTTCTATGGCCTAGAATCGTAGTTCATTCACCTATATGGCTCTCATGATTTCCCCCATGGTTTTTCATGAAAACCTAACCATGGGTGGATGATTTGGGTTTCTCCTAGATCATTCCCTCTTCTCTAGCTATTCTAAGGTCTATAGAATTACATGGAGATAGTATCCATACCTGAAAATTAGGCATGTTTCTCTGAAGCCTTCTCCTTGATCTTTTTCTCCACTTTCCTTCTCTTCTCTTTCTCTTCTCCTTCTTCTCTTTCTCTCAATCCAATTAGGGTTCTAAAAGGAGTGAAAGAGGCTTAGGGACATCCTATTTATAGAGTAGAAACTCTCAAAATAAGTCCCATTGAGATTAGGAAAGGTTCCAACTGAAATTAGAAAAGTTTCCTAATTTTCGGTTCGTGCTGTTTTTATCGATTACCGGGGATCGATGGGGGGGTCAGAGATCCTGTCGACCCCTGGTTCTGAAAATGTCCGACCCCCGGTATAAAACTGGGGGTCTGACTTTTATACTGGGGGGGGTCCGACCCTCCCTTGTTGGGTATGCGACCCTCCTCCTATTTTTAGTGTTTTTGGGTCAGTTTAATACCTGGGATCGTGATCTCCTTCACGCACTTGATCCGTTTGGTTCGACCATGATGGGTAGACCTGGTTCAAGGTGGTAAGACCGGGTTAGTTTGATACGGGTCTTAGACCATTAGCTAATCATTTCAAGTTAAGTGCCAAGTTGTCTCCAACCAGTGATGAAGAGAAGAAAGAAATGGAGAATATCCCCTATGCATCAGTAGTAAGGAGTTTAATGTATGCTATGGTATGCACTAGACCTGACATAGCACATGCCACTGGTGTTGTTAGTAGATACTTAGCAAATCCAGGTAAACCATATTGGGAAGTTGTAAAATGGATTTTAAGGTATCTAAGAGGCACATCCAAAATGTGCTTAAGCTTTGAAAATTCACAATCAATGGTCGAAGGCTATATAGATTCAGATATGGCAGGTGATTTTGACAAAAGAAAGTCTACTTCAGGTTATTTGCTTACTTTTGCAGGGGGGGCCATCTCTTGGCAATCAAAACTGCAAAAATGTGTTGCACTTTCAACTACTGAAGCAGAATATATTGCTGCCACAGAAGCTTGTAAAGAGATGTTATGGTTGAAGCGTTTTCTTATAGAGTTGGGTTTGGAGTAGAATGAATATGTGGTTAGGTGTGACAATCAAAGCGCCATTGATTTAAGCAAGAATGCTACATTCCACTCTAGGGCTCAACACATTGAGGTGCGGTACCATTGGATTCGAGATGTCCTAGAAAATGGTTTGATGAAGATCAACAAAATTCATACTGATAGGAATCCATCAGACATGATGACGAAGACAGTGCCAAAGGATAAGCATGAGCTATGCAGATCTTTGGCAGGTATGGACAACATGTGAGTTCAGTATAGGGGAGCCCTCCTCATAGGTCTAGAGGAGGAGTTTGTTGGGATTGGGCCATATTTGGTCTAGTCCCATGGGAGTATTTGGAATTGGTCTCATATGGAAGTTATGAGCCCATATAGAAGTGAATTCTCTTTATTGAATTCTGAATTTGAAATTTGAAATGGAAACTCTCTCTTTGGAAATAACCAATAGGTGTTATTTCTTTCAAGGAAAGAAAGAGATTTAGTGAAAATTTGTATGGAATGTAAGATCTCTCTTTGGAGGAGCCATTGATGTTTTTTTTGAAGCTCGCTTTTGGGATTTCTCTTGGAAAAGAAGAAGTACATATTTTTTTCATAAAAGGTTTTACCTCAAGTTTTGCTCTCTCTCTCTCTCTCTCACGCTCTTATTTTGCCAACGGATTGGAGAAGCAGCGTGTGCTTTTTGGTGTTTTTCTCTAATTGATTGAAAGATTGTTTGGGGCTTCTAGAGGTGAGAAAGTACCATTAATGGTGGTTGAGCGGTAACCTTGTATTCCTCCAAGTTACTTGTCTGTGTTACATTTCCTTGTGATCCTCAAGTTTGGGTACAAAGCTTGAGAGGACTAAATCTTGTAATCACATTATCATTATAGTGGAAGTTTTTTACTGGACTAGGTCCCGTGGTTTTTCTTTTCACATTGAAGGGTTTTTTTCCACGTAAAAAATAATGGTGTTGTGGTTGTGCTTGTGGATAACTTATTTGTTTCTTTCATTGAAATTTTCTTGGCTTAATATCTTTAATTCACACATAGACGGAAAATATTCAGTGCCTAACAAAAGGCTTCAGAGTTTCTCAGTCCGCCTAACAAAAGGCTTCAGAGTTTCTCAGTCCTTTGTATCACAGATCGAAAATGTTAGATGCAGCTTCAGTTTGGCTATGCATGGAATTAATTGAAGGATATGACCATGAGAATACCTTCAAAGAATGGTTATCAGAAAATGTGGAAGTCCATGAATGTGAGTGTGTATAGTAAAGTAGGTTCAATAAGTTCGAGATACATATAATGGTTTAATTAAAATGACTTAATATGCTAACACTCATAACAGAAAGGTTAAAGGACTGAGGGAATGGGTTCATTTTTGTTCTTTCAATGTTGTTTTGTGGGTAATTATTTTGGTATGCATTTTAATATTTAAAACATAGAATGCATTCTTAACTGAGAATGAGAACATCATTTGGTTAAAATCCATTTTTTTATTATTATTTTTTATTTTGGAATTCTTACTATCTCTTTTGGGTATTTCTTCGAACGGTTCATTGGCAATTCTATGGCTATGTTTGGTTGCAAGGGAACTGGGAAATGGGAAATGGAAATGAAAGGAAGTGAAGTGAAGGGAAATTGTTTTCCTTTTAAATCATTGCACAAGAAGTAAAGTGAAATCAATTTTGCGCCAGTTGTTTGGTTGGAAGTAAAATTGATGTAAAATTTCAAAAAACTATAATCTAACATATATTACTAAATTATAACCTTGCTCTAGCCCATTTACTAAAAACTACATGTTTAACGAATAGATCCACCACTAAGAGAGTGTTAACCTTGCCTATCACTATCGAATGGCCCCATCTTTAATGCATATGACTTCATTGAAGGCATATGTTCAACGATGAATCAATGTGAGAGTTCTTCAATGATTATTATAAACAGTTAAAAATAGTCTCAAGATCGTTTGTCAATTCAATCAAGTTGAACAACATTTAGAAACTTAATTCTATACTTATTTTAAATATTTTTTATCTACATTTAAAAACAAGACATTTAGAAGCTTAATAGTCACCAATGATGCAATCAGAACTCCATTTCTTACAAGTTGCAATAAAGACAAAAAATGATAAAAATACTATATCTTGGACCATCTTAACTTCCATTCATCCATGTAATTAGGATAGTTTTAACTATTGGAGTCTCAGAAAATAGCCTAATAGGTCCAATATGCAAAAATTCACATGATTGTAACAAAAATCTACTCCCAAGATTTGATAAAAAAAAATCCATCCAAAGATCATCAGGAACATCCAAAATACTCAAATAAATAGCCCATGGTCATAATCATTCATTGCAACTGCATCCACATACAAGCCCATATCTTAACCATTACAAGAGTACAACACAGGTTCTCGTAGACCAATTTCATATACAAGTGTACAAGGACAACAGTTACATACGTGTAAGTGTTTTGTAGCATTCAAGACTATTATAACTCATGATATATAGTACAGTTATGAAAGGAAATAAAATTTGTCCAAGAATTTATCCTTCTTGATTAGAATGAATTTGCTGTTGTTGCTACCCCACATCTATGTGACATAAGCCAACATTAAATCATAATCAAATCTATTTCCGACAATATTTTAGTATTGTTGATAGTTGCTTATCTGGACGATATGTTGGAATTGCTTGAGTTTTTCTTTGTGATTCCCAGGTTGACACTGAGAGAGGGGGGTGAATCAGTACCCACTAAAATTCTTCCCAACTATGTGAGGTCTGTCCCTACTGATTGAACACTGCTGCCTTGAGCTGTCTGTCTTAGCAGTGCTGCCTTGAGCTGACTAGTTCACACATCTGTTCATTAACACATTTCGTGTAACACACCATACCACACACCTACTGGTATCCATACCAGAGGCTTGGCCTACCTAGTGTGTACACCCAGACCTGCAACCCACGCACTTCACATATACAACACAATATTCACAACCACAAGGCGCACCATATAATGTGGTTCACCTATCACACACTGTGATGGCTACTCCACGGGGCAATACCCTATCTAGGGTTTCGTATTATACCCAATACGCTACTTCAATAGTTTTTCTGCTGCTACAACAACTTGGTGCTACCACCAATATAATCCAAGCTGCAACTTGGAATTCTGGGCAACTACCCTCAATCCTGTCAAGCCCCAACTTGACAGGTTACAATGAAATTGATATGTAATGTATACAAACCCTTCCCAACATAATGAATCTCACAATGCAAGGTTTGCGTGCGTGATTACCTTCCCAGCGTGAACACAGAAAGGTTGGTACTCACAAAATAGATGTTCCAAGCTCTCCAGTAGTGATAGATACGCTTCGTCAGTAGAATGGAACTCTGACATTCTTCCAATGCATCTCACACACCATCATTCACATCAAGCTATCATTCACACTCACACATCACTCCAAACTGCTCAAATACTCATGTGTATCAGATGGAAGAAGGTGGAGAATGATTTCTTTTTCAAAGAAAGCCCCAAATCATACTTTTCCCCAAAACTTGCAGCTCAGATCTTCAAAAACCAGGTTTCTTCATTCTAACAGGTTCTACTCGGAGAGAGAAGCTTGTGGGCTTTTGAATCACCTCAATCGAAGGTCGGACGGCCAAGATATGGCCATTTGAAGTTCGGCCGATCAGATTATTCCAAATAAAATCTTCTGGGCTGATTCCATGCAGCGCGAAGCACCGTAGCGCGCCCTCGTCTGACCCACCGTACACCGTTGTCGAGTTTTGATTGGCGGAGAAAGAATCAATTGAATTAGACCGTTGGATCGGTCAGTAAACGGCGGGATCTCCTCTGGACCGTCAGATCGGTCAGATTCCGCTGCCTCATTGTGGCATTTCAGCGAACAAATGATGCGCGCGGCTGTCTGCTGCGCGCTCGGCTGCCTGCTATGCGCTCAGCTGGTGCTGTGCACTCGTCTGCTCCTGTGCACTCGGCTGGTGTTGTGCACTCGTCTGTCTCCTGTGCACTCGGCTGCCTCCTGTGCACTCGGCTGGTGTTGTGCAGTCGGCTGGTGTTGTGCACTCGGCTGCCCCCTGTGCACTTGGATGGTGCTGTGCACTCGTCTGCTCCTGTGCATTCGGCTGGTGCTGTGCACTCGGCTGTCTCCTGTGCACTCGGCTACCTCCTGTGCACTTGGCTGGTGCTGTGCACTCGGCTGCCTCCTGTGCACTTGGCTGTCTCCTGTGCACTCGGCTGTCTCCTGTGCACTCGGCTGCCTCCTGTGCACTCGGCTGGTGCTGTGCACTTGGCCACCCAAAGTAGGACCCACCTGGTCCCCACTCTCTCTCCTCTTTCTCTCTCCTCCATTTTCTCTCTCTTCTTTCTCTCTATTCTTTCTTGGACTTTCTTATCAACTTTCTTCAATGGTTCTCTCACATCATGTCTACCAGTTGCCAACAATGACAACCTTAACTTGGTCAAGGTTCCAACAGTCTCCCCCTTTGGAATTGTTGGCAACCCATATTACATCAGATGACTGCACACACCCTTTGCACACATCCTTTCTCCCCCTTTGACAACAAATTTCAAAGGACATATAAACAAAAATACTCCCCCTTCATATGAACTCCCCTTACATAGCCTCACCTGTAGGAGTGCCACCGCATCTTTCCAATCCTACAGATGAAAAGTGACGCTATGTAGGCATCAACTCCCCCTGCACATGTGCTATCTACCGTGTGCCAAGAGTCACCACTCCTAGCTGGTCTCTGAGTTTCTCAAAAGAGTCCTTTGGAAGAGCCTTGGTGAAGATGTCTGCCACCTGGTCTGCTGTAGGAACAAAATCCAGTCTCGCTTCCCCTTCAAGCACCTTGTCCTTCAAATAATGATATCTTATATCAATGTGTTTGGTTCTTGAGTGTTGCACCGGATTCTTGGAGATGTTAATTGCACTCATTTTGTCACATTTGATGACCACTGGCTCCTCACTAGTAACACTGAAATCTGACATCTGTCTTTTCATCCAGATTACTTGAGTGCATGCAGCTTCCGCTGCTATGTACTCTGCCTCTGCTGTAGACAAGGAAATAGATTCCTATTTTTTGCTGTGCCATGCTACTAAGCTTTCTCCCAAAAAGAATGCACCACCACTAGTGCTCTTTCTGTCATCAATGCTACCAGCCCAGTCTGCATCTGAAAATGCTATCAAAGTGAAACTTTTAATCTTTGGATACCACAATCCATAGTCTGTTGTGCCTTTCAAATATCTGAGTATTCTCTTCACTGCCATCAGATGAGTCTCCTTTGGGCAAGCCTGGAATCTGGCTACCAGGCAAACTGCTTGCAAAATATCAGGCCTTGAAGCTTTCAAATACAGTAAACTGCCAATCATTGACCTATACAATGTTTGATCAACTGTTGGTGAATCATCTTCTGAGCTTAGCTTGATATTCACTATCATTGGTGTCACACCCCAATTCCGATCCAACCAGAACAGTGTGAGTGAACCGTCATTGAACCAACGGTTCACACCAGGATCTCGAATAGACCGTGTCTACCCATACAAACCATTACACATAACCACAATCAGAATATAAATATACAGCGGAAGACTTTAAATAGAATGAACTGAGTATCTATTGATAATTTAAATAAATATTCCATTATCCAAATTCAACCACATAAAATAAATATCTTTTACATCCCTTTAATATCAAACGAAAATAACTGAAACAACTAAATAAAAATCCATCACAGGTACACACAGAAAGGGCACTCGCATGAAGCGTCATGCTCGTCCTCTCCTGCCTGTACGTCCAACGCCGCAACACCTCCATACGCCAGAGCGTTCACATAATCGTCCACAGTATAACCTGCATCCAGATCTAAAACAAGATGTGCACAAAGGGTGAGCTCACAACACAGCTCAGTAAGACAATCAGACAGTTTCACAATATTATGCATGAGTAACAATCATTTTATGCTGTGGTCGGGTTTTAAGTTTGCAATGTGCTATAGAAAGGTTTGGTGGCCCCCACACCTCTATACACGAGTGTGTGGCATCGCACAGTAGATCACACTACCACCAACCCACATGCACCCATCATGGAATAGAGATAGAGCTAAGGTATACCCGCACCTCCCCTGATACTCTACCCATACCAGTACCTAAGCCCTTACTGGCCAGGGCTCGCAAACTGGGCTCGCAACTAACCAATCCTATATGTCAACAATGTATGCTCTATCCCAGCACAGCCGTCTACGGCATAGAGATAGAGCTAGAGCGTGCAGGCCGGGCCGAAGACCACAATACCTCACCTCCCCCTGATACCCTATCCGCAACTAACCCACTAGGATAGAAACAATACGCAGGTAGACCCTATCCCAACATAACTCCCTACGGCATAGAGATAGAGCTAAAGCATCGTGGACAAGCCAGCGTCGACTCGGAATCCACAGTACCACATAACAATGGCCGGGACAACATCAATATCGGAGACCACCGTACCACGACCTTCCCCTGATACCCCACCCGTACCAAGCATGTTAAGACAGAATACTACAAAAGGTGCTAGTGTGAAGAGCGATCCCAGGCCCATGCCCTACTCCACACACCAACGAAAACAATCACATCCTATCAATGCATGAACAGTAATAATAACTGAAAGTAAAGGATGGCATGTGAATATGCACAAACATCACATCATAGACATTCAATGATTAACAACGATTTACTGTCCATTAATTATTAGGTTTAGGCCAGATTCCCTTACCTGACGCTCGTTCGACAACTTGCTCCATGTCGCAAGATCCAAACGATAAGTCACAAAGTCCTACAATATTATTAGGGTTTCATCAGAATATATTGTTTAGGGTTTCATGTTGGTCGGAAACCAACAGAGTTACAAATACCCTCACAAAGCTGACCGGTGGCATGTACCGGTCGCAGCTCTTTGGGAGAAGACTGGCGACCAGTATGGTCAGCCGGTCCCCACAGATAACCTCCCGAGAGGTAGCGGTCGCAACATACCGGTCGCACTATGTCCAACCGGTATAGTCGACCGGTATGTCTCCGGAAGACCATACATGGGTTCTTCGACTGCCGTCGATCATCCTCCATGGATTTTCAGGGTTTCTCCTATCCATTCTAAGTCTAGGCTTTGAGTTTGAGTTATCCCCCACTCATTCAAGTCTCATTTCGATGAATATCATCTCGAAACTCAAATCTAGGGTTTGACGACAACTTAGGGTTTATTGGCCAAATTAGGGTTTTAGATCAGTACCTACTTTGCATGGTATTGATCCACCCACACAACTAACACAGAATAAGAAGATGGATTCAAGCACTTACCGTTGACAGGTGTAGCGTGAGCTTCGTCAAACGGTAATGGCGGCACCTCCTTCTTCTTCCTAGCTCCTTCTCCTTTCCAAGCTCTTTCTCTTCTCTATGGTTTGTGAGAGACAATGGAAAGGATTTGAGGAGGCTTAAGGGTGTATTTATAGGCTAGAAATAGGGTTTAGTAACCCTACTAGGATTAGGAAACTTCTAGGATTCGAAATCAGGAAAGCGGGACCCGCAAAGACCAATTTCCAGATTCCCGCACATAGCTGTGCAGGCCATACCGGTCGACCGGTACCAAGACCGGTACCATCGATCGGTATACCTAAACTCAGATATAATTGGTCGACTTTGGTCTGATTTTGTACCTGTTTGTTATCCGCTTGCCCCGTCTGGCTCGGTGATGATCGGAAGACCTGTCACGACACAAAACCAAGGTTTAGACCGAGTTTTCAGAGTGCGGGTCTTACAATTGGTGTCCCTACTGGTTTACAGTCCTCCATCACAAATTTCTTCAACATCTCCTTGGTATACTTCATTTGAGAGATGAAGATGCCATTTTGCCTCTGCTGAACTTGTAGACCCAAAAAATAGGATAACTCCCCTAGCATGGACATCTCAAACTCTGTCCTTATTTTCTCAGTAAATTTTTTACATAGCTTGTCACAATGTCCTCCAAAGATGATGTCATCCACATAGACCACAACTACCAGCTGACTACTATCTTCTGTCATGACATATAGATTGTTGTCCACTATTCCCCTTCGCAAACCCAATTGATGCAAATAAGTGTCCAATCTTGAATACCAGGCTCTTGGAGCTTGCTTCAACCCATATAAGGCCTTCTTCAGTTTGCACACCTTATTGCCATCATCACAAAGCTGAAAACCCTCAGGTTGCTCAACATACACTTCTTCTTCAAGATTACCATTTAAAAATGCAGATTTGACATCCATTTGGTACACCTTGAAACCTTTGTGAGCTGCCAGAGCTAAGAACATCCTGATGGACTCAAGTCTAGCTACTGGAGCAAAAGTCTCCTCAAAGTCAATTCCTTCCACTTGGGCATAACCTTTACATACCAGTCTGGCCTTGTTTCTAACCACCTTTCCATCTTCATTCAACTTATTCCTGAAGACCCATTTTGTGCCAATTACATTTTTGTCTGTTGGTCTTGGAACTAACTCCCATGTGTTATTCTTTTTAATTTGATCAAGCTCTTCATTCATGGCTTTCATCCAGTTCTCATCCTTGCCAACCTCATATACAGTCTTGGGTTCAACTTCTGACAATAAGGAGAAAGTAGCTATCTTTATTTTCCTGGTTTGCATCCCAGCATTGGGATCTCCAATTACTTGATGATTTGGATGAATCCTTAACCATTTGTTGTCTTTTGGTCTTCCATCCTTTTGCATTTCCACCTCAACCTCTTGTAATTCTGATTCTATCTCTGATTGTTGTCCCTTTTCAGCTGCCCCTGTTTCATTATCCTCAAGTTCTTCAAACACTGTACTTTTTGGCTCAGCTCTCTTGGAGTAGGGTAATTGTTCATCAACTCTGACATCAGAACTTTCAACCACCCTGTTTAGTCTCTTGTTGTAACATCTGTAAGCCTTGCTTTTGAAAGAGTATCCTAAAAATATGCCTTCATCAGCTCTGTCATCAAACTTGCCAAGATTCTCTTCCTTCCTCTTGATGTAACACTTTGAACCAAAAACCCTGAGATACTTCACTGTAGCTTTCCTCCCAAACCACAATTCATAAGGTGTTTTGTTCTCATGAGGCCTTAGTAGACATCTGTTGGTGATATGCACTGCAGTATAGATGCCTTCTCTCCAGAAATATTTTGCTGTGTTATTTTTTGCCATCATAGTTCTAGCCATTTCTTGCACTGTTCTGTTCTTTCTTTCAACCACTCCATTTTGGTGAGGTGTTCTGGCTGCTGAATGTTGAATTCTGATCCCACTTTCATTGCAAAATTTGGTGAATTCATTCCATGTAAATTATTTTCCTTGATCAGACCTTAAACACTTAATTGTGTTTCCTGTCTCATTTTCCACTCTCTTCTTGAATGCTTTAAACTTGTCAAGAGCTTCAGTTTTGTCCTTCAGAAACATCACCCAGGTCATCCTAGAGTACTCATCAATAAATAAGATAAAGTATATTTCTCCTCCAATTGCTTGGGTTCTCATGGGCCCACATAAGTCTGTGTAAATTAGGTCAAGTGGTTTGCTGACATGAAACTCCTTTGACTTGTATGTTGCTCTTGCCTGCTTTCCTTTCTGATACGGTCCACATACATGATTTTCTGGAACCTTCAAAATGGAAAGATCTCTCACTAACTCTTGTCTACTTATCTTGGCAAGGTTCTTGAAATTTATGTGCCCCAGCCTTCTGTGCCATAGCCAGTTCTCATCATCCTGACTCATCAAACATTTGTTGTCATTTGTCTCTGAGAGAACATATAAGTTTCCTCTACTGATACTCAGAAGATTATGTTTTAGGCCATTGACATACAATACATTATGAGATTTCAATTTTCCACTATTGATGTTAACAGTTCCTCTTCCTTTAATTCTTGCACCATCATTATTTCCAAATCTAACTGATCCACTTTCTTCAGTATTTAGACTTGAAAAAAAAAATTTATTGCTTGTCATGTGAGTGGAGCATCCACTATCAAGAATCCATGGCAAGGGCGTACTGTTGGCCTTAAAGGCCGCCTGTACAATGAAGGATGTATTACTTTTCTTCTTGTTTTTCTCAACCCATATTGCCTTTTCTTTCACTGTAATGGGTTTTCTAACTCTTTCCTCCATAGCCCTTTCTTCTCTCTGAGCTTGTCTCCTGGGGGGATTTCTTCTGACATTCCTTCTAGGTTGCCTTTAAGATGGAAGGATGGTTTGGCAATATCTGGCTATGTGCCCAAACTTTTGACACCTGAAGCATTCAATTCTGTCTTCAACTAAAGGTGCAAATCTATTTCTGCTTAAAAGTACTGGCTGTATGATTTATGATTTGTCTTCTGCACTTTGCAACTCTATGTCCATAACCATTACACCCATAGTAGTATCCATTGAAGCTGTCTCCTTTCTTGAATTTATTTACTGTTGTGAAACCTTCTTTGTCAGTGTTGTTCTTCAAATAATTTTCAGCACTTGACTTCTTTTGTTTTGCCTTAACAAAAACAATAGGGTCCTCAGCAAACCCTTTACCCTTAGTTTTCTCTATCCTCTGCTCTTCATATCCAAGTCCTGTCTTATTATGAGAGGATCTTTGATAACTTAAGATTTCATCAAGCACATTTTCTTCTTCTTCAGTCTCTTGATCAGACACCAATGGAGATGAGGTAGTAGCTTCCATGTAACTTTTCTTTTTCTTCATACACTCTGTAAGCTCTGTTTCTAATCTCAGAATTTCTTCCTCAAGCTTTGCACACTCATTTGTTTTTAAGGATAGAGCATTTTCGAGATCATTTTCAGTCTTCTTTGCTTCTTCATTTGAGATTTTCAAAGTACTTATGAGCTCAGTTGCTTCATTGTACTTGTCATTTAATCTTTTGTTTTTCTTCCTTTCATCTTTGAGATCTGTAAGGGCTGAGTATAGTTCAGCTTCAAGATTGGCCTCATCTTCAAGATCATCCTTCCCTTTGGCAGCTTCATTGTTCTCAAGCATTTCATCAAATCTGACCATGAACTGAGTCTCACAGTCATCTTCCTCCTCTGATTCATCTGAGGATTGATTCTTCTTGGTCAACAGACTTCTCCTTTTTGGTATGAATTTTCTTTTACCTTTCTTGTCATGACTCTCCTTGGGGTCTTCATCATCAGAGTCATATACTCTTCCTTTCTTTTGACATTTTGATGCAAAGTGTCCTAGTCCTCCACAGTTGAAATATTTCAGTGTTGACTTTCCTTTGTATTTATCACTTCTCTTCTTAAGACTTCTGGCAAGATAGGCTATCAATTCATCATCTGAGTCATCAGACTCATTATTCTCTTTTGCTTTTGATTTTTCACTTGATTCTTTGATCTTCAACTTTCTCATGGCTTCAAAAGCTGCTTCCTTCTCTGTAGGGATTTCATCAACCATTCTCATTTCATAGGTTGTCAGAATACCATGTAAATCATCAGTGGATTCCATCTCTTCAAGCACAGATACCTTGGCATTATATAGCTTGGGCAATGTCCTTAGGATTTTCTTGACAACATGTATCTCCTTTATCTCTTCACCCAATGCTTTGATTGCATTTGTGATGTCATTCACCCGGTTGAGATAGAACTCAATGGTTTCTCCTTCAGACATCTTCAGACTCTCAAACTGAGATCTCAGGATTTGTAACTTAGCCTCTTTTATCTTGTTATCTCCTTCATGCACACTTTTCAGCTTGTCCCAAATTTCTTTGGAGGTAGGACAGCTGATAACTCTGGTGAGCTCATTGCTAACAAGAGATGCTAGAAGGGTTGTGACTGCTTTGGCTTCATTTTCCCTTTTTTTCATTTTTACTGCATCTGTGATGTCTTCTGTGGGATGTGTGTATCCATTCTTTACTGCCAACCAGACTCCATAGCCTTGAGATATAAGATATGCTTCCATCCTGACTTTCCATACACTGTAGTTTGATCCGTCAAACAGAGGAATTCTTTCATGCCTGTGGTTATCTTCATTGAATGCCATTTTTGCAACCTCTCACTTCTGCCTGTACCCGAAGTTGTTAGTCTTCCTCCCTGGGGAAGTCTGCCCTGATACCAATTGTGATTCCCAGGTTGACACTGAGAGAGGGGGGTGAATCAGTACCCACTAAAATTCTTCCCAACTATGTGAGGTATGTCCCTACTGATTGAACACTGCTGCCTTGAGCTGTCTGTCTTAGTTGTGCTGCCTTGAGCTGACTAGTTCGCACATCTGTTCATTAACACATTTCGTGTAACACACAATGCCACACACCTACAGGTATCCATACCAAAGGCTTGGCCTACCTAGTGTGTACACCCAGACCTGCAACCCACGCACTTCACATATACAACACAATATTCACAACCACAAGGCGCACCATATAACGTGGTTCACCTATCACACACTGTGATGGCTACTCCACGGGGCAATACCCTATCTAGGGTTTCGTATTATACCCAATACGCTACTTTAATATTTTTTCTGCTGCTACAACAACTTGGTGCTACCACCAATGTAATCCAAGCTGCAACTTGGAATTCTGGGCAACTACCCTCAATCCTGTCAAGCCCCAACTTGACAGGTTACAATGAAATTGATATGTAATGTACACAAACCCTTCCCAACATAATGAATCTCACAATGCAAGGTTTGCGTGCGTGATTACCTTCCCAGCGTGAACACAGAAAGGTTGGTACTCACAAAATAGATGTTCCAAGCTCTCCAGTAGTGATAGATACGCTTTGTCGGTAGAATGGAACTCTGGCATTCTTCCAATGCATCTCGCACACCATCATTCACATCAAGCTATCATTCACACTCACACTTCACTCCAAACTGCTCAAATACTCATGTATATCAGATGGAAGAAGGTGGAGAATGATTTCTTCTTCAAAGAAAGCCCCAAATCACACTTTTCCCAAAAAACCTGCTGCTCAGATCTTCAAAAACCAGGTTTCTTCGTTCTAACAGGTTCTACTCGGAGAGAGAAGCTCGTGGGCTTTTGAATCACCTCAATCGGAGGTCGGATGGCCAAGATATGGCCATTTGAAGTTCGGCCGATCAGATTATTCCAAATAGAATCTTTTGGGCTGATTCCATGCGGCGCGAAGCACCGTAGCGCGCCCTCGTCTGACCCACCGTACACCGTTGTCGAGTTTTGATTGGCGGAGAAAGAATCAATTGAATCAAACCGTTGGATCGGTCAGTAAACGGCGGGATCTCCTCTGGACAGTCAGATCGGTCAGATCCCGCTGCCTCATTGTGGCATTTCAGCGAACAAATGATACGCGCGGCTGTCTGCTACGCGCTCGGCTGCCTGCTGTGCGCTCAGCTGGTGCTGTGCACTCGTCTGCTCCTGTGCACTCGGCTGATGCTGTGCACTCGGCTGTCTCCTGTGCACTCGGCTGGTGTTGTGCACTCGGCTGCCCCTTGTGCACTCGGCTGGTGCTATGCACTCGTCTGCTCCTGTGCACTCGGCTGGTGCTGTGCACTCGGCTGTCTCCTGTGCACTCGGCTACCTCCTGTGCACTCGGCTGGTGCTGTGCACTCGGCTGCCTCCTGTGCACTTGGCTGGTGCTGTGCACTCGGCTGTCTCCTGTGTACTCGGCTGCCTCCTGTGCACTCGGCTGGTGCTTTGCACTCGGCCACCCAAAGTAGGACCCACCTGGTCCCCACTCTCTCTCCTCTTTCTCTCTCCTCCATTTTCTCTCTCTTCTTTCTTGGACTTTCTTATCAACTTTCTTCAATGGTTCTCTCACATCATGTCTACCAGTTGCCAACAATGACAACCTTAACTTGGTCAAGGTTCCAACAGTTTTCACACTAGAGGGCTGAGCTGAAAACCTGGACAAAAGAAGCTTGAGGATCAGCTGGTACCCAGCTTCAATGTTGTTTCGATGTTCTATATCATGGACGCTAAATCATCCTCCTATATTGGGGTACACAAAAAAATTAAATAAGAATTCAATACTTGAATAAATATTCATTGGAGCATGTGAGTTTTACCTTGTTAATGCCAACCGTAGGTATTACAATAGGACTCCCAGCTGAAGATTTTGTTCTCATTCCCAAGTTTTTGATATAAATCAGGTGACTAAAAGAATGAGAGCACACCAATATATAGACAGAATATTGCATTAATCATAATAATCCATTTACATGATTACAACTAAAGTAGAACCCTTAAATTACTCCATGCATACTTCACAGGTTCTATTCCAAGCTGACTGAAGGATCACCACTACAAGAATATTGCTCAATGACGACGATTAAAAGTCAGCGAAAACATTCACTGGCGATTCCTGATCGTACGACGCAAATGTGCCACCAGAGGTACCTCACAGTTGAGGGCAAGAAAGAACTTACAAGTGAAGAAAAAGCCCATTAAGCCATCAAATGGAAGGGCAATTGTATGGCAAAAATTCTTATAATAGCTGTCTTATAATAGCTGTTGTTACATAACAAGAAGTCATTGAAGGAGAAATATTCAAGCATGCATTTAAATTTCTGGAGAAATTGAGAGATGGGTATCACAATTAGCTTTACCGTTACTGGTACCATAACAGCCACAACAACAATCTGAATACCTGACACTAAATACTTCCCACTGAAATAATAATTCTCATTTGCGGATGACACATTGATACCTTTCGCTATGTAGCCCACCTTCATACATAGCTAGAATTATCAGTTTCTGAAATTACTATTTCCTTTTGTGTTGAAAATATTAGACAAAATTAAATAGAAATTTATTACTTAGAGTTTGAAGTTTGAACACCTTTTGTCCAATTGAAATGGTGGTAATCAGTGTAAAACCTAGACGACTAGTATCCACATGCAGTAAGTTTATTGCTTTTAGTAAGCCCGCCCTTTATCCACCACAACCTGTATTTTATCCCAACAAGGAGTGCTAGCTGCCAGGGAGGAGCGAGCAATAGAGAGAGACAGAGAAAGAGTTAGGGTCTTCAGGGGTTTGCTTGGACTAGAATTTCGTAAGGGTTACTGGAATAGAGAATGACTATAATTGACTCCTGCTCTAGCCAATTTATTAATACTCATTCCAGAATAGAGAATGACAATGTTTCTGTGGAACATTTGCTGTTTTTTTTTTCCTTTTGTAGAAGCTAGACATATCTCAACTGAAATTTTAGTTGAGAACCTGAGAAGTACTTAATACTAAAACACCCTAATCCGCACGCATGGGGTAAGCAAATTTTATCTCTTCAGCAGCTGGTTTAGGATCAGCCATATGAAATTCAAGCAAACAAGAGGTAGACAAGTGCATAAAAATAAAAATAGCTTCTTTGATAGAAAAATGAACTAATAAGTATAACCCTGTACCATCCTTTGCATTATAGCCATTTCAATTTGCATGAGCTCCATGTCATTTCATTAGTCATTCCTATATCACATAGGCTGAAGCTGAGCTAAACCCACCCAGGCTCACATGCGGATAGGCTCAGCAGCAAATGGGTTGGCCTTTTTGCAGTCCTATATGTTAGAATATTATGAGTTTAGGATTTCCGTGAAACCCATTCTCCATCCATACAGTAGTCCTAGAACACAATAGAGAAACTATAAACAATTAATATAAAGACATACCTGTCTGTGTAGAGATTATTTTCATATGCTCCACGACGCTCCAAGCTTTGATCGAAATCCCTCGGCTACAGTCTTCCATAGCCTCCAGAGGATATCCTGACGTCTCTTGCTAATGGGTGCAGAGAACTGATTAACCGTGGCTGTGGGGACTCTAACCCTGTATTTATAGAATACAGATGTAACCCTAAAACCCTTCCCACAATAGAATTAGGGTTACCAAACCTATCTCATACCGTGTGACGAACCAAACCAAACCGGTTATACCGTGTCAATCAGATTCCCACTGAATTAACTAGTTTAGGTAATTAATTAAGCCCACATAAATCTAATAATCTCCCACTTGGGCTATACTAATTACAAAACTATCGTTAACCAGTGTGGCCACGGAATCCAACACACTAAATCGTCACTAACTTTGAAACATCCATCAAGCTTTCCAATGCGAGCAACAGCGAATAATACACCTTAACGTATGGTGTATAAACTTCTGTCAGCCACAACAGAGGTCTACTCAATACATGAATCGCCTGAGATAATGCATGAAACTAACCTCCCATGCGAGTCCAAAATTGATTAAAAAAACCTTAATCAAAGTGCCCCAAAACCTTTATGGGCAACTTAACATGGTATTTAAATATTCCGGAATTATAATACCACACTTTGGCTAGACACCGCCTTTAAATCTTTGGCTAAATACTGCCTGGAAACTTTGGCTAAATACTGCCTTGAAACTTTGGCTAAATACTGCCTTGAAACTTTGGCTAAATACTGCCTCATATCTGTGACATGTCAAACACATAACTATGTATGCAAAATAGCAATAACGCAAATGCTAATGTAAACAAAAACATAGTTACAAAAAATTATACCCATCAAACCATGAGCAATACAATCAAGTACAGTAAGCAATGTGAAAACACAAGTATAAACATAAAGAATCTCCCACTGATTAAGCATATCTAGAGACTCCCACTGATTCCCAGATCTTTGACCACTTAAGCCTCTGAAAAAATTATTTGTTTTCAACCATTCTTATATTGGACATACCGTCCCTTAAAGACTCCCACTGACAAAACCTTCGTCTGAGAATCTACAATGATATAAAATCTTTCTTACTTGAAGAGATTCAATCTCCATTATACTTTGAAATACTAGATTTCATATTATTCTTTGAGAAGAACACAGCTGAACCGCTGTCAGAATACATCTCAATAGATTTAGAAGTGGAGTCTACAATCTCCAAATTAGAGAATAAATTTTCACACAAGATATCTTGCTTGTTATCTTTACTTAGAGTTACAAAACCCTATCACCATGACAATGAACCTTGAAGTTGATTTCTTATCATCAATACAATCATTATAAATTACATAAAAATAGCCTAGAGTGTCACTACTTTTATAAATGAACTTATGATCTGTGGTCCTCTACATGTACCGCATGACCTTCCTTTTCCCCATTGTCCAGTAAACTATACCAGCATCCAACTGAAAACATCCTATGACACTCAATGAAAAGGCTATATGAAAATATTACAACCTTAAACATATATCAAGCTCTTTACTGCATTGTAAATGCTAATACTCAGTATCATTCTTTGCTTACAATTCTGTCAATTTATCTCCTTTACTGATCTTAGCATCCGCAACTTACTAGTTATACATGCATACTGAGCCATTCAAAAACACGAACAGTATTTATACTTTGAGATAAATCCAAAATTTTATTTATCCTGTCACGAGCAAACTCAATTCCAGATACAAAGGTACTTGCTCATACAGTTCTACATGTCGAAGTTATCAAACAGAAGAATATTGATTTCAATTAGTAAACCATGTCACTACAAGCCAATGAAAACCATCAACACACATGACAAGGAAATGAATCCACTCCCACTGACCTATAGATATATATACAATGGTCAATGACAACAAAGGTGAAAGAAGATACAACCCTGTCAAACTTCAAATATCATTATCCGGATACTCGTTTAATCCACAGATTGACTTTATAAGTCTACAAAACATATCTTCTTTATCCTTACCACAAAACCTTGTGATTAAAATATATAAACATTTTCTATGATCAAAAACAATCTTTACATCTACCTGATGCAACTCCAAAATAAATCTCAAAATTTGAAGTTCTCTTTCTCTTCCCTTTGTGATTCCACTTTGCTATAAATCTTACTTTGTAGCAATCAATTCTCCCACTAGAATTACATATTTTCTTTGTATATCTATTTTTAGCCTATGAGTACACCGTTCATTGACAAAAGCACAAAATACTAGTCTCGTTATTGTTCATAGACAACAACACATCCTTTATGATCATTAAACATTCAAGAGTAATTTCATTATTAATAACTTGCTCAAAATCATTAGGATCTTCATTTTTGTCCATCATCAAAAAAATATCTATTTTGAAGTACAACATGTGATTGGATGAAATCACAGATCTACATGGTCTAGTATATCTCTTTATTGCCTCATCAGGCTCTGCTACTATAGCTGAAGCATCGATCTTAATGAATATTTCTATAATCATTTCATTATACTCTGGTAACATTTCTGTTATATCAACTGGTTACTTCACATCCATTTTCATGTGGTCTCATCACACTTCAAGTTTTTTAGGTCTAATTTACATCCCATATAACAATTCAATGTCCAAAAATAATCACTCTCCTATGAGTGTTATGAAATCATGTTTTTACAGTTTTAAAACAAGAAGATAACTTAAACTGAAACTGACTAACTATGCATTATATTAATAATATAGGCTGTAATATCAATTCTTTCCTTATAGGATCAAAAACATTCTTAGGCTTTTGTAAACACTTGCTTAAATTTACTAGGGAATAGACCAGTATCACATGATCTCCCAAAACTCTCTCATTCAGATCCAATAATTTCAATTCCTTTAATAAAAGTTTTTCCACCTTAATTTTTATTATTTGGAAAAACAACCGTAGACTAAACTATGACAAGAAGTCCTAGATGAAATCTCGATGTCCACCAATTTCAATAAATCCTTGTTCCTTTTTCACTTAAGCTGTCCAGCTATATAAATCTTTCTTTACATGTCCCTTCTGAGTCACTCTACAAGAATTTTATTCTACTTAGATCCATTTTATCTTGTAGTTTGTTAATGTCTAATTCTTTGTCATAAAGTTTCTAACTATTCCATAAAAAATATATATTTTATTTTTCTTTCTATGGGTTTTCCTACCCATTTTACAACTTGCCTTTGTCTGGGTATATATATTATGCACTATGACATTGGCATTCATATTTTTCTCTTTTCTTTGAACTTTTATCCTTAGTTCTTTCACTTTAGGGTTCACTTTATTTTTGAGCACTATAGATCACCAGGATCTGACTATACAATCCTTGTGAGGAAGTGAAAAAACTAAAATGTCACCTACATAGGTTTTTAATGAACCTGCAAATATTCACTTATCCTTGAGCTTATCATTAATACTTAACAGCTCTACCTTGTATTTTCTCACATTTCGAATACCATCTCTTATCATCAAAAACTGATACTGATGGACTTGAGTAATAAAACATCTCTCTGTCCCTTCTTGAAAAATCAAATCTTTATTTCTCAAGAAATATTCTTTTTCAATGTTTCTCATCTGAACATTGCTTTATTTGATCTTAAGGACTGAACACCCTAAGGATCAGAATACAATTTTTCTGTTGAGTATATCTAGGTTAAACAATCCTAGACTAGTTTTCAGTTTCCATGCCAATTCATAAAACTGGCAGCCAAAGACAGGCATCTTAAGGTATTTAATCATTACATGTCCACAACAATGTAAATAACTGTAAGTCTGTGATTAATACCAAATAAAATTAGCTAGCAAGAATATATATACATAACATGTGCAAGCTAATTAATATCTTTGAAAAGTCAACCGAACTACACACACATCCTTTGGGACAATATGTGCACTGGTCCTCTCAATATCTGTACAATAACTACGAAGAGATAATGACTTTCAAAAATCTCACCACCTTTGGGTGGATGAAGACTCCTAAAGCCACAATCCTTCAATCATGTGCATGAGTTATTTATTTTCTTTGACAACGCCACCTTTGGGTGGACAGTGTCATTCTTTGCTGCATCCATAAAAGTGAGAGTTTATGTTAGTGTCACTTTTGTGTGAACACTATATTTCCTTATAGTAGTTTGTAAATGCATAAATGCTAGATTTGAGCATATTATGCTAGAACTAAGGTTGCCACTTTGGTGGTCACACCATAATCCTCACACAATAGCTATAAATTATAATTTGAATAAACTTGGACAATGTCACCTTTGGGTGAACATTATCAAAACTGAAGCATTTACAAATACATATACTAGAATTTGAACACATCATAATAAAACAAGGTTGCCACTTTGGTGGTCACACCAACTTCCACCATGATATGAACAAATCCTAAACTGCAGCTTATGTGGGATATTTATTTAACCATGAATTCTTTAAAATATAATTTTACAAGTCTAAACATTCATATGAACATACACATTAGCTCAATCAATCAATTTTGTACAATAACTTTAAGAAAAATCAGCAAAAACATTGCAAATCGAGTACCCATAGGGCATTTTTCCATAATAATATATTTTTCAATGTATCAAAATATACCAAAATATATACCAGATTAAAGAGCATTAAAAATGGAGTCCAACGAAACAAACCGGAGGTCAATCCGACATTCCTAGCTCCCAGAATCACTGTTTAATCTTCTTTTTATCAAAACCAGAAGCCAAACAGACCCTTATAGGAAAATTTTTGTCTGGGTTGGTTTGGTTCGGTTCGGTCTGACCAAAATCGGTTTGGTTCTCTCAAAAACCAAACCGAATATTTTTTTTTTTTTATTCTCCACCCCTTTTTTTTATTTTTTATTTTTATTCCTTCAAACCGAACCGTTTTGGTCTGGCAGGGTTTGAACCAGAGAGTTGGTTAACCTAGTCAAACCACCGGTTCAACATTGATTCAAGCCCAGTTCAATGTTCGGGTAAGTGGGTAAAGAAACGGGTTTTCGGGTCAAAACTGTTTCTTGGGCTAATCCACCGATGTTCAGGGAAATCCGGGTTTGGTTCAACCCATCGGGTCAGGTCCGAGTTGGGTCTAAATCGGTTACGGGTTCGGGTCGGTCTGATCTGACGGGCCGGGCTGGACCAGCTTTGACAGACCCGGTCTGGGCTGGTCTTGCTTGGCCCTTGCCTGACTAGGCTTGGCCCGGCCAGGCTGGCTAGGCCTAGCCCCCCGACTGCCTTCGGCTGGGCTTGGCGCGGCCTGGCCGGCTGGGCTACATTATTTTTTTATTTTTTTTTGGGGAGTTCGACTCGGTCCGAGCTCGGTCAACTCGTTAGGGTTTCGAGTTGACCCGGCGATGACCGGGTCAACGCCGCCAGAGGCTTTTTTTATTTTTTATTTTTTTCTTTTTTCTTCCACCCGCGAGTGAGATCCACTCGTGGATTCCGGCGGCGATTGCCGGCACGTCCGGCGGCAAACGCCAGCGATTTTTATATCGCCGGCTCCGTCTCTTCGAGACCTTTCCAACGGTATATAGTTTGACTTGTTTTGTCGGACGAAAAAAAAATTTTGTCGATGGAAAATTCTGACGGACTTGATCGAGTTTCGATACAAAACTTGATAAATTTTCTCTTTTAATTTGACCATTCATTATCAGTCTTTATAATCGATCTCTATCAATTCTAGGTCTGTATGGTTGGCTCTGATACCAACTGTTAGAATATTATGAGTTTAGGATTTCCGTGAAACCCATTCTCCATCCATACAGTAGTCCTAGAACACAATAGAGAAACTATAAACAATTAATATAAAGACATACCTGTCTGTGTAGAGATTAATTTTCATACGCTCCATGACGCTCCAAGCTTTGATCGAAATCCCTCGGCTACAGTCTTCCACAGCCTCCAGAGGATATCCTGACGTCTCTTGCTAATGGGTGCAGAGAACTGATTAACCGTGGCTGTGGGGACTCTAACCCTGTATTTATAGAATACAGATGTAACCCTAAAACCCTTCCCACAATAGAATTAGGGTTACCAAACCTATCTCATACCGTGTGACGAACCAAACCAAACCGGTTATACCGTGTCAATCAGATTCCCACTGAATTAACTAGTTTAGGTAATTAATTAAGCCCACATAAATCTAACACTATATATACAAACAGTATCATGAACATGCGGAAACCAATATAAAGCGCATGCATGGACCCACATATTTAGAAGAGGGTTTACTCCAGAGTTTCTTGGCGCCTCTATCCATGCCTACTTGTGAAATTTTAAACCCTTAGAGCACATGTTGCAATCTTAGCACAAGCTTTGTTGCGTACCACTCATAAAGGAGCATATGGAGACAAAACATCGAGATAAAACTCACGCCTATAGGGATAAATTTACAAAGAAAATCAGTCAAGTGAAGAAAGTCATGGGATTGTCCAGTAAGACATACAATAGCTGGCTTCGATTTGCCAAGTTAATTATTCCCATACTACCAAGCTCAAGGCCAAATGATGAACTATTAGCCAAATAACCATATAAATAGAGTGCACAAGTTTCACGTTTGAGTACAAAGGAATTAATTAGCAGGTTCTTTGGGAACAGGCATTCAATGGGATGCTAATGGGTTGAAAACTACCTCTAAGACCCACACTCCATGAACCCGATTTAAACCTTGATTTCATGTCGTAATAGGTCTTTCGATCATCACCGGGCCAGACAGGACGAGCGGATGACAATCAGGTACGGAATCGGACCAACCAGACCAACTTAAGTATGAATTTCATTCATACCGGTCTATGGTACCGGTCGACTAGTTTGGTCTGCGCAGCAGACTACCAAGATCCGGAATTGGATCTCTACGGGTCCCACTTTCACAATTCTGAATCCTAAGACTTTCCTAATCCTAAGAGGCTTCCTAAACCTAATTCCTAGCCTGTTTAAACCCCTCTAAGCCTCCTAGAATCTCTTCATTGATCCTCACAAACCCTAGAGAGGAGAAGAAGATTGGAGAAGGAAAAGGAGCTAGGAAGAAGAAGGAAGAGCCACCGTTGCCGTTCGACGATGCATACCTTACGCCAGTCGACGGTAAGTGTTTAAACCTTTCCTCTCACATTATGACTCTAGGATGGTTGGGTTGTTTGCATCAATACCACGCAAAGCAAGTATTGACCTAAACCTTACTTGGCCGTCAAACCCTAATTTAGTCGATAAACCCTAGATTTGAGTTCTAGGATGAATACCATCAAAACTAGGACTTGAATGGAGTTGGAAACAACTCTAACTCAAAGCTCAGACTTAGAATGTGTAGGGGGAACCCTGGAATCAATAAAGAATGACCGACGGAAGTCGAAGATCGGGCGTATAGTCTTCCGGAGACATACCGGTCAACTATACCGGTTGCACCCTATGCGACCGGTATGTTGTGACCGGTACCTTCCGGGGGCTGGTCTGTGGGACCGGCTGATCATACTGGTCGCAGGTTTCCCCACAGTGCTGCGACCGGTACTGTGACCGGTCAGCTCTGTGAGTGTATTTTTGTAACCTCGTTGGTTTTCCGACCAACGTAAACCTATTCTAATTAAACCCTAATATTGTATAGGACTTTGTGACAGCATGTTTGGATCTTACGACGTGGAGCAAGCTATCAAACGAGCATCAGGTAAGGGAATCGGACCCAAACCCTAATAATTAATGGACAGTAAACTGTTGTAAATAACAATGAATATGTGGATTGGTGTTTGTGCATATTGCATGTCATCCTTTACTTTCAGCTATTATTATTGTTCATGCATACTCGCTATGCTAGGATGTGATTGCAAGACATGTGATTGTTTTCGTTGGTGTGTGGAATGGGAAGGACCTAGGGTTTGAGATCATTCCTCACACTGGCACCTTTTTGTAGTATTCTATCTTAGCATACTTGGTGCGAGTAGGGTATCAGGGGGAGGTTGTGGCACTGTGGTCTCCGGTCTGGCCACCACGCTCTAGCTCTATCTCTATGCCGTAGGGAGTGATGTTAGGATAGAGTCTACTTGCGTATTGTTCTGTCTTAGTATGCTTGGTGCGGGTAGGGTATCAGGGGGAGGTCGTGGCACTATGGTCTCCGGCCTGGCCACCACGCTTCAGCTCTATCTTTATGCCGTAGGGAGCTGTGCTGGGATAGAGCCTACAGTGATGACATATAGGATTGGTTAGTTGCGAGCCCAGTTTGCAAGCCCTAGCTAGTAGGGGTTTATATATTGATATGGGTGGAGTATCAGGGGAGGTAGTGGATGCCTTAGTTGTATCTCTATTCCATGATGGGTGCATGTGGGTCGGTGGTAGTGTGATCTACTGTGCAATGCTACACACTCGTGTATAGAGGTGAGACGGCCTCCGAACCTTTCTATAAAACATTGCAAACTTAAACCAGACCACAGCATAAAATGATTGTTACTCATACATATAATATTGATACACTATCTGATTGTCTTACTGAGCTAAGTTGTGAGCTCACCCTTGTATATATACATGTTTTTAGATGTTGATGCAAGTTACACGGTGGATGATTATATGAATGCTCCGGCATATGAAAGTGTTGCTGCTATGGATGTGCAGGCAGGAGAGGACGAGCACGACGCTTCATGCGAGTGCCCTTTCTGCGTGTACCTTTGACTTTATTTTATTTGTTTTAGTTATTTTATTAAAGTGATGTAAAGATATTTAACTACGTTTGGAATTTAGATAATTGGATACTTATTTAATTTTATCAATAGAAAACTTAGTTCATTTATTTAAAGACTTTCGCTGTATTTATTATATTCTGATTGTGATTATGTGCAATGGTTTGTATGAGTAGACACGGTCTTATTGAGATCCTGGTGTGAACCGTTAGTTCAATGACGGTTTACTCACACCATTCTGATTGGTTCAGAATTGGGGTGTGACACTACCACTTCCTTAAGGACCCATGCAAATTGGCACTCATCAAAGCTACCTTTTTTCTTTCTTTCTTTTTTTTTTTTTAAGGTAATTAGATGATTTGATTAAAAAAAATCAAAGAAAAAGAGAACACAACCAACCAGCACTAGGAGAGGAACCTAGGGCGGAAGAAGGACCACCAAAGAAAAACAAAACGCAGACGCCCACCTCAATCAGGAAGGCAACCTCCCTTCGCTGAGGATAGAGCAAAGAAAATAAAATTTAAAATAAACTAAGAGACCATTTAATCCCAGCCCAGCGAAACATTAACGAAACGATCAATCTTTATCAAAATTGATCCGCCACGTCTGAAATTACATCCCAGTCCATCAATAGTACATCTAATGCCCGAAGGATCTTCAACATGGAAAGTTAATGCATTGGCCCTGGCTCTTATCGACCTCAACCACAGAATTTTCCATGGTCCCATCAATACCGAAGCAAGAATTCTTGCTAGCAAGTCAATCCAACTCTTGCCTAATTTCGTTGGAGGAGGAATAATTGTCACTCCAGGATTCCTCCTTATCAACCGAGCAGGAGGAAGGGATCAGGGAAGCTAGAGGGGTCGGTTGAAGAGGCATTGAGAATTTACGCTAGAAGCATCTCCAGACCATGGATCACATGAAGCAGAGGGGATCAGCGCCAGATCATTCGGTAAGATGGTTGAGTATGGAGAACTCTCTGAGTTCAATGGTTTGGGGAATTGATCTGAAAAACATGGGTTTACATTGGTTATCTCACTCATCTCAAGGGTGAGGTTAGAATAGGAATTTTCAAGGGGTAGAGGGCAGGAGACAAAGGATAGACTTTGTACAGCAGTCAAACCAGGTTGGATCGCTACTGGAACAGTCTACTGACTAATGCTTTTGAGAACTGTACGGGCTTGTTTGATAAAACTTCTGCTTCTGGATTCTATGGATTCTAGCTCCCAGGGAGCCATTTTAGAGTAGAAGCGCGTTTGATAAGTTCGGTTGGATTCCAACTCCCACAGAGTGAACCAGATTCAGAATGGCTCCAGAATCCAAATTTTTGGAGTCATAAAATCAACTTTTTGGGAAAAAAAAAAGAGTTGATTCTCACATGACTCTCACTTGACCACCACCACCACCACTGTAAGACCCGTGTCAATCTAACCCGGTCTTACCACCTTGAACCAGGTTTACCCGTCATGGTCGAGTCAAATGGACCAAGGGCGTGAAGGAGATCGAGATCCCAGGTATCAAATCGACCCAAAAATACTTAAAATAGGGGAAGGGTCGCATACCCAGCTAAGCAGGGTCGGACCTCCCAAAACAGAAAGTCAGACCCTCAGTTTTGAAGGGAGGGTCGGACAACTTAGGACCCTAGGGTCGACGGGATCATCGACCCTGATTGCTGTAAGAAAATAAAATTAGGAAATTTCCTAATTTTCGATTGGGGTTCTTTCCAAATCTCAATGGGACTTATTTAGGATGTTCCTACTCTATTTAAAGGACGTTCCTAAGCCACTTTCACTCCTTTCACAACCCTAATTGAATTGAGAGAAAGAGAGGAGAAGGAAAAGAGGAAGAAGAAAGGCAAGGAAGAGAACTTAGCAAAAAGGAGAAGAAAGGCAAGGAAGAGAACTTAGCAAAAAGGAGAAGAATTTCAGAGAAAAAGTAATCTTCTCAGGTATGGATACTAATTCCATGAGTTTCTACAGACTTTAGGTTAGTTATTGTTGAGAGTGTGATCTCGGAGAAACCCAAACCATCAATCTATGGTTAGGTTTCCATGGAAAACCATAGAAGAATGCATGAAAGCTATCTAGGTGGGTTATACATGGTTTCAGACCATGGAATGCATGTAGAATGGAATGTAGGAGCAAGCCATAGGATTCCAAACACGAAGAATGGATTAAAAGAGGGAATTGGACCAAAGTGCACAGAGGGTCGCACCGAGGGTCGATGACCATCCGATCCTAGGTGTTCCTGACCATCGACCCTCAGTGTTCGAGAAGTTCAGAATCTAGGGAGGGTCGCACCCAGGGTCGATCAGGACTCCAACCCTACCTCCGACCCTCAGTTAACAGCATGATTTTTAAATCTGGAATTAATTCTAATTAAATTCTATCAACTTTGTTAGGTCTTCTAGCAATATAATAACACTGTAAAGGTGATTCTAAAGCTTGGAAAAGTATCTATTAGCAAGCTAAGATGAGGAACCAGAACTCCAAACTAAATTGGATTAATAACAAAAACTATTTTCTATTTCTTGAGTCCTATGCCATGCTTGATTCTATGCGAATATGTTTGTAATGTGCATACAGCATGCCACCCAATATTTCTATTACTTGTTCATGCATATTTACTTTATTGTTTATAACATGATGATGATAGGAATAGGCATGTGCTTGTATGTGTGTGGTTGATGTACTTGATGCGAGTGAGTATCAGGGGAGGTGTGATGAGAACGTCAATAAACGTTAACCTTTGGCGGGTCTCAGCACTTTAGTTCTATCTCTAACTCAAGTCTTGTGCATTGGCATCATCGTATTCCCATTACTTTAGCAGAACTATTACGTCGTAGAGTATCAGGGGAGGTGGTCTCGGTCCTTGTAGTCTCTGACTCTACCGGGGGCCTTAGCTCTATCTCTATGGACATTCTGAGGGATGCTGGGGTGAGGCCTTGGATACACTTTTTGGCATTAGGATTGGTTAGTTGCGAGCCCAGTTTGCAGCCCTCGCTAACAGGGGCTTACATGTTGGTATGGCACTATATAGCAATAAATGTAACCTTTGTTATATAATGTTCATGATTGAGTGCATGTGAGTTGACGATAAACGTGATCTTCGGGTAACGTCACACACTCGTGTATAGAGGCGGGGTCAATAAACGCAACCTTTGGCTACCTAAATCTTTCTATTGCATACTAAAAACTTATATACCAGACCAAAGATATAAATTGATTTTGCATGCATATGTATTGTTGCATTGTTTTGGCTACTCACTGAGCCGTGATGTGTGCTCACCCCTCGACGTCGAATATTTTTAGTTGATGATGCAGGTTATACCGTTGAAGATTATATGAATGCGTCTGCGTACGAGAATGTAGCAACAATGGAAGCTGAAGCTGAAGTGGATACACACGACTCCTCTTGCGAGTGCAACTCGTGTGTATTTGATTAGATATCTTATAGGTTTCTTTATTGGATTTATTAAGACATGTATTTGATAATTAATTATGTCTCAGTTGGAAACAGAATAATTTGCTATTAAATTATTAATATCATTTTAGTTTCTCAGTTTATGTTATTATAAGGCTTCCGCTATTGTGTATTTACTCTGATTATGATTATGGATGTGTGTGAGTTTGGATAACGCAGGGATAGCCTATTGAGATCCTGGTTGAACCGTTGGTTTATTAGCGGTTCATCACACTATTCTGAGATGTGCGGAATTGGGGTGTGACAACTTGGAATCAAAGCATCAGGCCTTGCCCGCCGAACTAACATACATTCAAGACAATTGTGAACTGAGATAGGATAAAAATAAAAACAGTAATATTAACACACTGTAAGCAGATGTGATGATTGAGACCAAATTTAAAAAGAGAATAATGCATCTATTAAAGGGGAAACAAGTTACATACAAGGAGTGAGAAAAACAAAATGTAAATACATAACTAAAGCAGAGTACAGTCCACAACCCGGACAGTTACTCTGTAGTACAAGAAAATAAAGTACAATCAAGAAGTTGGAGGCGAAGGAGGAGGCGGGGCCTCACGATCTCGATCATAGTCCTCAGCATAGACCCTAGTCAACCAGGCCACCTGGGTCTGGGTCGTCTGGAGACTAGCTGCAAGATCGGCTACCCTCCTATCAGTCGCCCGCTGGACCGATAACAGCTCATCCACCCTCATACGCTGAGCGTCTAGCAACTCCTCCATCCTCAGATCAGATCTGCGCTGAGCCTCCCTGATCTCCTGCAGCATCTCCATCATATCAGCAGGTGGGTGTGAAGGACCAGCCGCATAAGAAGGACCAGTCTCAGGTACAGGATCCGCCGCAGAAGAAGTACCAACACCAGTCGCACGAGTAGGTGAAGGCGGTGGTATCTCGTCAACATCCATATACATGCGGTCGTCATCGTCGACGGGATCCACATGAGCTCTAGCAGCGGCAGCAGCAGCCTCAGCATCAGCCATCTCGATACGAGTGTGAGGGCGCACCATCGCGTTCTTCCCCTCATCACTAACCTGGGCATCCCGCATACCCATCTTGCAGATTGCCTCCCAATCTAGAGGTGACGAGAAGGTCTTCTCCTGAATCTTCTCATCTACCAGGTCAACCCCCAGATAGGTCAGTAGGACTGTAATCATGCGTCCATAGGGTAGATTACCCCTATGACCGGACAATGTAGCACTAATCATAGTCCGCATGATGATGTATGGAAGGCAGATGGGCTGGCGAGTGCAAATACTGTATATCAGAAACTGAGTCAGCTAAGAAACCCTCTCATAGTGCCCACTCTGCGGGATCAGATTATGCGGGATAATCTTGCAGAAGACCCGTGGAGCTGGACGCAAATAACAAGCTCTCATCTGCCAACGATCAGGACAGAGCAACTGATTATCGATCTCTGCCCTCATCTCCATCTCAACAAACTGTGGCTCTCCAGGCGCACAGTACACCATGGGGCCATCATAGGGAATGCCCAACAAGTCGGCCAGCTGCCGATAGTCGAAAGAGATATCTACCCCTTTGACGTAGCTGGTGATGCGCAACTCCTGACCATGCTCAACGTCATTGTAATTCCCCACCACCTGGAGATTACAATAGAACTGGCGCACCAAATTCGGACATGTGCATGCATCGTATGTAATGACAGGAAGCCACCCCATGTCAACAAAGGCTCCCTCTACGTTGAACACGGCTAACTCAGCCAAGTTCACCATACGACCACCCTCAACCTTCTTACGGGCATAGTCAGCATACCGTGCCTCGGCTTCATTGGAATGGAAGCGAAGGGGATCACGAACTCGGGGTACCTTGGTACAAGCCATGGTATCTGCAAAGTAAGAAAGAGAAGGAAAAACAAGGAGTTTATAGGATATAAACCCGAAAATTGATTTAATAAACGACGTAAGTTGACCATAAAGCCCCATTCTCACCATACAAGTGGGCATGAGAACTTACGTAGGTTAAAATACATCCTACCACCCACATGCAGTAGGAAATTTTAACTGACGATGTCCAATTTGAAGAAATTCAAGAAAAATCGAAAATGTCGACAAATTAGGGCAAAAAGAGAAAATTTCAAGTTTCTCGATAACCAACCGATGTAACTAAAAAATTTTTGAGGGCTTTCATTCCTCGAGACACCAATAACAAAAGCCCCCTATAAAAATCAAATTTTTACGGTTGGAAAAAGTTTAATTTGAAAAATACGAGTTAAATGGACGAAAACCTAGAAAAGAAAACCTAAAAACAGGTAAAAATAAGAGAACATACCTATATGGATGACGTGGACGTCGAAACTCGGACTAAAATCGACCAACAACAGTGGAGTAGCATTATAGCAACTCAGAGTGGAGAGGCGAGTCGAAACGGGAGGGAAATAATAAGAAATGACCCAGAATCGGATCTAAAAAATCTGATTTTTGGTCCGAGGGTCGGACAATTCGACTAGCACAATCGACCCTCGAATCGACCCTCCCATCGACCCTCGGCTCTCAGGAATTTGACAGAAAATCAAGGGTCGGAACTGAGGATCGGATACCCATCGACCCTCGCATCGACCCTCAGCTCTCGGGAAGAACAGGTCATTTCCAGGGTCGGATACTAAGGGTCGGACACACCATCGACCCTGCATAGAAAAGACAGTATTTTTTTTATAGAATGAGCTAGAATTGGAATTGATTATTGGTTAGCGTGCCTACATGAAATATAAATGACTTCTCACCTATTTTGATGATTTTCAGGCACCACAAACCACAGAAGAGAATTATGTCTGGACGTAGGGTGACCCGACAGACCCGAAATGCAGTCCCACCACCACCACCCGTGGAGGAGACTAGTCAAGAAAATAACTATGCACCGGGTAATCCAGAACCGGCAACCCTACAAATTTGCCATCTCCACCACCAGAGTTAACAACCGTGGTGATGAATCTGGCACAGTAGCTGCAGCAGATGCAACATGCGCAGGCTCAGATGCAGGTTGCCATGGGAATAATGTTTCAAGCCACTCAGGCTGCACCCATACACATAGGACAAGCCAGTGCAGCACCGGTGGGTAACCACCCAGCTCCTCAGACACCTCAATAACCGGCTGCATAGATTTCAGTGCAGGTTCCAGAAGCAGCTCAAGGGAATTACCAGTGTCCACCCCATATGTTTGGGGCAAACCCCCAAAATCAGCTGGACCACTCCCGACTAGTGGAGATATTTTTGAAGATGAAACCCAAGGAATTCAACGGCAAACCGTCTGATCCATTGTGGCCAGCACACTGGATAGACGAGATGGAGAGAAATTTCCTCATGATGACTATCACAGAGGAAGAGAAAGTACTATGCGCCACCTTCATGCTCAAGGGCGACGCACATCATTGGTGGAAATCAACGAAGGCATATCTACTGACCAAGCACGCCCTACTGACATGGGCTATATATAAAGAAGTCTTCTTTGAGAAATATTTTCCACGGAGCTTCAGAGATTCGATGGAGAAGGAGTTCCTGAGTCTTTATCAGGGATAGATGTCAGTGGATGCGTACCAACAGCGTTATGAAGAGCTGTTTTTCTTCGCACCACTGAGTATGCAAGAAGAAGAAACCAAAACCCGTAGGTTTGTCACGGGACTGAGAGGAAACATCAGAGAACATGTTCTAGGCTTAGAAAAGAGAATTTATAATGAAGCTGTCCAGATTGCTCGAGTTATAGAATCGAGCCAGAAGGAGAGTTATTTTACTCAAAACAGAGGCATCAAAAGGCCAGTTGGAAATTCTTACAATGGAGGCAATAACAAGACATATAAGCCTTTCCGTCCCCAGAATTTTACTGCTGCAACCAAGACTACTCCAGCAGCTCAACCACAGCCAAAGCCAAATTCTGAAGTCCTGAAGTGTTTTAACTGCAACCAACCGGGACATATGGCAAGGGAGTGCCCTAAGCCCAAGAAGCAATTCCATCAGGGACGTGTATGTGCTATTACGTCCGAGGATGCGGCCGCATCACCCGATCTGGTCACAGGTATGACTGAAACTTTTAAAGTTAAAATTACATTGAATGAGCATGTAGACTAAGTAAAGATAAATCACAGGTATTGTACCTATAAATGGTGTACCCGCCAAAGTACTCTTTGAATCAGGAGCTACTCATTCCTTTATATCTGTGTCATTCGGAAAGAAGATAAACTTACCCATCAAAACATTAGACTACAAATTACTTGTACGATCACCGATGGGGTTAGAAGTGGAACTAGAGAAAGGTTATGGACCATGTCCAGTTCTCATTGGAGAGAAGACCTTAGATGCAACCTTGATACAACTTGAGATGGCAGACTTTGATGTCATCTTGGGAATGGACTGGTTAGCTTGGCATTCTGTAAATCTATTATGCACCGAAAAGAAGATAATGTTCAAGGACAAAGAAGGAGGAGAATTAAGTTTCTCGGGAACCAAACTTCCCCGGAGACGCAAGCTCATACTTTCAGCACTAAAGGCTAAAAAGTGCCTTGAGAAGGGAGCAATCGGGTATCTAGTATCCGTGGTCGACCTAACCAAGGAAGCGCCACGAATGGAAGATATTGATATCGTGCGAGACTATCCTGACGTATTTCTGGAGGAACTACCCCGATTACCACCCGACCGAGCCACGAAGTTTGTGATAGATCTTATACCCGGAGCCGCACCAGTGTCTAAAGCACCTTATAGAATGGCTCCTACTGAACTAAAGGAATTAAAAGTACAACTACAAGAACTGCTGGACAAGGGTTATATTCGACCCAGTATATCTCCATGGGGGGCTCCGGTGTTGTTCGTAAAGAGGAAGGATGGTAGCGTTCGATTATGCATCGACTATCGGGAGTTGAATAAACTGACAATCAAGAATCGATACCCACTACCTCTGATCGATGACTTATTCGATCAGTTACAAGGAGCGAAAGTATTTTCTAAGATCGATCTTCGATCGGGCTATCATCAGTTGAAGATTAAAGAAGGTGATATTCCGAAGACAGCTTTCAGGACCAGATACGGACATTATGAATTTTTGGTTATGTCTTTCGGATTAACTAATGCACCGGCAACGTTCATGGAACTTATGAATCGAGTTTTCCATGATATGTTGGATACGTCGATTATAGTATTCATTGATGATATATTGGTATACTCCAAGGACAAGGAAACCCATATCAAGAACCTAAACGCAGCCCTACAGCGTTTAAGGAAAGAGAAGCTATATGCCAAATTTTCCAAGTGCGAGTTTTGGCTAAGTGAAGTTGCCTTTCTAGACCATGTAGTATCCGCTGAAGGAATCAAAGTGGATCCCAGCAAGATCGAGGCTATTGTGAAGTGGGAAGCACCAAAGAGCGTTTCGGAAATCAGAATTTTTCTGGGTCTAGTTGGTTATTATCGGAGATTCGTAGAAGACTATTCTTGGATTGTCGTACCTCTCACCAGTTTGACTAAGAAAGGTGAAAAGTTTGTGTGGACGGATAAATGTGAGAAGAGCTTCCAAACATTGAAGTCCAAATTGATATCCGCCCCGATTTTGACTATTCCTATTCCAGGACAGACGTTTACCTTATACACTGATGCGTCGGGACTGGGACTAGGATGTGTGCTTATGCAAGGAGAGCAAATGATTGCTTATGCTTCAAGACAGTTGAAGGTACATGAGAAAAACTACCCCACTCATGATTTGGAGTTAGCGGTAGTACATGCTGTCAAGATATGGAGACATTACCTATACGGAGAGAAATTCCAGATTAAGTCGGACCACAAAAGTCTTACTTATCTATTTAATCAGAAGGAGTTGAATATGAGACAAAGAAGATGGCTGGAACTATTGAAAGACTATGATTGTGATACCCAGTATCATCCGGGAAAAGCGAACGTAGTAGCGGATGCATTAAGTAGAAAAGCAATGATAAAATCTCAAGGAGAAGTTAGCACGACTGCAGCAATGTGTACTACCAGAAGGGTATTCAATCACGGCAACGAGCAGTATGTGATAGATACAATGGATGGATCAGCCAACCAAGGATTTATTCATCAGTTTTCGAATATGTTCGCGGCATTGAAGATTTCACCGGATATAGTGGATGAAGTGAAGACAGCTATCAAAGTAGATCCTTATCTGAGAACAGTACAAGAAGATATTGAGAAAGGTAGGACCAACCCTGAGTTCACCTTGGATGACGAGAAGGTACTGAGATACAAAGGAAGAATATGTGTACCTGAAACAGAAAGTGTAGACATTAGACACCGACTGATGAAGGAAGCCCACACCACCATCTATTCGATACATCCTGGAAGTACAAAAATGTATCATGATCTAAAGAAACTATATTGGTGGAGGGGAATGAAAGCAGATGTAGCTAAATTCGTGTCTCAATGCCTAAATTGTCAGAAAGTAAAGGCTGAACGACAAAGACCCGCAGGACTGTTACAGCCATTACCGGAACCAACATGGAAATGGGACTGCATCACTATGGACTTCGTCACAGGGCTACCATTGACTCCTCGAGTAGTTGACGCAGTTTGGGTGATTGTGGACCGTCTGACTAAAACAGCTCCTTTCATACCTATACGACCTCAGTATACACTAGAAAGGTTAGCGAAGCTGTATGTGGATAATATTGTTCGGTTACACGGTGTACCAGAAAGCATTGTGTCTGATAGAGATCCACGATTTACTTCCAAGTTTTGGGAGGGATTGCAAAAGGCTATGGGTACAACGTTGAAGTTCAGTACTGCATTCCACCCACAGACAGACGGATAGTTAGAGCGTACAATTCAGATTCTAGAAGATATGCTACGAGCATGTGTAATTGATTTCAAAGGATCATGGGATGAAAGATTACCACTGATCGAGTTCGCTTATAACAATAGCTATCAGGCTACCATACAGATGTCACCTTATAAAGCACTGTATGGCAGGAAGTGTCGAACTCCCTTGTTCTGGAATGAAGTTGGAGAACGTAGTATTGTTGGACCAGAATTTATTGAAGAGACTTGTCGAGTGGTTGACATTATCAAGGAAAGAGTAAGAACAGCTCAGAACCGTCAGAAGCAATATGCAGATACTCGACGAAGAGATCTGGAGTTCGCAGTAGGTGATAAAGTATTTTTGAAGGTATCGCCCATGCGAGGATTGAAGAGGTTCGGACAGAAAGGGAAACTAAGTCCATGATATGTCGGGCCGTATGAAATTATATCTAAGCGTAGAAAAGTGGCTTATCAGTTAGCACTACCACCATCTATGTCAAGTGTGCATGACGTATTTCACATTTTCCTATTGAAGAAGTATGTCAAAGACCCAACGCATGTTTTGACAGTGGATTGGCCGGAATTGACTGATGATTTGACATTCGAAGTAACACCAACAGAAATCACTAGTCGAAAGGTTCAATGTCTACGCAACAGAGATATCTACTATGTTAAGGTCACATGGAAAAGTAGAGACATGGATGAAATTACATGGGAAGAAGAGAATGTTATGCGAAAACAATACCCTCACTTATTTGATTCAGAAAGTACATACAATTTCGAGGACGAAATTTTCATAAGTTGGGGGGAGTTGTAAGACCCGTGTCAATCTAACCTGGTCTTACCACCTTGAACCAGGTTTACCCATCAAGGTCGAGTCAAATGGACCAAGGGCGTGAAGGAGATCGAGATCCCAGGTATCAAATCGACCCAAAAACACTTAAAATAAGGGAAGGGTCGCATACCTAGCTAAGCAGGGTCGGACCTCCCAAAATAGAAAGTCAGACCCTCAGTTTTGAAGGGAGGGTCGGACAGCTTAGGACCCTAGGGTCGATGGGATCATCGACCCTCGGTTGCCGTAAGAAAATAAAATTAGGAAATTTCTTAATTTTCGATTGGGGTTCTTTCCAAATCTCAATAGGACTTATTTAGGATGTTCCTACTCTATTTAAAGGACATTCCTAAGCCACTTTCACTCCTTTCACAATCCTAATTGAATTGAGAGAAAGAGAGGAGAAGGAAAAGAGGAAGAAGAAAGGCAAGGAAGAGAACTTAGCAAAAAGGAGAAGAATTTCAGAGAAAAAGTAATCTTCTCAGGTATGGATACTAATTCCATGAGTTTCTACAGACTTTAGGTTAGTTATTGTTGAGAGTGTGATCTCGGAGAAACCCAAACCATCAATCTATGGTTAGGTTTCCATGGAAAATCATAGAAGAATGCATGAAAGCTATCTAGGTGGGTTATACATGGTTTCAGACCATGGAATGCATGTAGAATGGAATGTAGGAGCAAGTCATAGGATTCCAAACACGAAGAATGGATTAAAAGAGGGAATTGGACCAAAGTGCACAGAGGGTCGCACCGAGGGTCGATGACCATCCAACCCTAGGTGTTCCTGACCATCGACCCTCAGTGTTCGGGAAGTTCAAAATCTGGGGAGGGTCGCACCCAGGGTCGATCAGGACTCCGACCCTACCTCCGACCCTCAGTTAACAGCATAGTTTTTAAATCTGGAATTAATTCATATTAAATTCTATCGACTTTGTTAGGTCTTCTAGCAATATAATAACACTGTAAAGGTGATTCTAAAGCTTGGAAAAGTATCTATTAGCAAGCTAAGGTGAGGAACCAGAACTCCAAACTAAATTGGATTCATAACAAAAACTGTTTTCTATTTCTTGAGTCCTATGCCATGCTTGATTCTATGCGAATATGTTTGTAATGTGCATACAGCATACCATCCAATATTTCTATTACTTGTTCATGCATATTTACTTTATTGTTTGTAACATGATGAAGATGATGATGATAGGAATAGGCATGTGCTTGTATGTGTGTGGTTGATGTACTTGATGAGAGCGAGTATCAGGGGAGGTGTGATGAGAACGTCAATAAATGTTAACCTTTGGCGGGTCTCAGCACTTTAGCTCTATCTCTAACTCAAGTCTTGTGCATTGGCATCGTCGTATCGCCATTACTTTAGCAGAACTATTATGTCGTAGAGTATCAGGGGAGGTGGTCTCGGTCCTTGTAGTCTCTGACTCTACCGGGGGGCCTTAGCTCTATCTCTATGGACATTCTGAGGGATGCTGGGGTGAGGCCTTGGATACACTTTTTGGCATTAGGATTGGTTAGTTGCGAGCCCAGTTTACAGCCCTCACTAACAGGGGCTTACGTGTTGGTATGGCACTATATAGCAATAAACGTAACATTTGTTATATAATGTTCATGATTGGGTGCATGTGAGTTGACGATAAACGTGATCTTCGGGTAACGTCACACACTTGTGTATAGAGGCGGGGTCAATAAACGCGACCTTTGGCTACCTAAACCTTTCTATTGCATACTGCAAACTTATATATCAGACCAAAGATATAAATTGATTTTGCATGCATATGTATTGTTGCATTGTTTTGGCTACTCACTGAGCCGTGATGTGTGCTCATCCCTCGACGTCGAATATTTTTAGTTGATGATCCAGGTTATACCGTTGAAGATTATATGAATGCGTCTGCGTACGGGAACGTGGCAACAATGGAAGCTGAAGCTGAAGTGGATACACACGACTCCTCTTGCGAGTGCAACTCGTGTGTATTTGATTAGATATCTTATAGGTTTCTTTATTGGATTTATTGAGACATGTATTTGATAATTAATTATGTCTCAGTTGGAAACAGAATAATTTGCTATTAAATTATTAATATCATTTTAGTTTCTCAGTTGATGTTATTATAAGACTTCCGCTATTGTGTATTTACTTTGATTATGATTATGGATGTGTGTGAGTTTGGATAACGCGGGGATAGCCTATTGAGATCCTGGTTGAACCGTTGGTTTATTAGCGGTTCATCACACTATTCTGAGATGTGCGTAATTGGGGTGTGACAACCACCACCCACCACAGCCACCAGAACCACCACCACCCTCCACCACCATCGCCGTCGCCACCACCCACCACCCACTTCCACCATCACCACCACCACCGCCACCAACACCACTACTGCCACTACCACCACCACTGCTGCAGCCGCCACTTTCACCACCACCATCGCCACCACCAACACCGCCACCACCACAACCACCGCCACCACTACCACCACAACCACCCCCACCACCACCCACCACCCACCATGGCCATTACCCACCACCACCATAAACACTGCCACCACCACCCACCACCCACCACCACTAGCACGACCACCACCGCCCACCACCGCCACCACCTACCACCACCACCCACTACTACCACAACTATTTTTCTAGACTTCGATTGGAGGGATAAGTGTGTTATCAAACATGTTTCTAATTCAAAGATGCTCTGGAATCCATTTCAGAATTGCGTTATCAAACAAGTTTCTACTCCAAAATAATCTTGGAGTAGCCTTGAGTAGAATCCAAATTTGAACCAGAATCCAGAATCCAAAAGCAGAAGTTTTATCAAACGGGCCCGTAGCGGGCAAATTCAAAATTTGAACTTCGCTCAATTCTTTTCCTTTGGAGCCACTTAACTTGGGTCGGGTTTTTGCCCAACGCTTCTTCTTATTCGCCTGACAAATCCATCGATGGATGGAGTTAATGGAGTCATGCATACCAACTCCAAGGGATCCACCTGAACCTCTCTCGTCTCCAATTCCATAGCCGAGTGGGATCTATCATCTTCCTCAACTGAATCGTGGTGAACTAAATGGTTGCTACTCCGATCGACAACTCTAATTTTGGATTTCTTCTTCTTACGAGTCCCTCTTGTCTTCTCTGACTGCACCCTTTCTAGCCTGACTTCCCTACGGGCATTCTCATCTACTACTTTTTTCGTCGACAAGTTTTCAGGGATATTCGATGCAACACCTCCAATAGCTTCTTTAACCCCACTGTTTCCAAATGAGTCTTCCTTAGCAGATTTGCAGGTATCATCTGAGCGACCGAAAACTTTGCATTGCAGGCCATGCAGAGGTCGCCACTCATACTATACCGGTTGAAGAAAGATGTTTCCTTCGTCATCTTCGATTTGGATGACGTCTGCCAACTTTTCCAAGTTCGAGAAATTGATGCAAACACAAGCATATAACCTTCGAAGCTTGAGGGCTGTCATATGGTCAGAGTACAATGGGGTACCTAGGACCGAGAAAATGGAGCTTAAGGAGATTTCCCCCCAAAGATGCAGAGGTAATCCAGGTAAGGTGATCCATAAGGGCATGTTCTTCAGTCCCATGACTCTAGAGTGAATGTTTCTGTCCCATTTCCTGAGAAAGAGACTCTTTCCTCCCACAAAAAACATACCCACTTCAAGTAGACGATCTTTGTCTTCAACCTCAGAAAACCAGAAGTAGAGGCCCCCATTAGAGATCAAAAACATCTCAACCCTTCCTTTAAGCTTCCATTGTTTACTCAAAGCTGCTTTGACTGAAAGGAAACTGGGCCTTTTACCCATGAAAAATCCCACAGCAGCCGATTGGAGTTCATTCAACTCCCCTGCTACATAATCGGATGAGCAAACACCCATTTTCCTATCATTTCTGTTACTTGGTTGGATGAACCTAAGAGATGGGGATTTGAGTTTGGGAGTCGATGGTGGACGATCCTAGACACGAGAGGCCCAGGAAGAACGTTGGGGGGAGTTGGAAGGGTCAGAGCTGGGTTTTGGAGAGGGGGATGGATTTGCAGGAGGGAAAGCTAGGTTGGGCTGCAGGGGGGTTGGGGGGGGGGGACTCCTCCCTGGAGTCCCCGGCTTCCATTCTTTTCTAATTAAGTTTTTCATTCTATCATTGATCAAACCAACAAAAAAAAATTCAAAGCTACATTTTTAGTAAGTATTTCCACTTTATTTACCACCCCCTGATGCTGGTTCCTATGCCTATGGAAACTAGGTGAAGCAAATGCAAAGGGATAGAAGAGATGGATGTCAAAGTCCAAGCACCATCTAATAGCCCAGGACCAAGTTTGTGATCCTAAGTGATTGAGAAGCTTGGTAGCCTTATAAAGTACTGCTTTAATGTATAAAAAATTTGTAAAGTAAATGGGTATGGCATTTCACCTACCAACGTTGATGCAAGAAAATACAAGGAACACCAGCGTCCTACACATGTGCACATTGATTATAATTGTAACACAGTACTGAAATGCCTAATACTAGTATTAATAGAAGGAAAAAAAAGAGAGATCATTGGTACTCTGCTTCAGTGGAGAATAATGAAAGAAATTAATACAATTTGGTTCTCCCACTTGGGAGAATGAAGCCACTCAACTTTGGGATCTGTCGGAGTTTGTGTGCATTTTTTTTGGGGGGGGGGAGAGGGGGGTTGGTGTGCTATGATGAAGTGCAATACATTTTTATTTCAAAAGGTTTGGTCTTCAATGGGTTTACATTGGATTTTAGGGGAGTAGAGGGAGCTGAAGAGATGAACTATTGAATTCTGTAAGGTTTGGTCTTAGTAAGGTTAATCTTCTTCAACCACATTTTATCATCACAAATTGAATTTTGTCTTGCCATTCCAGTTTATCTAGAGCCATATCTTCTGTTAATGTATAGGTCTTGACTTGGGCTTTAAGGGTCTTATATATACTTGGTGTAATAAGAGAACTGGTGCTACTAATATTAGGATTCGGTTGGATAAGGCTTTCTGTAATGAAAGTTGGCAAAAGAGTAACCTGAAATGCTTATGTATTGATTCAAAATTCAGTGGGGTTTGACCATCTCCCTCTTTTACTTGATATTGAGGGCTGTCTTGTAACAAGTCATAGACCATTTCGATTTGAGAATATGTGATTTTGTCACTATCAATGTCGGGTTGTGGCCAAGGAAGCGTGGTCTATTACAATACAGGGTTTTACAACGGAGATTATTCACTCTAAATTGAACCACTATCAATCGCTTTATAAGAAATGGAATAAGGAGGTCTTCGGCCATGGTCCAACTACAATTAAAAATTTAATGGTGGAAATTGATGATTTTGTACAAAGACGGTCTTATATTGAGGATATTTGGAACCGTCTTCTCACTCTATCCCACAAATTGGATCTTGAATTAAAGAACGAAAATGATATCTGATGTCAGAAAGCATGAACTTTATCGATGACTGATGGTGATAGGAATTCAAAATTTTATCATGCCACTACTATGCAGCATCATCAGCAAAATCTCGTCTTACAATTAATGCATGTGATGTGAATTAAATATGTATGTAACCGCAAGTGCACTGTATCGTGCAGTAATAGGTCGATCTCAGGGAGGAATCACTATTATCTTAACTCAAATAAGGCAAAGCGTACCAAAGGGATTTGATTGAATTAACACCCTAATCACTTCAAATAAAAATTAATCAAGCAATAAAAACAATAATAACCAATCATAACGGTAGAAAAATTTACGAAACCACTAACCATAAAGTAACACAGATTTATTGCAAGAAAGGAACGAAATTAAAAGTAAAAGAATATAAGAAAAACTTATCTCGATAGAAGATTTCTCTGTCGTTGCTCGTCATCTTGTTGTTACTCCAAGGCGATGTGCAAACGATTACAAAGGGAGCCTTCTCCCCTAAATTAAATTAGTAATAGGGTACAACCTATATTTATCTACCCTACTACAGAGTTCTAAATCTGAAATTAAAAACTAAAAAAATAAATAAATAAAAATAAACTTAAGCAAGAAGAACACAACTTGAAAAGAAAAAACTAAGAATCTCAAACTCTCTCATAAATTCTCAAAACTAAAAAAAAAACTCATAATAGAATTCTTGGATGATTTTCTATTGTTGAGCATGACATATATATACAAGTGAGTAAAGATCACAATCAATCTTTACAATTGAATTACAAGAGATTTTGTGGAGATAATTTTGATAACCAAATTTCAATCTTGTAAGTTCATTGTATATGGACGATTCTTGAGTAGAAAAAAATCTTGCACCAACTCATCATATCTTTAGCATCATTATCTCTTCTTGAAAACTTCTATAATCGATTGGAGCATTGCTTGTTCCTGCAATTTATTAGTGCATTGTTTGTAGCCAGAAACGGTCTCCCTAAAATGATAGGGATTTGATCCCTATTGGAGACAGGATGTATTTCTAAAATAATAAAATCCACAGGAAAAAGAAATTCTTCTACCTTTAACAAAACATCCTCTACCATTCCTTTATAAGTTTTTACAGAGCAATCAGCTAGTTGAAGTGAGATGGACGTTGGTTTCAACTTTCCCAATCCTAATTGTTGGTAAACATGATAAGGTAGAAGATTCACACTTGCACCTAACTCTAGCAGAGCATGATCAATAAAAGTGTTGCCTATGATGCAAGAGATGGTAGGATAGCCAGGGTCCTTGTATTTGGCTGCCACAGGATGGTTCAGAAGGGAACTTAAATGTGCAACCAAGAATACCTTTTTAGGAATTTGACTAATCCTCTTTTGTGTGCATAAGTCTTTAAGGACCTTTGCATAAATAGAAATTTGGTCAATTGCATCCAAAAGTGGGATATTCAATTCTACCTGTTTGAAGACCTCTAAAATTTTATCAACTAAAACAGTCTTCTTTTGGTTTACCAACCTATTAGGGAATGGGGCTGGTGGAGTAAAAACTCTGTCCGGGACAGTCTCTTTGGGTCTTTCAGGTACATCAGACGAACCTGAAGAAAGAGGCTCAGTAGCTGCCTCAGATTGGGGAACATTAACGGGAACAACTGTGGGTTTGTTCTTTGGTGCATCATCCCGTAGGTACTCTTGGCTACTCCGTAATGCATGGACTGCATTGCATTGTTTAGAGGACCCTGATTGACTCTCTATGCCATTCACTTGAGGGTTTGACCTATTTGGTTGTGGGTGATGGCGTGGGTTGGTCTCTGGTTGGCGGGGTAGAATACTCTTGTTCTTTTCACACATTAGGGTAACCAATTGGGTAAGTTTCCTCTCCATACTGGTATGCCCTGCCATTAGAGCTGCCACATTCTTCTCCAACTCACTGAGTCTGGCCAGCTCACCCGTGTTAGAAAACCCAGGGAGTTGCTGAAAATTACCTTGGGGAACAAAATTGGGTCTAGGGGGAGCATATGGCTTGGTGTGACCGGGAGGACCTTGATTGGAAATTGGGATGGGTCCACACGGTTCCCTTGGTTCCAAAAAAAATTTGGGTGATTTCTCCATCCTGGATTGTAAGTGTTACTATATAGATTGTAAAGTGCACTTACATTAACATTCTGAGAATTTTCCTGTGAAGGACATTCCTCTACTGTGTATCCAGGAGTTTGACACCAGTTGCACATTAGGACTTACTTTTGGATAGGGTCTTTAAGAATTAAAGCTTCTATCCTTTTGATAAGGCTATCTAAGTGTGCCTCCTTAGCTACTATGCCATCGACAAAGTAACCTTTACCTTTTTGGGTGCGATCTGTCTCCTGTACAGACTCCCACTCTCTTGTTTTTTGGCGAGATCCGCCAAAAAATTCCAAGCATCGTTAGCATCCCCATAGGAAGTGTATCATTGAGGACACATAGACTCAAGCATTTGCTTAGTAGGAAAGTCTATCCCCTCATAAATAATTTGACAAAGCTGTCATATTTCAATACCATGGTGAGGGCACTCTTGGAGTAGACCTTGGAACCTTTCCATGAGTCTTGAAAAAGACTCATTTGACTCTTGTTTGAACCGCATTATATCCCCTCGAAGTTTATTTGTCTTGTGAAGAGGAAAAAACTTTTTAAGGAATAACACAGTAAATTTTTCCCAAGATGTAATGAAATTTGTGGGAATACCATAAAGCCATTTTTTAGCTCCATCCTTGAGTGAAAAAATGATGCACCTCAATTTGACAGTATCATCACTAAGCTGTTGCATTTTAATGAGGGCATGCCAATCTTGTAAATTTGATTCCAAATAACTAAGGAATATTTTTTCAAGAGAACGGAATCTTTCACATGAGATTGGGCTATTCTTTGACTTGGTCCAAGGCTGATCTTATACACAAAATTCGTGGCTCTCCTCATAAAATTCGTCTTATGCCCGGCTATTGAGTTAACTGGGTGAGTTAACTGGACAGGATCACCAAAAATTCATAAAATAATCTTTTCAAGCTCAAATTTTTTCATTCTTTCACCTACACCCAACAAACATAAAATCAACATTAAATACCCGAGAAGCATCATAAATAGAATAAGAGATGTATATTTTATGCCCTAAATTCACACATAAAATGTGTTCATCAGTGTGCTAATGGAAACTGGTCTACATCCATGGTTGCAATTTCTACTGATCTTAATCAACAGTTTGCTATTTACTTTCTTTATTGAGTCTATTGATCCAAAGCTTTGTCAAATGTTTTGGAGACCGTCAACCCAGTCACTACTCAGTCTATGAATGATAGCCTTTGTTATCAGCCAACTTTGGATGAGGTGAAGTCTGCTTTGTTTGCCATGCATCCGTCCAAGTCTCCTGATCCTAATGGTTTTCCATGAGGTATTTTTCAAAAATATTGGGACTTCATTCATCCAAACTTATATGCTCTAGTTTGCGACTTCCTCACTTGGGGCGTTGTCTCACTTAAGCTGAATGAAACATTTACTTGCCTTATACCGTAGGTATGCAATTTAGACGAGCCTAATCATTATCGGCCTATTTCTTTATGTAATGTGGTTTTCAAAGTCATTATTAAGGTTATGGCAACCCGCCTCTAACCTATCATGGATAGTATTATTTCACTAAATCAGTCTATATCAGATAACGTCTTTATTGCTCATGAGGCTTTCCATTATATAAACAACAGGAAAAAAGGGAAGAAACACTTTATTGACCTGAAGCTGAATATGCAAAAGGCGTATGACCGGTTGAATGGGTGTATCTACAAGCTATAATGACTCGATTGGGGTTTTCTTTTAAATGGGCAAATCTAATGATGCAATGTCTGCGAATAGTATCCTATAAGGTTTTATAAAATGGCATTCCTCAGGATTCCTTAACACCGACTAGGGGGATTCAACAAGGGGCCCCTTTATCGCCAACATTATTTCTTATTTGTTCTCAAGGTTTATCCAGTTTATCGCATAAAGCTGAGAGCAATGGATTTATGTTTGGTATTCGTATCCGTGGCTGCGCTCCACCTTTAACTCATTTATTATTTGCTGATGATAGTCTACTATTTTTCGATATTCGGCTTTCTGAAATATATGCTCCGAAAGATTGTATGGCAACTTATTGTAGTGCATCTGGTCAATCAATCAATTTCAAAAAGTCTACTCTCACATTCAGTCCTAATACGCTAGCAAAATTAAAAGATGATTTTCTCGAATCTTGAAAATCTTCCATGGGGTTGGGACAAATAAATATTAGGGTTACTAGTGGATTTTGGTCTTTCAAAGAATGATTTATTAAAGGATATTAATCTCAAGATAGCTAGCAAGGTGGCTACGTGGAAAAAGGGGGTTTGGGTTTTAAAGATCCTTCATTGCATAATCAAACATTATTAGCAAAGGTGGTGAGGCAATTATTATTAGATCATTCCTCTTTTTGGGAAAAGTTTATGAAAGCTATCTATTTTTTTTTTACCGTGATTTCATATTTGCTTCACTAAGGTCATTAACCAAGTTGGGCTTGGCATAGTATTCTTGAAGGGTATGATGGTCTTTCCAAAGGTTTACTTTGGTAGGTGGGCTATGGTGATCGTATAAATATTTGGACTGATAATTGGGTTCCAACATTACCAGGCTTTCGAATTAAGTCTTCTCCTCCACAGCTTTGTTCAATTCAAAAGAAATGCCAATTAGTAGATGCGAATAATCTAGTGTGGAACCAAGATGTTCTGATTGCTCTATTTTCACCATTTGAGGTTATTGAAATCATGAAAATGAAATTACCTTTATTTCCTAGAAATGACCATGTCATTTGGGGAGCTACTAAGAATGGAGTATTCTCATTGAAAATAGCTTACCACATACTCACAAATTTAGCTGATGAGAGGTATGCTCAACAGTGTTCAACCTCTACTCACATTGCATCGAAAATTTCTGATATGATTTGGCGACTGATGTGGACTTGTCCTACCCTACCAAAAATTAAAAGCTTCATGTGGCAGACTTGTGCTTCAGGATTAGCTACAACAATGGCACTCAGACAGCGAAATATCTTTGTTGATCCTATTTGCCTACGTTATAAACTCGCTAAGTAAATGGTGTCTCATGTTTTTTTAGTTTCTCCCTTTGCTAAAGTTGTCTGATTTGGGTGCAGCCTTAATTATAAGATTCTGAACTCTGTCAGCCATCATTTTCATGAGTGGATACAAGGGTGGTCTTCTTTCCAGTATCTGGGGAAAACCAATAGAAAGCGTACAATTACACTTTGTGCTTTCATTTGTTGGCATCTGTGGCTAGCCCGTTATGAGTTAATCGACTAAGGCTATCTCCTTCAGATATGATTGTGTTAGCTGAACGTCATTATCATCTTAATATTTTATCTGAAGAAGCACTCTCATAGCATATTTCACCTGTGACCAAGAATGATCAGTGGACGTCACCACCAATATTTTATTGTAAGTTGAACACGGATGCCACTTCGGAGTATTTGGGTGGCTTGGGCTACATCTGTCGTAGGGCTAACAACAATGAGCTATTTGCTATTTCTGAACCTTGCAATTTTCCTCAACCAATTGTAGGTGAGGCAATGACGATTCATGCAGCTCTATGGGAAGCCATTAAAAAGGGGGTTGAGCAGGTAATGGTGGAATCAGAAAATCAGTTACTGGTGAACTATTTGCAGTGATGGAGGGTGTTTCTAGCTTTTCAATGTTTTCAAATGCTGGAGGATATTCTTCACTTGCAGTCTTATTTTAAACATTGTACATTTTGTTATATTTTTAAAGAGAAAAATAGTGATACTGATTCTCTAACTTGGAGGGCTTTGTTGTTATCGCATACAACGGTTTGGCCTGATTCCGATCATTGGCTATAGACTATATGAGCATACGCAATCTGTCGCCTTTGTATGCTACACGAGTTAATTTATAAATATCATTATTTACAAAAAAAAAAAAAAAAAAAAGGATAAAAGACAGTTACCTCCCTTGTAACTTACCTTATTCACCGTTGACCCCCAAAGGTTTCAAAAAAGACAGTTACCTCCCCTAAATAACCCCACGCGTTAAGAATATTCCATTAGATGGTAACGGTGGGAGTCCAATATTTTTTTTAAAGACCAAATTACCATTTTAGAGAGATGAACTACCTATTTTACCCTTACTATTTAATAGGGTTACTACTTCCCCATTTGCTCTCTTACATTTTTTTCGATTTTCAAACCCTTGAATCCCCTTCTTCTTCGGAGCTCTCTGTCGCTGCAAATCCTTGAATATTGAAGCAATTTCTCCTAAAATCTCTCTAGATTTTCAATCCCTATTTTCACTCCTATCTTCCCTCATCTTTCTCTCATTCCAGTCGTCCTTAGTTGACGACCATTTTCTCTCATATTCTTCTTTGGTTTCTTCTCTCCTAAAATCTATCCAGATTTTCAATCCATATTTTCACTCCTATCTTCCCTCATCTTTCTCCCATTCCAATCGTCTCCTATTTTTCTTCGGTTTCTTCTCTCCTAAAATCTCTCCAGATTTTCAATCCTTATTTTCACTCCTATCTTCCCTCATCTTTCTCCCATTCCAGTTGCTCTTAGTCCACGGTCATTTTATCTCCTATTCTTCTTCCGTTTCTTCTCCTACTTCCTCTCTTGGCAGATTCTGCTCTTCCTTCAATGTCGAAATCAAAAACCATGTCATTTCTCCTCCCTTTCCTACTCTCTCTCTCTTCAAACCCCGATTCTTCCCCTTCTTTTTCTGCTGCAACTGATTTCTCACAGGTTTTCTTCTCACCAAAATTCAGAGATCCCCAACCCCTTTTTTTTTTCTCCGTCATTTTCTCTCACACCTCACTCTTCTCTCTTGATTCGACAAGTACTTTAATTAACTCACCCATTATATATATCCAAAGGAATCAAGAGGGCTGTCAACAGGGAAGAGCGAAGGAGAACAAGAATATGAATTTCATATTAAGAATGAGAATCTAACATGATTAAACACAAATCAGAATACCAATTCATTGAAATCAAAACTAGTGCTTAATCAAGGAGTTTTACCTCACTAGTTGCCTGTAATTGTTCCGCTTGCATCTGAGTCCATCATATCATCTTCGTCGGAAAGAACGTGAGGGAGAATGAGAAGAAGATGAGATTAAGGTTTATTTTAGTTGGATATAAAAGGATCATATTGGTCTTTTAACAGTAATAAGATTTAAAGTATAGATAAGGTTGAGGGTAGAGTTATTCATAAAAAATTTAACTTTAACACTGTTAAAAATTAGGGCTATTTGGATTTTAATAGTTATTTAGGGGAGGTAACTGTCTTTTTTGAAACCTTTGAGGGTCAACGGTCAATAAGGTAAGTTACAGGGGAAGTAAACTGTATTTTACCCATAAAAAAAAGAACATGTTCTATCAGGCTTTAAACTGATACCAATTTGGCGCGGATCATTCCAGACTGGCCTGTTGAGACCCCTGGTTACAAATTACAATCACCCTTGGTCGATAGAGAAGTGAAGAACGAAAAAAATACATCCATCCAGTCGTCTGGCAGAACGTCGGACGGCTGGGATACACCCGGCACACGTCCTGATGTAATCCCAGCCGTCCCATATTCGGCTGGACGGCTGATCAGATGGAGGGGATTTCGCAACCAAATCCTCTCCTGCGGTCCTGCCGCCTGCCAAGGGCCGGATTTCAGCCGGCCCACCCCCCAATGTATTGGCAGGCGGCCAGACTGAAACTCGGCCCTTGGATCTGCGGCAGGAACCTCCTGCCGCAGGAGACGATTTGGATCCGGGGATTTCTGTGTGAAATACTGATTCTAGTCATTCCACTCGCTGTATAGTAGCCACGTGTACCGTTGCTTCTCGGTCATGCCCCTCCTATATATATAAGGTAATCTTTCTACTTGTTTAGACTCGTTTCTGCAGGTCGGAAGACTCGGGACGATTGCTGTGAGGGATTTCTCATCTTCTCTTTAGGTACGCTAATTTAATATGTGATATGTACCGTTTGAAGCTCGCTTTTTGATTTTTCTACTTTGTTCGATGAATGGAGCTTAGGTTGTAGGGCTTCTTTTATTTGATCAAGAAAGTATGGACTGGTTGTATGTGGATTGAAGTTATTCTTTCAGTTGTTATGAGTTCTACTTTCGTTTACTTTCATATTTCTGCTTTCGGATAGTGTAATCAAATTTAGGTTATTGGTTCTATAGAGTTTCAATCTGATTGACTTTGGGTTAAGTGATTTTAGGGTTTCGTTGGGGTGGAAGTAGTGAAGCTTACCTCGGATGTGCTTTGATAATGCTGTTCTAGTTTGTCAGACTTTGTTCTTTTGGTTTTAGTTAGATTAGGGTTCGGTTTGTGTGGAAGAAAAATCAAGCGGTACTTTAGTTTGGTTCCGCGCTTAAAATGTTACCAGTATCTTGAATTTGTGTGGCTTAAATTTTCAGTTGATATCTATGATGATCAAAGAGGGAATCTTTTATGTAAAGCTTTAAGTTACTTGTTTTCCTTTTAGTCGGGGGCCGAGTTCACCTTCTACACTGTATCTGCTGTTAGTTTTGTCTGGAATGGCGCCACTTAGAATCTAGTTGGATAGCATCGACTGTTAAGGGACTCCTTACTGATCGTCAAGGATTTGATCCTCGCTTATTTTCAATATCTACTTTCAGACGTGGGAATAAAAGTATGAAATATAGCTTGGTTGGTTCTGATATTGGGGTTTTAGTTTGACAGACTGGTTTTGTGATTTTTGGTTTGGTCTGTAAGAAATCTAGCTATACTGGGTCTGAACCTAATGATTCAGTGTCATGTAACTTTGGGAGTAAAGTTTTTGTTTAATATGTCTCTCAAGATTGAAGTAAAATTTAATTTGCTGGAGCTTGGATTTATTTAAGTGCACTTTTGGTGAGGTATATTCTATTTGTTTTCTTTCCAGAGTGCACTTCATAATTTAGGCCTCCAGGCGTGTGGTTTAGGTTGGGGTGTAACTCTCCAAATAGTTCATGAATTTTTCTTCTAAACCGAATAATAAGAATAATTCTTCCAAATTTGAATTGTATTCAATGATTCGGAAAAAATTCTTGTATTTTTGGTCCAGAGATAGATATCGCGAATAATTCTTCCGAATTCAAATTATACAATATAATTTGGATACTTAAAAAAACCATTAATACTATCCTAATGAAGGACTTATAAATGCCTTAACTACCATTCTCAAACAAGGTTTTTTGGAAAAAAAAAAACTTATTGCCTTAACTATTTGCATCTTTTATATTCTAAGATTGATGAGTCTAAAAATCACGCCATAATACAAGAGGTCATTAATTTCATTTTCTTTTCCTTTGTGAGATTAAATATAAGTATGAAAATCAAATCATAATACAAAGCAAATCATTAATTTTGTTTGGTAACGTAGAATTAAATATGATTATAAAAATCATTCCATAATACGAAGCAAGTCATTACTTTCATGTGCTTTTTCAATTGGGATTAAATATGAGTCTAAAAATAATTTTATAATACAAGCCATGAAGAAGCAATTAACGAACATGAAAATGAAATGGATTTTATGAAGATAATTGGATGAATTTATGAACATGTTTGATATTATGAATATCAGTTCTACTAAATTGCCATCATAATAAAATCTAATGATCCACATTATATATAATAATGAAATCTAACAAATCCACCTATATAAACATATGCACATCTATTATGTATTATATAGTTATTTATAAATTTAATATTATTCTAATGTCACTTGTATATTATGTAAGTGTGAAATTGATTGATATTGAAAAATAGGAGCACCAAATATTAAAAATTAATATCCGAATTTTTTGTCCGAATTTTTTTTAGACAAAAGAATAATTCTTGAACCGAACCGATCCGAATTCAAATTTTATTTTAAGTCCGCTTTTTTACCGTATTTTTTACCAAATTCTTAAATTACCAAAACGAATCATTGCTATCTATTCTTCTTCCGAATAATTCTCGAATCTGAATTAAATAACTATGGTGTGAATGCCATACTGATCTCAAATTTATTGCATATATCCTGTTAATTTATGAGGAGTTGGGACTGTATGAAAGAAAAAAGGTTTACTAACTTAATAGCCTAAAGGCCTGCAAGAATAAATAAATAAAAAATGCCCAGTATGCCAAAAACCAGTTTGTTTCGTCCTTCCATTGATTACTGGAAGTAATCATTATAATCCCATCTTTAGAATCACTTTTGAGAATGTCCACTGCAATTGGATAAATTAACTTCTAGACACTGATCTGCTTAAGAACTGTCAGTTAGGATTCTCTTACAAGCATTGACTGGATGCTATCAATTAGGGGCACAGTCTGGAAATAAAAAATAAAGGATGTATACTTGAGGCATCTGATGTACTGGTACTTGTAACTTGGTCCTTCAAGAATTGTGCATGATTGGTTTCAATTCTAAATTTCAAATCCGGCCAAGAATTAGAATTGAAGTCATGACGTACATGTTTGTCTCTAATTCTGGAAGCAAATTCTTAGATATAGGAGAGAATTGAAAATTGGCTATCAGCTCATTCACCAATTCTAGGGCACAGAATAGAGCAATTCCGGAGAGGTGAGAATTGCAATTCTCATCAATTCTGTATTAAACACGTGCTTTAGTTGGGGGCCATTCTTGTCATTTTGTGGTTAAAACATAAGAAACATGAGCAAATGGGCAAAATTGCATTGCAGGTTTTGTCATGAACCTAAGGATTGGAGAAGAGTTGGCTACACAAATACTTCATCCAAATGCAATTCCAACTCTGAGAATTGGAACCAGAAGCAATAATTTGAATTGCTCTGAATTCCTAGAATTGTAAATTAGAATTGGATCTAAATGTGCCCTTTGATGAGAGGCACCAGATTCATTGCATGATGAAATGGAGACAGTTGCTTTCAATTGTATTTTATACTTTTCACATAAGGTTAATAATTTTGTCACCAATCTCTAGAGCCATTTTTTTTTTTTTTGTGAAACAACTAGCTCTGGTAAATTTAGAAAATTATTATTGCAGTTGTTATGAATGAACTATGAATAAATTTATGTTTTTAGCCTTTATGTGCTTTCCCTGTATGAGTGGTGATTTCCCCCCTCCCTCCCCTTTCGATTTCAATTTTGTGTGGTGCTCTTAAGAATCAGTTTATGAAGCTCTTAATTTTAATAGAGTCCAATATTTAACACTGAAGAAAATGTTTTGATGTGTCTTTAATTTTTGTTTGCAATGTTGTAACTTTACCATGTAATTTTACTCTCTCTCTCTCTCTCTCTCTCTCTCTCTCTCTCTCTCACTCTCTCTCTTATTTGATGGAAAAAGTGCTTGAAGAATTCTGTGCATTTGATATTCCATTCATAGTGATAACATGGGAGTTGTTTATTAGTGCTATTGAAGGTAAAACTTGAAACATGGGGAAAAGGAAGTCAAGGGCAAAGCCACCTCCGAAGAAGAGGATGGACAAGCTTGATACTGTCTTCAGCTGTCCTTTCTGCAATCATGGAAGCAGTGTTGAGTGTCGCATGTAAGTTGACATTATATGTAATTGCTTCTTTTCTTTCTTTTTTTTATTTTTTTTTTTTGTCGTCTTGCATATAAAGCATTCAATTGACCTAGGTCCACTGATTGAATGGTCCAGCTATTCACTTTTATATATGTAAACAGGCTAAACTTTGACAGGGAAAAAGGCCAAAAAAAAAATAATAATAATAATGATTTCATTGAGTCCCATGTTCAATAATTTAGTTTTACAGCTTTATCTCATTTAATGTCGGTGACTCAGTTATTTTCCAATTGGCACTGATTCCATGTTCAACAGATCTCAGTCATGTGTTAATGTCTCTAGAAGAAGAGAGAAAAAGGGAGGGATGGGGGACATTAATGCCCCTTAATGAGCCTTAAAAGTTGCCTGTTTGGTGCTTGTGATTGGTGTCCTCATCATAAGTGTGATATGTTCTGATTGTGACTTGAGCAAAATTGTATCTGGTTGCAGTGACATGAAGAATTTAATTGGGGAAGCCTTATGCCAGATTTGTCAAGAGAGTTTCAGCACGACTGTCACTGGTATGTGTCTAGCAGTTACTTTGTAAGGAAATTATTCCTAATATGCTCTTTACTAGATGAGTATGCTGGTTAGAGTTTTGGGTGGAAATAGAATAGACCCACCCCAAGAACCACTTTTTTTGGAATCTTAAGCAGTGGGTATTGATGATGTAGACTGTACAGTCCAGGGTGTTAAACTGGCTGACCATGCTCAATTCTGGTGTGGATGCTAACTGTATTTTATCTATTTGCAATAAAAAAAAATTGCAAAGTAGTAGTTTTTTCTCACGGTCAATGATGAGGGTGAAAAAATAGTGCTGTTCAACTACATCTCAGCCTTGTAATTTATCTCGAATTCTGACTTGGAACAGGATACTGTATGTGGTTTTCTTCTGATGTGTTCTAAATGAGAGGATGTTTGTACATCTTTTTCTTTTTTTTTTTTTTTTTTTTTTTTTGGGGGGGGGGGTGAAATATGTTTGTACATCTGCTAGTATGAAATATAAATTAAATGAGTATGGACAATGATTACTGCATTAATATGTTCTGTATTTACTTGAGTCTAGAGATGGAATGGACACCTGATCATTCAGGTCTGGTGGTGACTGGTGAGTCACTGAATGGAGTGACTGCCGTCTGATCACACCAACGAAACAGCAACCCTTGGAACGCCAAGTGTAAATACGCCATGTTTTGGGAAAGTCATTCAATGCATTTCCCAAGCTAGTGCTGCTGACGGGTTCTTAATTAATTGATGCCAAAAAAACTTTGATGAACACTTTCTTTTTATTATAAAATTTCTATCTATTTTCATCCTAATTATAACTTGAACTGCTACACTAATTGATTCTTTGCTATTGAATTCACAGCTTTGTCTGAACCCATTGACATGTGAGTAAATTCATCTTTTGGTTCTGCTAAATAGTTTTTCCAAACAGTTCTGCTTTATTTTTGGCATTTTTATCTAAAAATGAGGGGGATGGGCTTTTTTGCAGATACAGTGAATGGATTGATGAATGTGAGCGAGTTAACAACATTGAAGACGATGCTGCATAGTCTGACTGGATAGATGCGGGATGTGAAGTGGTGACCGAGATAGCATTAGGGATGCACATATGTTATGCATAATACTTGGTGATAGGTTGCAAAAAGTTTGTTTATTAGTGTAACTTGAGAAGACTGCAAGTGTCAGGACGCTGTGCATGTGTAAAATCCATCTTCCTATTTGGAGAAACCCTCCCTGGTATATGGTCCTTTAGTTCTAGTCTAGATTTTTTTTTATGCATATGTGAATGATTTAAGTTGGGCAGGTAAGCGCCTTTGGCATGGTGGTTCGGCTCCTCCTCCCTTTGGCAACTAGCTGCAGTTGAGTGTTGGCCTAAGTCTCGGGAAAAGGTGGTTAGTTCGGCTCCTCCCTCTTCAACTAGATGCTTGACCTCTTGTTATTCCTCACCCCCTCCTGTGGAGAGGTTGGCTTGGTGAAGAAAAAGATTGCTCAAGTTGCTTGCCTCTGGGGACCGTAATCTTCTCCTGTCGTGCGAGTTCTTCAGGTTGTGATCGCACAGTATGAGCTCTGAATGACTAGCCGTGCGATCACAGCCTGAGGAACTAGCCAACATAAGAGGATTTATTTTTCTGCTTGTTGTGGCGTGCATCCTTGCTGCATGTGTGGTCATGGTTCTTAGTAATATACTATCTCTGACTGATTAATGTTCTCTTCCTGTATCTGCCACGTGCAAACTGTGGGAATCCTGATCCCTTGCCATCCTTCTTCTCTGGTTTCTATCTCCCTTCTCTCCTTCCCCATCCCCCTTTGGCTTGGGGTCGTTGCTTCTTGTTCTGCTTCAGCTTGTTGTACATCCCAGCTCTTGTTTTCAATCCACTCTAGCAAAAAGGGCTACGATTTCAAGCATGTTCAACGACTAAAGAAAGATAATCTTATATCCTTACCCACTTGAAGTCTGGGATTTGTGAAACCTCAGCATTGGTCCTCTGTAACTCCCTCCGCCACTGTCTCTGAGAGGACTGATGTTTGTTAACAAAGCTCCACTTTTTATTTGCTTTTGTTTTGAGAGTTGAATTTTTTTTTTTCTTTCTAGGCAAGCATTTTGTTTTGCCATGTGGCAAATTCAGTTGCCATTTCTATTTAGAATGCCCGCATGTCCGATGGAGGGATGATGAGCAGTTAAGCACGATCACTGCAGCAGGGAATCTGAGTCTCACAGCAAACGTTGTGCTGCATCCCTTGTCCTCAAAAAGGAGGAAGAGAGAGGTGGTCGATCCCAAACCCAAAACAGTGCTATCAGAACCTGCCACTGTCAAAGGGGTAGCTATTAATTTGATTGCACCATCGAAACAGCAATCCACCCGGTATATGGTCCTGATAAAACCAATAGCACCTACTCTAACTGAAGGAAGAAAATTAAAATAGTGTAAAAAAGTGTAAAAAACTATTGACCTGACGCCTTTCTTCCCCTTCCGCTCGCAACCTACTAATATCTTGTTCACTCGCCCACTCCGATGAGAGGAGATAGCTGCCACTGCAGGCGAGGGAAATAGATCGTCTAGCCCAACACCAATTTTCTGGAGAAGCCCTTAGGAGGGCGTTGCTCGGATGTCAGATTCTGATGCAAAATTCCAACGCCGCCCTCGCTATCGTTATCATCATCAACCTGCCACCGCTACTGCCACCATTGAAACTCAATCCTAAGCTCCTCGCAACGTCCCTATTTCTGTCCCATTCCCAATCGCTAACCTGGGGCTCCTTCTCTTTTCCTTTATGAGAATCCTTGTCCCTCTCCAAAACCTAATTATTTTCATCGGCGGCCTCCAGATTCACCGCGGGCAGTAGATCCAGATGATACGTGCCATTGAAGGATGGAAGAAGCTGGGGTAAGGTCTAAACAATATTTATTTAAGCGACAATCCACTCCTTTCCATTCCTCAGAATTTCATCTTTGTCTTTATATTAAGCAGGATTGTAGCCGTCGTCGTTCATTTCAGTAAATATTTTTGGTCTTCGAGTTGTTGGTAACTTTTAACTGTTTGAGAGGGAAAAGGAAGTTGCAAGAACCAAGACAGGGAGTTGCAAAGGGGTAAAAAAACAAAAAAAAAAAAAGGAGATGAATAGAGTAGACGATTGGAGAGAGAGAGAGAGACGAAAATTGCAATACCCAACATAGAGTAGTTTGCAGAGGAAAAAAAAAGTGAAAGGGAGATAAGAGTCCTGGTTTTAAAGATTGAATTAGAATGGGTGGAATCAGCCAATTGGATAAATTGACCAGTACCGGTTATTATTAAACCCCATTTCTCTGTAAACTAGTCAGACCAATCCAACCGAGCCTTTGTCCCTCTCCAAACCCTGATTTTTTCCATCGGCGGCCTCTATATTCATGGCGGGCAGCAGATCCAGACGTTTCGGTGCTAGAGTCCATGGCTGATTCTTGCGATCATATATTTTGGCGGAAACGAGTGGAAATTGTCGATCAAGATTCAGGCATATTTTGATTACCGTTGCAAAACAAAGACTCCGTTTGTTTTGTAGGTAAAATTTTACATGTGAAATTTTTACATATAAAATTTTACATGTTGAAAATTTTTCAATGTTTGTTTGGAAGAAGTAAAATATTATCGTAAAATTTTTCAATTTATTTTTCATGGTAAAATTATTTAAAATAATTATATAAGACACCATTATAAAAAATTATTTAAAATAATCTTATAAAATACCACTATGAGAGCCCACCCAAGTTCGTTTTCTATCGTCATTGTTGGGGAAAAATAGCCGAGCCCCCACTTGGGAAACATGGGTCAAGGTATAACAAGCACCTGCAGCTCACAAGCACAACTGACCTTTCTTTCGCAATGCTGGCCGTGTGTCGTATTGAGAGATCTAAATCAATTTTCACAACGGGCGATACAATAACGACTATTTGATTTAGTTATTCAAATTCCTGACAAAAAGATACGATGACTCAACATATCAAACCGATACAGACTAATACTACCTATACGTATCCGATCCTGAATCGTATCTAATCCCAAATCAATTTCTAGAGTGACTGACATCCCTTCCAATACCGTAAACTTTAAACCATGGACAATAAACCTACATGCATGAGAGATAAAGTTAAGTAGACAAGAAATTGATCGATTTTTGATTGCCTAGGTAATGTATCCAAGGCATGGAATATTCACCATTAATAACGTTTTGATTGTACAATCTATCATATTGGTGTCCCCTCAAAATTTAAGAATATAAAGATACAAATATATTAAACAAATAGTTGGGCAATTTCTCATCCCAACCCCAAATTTACCACACACCAAAAAAAAAGTAGAAATTGTGTCAACAAATCAATTTTGAAAAACAACTAAATATTGAAATACTTATATCCAATTAGAATAAGAATGTCTAATTGGAAACCAAACTTCTTAACAACTTTCTTAGTCTTGGTTCTTCCATTTGGTCATATGTTTCCTCCTCTCGTCAGCCACTTAGCCCTTTCCTTTACCTTCTTCTCAAGGCCCTGAAGACAAGAGAATCATTACAAAGATCAATAAATAAATTAGTGCATAAGCTGTAATTTTATTAATCACAATATTGATTAGCAAGGATGAGCAGTGAAAATATATCCTCTCTCATCAACATATAACACAAATTTAGTTTACACCTTCTCAAGCATGCTTGCCACTTATTTACCGTTCTAAAACAAAATTAAAAAAAAAACAAAAAAACAAAAAAACAAAAAAAAAAAACTATGAAGCTTTTTAAACCAAAGATGTGTAATCTATCAACTTTTCAATCACAATCACGGTAGGATAGGATTTTTGTGAAATAATTTTAAAAAAGTTTGTGGAATGCATGTTATAAAGAACAAACATGAATTGCACATATTGTCCAAAGGAAAATCAAGAAACAAGAACAATTGGAAAACAAGAAATCTAATCATTTTCGGAATTTGAAACCTCTACTGAAATGAAGAAGCAAAAAGATGCAGGTTTGACAGTATAGATGGAGAGGCAGTTCTCTCATGAGCCACGAAATTGTATTTAAGGTCCACTCTAAGTTGAGACTAGGAAAAGGCTGAATTAATCATTTTTGGCAGATCCAACACCAACTCATAGGCATTTGGTAAACCCGGTTGGATTCAAGTTCCCACGGATTGAACCGGATTCAAATTGACTTCAGAATCCAAAATTTTGGAGTATAAAAAACAAGCTCTTTTTTGTTTTGGAATAATTTTTGGGAAAAAAAAGAAGGTAAAATAGAATCTCTCCTCTCTCACACTCCTCTATTCTTTACAAAATAAAGGTTTGACCACAGCCACCACCACCACCACCACCTCCACCCACCACCCACCACCCACCACTACTACCACCAGTTTTCTAGACTTCGATTGTCAGGATAGTGTATTTATCAAATATGTTTTCATTCCAAAGATGCTCTAGAATTCATTCCGAAATTGCGTTATTAAACATATTTCTATTCCCAAATAATTCTAGAGTAACCTAGAGTAGAAGTACTACTCCAAACCGAAAGTAAGGAATCCAAAACAAAAGTTTTATCAAACAAGGCCTTAATCTTCATTTCCAAACACTTCATTCTACCCTTTGACTAGGCTTTGTCTTTGGTAATTGTTATATATATATATATATATATATATATATATATATATATATATATATATATATATATATATATATATATATTTGACTAAATGACCAAGTCCTCTCCAACTCAACAGACATTCTTTGAGCCATCTCTCAATTACAACATTGCAAAACTAACATCATTGCATTATTCAATGCCTAGATGGCTCTAATCAACCAACTCAAAATCATCCAAGCATTTCCCAAGTTGATATCCATATGAACCTACCAACAAATTAACTAGCCATTATCTAGTTTAGCTACACAAGTGTAAGGACTCTCGACACTACATATTTCACTACTTAATTAAAAAAAAGATTCTATTAGTACAAAATTTATTGGAGGGAGAAAGATACAAGAAACAGAATGGTCAACGGACCAACTAGCAAAGATGCAGCATCCAGCAAAAGCAGGGAATCAAAAGAACAACATTTTCAGCAAACCACACAATGTCCTCCCGTTTCTCTCAGAAAATGAGACAATCTTCTGAATGCACCAATAGACAGGGAAAGGAAGGGTATGCCAAGGTTTGGCATCTTCCCTCTAATTGTTTGTTAAACCAATTAATGGAGCCCTTCTCCAAATCTACACATAATATCCAACCAAAAGAGGTGGGATGGGAGAAGAAAAGAGTAAGAGAAAGTGCAAACTTTTTTGCATAAATTATGCTAGAGGAAATAATAATTAATATTAATTTCCTTCTACTCCTTTTTCAGAGTACAACTGTCTCAAAGATTTGATAATTCAGATGGTTGGTATAAGAGTCTCATAAAACTTCGTTTTGAAATTACGATTTGAACTCTAGGACTAGAAAAATTATGAAAACACTTGAAGAAGACTTAACCAAAAACCAAAATAAAAAAGTACTATATACCAAACAGAACTGAAATATGCCCTTAATATCAATATCCAAGCCTAAATGTTCTCCGCATGAGAGGGAAAGGCAGCCACTTTTGACCTTTATGGGAGGGCCTGTAATACTTGATTCTTCTTGGTTTACGGATACTTACAAAAATACCACTTGCCAAAACACCAAAAATAAAATACTAATTGGGCATCAAAGCTTTCTCTCAAACAGGGATGGATTTCAGTAAATTTTGCAATACAAAGTACAACCTCTGTTAACTAATTCATAAAGATTCTGCTGGCCCTTACCCTTTGCACTTTTTTTTTTCTTTGGAGCCTTGTCCTTTGCTCTTCGAGACCTCAGATGGTGAGAAGTCACAACTCATTAATCACACATCAACAAAACAATTCATAAGCTTCTCTTTCTTTCTTTTTTCCTTTTCTTTTTATTTTGTGGATAAGTACTCATTAATACGAGTATTTTGAGGGTTCCGCCCCCCACCAAAAAGAAAACAAAAAACTGAGGGATATCACACATATCATATATACAAATTTTACCAAGTGTAAAACAAACAATGGCAAAACGGATTTTACCGTAAAATTTTCCTTTTCATCTATTTTATGTCAAAACAAATGAAGCCATTACAAAAAATGATTAACAAGACAAAACATTGCAATCATAATTTTTGGTAAATGTCGCCAGCAACGAACAAACATAGTAAATGAAGAACCATAAACAAAGTTGACGGAATCGATCGCGATGTCGGAAGAGTATAAGGATCTCCAAGTTGGTTACCGTAAAAAATTAGAGATCTACGAGGACAAGATTGATTATCACCGAGAAATAGGGATATGCAAGGTCGGTTACCACTGAAATAGAAAATAAGAAAAAAAAAAAAAAAAGAGAATCATGGGAAGAAGAAGAAAAAGCTGGAGAAGAAAATAAGAAGAGCAGAAAAGGAAAGAAGAGAGAGATGGAAGATGAAGAAGCAAGGTAAAATAGTATTTTACAAGTATAATAAGGGCAGTATTGTCCTTCAATTTTAAAATGTAAGCTAACATCATCAGCTAAGTATCTAACGGAAGTCTTTTAACGGACTAGGTCTCTATGATTAACAGTGTTAATATTTTGGGTGGTAGTTGACGATGTCAAAAATTTTTGGGTGGTAGTTGACTGAAACCTGTTTCATAAAATGTCTGATGCTCTGTAGTTTTCGGCCATGGAGGCCAGCTTTCTTGAGATTGAGTGTTCGACTTGTTAAGACAGTATCTATCAAGGTTCGGAAAAAAAAAAAAAAAAAGGTCAAAAGAACAGAATTAGTCAATTCCGGTCGGATCTTGAGTTGAATTGGACAGAATTAGTAAGAATCCGTAGATTCTCCAAACCGATCCAAGTAGCCAGATTGGCCAATGAAGACAAATGCTTGTTCAGTTGATTGGTATCCTACAAATAGAGTACATGCACCTAGGAGGTCATGGGTTTGTCTCCTTATCTTCACCTGGTGCTGTGAAAAAGCATCCTCCTTACCCTCTCTCTCCTTTGTCTCTGCGTTTCTACCCCCCGGCCTCCCTTGCCTCCACTCCTGCCCCCACCACAGCCAGTTCTCTCTATTTCTACCCCTTGCCTCCACTCCCGACCCCCACCACAGCCTCGGACGAAAAAGAAAAAAAAAAGGGCCAAAAAAAGATATTAGATGGTGGAGTAAGACATTTTGTAAGCCTTTGGAAAAAGGAATTTACAACAGTTTTTAAGGCTGGATAAGAAAGAAGAATATCAATTAATCCTTGGAGGGAGAGAAATTTTCTATATTGCAGGAGAAAATCTGGTTGTGGAACTGTAAATGAGGTAAAAAGTAAATGTGAAAAATCTTGAGATTTTAGGCCCTATTGGGATATAAGATTTTGAACTTCCTTCACACCTTTGAAAGATGAAGTCAGAGATGAAAACACCATGATTAAGGAGGTCATACACTTTCTACAAGGAAACTATACACATCTACAACATGTCCATCATAAAACATTAATGGTTTGGATGTTATTTCCATCAAAGAGGATAGGATAGATTTGAATGATCCAAAGAAGAGGGTATGATTACCATCTTTATTAATTGTTTAAGCATTAGAACAATTTGCCAATTTCTGGTTCAAACAGGCCACTAGGTGTGATATAAAAAATCAACTTCACATTTCTATGTTCCACCACCCTCCTGTTGAAATTAGTATAGAAAGCCCAGTCTAAAAGAAAGGATCCAATATCAGCACAACTATGGGGTATCATATTCCAGGGATATCCCTTACTTTCTACACATATATGCCTGCCTCTCTCTTTCAATCCCCTAAATAGATTTGTTGTTTGAGTCGATATATTTCAAAACAAGTTGTCCTGGCTTGATACTTCCACCAATTTCCTGACTATTACGTGATAATAGGTCATCTATCAAGATAATCAACCAAAAAAAAAAAAAAGGTTCATGTAACAAACCTATTACGTGGGAATAGGTTTATCCATCCACATATATCACAATATCTTAAAAAATAGTGATAAGAAAACAGGCAGCGTAGAACAAATGAATAATTGTCAGATAATCAAATAATCTTAGTTCTGAAAAATAAAAAAACAATTTCATGTAGGGAATGAATATGTGAAGTCCAAAAGGAAGAGAACAGAGAGAGAGAGAGAAAGAGATAAGAGACGGTTGAATAAGCTGTCACACATCATACACCATCTTCCACGATATCTTGCAAAACAATGAAAACAAGAAGGGATTGAGGCAAAAGGTAGCATATGGAACAGATTCCAGAAGTAAAGCAGAACCCTTCCCACTCCCCATTTTCTGTAGGAACTGAATGTGCTAGGCGTAAGTGTTGCTCGTTGTGGAACAAATACAGAGAGACCATTGTGGAACAATAATGAGCTAAGAAAGCAATGTAACACATACTAGTAGCTGAAGAAGCTGTCGGTTGTAGTTAAAATGTATAAAACCAACAGCACTAAAATCTTCATCTAAGACATTCTGACGCAGTGCCAAAACTACATATGGACATCTAAGGTGCTAAACCCATGCAATGCAAGGAATATAAGTAGAGCAGTATTTGCATCTTTACCCTATACAGTTCTTGAGACCATTCCCCTGTCAGCATTAACCCTCAGACCGCATAGTCAGCAAAATGTACCACCTAAATACAACCAGTTATGTTGTAAGTTAACCATCTCTCAGCATTCACAAGATGCTACAGCATCCGGGTAACTCTAATATAGCCTTCACAGATGATATAACAAACTACGCACAATATTGCCGTGACAAAAAATTGTGGCTGGCTGGTGTTATTCAAGACCAGAGACTGAAGACTGATGTATCTACATGCAACAATTCCACCATCCACCGCGGAAAGCATCATATATTAAAATTGTGGCTGGCTGATGTTGTTCAAGACCAGAAACTGAAGACTGATGTACCTACAGAGAAATTGCAACAATTCCACCATCGACCATGAAAAGCATCATATATTAATCTTACTTTCACTGCTAATTACTTCCACATGCAGCAACATTTCCTCCATTATGTACCATAGTATTCGCTCAAATTCTCAACAAGATAGCTATATGGAGCATTTGCATCATAATCAAGTGTATCATTCACAGGAGCAATCTGGTTTGGAGCAGAATAGACATTCCCAACACCACTCTTCAAATTATCTTTTCCCCTACTTTTAACAGAACGCTTGTTATCCATGGGGAACACAGCAGTCAGCCTTCCCATCTGCTTCTGCAGATCGGCAAGTGAATCAGTTGTTACTTTTCCTTTGGGGCTTTTCTTTCCATCAACAAGCTTGAGTTCCAACCTATACAATGCACAAGCATCACAGTTGTTGATCTCATATTCATACAGGTGCCACTCGAAATTATTCAGTGGTTGAGGGTCCATGTAGTAAGACCTCTTAAGCCCCCCATGTTCCTTCATCACCTGCTTCCTTGATTCATGCCAACCACGTCCACTGTAATCAGGCAATGACCTCTGCTTTCTGTTACCACTCTCAAATGCTCTTCGAGGTTTATCAAAAAAGAGCCACTCCCTAATTGTTTCACCCTCAAGCACAGAAAGATCAAATAGCTCTGCATTATAAAAAGAGTAATTAGATAGACCAAAATTCCCTCGCTTATGTCCCAACTCGGTATTTCAACATAACATGAATCAGAGATGCAGGACCATGATGAGTAAATGTACAGGCACAAGAATACAAAAGAACACAAAAAAACCTTACCAGGAGCATTCCATGGAGACTTTGTAGTTGCAGCACCCTCACACTCTGGAATACCCACATTCTTTCCTTGCGTTCTTGCACCAAGAGCGGCAAAAAGAGGACCATCCTTCAGACCAATTCCAAATGGTCGCAGAACTGGAGTCATACCTGGAGGACCTTCATTTAGTGCAAGGGTTGCATGAAAGCTGCTGCAGTAGTCTAGACACCAATCTGACCCCTGAGCAGGTCTAGGGCAATCCCAGAGTGCACATTTTGGTCCTAAGAAGGCAGAAGGTGGAGGGCAGATACTTGGAAGAATGCCAGAAAAAGGCAAAATACCATCCTCTCCACACTGACTAGTACCATTAAAGCCAATGAAAAGATTATGGTCAAACTCTTGAGGCAAATCAAACTGATACTCTAGGTGAGTTATCAATTCCAAGTTATTTGTCGCCATATTATGCACCCCTGATGGATCGCTTTTGCACTGATCAACCCCTTGCAACCCATGTTCTTCTGATCCTTGATTTGTGAAATAATTCTGAAAGCAAAACCAATTACATGTTCATAGTACACATCCATATTTGGAAGCAAATGCAGCTGCAAATAAGCATAAAACATCCAAAATATCAACCCTAAATAAATATAAATAAATACAGGAAGAACATCATTTTTGTTTTAAATAAAAAAAAATTGAAACACATAATGGATTGCTTTTGCACTGATCAACCCCTTGCAACCCATGTTCTTCATTGTTATTGATTATTTTCTTCTTATTTGTGAAGAACTATAAAATTTGTAATTCAAATGCTGCAAAGGAAAAGACCTGTTAACTGAGAAAGAAGGCCAATCCGATGGTCCTAAGCACTTAACACATTGTTATCTGTTTGACCAAGGCAATCTAGTTTGCACCAAAACTTTCCATCACTTTCTTCAGTGGAAGGAGAAGCCAATCTTGTCAATTACGTGAACTAGCCACTTGAAAATAAAATAGATTTTCATAATGGTTACAGCAAATTTACAGATGAATTGTAGCTCACAATTTCTAAACTTATAAAAGACCACCATCTCAACAAACAAACAATACACAAGTCAAAAGTTTAAAAAGCAATGCCCCTAAGGAAATTCTACTGTAGGATTCTCAATACAGAAACAGAATCCGAAAACGAAAATCAGAGAAATCCAATCCAACCCACAGATGCCAACTGAATTCAACGACAATGTCTAGAATAGCAACAAGAATAAGATATCCAAATTTGAGACAAATCTGATGGTTAGATTCAAAGATATGAACAAGTCCTCATAGTTACTAAAAGTATGGAAGATAAGTAAGATAAATTTTAACAGAATTCAATAAGCGAAGATTAACCTCTGGATGCAAGTCAGAAGTTGTAATATAGTAATAAACAATGATAAGCATATGATATCAGTAAATCATTGGTTGATGTGAAACTAGGAACACTCCTTAATGAACTAGGAATAATCTCAACCCTAAGCAGTAGCAACACAGTGTATGACACTCAAGCTAGAAGATGGAATCTGAACAGCAACCGTAGGAACAATAGTGCATCAGATCTAGGATAAACAGTAGCTAAAATCAATCCTAAACCTGAGAACTGAAACTAAAACAACCTCCAAAGAGTAGCTTGCACTGCAGTAACAAATACTTAATTGAATACCCAAAACCGATAGCAGTTTAGGCTTAAGAAATCAAGTCAGAAGATTAGATTTATGTAGACTGATAGAACTGGGATCAAAATTGAAGCAAACATATACACAATCATAGCAGGTCACTCAATGATTAACGGAAAAAGAAGAAGGATATGAACCTAGATTTTGCACCTAGGAACTGTGTTGACTTCCCATCAGCGTACCTTGATTTTCCACCAAGGGTTGCTGAATCTCACAGCAGCTCCGAGTGCACAAAAAGCAAATAAAGGCAGCAGCCATAACTTTCATGCATAGTCATCTAGAGCAATGAGCCCCCTTAGATCCTAATATATATAAGCCTAAAACAAGTCTTTGACTAGAAGTCAAATTAAAACACACTTGAAAACACTTAGAAACTTATCTAATAATACTTAATGGCTAAGCTAACTCTAGTGATCTGGTATTAAAAACTAAAAGACTAATAGGTTCATATATGTGCTTAGAATGAAAGCAACTTAAAATAAAAACTAAACAAACTCAAAGCCCATATTAAGCACTTAACACAAAAGAAGCCTAAGGATTAAATAAACAAATAACATAAGGAAATAAAAGGTCCAAGCCCAATCCGCACGCAGCCGTTTTGCTCCTTGCGCGGACACTCCTAGCTGCGTCATCTATGTTCAATTTGGGAAAACAATGAGGAAGTAGCTTACAATTGAATTTCTGATACTCTACAGGGACGGACAGTATTAGATTACACTATCAAAAGTAGAATGGAGATAAAAGGAAATCTTTATTCTTTAACTTGTGGTTATCACTGATTATAAATAGCATACCTATTCTTAACTTCCTTTTTTTTTCTTTCAAGATCTGTACATATATTATCCATCTTGACTCTATTCTCTAAAGCCCTCTCTGTTTTGTACTGTACCAATACCTTGTATCTTGGTCATTAAAAATGAGTGTTTTGAAAAGTTGTACTTGACAGGATCTTGCAGTGCAACTGTCCACATGCATGAAAGAAGAAGAGTACTGATATTGCACACACAAAACAAAGATGAGAAAGGAGAAGACCAGGATCTTACAGACCTCTCCATGTGAATGACTGCCACTCTCAAGCTCAGGTCATAAATTCAAAATCTGGGGAGGGGGTAACCTAATCCCAAGGTTCAGATCAAAGTGACGCAATCCAAACAACCAAATTCATAATTTAAAAAACTACCAGTTTTCGTTTCTTCATCACATGATTCTGGCCACCAAAAGGAAGATTCATAAATAAAAAGAGAATTGGCCTTCAAGCATGGAAGAGGAGTGCATAAGCAAGCTAACAGAAGAAGAGAGGAAAAGGTACTCTCCCTCTCACGCCAAGTGCCCCATGTAGTGTGCCACTGATGTCCAAAAAGATAACGATCATCCTTTTTGGGTTTTCTACAACACTTAATAATATAAAACAGAAATTTGTTGGAAAGTAATAAACATTATAGATGTCCCTTCCTGGTATGTGTAGGAATATAATGCTAGGTAGGAATCCCTAAGGGCGTTCCAGTGCACCAGGCTCCCGCTACTGCAGGGTCTAGGGAGGGCAAAATGTACGTAGCCTTACCCCCACAATGTGAAGAGGCTGTTTCCAAGATTCGAACCCGTGACCACCATATTGCAATATAACAACCTTACTGTCACACTAAGGCTCGCCCTCCACTAGGTAGGAATCCCTAACTTATGTATATTCAATAGAGTGAGGATTACAAGTGAGATTTAAGAATGACAGAAATGATCTGAATAAAACTATTCTTTCACAAAATCTAAAATTTCAACTTTGGGCATGGTCTATTCTATCAATCCTGATAAGCTAAGGCATCAATAATGAGGGTTCCGACAGGTATATTGTGCTCACTCTCAACCAATGGTACTCCCAGCCATCTATCTCACACTTGATCCACATTCTGCACACTTGCACATGGAGAACAGTAATACGAGTGAAAACCATACTCTGTCATCCAAATACAAAGCTCTAGCTTCCAACCCTGCCTTTCCTTCTAGATGAACAAGCCAATAAGAAAATATGTTCTATAAAAGGTTCTTAATCTCAGTTTCAAATCCAGTTTCAACCAGCCTTGAAACCAAGATATACTTGGCATTTTTTCAAGGCTGAATTTGAAATCTAAGTTGAGGCCTGTGTTGAAACCTAGGTCAAAACTTGTCAAAACCTAGTACCCTTGGTTTCGTCTCAAACAAGATCAAAACTGAGATATCTCAGTTGAATGTTTCAACTGAGATTAAGAACTATGGGTCTGTACGAGAACATATCTAATAGATAAAAATTTTCTCATTAAGATATTAAGCCATAAAAAAGAGTAAATTAGCTAATATACTGACTGAAAGCAGCTTGACCAGACCAAGTTCACTAATATAAATAATTATGAGGACCACCACCACATGCTATTACTAGTAGAACAAGAGTGACAACCACATCTTGTCAAAATGCCTCAGGTTCCCATGGGTTTAATCATTAGACATGACCATGTATAATCAAAAACATCATCATCATTGTTATTGTTTACAGTTGATGTATCATTAATCTTTTAAAAAAATACCTTACCTAAAATTTTAATTAAAAGCAGTTAGACTACGTTAAACTCCATTCCTTCTTTGATTATAAACTAGCCACAAAAAAATAAGCATAAACTGCATACACTTCTTGCAGTTGCAGGTACAACGTACAACACAAAATGGCACACCATCAGCTTAGAACAATTAAAACTTAAGCAGATCAAGGTGTAATTTTAGCCATAGAAATCCAGTCTCGGACTCATATTTCAGCTCCTCTTACTGAAAGCATCATCCTCTTTTCATTTCTCAAGTCCTACAACCTCTGGACAGCATTAGAAAACGAAATTGCAAAACAACCGACACGAATTTAACCTAAAAATGATTGACAGAAAAATACCTCCTGGAATGTGGTATTATCTCCCGCCTGAAGGGTTTGATCATCAGGCTCAGGCTTAGGGTTAGGGCCACTGGTTGCGTCATCTTCCTCATCACAACGCTGCAACATACGACGAATATCTGAAGAGAAAGAAGCAGTACTACCAACCTGTACAATACACATTCCTATAGTATAAGATCAATAAAACGGAGAGACATTTTTGAGAAAAAGAAAAGAATGAAGAGTAAAACACTGACAATCAAAGAGGATGCAGGAGAAGACTCGTTGAGTTCAGCTTTCCACTCGCGCAGCATCTGATGCACTTGCTCCTCCAGAACAGCAGCATCGCACGAGCGACTTTCTTTCCTAGCGAATTGTAGATCCGTAAACATACCTTGGAGATCATCGACCCGGTTCTTCGCCTTATCCTTGAAGAGCTGATGGGACACAGACTTGCAAAGATTCTTCGAATCTTTCCCCATTGACAACCAAAATCCTCACCGAAGACCTCTGCACGAAATACACGCAGTACTACCTCAGCCACACTCCAGAAACAGACCAGAAACAACCCAAAATAATCACAAATCACCGAAACTGAATGACAATTTAAAACATAAAAAAAAAATCGCAAAATTATCTATGATCACTATTTTCTCTATCCAGAAACCCTAGATTTTGAGCGGATGCCAACAAAAATACATCAAGATTACAACCAAAACAGAAACTGATCCCAATATATTGCAAAAAAATAAATAAATAAGACCAAATTCGATCGAATGAGATGATCACCACAACGTCTCTTAGGTTTCTGATTCGGTTTCAGAAATTGAAGACTTCGGTGAGAACTTTAGGACTTCGATTTACAGTAACTAGACAGAAACGCAGCAAAGAGAGGAATTTGCTTTTCAACTCCCCACCATGGAAAGAACCCGCCAGAGAAGAAAAGCAAGATGTACGCGGGCATAAAGGGACTACCGTCCTACCTTAATTTTCTAATTTACATCTTTACCCCTCTCCGTTTTAATTTTGTAAAATACCCCCACTACATCGTGGTGCCAAATTTCTTGGATCCAAATCGTCCCCTCCTAGGGGTTGAGGAGGTGGCTTGGCTGCTACCAGTCGATGCCCGACATGTAAGCATACGCTGGATCTGAACCGTCCAGTCATTTGATAAGGTGAGTCTCATAGGGGGTGTCGGCTTATGTACCAGTGCTGGCTGGACGGATAGGATCCAATCGATGCCCACGTGCGGCAGGTGGCAGCCGAGTTTCCCCTAAACCCCTAGGATGAGACAATTTCAATTCAAATTTCCAGTCAATGTGAAGTATAGGCAGAACTGATTCTATAATTAATATTCCCTTTCTATCAATTATGTAAGAGGAAGATCTTTCTAAATCTTTTACCAAAAAAAAATCTTTCTAAATCAGCATTACATTCCCACTCATTTCCCTTGTCTCCTAGAATATAAACTAATTTCATTTAATATTCATTAGTTTTTGAAAATTATATCTTTTCCCATTTAATTAACGATGGAAACTCAAAAAATTGATTGACAATTTTACCCTTATAATTTTATGCTGTGAAAAATGAAAACTATAATTTTAACCTTCTATTAAAATAAAAAATTTCCATCGTTTTCATTTCGAAACCCTTATTTCACCTTACAACGAACCAAGGCCTTTGCGATTTTAGACTTCCCTAATATCTCCGGCGACAACATCGAACATGAAGCTCCGCCAAGCATATAAAGAATTATATAGGAACAAAAACAACAAAATAGAACACTTTTGTGTCAACAAATTCTGAAGCCCTAACTCGTTGGAGGACTTTGCGGTTCTGACGTTGCTATATCTATAGTTTCTGGTTCTGTTTTGAAGTAATTGTGGCTGCAAGGTTTGATTCCATTCTAAACCCCAACCTGCAACTTCCTTCATCATAATATAGTCCACTGAAAATCATAAACCTATTGGGCAAGAGATAAGCCTCTAGTTCTTTTCTCTTTCGCTTGTCCTTCCTTCCCTCTTCGTTTTTTCCTTTCACATCTCATCTTTGTGTTTTTGCATGATAAGAATCTCAAGTCGCTTTGAGCTGATTGTCATCAGTTATCGCTATTTCCAAATGATAGTTCAGTCCCTCTAGCCGCCAATCAGAAAATCTTCTCTTTGATATTCTCTACTAAGAAATTCGGAAAGCTTTTTCACATGAGGAAGGGCTTCAATCACCCTTTCCTCCGTGAAACCCAAGAATTTTTTCACCAAAGGATGGGAGTGTTTCAATTTCATAGTAGTGACTGAGGAAGGGAGACAACATAAAACAAGATTTGACGAAATATACAAAGCACCCGCTGTTCAGAACCCTTTACGACATCCCACCAGAAAAGACCGGGATTGACGTAAATATGACAAGAAAAGCGAGGGACAGAGGGAGACAGACAGCAAGAAGGAGGTCGATTCGAAGAGGAAAAAACGGATGGTCGTCGATGGGGTGCAAGCTGCTGGAAGTTTGGAAGATGTTGGTCTGATTGCATCTCTTTCTCCTTCGTCAAAGCAAAATCGAGGGTTTACGAACTGTAACCTAGGGTTTACGAACTGTAACTCTCAATTTAGAGAATTTGAGGGAATTTGAGGGAAATGGGTGGTTTAAGCCTCATTAATGTTTTGTTTGTTTCGTTGTAAAATTTTACGTGTAATATTTTATATATAATTTTTTTTTCAAAATTTGTTTCTAGTTTATAAAAGAAAGACGAAGGCTGCATTTGGTAATTCTCCCAAAGAACAGTTCTTCTGTTCTTCCTTTCTGATAGAACAGAAAAACTGTTCAGAACAGTCAAGAACAGCAACTGTTTGACAAATCTGGTTTGTTGTTCTGTTCTCACAGAACGACAAGGATGAAAAGAACATCTAAGAACAAAAGTTTCAGAACATGGTTTACCATGTTTTTATATTCTAGAATAATTTTGAAAAGAACAAAAAACTAAGTTGTGCCCGATAAAACCTGACACCCTTTCTATCTACTTCCATACACGAAGAAGCACATCCTCCTTGTTTGTTCTCTGCAAGCACAGCAGTTATTTTTCCCTCATCTCTCTCCATGTTTCTCTCTCTCTCTCTCTCTCTTCTTTACTTCTCCTCCATCTCCATTTTTCTTGTCTGAATTTTTTTTAACATTTTTGTAGAAACTACTCTTTGTTCGAGCTAGTAAATCTACTACTGTTTCGTCTCCATCTCTGCAACTTGCTTATTCTTTGTTTTAGGGATGGTCACCTCTCCTTTTCCCTCTTCCTCTCTCACACGGTACCAGGGGATTTCTATCTGAATCAGTACATCGGGTTTGCAGATTTGGATCTGAAACTAATGTGTAGATAGTTCTGTAATTTAAGAAATTAATGTTTTGTTGGTTCTGTGAAATTCATATCTATTTGGCTGTATTCACCAAAAGATAATCAAGTGGACTCTTGATTATTATTCCTGTGCTTAATTCTTTATCAAATATCGACTGAAAATGTCAGTATTGACATTATTTTGTTCTTTTTATTTTCTGTTTCAAATTCTAGATATGAATTATTTGTGTTCTAAATTCTTTTGGCATGAACCCAAATGATAACTACAAATAAAAAATAAAAAATAAAAAGGTTTGCGGCTCTAGATGCATGGAATTTTATTTTTATTTTTTGAAAAATTTTCTTGTTTAATTGATCAACTTATCTCCATCAACTCATAGGTACAATTTATAATTAAATGACATTAATATTAATTAATTTGGTAAGATATCGGTTTAATGGTAATTCTGTAATATTTGAATCCTTTGAAAAAAAATGTTCTAGAACAAATTTTACCAAATAGCAAACAAGTTAAAACAATGTTTTCAAACTAGTTCTGGAACATATTTGCCAAACAGTTTTAAGGCCAAAAGAACAGCCAAAGAACATTATTTCAAAACAGAACAGAAAAAGATCATCTCTTCCGGTTCAGAACAAGAACAAGCGAGAACGTTACCAAATGCAGCCGAAGTTCTCTTTCTTTCTATCCCCCTAGAGATCATTATATTTATTCTAAATTTTTTTACATATAAAATATTATGCATAAAATTTTATCGTAAAATTTTACATTGAAACAAATGGAGCATAAAGATAAATATGATATTTCAATTTCTATTAAGGATAGTTTTGTGAGTAAATTTTTTTAATATGAGCTAAAATCATCATCTAACAAAAATTTGTTAATTAAGTGGACTTTCTTGTCACACGATTTTGAAATTAAGGATGGTATGTGTAATTGTCATAAATTAATAGGTGATAGGTCTAATTAGTCCATAGTCTAAGGATAGTACATATAATTTTCTCGAGATAAAATAATTTATTTTGTCTTACAACTCCAATACCAAACCGTTAAAGAAAAACCCAATTTGAGTTTGGATCGGTTCAGTTTTTGTTTTTTTATCGGGTGTTTTATTAGGCTTTTATTGATCCATTATTGGGTTATTAACTTATTATCTGTTTGGTTTGATTTCTTTTATATATATATATATATATATATATATATATATATTAAAAGATTGTGGGTTTTTATGGATCCATTTATCGGCTTGATTTTAATTTTGAAAAACTATCAGACCGGTTTAGATCGATCTTGTTTTTGGGTCTGGCCCGATTTTAATTTTTTATTCCTCTCTTAACAACTAAATCCAATTCCAACCCGGATCGATCGGATTTTTCGATGGGTTTGGTTTAATTTTCGGTTTGAGGTTAATTTTGAAACAACCCTAGCTCTTGTACTCCCATTTGGAAAGTTCTAACATTTTATTCACCTTGGACCGGATCAAGTTTAAACCACCAAACTGGCCAAAGATGGGCTGGTCTGGAAAAAGTCTGATTAGACCCAAATCACCATTACGAGGCCCTGATGGCTTGGTCATGGCTAATTAATGGAATAAGCCACCCGAGTTTGCATGGTTTAGTGGACGGACCATTAGTTGCTGGTCCTACCTTTTTCCAAGCAGAAATATATTTTTCTTAGGCTCTCATTGATTGTAAGATTGGAAGTGAATTTTTTTACTTAAAAAGGAAATTTTCATAATCATTAGATTCATTATAAAACTTATACTTCATTTTGCATCCCAAATCGCTTGCATTTAAAAAGTGAAATAAATTTTACATTTAATAAGGATCATTACTAATTATGATTAGAAATTTAAATAGTTTATGTAATCATATTGTGTTATACCTCTATAAGTTTTCTTTTTAAATTTAAAAATTTCACTTCCTTTCCATTTTAATTTTCCTTGTGATTAACCTGAGCCTGGGTGTTAAAATTGAATCGAATTATTTAAATCTAAGTTGTAAAATCGATTATTAACTAGTTCGATATTGATTCAAATTTAAAACCGTTTAGTTAAACGATTCGATTCTGATTTGAAAAATGAAGCCTTTTAAATCGACTATGTGGAACCATTAAAACCGATTAAACCCTTATTTTTACCCTTTAGTGCCCAAGGTCTATATTTGTAGAATTAAATTTTATTTTAATGTTTTCCATATGACTTATTTTTACATCGTAAATCCATTATTATGTATGATTAAAATTAGTTTAATGTTTTCGTTGGTTTTCTCTCTCCTTTATTCCTAATTCTATTACTCGATGACGAAACGGTTTAAAATCCAAAAATCAAAACTGATTAATATTCAGTTTTGATAAGTATTTTGAAATCATTTAATACATGATTCAATTTTAATTTCACTCATTACACATCAAACAGAAATTGAAACTCACCATTAAATCGAAACCATATCTCACCATTAAATCGAAACTACACTGTTTAAACACCTTATTTTTTTCCATTAAAAAGAAATTCAAGAGTAGACAACAAGTAATAGAAACATAGGTAGGGAATCATTCCTCCAGATAATGGAAAGATGGGAGCCTAGTGGGACTTTGTACTGATTGTCAACTCGTGAGTCGTGAGTCGTGAGTCAATTTAAAAATAAAAATTATGAGAAGTGGGAAGCTTCTAAGGTTGAAGTTGGCAACCAAATCCTCTCCTGCGGTCCTGCCGCCTGCCAAGGGCCGGATTTCAGTCGGCCCACCCCCCAATGTATTGGCAGGTGGCCAGACCGAACCCCGGCCCTTGGATCGGCGGCAGGAATCTCCTGCCGCAGGAGACGATTTGGATCCTTGAAGTTGGGGGTCGGTCTCATGTAAAATAATAAAAAATGGAAAAGTGAAAAAAAAAAATTATTTATTTTATTTAAAATATAAGGAAAAATATTTTCTGATCCACTTTTCAAGTAAAATGATTTATTGTAATAATTTTTTTTAATATTTATAGGGTTTTATTTTCAACCTTAATAATTTATATAGAGTCCAAGAATACAATGAAGGTACAACATCCATAATAGTAAAAACATACTTATGCATTGAAGATTAATTTTCATCGTTTAATTTGAAGTTTTGATCACAACCCATAGAGAAATTCTACCTATTTCTTAGTACTTATGCCTATAAAGAGAGAAAAAGCAATAGGCTGCAGACCTAGTATTTATAATACTACCACAAACTCTCTTCAATTTCTCATTGAAATAGATGTCTATCTCTATCTTCTGACGAATCAGATTAAACTGATCAACTTAATAACATGAATTCTTACTATTTAACGAGTCCAGTAATTAGTTAAGTATACTAAGACATTATCCAACACTCAAGGTTTGGACTTTGGAGCATCTCACCCATAAAATGATATAAACTCCTTTGTATTTAAAGTTTCTATAACAACATTCTCATCCCATCAAAAATCATAATTACTCCCTTTTTCATGCTCCATTTGTCAGGAACCCTCCCATAAAATGCAAAGTAAGACATTGAAAAGGTAGAAAATTTTTACATAGACACTATTTGTTTTCTTGTAAAATAATGAGAAAATTGTATGTGAAATAGTTTTGTCACTGTTTGTTTTATCATAAATACAAAATATGCATTAAAAAAATAAGAAGATTTTATATGTAGATAATTATTTTATATAAAATATCATTTGCATATAAAATTTTAGTATGAGACAAAACTTTACATAAGATTACAATTTCCCACCATAGGTGGGGTAATATTTTTTTTTCTTTGGTTTAAGTGGCTGGTGTTTTTCGTAATAGAATTCATGTCACTTGTACAACTTTATTAATAGGGTTAAATTTAGGCATTGGTGTCATTTTTTATTTTTATTTTTTTATTTTTTTATTTTTTATGAGGTGCATTTAGAGCAATATTAACTAGAGAGACCCCAGTTAGCCATCTAGCAAACACCCCTCTTAAATTTTATTTCATGAAACCTATTTTATTTTGAGAGTTATTTTGTATCCAATTTAGTTTTCATAAGGCCCAATTCTTTTCATGTGAAAAGGAAGGAAAGGAAATTTTTACTGTAATATAGAATTTTTTTTATTTTTTATTTATATAAAATTAAAAAATGCTTTCAAAAAGTAAGAAAAATGTGGAGATATATTTTCATGTAAAATATTGTATGCATAACAAATTTTACATTTAGACAAACAAAACCTAAAGGAAAATACTATTTATCTCCTTATTCACTGTAATTTAATTTCTCATAATTTTCTCAATCTCTACAACATCAAGGTAGCCCTGTCCCTTAACCTTTGTAACTAATGTCCATCTTTAATCTTTCTCTATAAATCTCGACAATCTTTCTTTGACTCTCTTTGGTATGGATCATAGAATTAATTATATAAAACATTTGACATGGAGTTGTTTGGTATGATTTGAAGTATTTATTTATATTTAAAAATAAATTGATATAATCTAAAAACTAGGGGGTGTCAATTTTGGGACCGAACCGGTAGTTTAGACCAAACCAGCTTGAATCAACCTGAACCGACCCGAACCGAATTGTTACCGGACATGTTTTGGGTTGAGGTATGGCATATATTACTGGTACCGGTCCAGGTAGCCCGAAACCGGCCCAAAAAATCAGACCGAGGAGCCCGAACTTAATAATGGACAGCTTCAAACCGATTTAGACTTAATATTAAATCCTGGCTTCACTACTTTAGTTTTTTGGATGGGCTTAATGGGTTCCTATTGGGTTTTCAACCCTAAACAGCCCGAATCAGTCCAATAACAACTCGATAAGCTAAGCTCGATAACAACCCAAAACTTGACAGTTCCGTTAGTTAATGTGCACAGTGCAGCCCACCTAGCCCCAACCTTTTTATGGACATGTTTCGGTCAAACCCTATAAAGCCCAATAGCGATTTGATCCGGAACTAAACCAGTCTGACTGACCAATTGACACCCCGAAATCTATCTCGAAACCCCATTATTCATGGAAACTTTCTTCCTCAAGCAAAATTATAATAAATGGTTTGGACCACTGGAAGAATAACTTATCCTCACATGGAAAATTGTCCATTCCCTCCGATCATGATTCAGTGGTTGAAAATCACTCATGTGCATATTGATGTATTAGTATGCACATTAAATGAATTCCAACCGTTAGATCATGACAATAATCTCTCCAATGACATGAGAGAATCTGAACCCCCCCTCACATGGCTTAAATCAAGGGATTGATTGGAGCAGCATCCGTTATTGCCTATATCTATAAAGCCACAGCATAAAGAGAAATTGCTAGCTAGTCAATATTTCTAGTTTTTCCTCAGTAGAAACTGCTTCGGGAATACTTCCAACCCTTGTGCCATATTTTTACTATATGGAACACAATGTTATGTTCAAATTCAACCATTGCTTAGAAAAGCATACTTATGGTTGTATATATATATTATAGAAAAAATTTCATCTACACCCCATCAAAGATTGTTAACATCATCTACACCTACAAGTTTATAAAAACATCACTTAGGTCCCAAAACTTTGGCTGTGGTAATTAAAGAAGTCCACTCCGTCAGTTAATTCCCGTTAGATGCTAACGTCAATTGAAATAAAATTTTCCATGGACAATACTGCCCTTAGAGTAAAGATAAAATACCATTTTACCCTTCTTCTTCTTCTTCTTTCCTCTTCTGCTCTTCTCCATAGTCAGATTCATATGGTAGAAGCTGGTAATGGTTGTGGATGAAAGCATATTAATAAATAATTTTTAATTTTATTTTTGTTCTTCATCGACTGAAATATATACAGAGAGAGAGAGAGAGAGATAGACGAATACGCTCTGATTAAATTTACAGTTGAACCTTCAATCATGGAAATTTGTGTTTCTTTTGAGGAAGAAAAATGGTAGCAATTATGAGAATCACTCGAATTCGTGGGACCTGTTCCACCCAGTTAGCAATTTTTTTGGTAGTTCTTTGACTATTAATGAGGATTGGAAGCAGAAAAACCGGAGCCCTAGAGACGCAGAGAGAGCGAGAGAATGAGGGAAGATGAGGTTCCCCTGTTAGAAGAGGGAAGTGAAGGATCTGTGATTCAAAGGATATGGGTGGAATCGAAGAAGATATGGCAGATCGCAGGTCCTGCTATTTTCAGTCGTGTAGCCTTGTACGCCATGACTCTAATAATTCAAGCATTTGCAGGACATTTGGGAAATCTCGACCTAGCTGCAATCTCCATTGCTTTCACTGTCATCATCTCCATCAGTTTTGGATTTTTGGTACTGTTCCTTTCTTTATTTCCCATTTTCCTTCAATAGATTGCTCCTCTGATCCATCTCGATCAAGGGCTTCTAAATTTGATGAAACGAAGGATTTGTTTAGTTGGGTATGGCAAGCACGTTGGAGAAGAATTCCTCTTCATCATGTCAAGAATTCTTACTGGATTCGATATTGATACTGTAATGGGTTCCGCAGTTGCCGACGCAGTATTGTGAAAACGATGGAGTGCAAGCATATCCAGATTTTGTCTCAAGCTCACATTACCGGAAAAATCTTCACGTCGCCGGAGAAGAAGGCTATTTGGAATAAATCTGTTAAGTTTTTTAAAATTAAAAAGATAAAATATAAAAATGAAGAGTAAAACTGTATTTCAACAATTTTAGTGATTTCCGTCAGTTAAGTGGACCTAGGTGATGTTTCTGCATTCTTATGGGTGTAGATAATGTTAATAATCTTTAATGGGGTGTAGATGAAATTTTTTCTATATTATATAATATAGTTTATTTCAACCGTATAATTCATCGTAGAGTAGAATGGATTTATATATTATATTTTAAATATTATTTTTTTTCAAAAAAATCTATATTAATGTAGGAAAATCAGCCCGAGAAAAGGGGCCGACAGGTGTGCCGAAGATTGGTGTCTGAATAAAATATTGGCCGTCTACTGTGCCATGCTTTAAACTTTTTTCTTATTCTTCCAAATATTGATCAAAATTGGTCTTTATTAATTTTGCCACATGGGGTAATGCATTTGGGCTAAAATCTTAAATAATAAATTACATGAAAAATATCTCCACAACTTTTTTTTGTGGAATGCCAATTATAACATTGTTTTTTTGCCAATGATTGGTATTCAGACCTTTGGTTTGATTAATCCTACGGACCCATATTGACCCCACAATCACATGGATCGAATCATTCCGAGATTGAATGAGAATCGTTCCATTTGCACTTAGCACCTAAGTGAGTGGCCCCAAGATTGTAAGAGGATTCGAATTCAATACCTTCTGCTTCTTGAAACGTGACTACTTGTCAACTGAGTTACCCTTGTCAATTATAACATTAATTAATGGAAAATGTATAGATGCATGTAGCCCAAACTAGGAAAATTGATCCCTTATTATACTATTGTCACGGGACTTGCAACACCGTGGTTGCAGTAAGTCTCGAGTGTCTGGTAGTTGCCATTTTATCCCAAAAGGGAAATTGCAGATATCTATGGGCTTGGATTGTCTCCTGTTGTTAGAGTTCCTTCAGTCGTTGGATCATGGCTAGAGGGATTGAACAACGGGAAAAAAAATCTTTTTTTGATATATATGATTCGTTTTCTTTCATTGTATAAAATATTATTTTTCCCGTAGTCCATTTATGATCCAATCTAGATATTGGAGGAGCATCTGCCGACCATTCTTTTTAGTGGGTCATTCTAGTTGACACCGGCTGATGTTTGATATTAATTCTTTTTAATGCACACTCATTGGGCCATCACATAATTCACAAAATAGAGGAGGGTAGTTTTGATATTTGAGACCGGAGGGGTGAAGGGTTTGCATCGATCCGACGAACATCGATTGTCAGTGTCAACGATGGTGTCAAGTAGAAAAACCTCTTTTTAGTGCCCTCTTTCTCAGTAAGTTTAATCCCATGCACATAAAAGTTTGATTCAATCCAAATAAATACATTTTATTTGAAAGAGGTGTTCAAGGCAACTTATATATAAGTTTCTTAGCTTAATGAAAGGGATTTTCTTATCGGCACTATATCAAATAATTTGACATTTTTTTTTACCCTCTAAGTATGATACATTTGTTTTTATTAATGAGGATAATTTTTGACATTTCATATATCCATTTGAAACCGTGCAATACAAAACGACAACGACAATAATAACAACGACCTTATTAATGCAACATATGAATAACACATTTTATCCTCGACTTAAAGCAGTTTGGGAATAAAACAACGGATGATTAAAAGGATGTATCATGTTGTCATGTTCTATAATCGAAGGCATACATAGGTGCATGACAACATACAGGAACATATTTCATTAAATTTGCGCATGAATTTAATTAAAAGGTGGATGATATTGACCATGTACTGGATCTTCGATGATTAGAACGACCATACTATGATTCCAGCAGAATGAAGATGGAACACAGCTTATCAAAACTGCCTGCTGCTTTTTTCCTAATAAAGATGAGGACAACATAAGGCAACACTAATCCATGGTATCACAGAATATCGTAGGTAAAAAAACAATAAACTCACACACGACATGAAACTAAATCATGCATTACATTTCTATTTTTTATTTTTGATAAGGACAAGAACAACATAGCTAGCCAGCCAAGGTTTACATTGAATTTATTTTTTTCTTTCTTTTTCCAGTGCCGACCTTTACAAGTCACCATGAGACCAAGTACCAGTCCCAACGTGCGAGTCACAAAAAAAAAAAAAAAAAAAAAAAAAAAAAAAAAAAAACAAGAATATGGAGCATGGATCAAAAGGTCATAATGGGTAATTTGAAGATTTGATCATTAACTCTTTATATTGCCTTATGAGATCCACGTGTAAAAGCGGCATCAGTAAGAGATATAGGATAGGATAGGATAGGCGAACAACGACTGAAGAGGAATATGTAGACGTTAGAGGCTTTACTTTGGAGAGGAACGGAGAAAGAGAGGAAACAAGTGGATAGTAGCCGAAAGTGAGGATGGTAGCCGAAAGTGATAAAGTGTACTCCCACAAATCGTCCACCAAATGCACAACAATGGTTCCAAGGGAGTACTTCACCTCGAACGTATATGTGTATTGTCCAAGAAATTTCATCAAGGTTTATATCTAATGGATTTTATAGAATAATTTATTTACATGTACTTATATCTTTTTTGGGATTTTATTATTGTTCATATTCAGTGGTTCCTATATTTCAGAAATGGGATCCACCACATTGATGGTGATGGGATCCCAAGAAGGGTACAAGTACATAGAGATGATCGGAACTCTAGATCCTACATTCGAGAGGTGGGTTCCACATCCCATGGACTACCATGAAGTTTCTTGGAAAGTACACTTACTTGGAGATGATCTGAACTCGATTCCAAGATTCTGAGAAACATACGGTTCATGGCTACAATGAGAAAATGCAGTAAAAAGATTAAGAGAGGCTTGTCGAAGCTAGCGGAGTAAGGAACCGACTGCACCAAAATTCTAGCAGTCCTTGCATAATTGACCTTAAGCAACCTTAGTTTAGACATTGCAGCAAATCCTTCATTCATCAAATATGGGTCATCCCCAAGGTATCCAGTAAAGTCAACAGTGAGTCCTTCCACTTTCCTAGTCCCCTGGGAGACAAAGAATTAACCTTTTATATATATATATATATATATATATATATATATATATATATATATATATAAGTATGGAATATTATTATATAAAATTAAAACATACATCACAAAGTTTGGTAAGCGTTAATGTATATGGGTGGATTTGTTTTATAATTGAAATATATAAACTAGCTTATGCTTGAAAGCATCATTAATTAATGATTGAAAACATGAAATAAAGTAAATAGATCATTTAAATATCGAGAACCAACCGTTTGAGTACTCAATACATCCAAGACCTCCTATCGCAACCACAACCTATTACGTTCCCCAAGCTCCTTAAGGTTTTCTTGATGAATGATTTCCCTTCCAAGATTTCGAAGTTGATCATGCATCCTTAGCTCATTGTTATCATCAATTTTAACCAATGACTTTTTGACAAGTATGTCAAACCAATAGTCAGGGGAAAAGTCACTCCCACGCCATATGTAAAACACAATATTCTTGTCCATTCCAACGAAGAAACAAGCAACATCAAGAAACATCTGTTGTGCTTCATCTTCTAATTCATCAATACTTATTTTCAACCTCTCCTGCACTTCACCTCTTGGAGTTTTTTTCAACTTCTCCAACATGGCTTTCCATACTAATTCTTTTATGTCAGAAATATCCAACATGTCTTTCCCTAACAATTGCTCCCCTCTGGAAAATAAAGACGAACCTATAAGCTCAAGAGCTAAAGGAAGTCCTCCAATAGTTTTTACCACATCTTTTGAGAGAGCTAAATAACCATTTGGAGGTCGGTCCATTTTGAAGGCATGTTTACTTAAAAGTTGAAGAGAGTGATCTAAATCCATATCTTTGGGCTCGTAAGTTCCGTCTACTCCATGAACATCTAATATATGCATGTCCTTGGTTGTCATAATAATTCTACTTCCAAAGCCAAACCTGTAAGACCCGCACTCCGTAAATTCGGTCTAAACCTTGGTTTTGTGTCGTGACAGGTCTTCCGATCATCACCGGGCCAGACGGGACGAGCGGATGACAATCAGGTACGAAATCGGACCAAAGACGACCAATTAAACCTGATTTCAGGTTGACCGGTCGATGGTACCGGTCTTGGTACCGGTCGACCGGTATAGTCTGCGCAGCAGACTATCAAGATCCGGAAATTGACTTCTGAGGGTCCCACTTTCCTGATTTCGAATCCTAGAAGTTTCCTAATCCTAGTAGGGTTACTAAACCCTATTTTTAGCCTATAAATACACCCTTAAACCTCCTCAAATCCTTTCCATTATCTCTCACAAACCCTAGAGAAGAGAAAGAGGTGGGAAAGGAGAATGAGCTAGGAAGAAGAAGAAGGTGCCGCCATTATCGTTCGACGAAGCTCACGCTACGCCAGTCAACGGTAAGTGTTGTAACTATTCTTCTTATCCTATGTTAGTTGTGTGGGTGGATCAATACCATGCAAGTAGGTATTGATGTAAAACCCTATCTGGACCTTAAAACCCTAAGTTGCCGTCAAACCCTAGATTTGAGTTTCGAGATGATATTCATCGAAACGAGACTCGAATGAGTTGGGGATAACTCTAACTCCAAGTTTAGACTTAGAATGGATAGGAGAAACCCTGAAAATCCATGGAGATTGATCGACGAAAGTCGACAAATCAAGTGTATGGTCTTCCGGAGACATACCGGTCGACCATACTGGTTGACAGTCTGTTCACAGTGCTGCGACCGGCATGGTGAGACCGGTCAGGTCTGAAAGACTGGTTTTGGATTTTTGTTGGTTTCCGACCAACATGAAACCCTAAGAAACTATTTTAATGAAACCCTAATAATATTGTAGGACTTTGTGACTTATTGTTTGGATCTTGCAACGTGGAGTAAGTTATTGAACGAGCGTCAGGTAAGGGAATCTGACCTAAACCTAATAATTAATGGACAGTAAATTATTGTTAATCACCTGATTATATGAGATGTGTTGTTTGTGCATATTCACATGCCATCCTTTACTTTCAGTTATTATTACTGTTCATGCATTGATAGAATGTAATTGTTAGGCATGTGATTGTTTTCGTTAGTGTGTGGAGTGGGGCATGGGCCTGGGATCGCTCTTCACATTAGCACCTTTTGTAGTATTCTGTCTTAACATGCTTGGTACGGGTGGGGTATCAGGGGAAGGTCGTGGTACGGTGGTCTCCGATATTGATGTTGGCCTGGCCATGGTTATGTGGCACTGTGGTCTCCGAGTCGACGCTGGCTTGTCCACGATGCTTTAGCTCTATCTCTATGCCGTAGGGAGTGATGTTGGGATGGGGTCTACCTGCGTTATGTATCTATCCTAGTGGGTTAGTTGCGGATAGGGCATCAGGGGAGGTGTGGGAATGCCTTAGCTCTATCTCTATGCCGTAGATGGCTGTGCTGGGATAGAGCATACATTGATGACATATAGGATTGGTTAGTTGTGAGCCCAGTTTGCGAGCCCTGTCCAGTAGGGGCTTAGGTACTGGTATGGGTAGAGTATCAGGGGAGGTACGTGGGTATCTTAGCTCTATCTCTATTCCATGATGGGTGCATGTGGGCCAATGGGGGTATGATCCATGAGGTGCCACACACTCGTGTATAGAGGTGCGGGGGCCACCAAACCTTTCTATAGCACATTGCAAACTTAAAACCAGACCACAACATAAAACTGATTGTTACTCATGCATAATATTATGAAACTGTCTGATTGTCTTACTGAGCTGTGTTGTGAGCTCACCCTTTGTGTACACATTGTTTTTAGATGTTGATGCAGGTTGTACTGTTGATGACTACATGAACGCTCCGGCGTATGGAGGTGTTGCTGCTCTGGATGTGCAAGCAGGAGAGGACGAGCATGACGCTTCATGCAAGTGCCTTTCTGCGTGTACCTTTGATCGGATTTTATTTATTTCTTTCATTTATTTTCGGTTGGATTAAATGGATGTACGAATATTATTTTATGTGTTTGAAATTGGATAATTGGATATTTATTTAAATTATCAATAGATACTCAGTTCATTCTATTTAAAGTCTTCCGCTGTATATTTATATTCTGATTGTGGTTATGTGTAATGGTTTGTATGAACGGACACGGCCTATTCGAGATCCTGGTGTGAACCGTTGGTTAAATGGCGGTTCACTCACACCGTTCTGGTTGGATCAGAGGGGTGTGACAAAACCAATCATGCTGCTCGATTTGTCACACCCCAATTTCGACTGAACCAGAAGTGTGAGTGAACCGTCACTAAACCAATGGCTCTGTCACACCCCAATTCCGACAGAACCAGAAGTGTGAGTGAACCGTCACTGAACCAATGGTTCACACCAGAATCTCAATAAGACCGTGTCCACTCATACAAACCATTGCACATAACCATAATCAGAATATAATTAAATACAGCGAAAGTTTTAAATTAAATGAATTGAGTACTTTTATTGATAAATAAAATAAAGTAACCAATTATTCCAAGTACCAAAACGTAACTAAATATATTTACATTATTCATTAAATCCAAATAAAAATAAATAGAATAAACAAATCAAATATCCTAGAGGTACATGTAGAAAGGGCACTCGCATGAAACGTCATGCTCGTCCTCCCCTGCTTGCACTTCCAAGGCAGCAGCTTCTCCATACACTGGAGCATCCACGTAGTCCTCCACAGTGTAACCTGCATCAACATCTAAAAACATGTATATATACAAGGGTGAGCTCACAAATTAGCTCAGCAAGACAATTAGACAATGCAACATACATCATGCATGAGTAACATTCACATTATGGTATGGTTTTAAGTTTGCAATGTGCTATAGAAAGGATTGGCGGCCACCACATCTCTATATACAAGTGTGTGAATTTACTCAATGGATCAAACACCACTATCGTCCCACATGCACCCACCATGGAACAGAAATAGAGCTAAAGTGTCCGGATTACACACCGGTAATACTTCCCCTGATGCCCTATCCATACCAACACGTAAGCCCCTATTGGAAAGGGCTTGCAAACTAGACTCACAACTAACTAATCCTTGTCATTACAGTAGGTCCTATCCCAACACAGCTCCCTATAGCATAGAGATAAGGCTAGAGTCTAGTGGCTAGGCCGGAGACCACAGTGCCACTTTCTCCCCTTGATACCCTACCCGCACCAAGCATGCTAAGACAGAAGCGATATGAAAAGGTGCTAGTATGAGAAATGATCTCAGACCCCAGACCCTTTCCATTCCACATACCAACGAAAACAATCACATCCTAGCATAGCAAGTATGCATGAACAATATAATAACTAAAAGTAAAGATGACATGCGAGTATGCACAAACACTATTCCACAGAATCACAATTACTGACAACGTTTCACTGTTATTAAGTTATTAGGGTTTAGGTCCGAATCCCTTACCTGACGCCTGATTTCTAGCTTGCTCCACGTCATCGAATCCAAACATGCTAATACAGGGTCCTACACGATGTAAGGGTTGAATTAGAATAATTTTCTTAGGGTTCACGTTGGTCGGAAACCAACTGGTATTGAAAACACCCTCACAGTGCATACTGATTGCAGGTACTGGTCACAGTATTGTGGGGCAAGGCACGACCGGTATGGTCGACTGGTCCCCCACAGACCATTCCCCGAGAGGTACAGGTCCCAGTACCGATCGCATAGGGTGCGATCGGTATGGTCGACCGGTATGCCTCCGGAAGACCACCAACTTGGTGTTCGCCTTTCGTCGGTCACCCCCCATTGGTTCTAAGGTTTCTCCTATGCATTCTAGGCCTGAGCAACGAGTTAGAATTGTTTCATGTTCCATTCAAGTCCTAGTTTCGATGATCCTCAGTCTAGAATGCGAATCTAGGGTTCATCGACTGTATTAGGGTTTGACGGTAAATTTAAGGGTTTTAGATCAATACCTCGCCTTGTATGGTATTGATTAATTCATGATTAATCATCTATAATCTTAACTTAGAGAGAAGTTCAAGCACTTACCGTTGGTTCGCAACCATGGTGTTCTTCGTCCAACGGCGACTCCTCTCCCACCTTTCTTAGCACTTTCTCCTTCTTTGATCTCTTTCTCCTCTCTAAGGTTTGTGAGAAGCAAATCAAAGAGTTGTAAGGAGGTTTAAGGGTCCTTAAATAGACTAGGATAGAGTTTAGGAAGTTTCCTTATGTTAGAAAAGTCCTTGGGCTCGAGATTTGAAAAGCAGGACCCATAAAGATCCGTTTTCGGATCTAACCAGTCTGCCTGCGCAGACATACCGGTTGACCGGTACCATCGACTAGTACTATAAATTGGCATGAAAAATATCATACTTTTAGGTCCGTTTTTGTACCTGATTGTCATCCGCTTGTCCCGTCTGGCCCGGTGATGATTGGAAAACCTGTTATGACATGAATTAAAGGTTTAGATCGGGTTCATGAAGTGTGGGTCTTACAACTCCCCCATCCTTAAAAGAAATTTCGTCCCCAAAATTTTCATGTAGGTTTCACAACTCCCCCACCCTTAAAAGAAATTTCGACCTCGAAATTTATACGTATCTTGTTCGTCGAAAAGGTTAGGGTATTCCTTTCGCATCGCGTTCTCTTTTTCCCAAGTGATTTCTTCTACATCTTGGCTTTTCCAATGCACTTTGACGTAATGGATATCCTTGCTTCGGAGATGTTGTACCTTTTGGCTTGTGAGCATCACAGGTAGTACTTCAAATGTCAAGTCCTTTGTCAAGTTTGGTGGGTCTACTGTCAAGATGTGTGATGGATCTCTGACATACTTCTTCAATAAAGAAACATGGAACACATCATGAATGCTTGACATAGATAGTGGTAGAGCCAGTTGATATGCCACATTACCACGTCTAGTCAAAATTTTGTATGGTCCCACATACTTGGTCTCACACCCCAATTCTGGCTGAACCAGAAGTGTGAGTGAACCGTCATTGAACCAACGGTTCACACCAGGATTTCAATAAGACCGTGTCCACTCATACAAACCATTGCACATAACCATAATCATAATATAATAAAATACAGCGGAAGTCTTAAATTAAATGAACTGAGTACTTTATTGATAATTTAAATAAAATATCTAATTATTCTCCACACCAAAACGTAAATAATTATCCTTACATCAATTGTATCTCCAACTGAAAATAAATAAAAAAATAAATTAAATCAACATCCTAGAGGTACACACAGAAAGGGCACTCGCATGAAACATCATGCTCGTCCTCTCCTGCTTGCACTTCTAAAGCAGCAATACCTCCATACACCGGAGCATCCATGTAGTCCTCCACAGTATAACCTGCATCAACATATAAAAACATATATATATATATATATATATATATATATATATATATATATATATATATATATATATATGGAGTCACATATATATATATATATATATATATATATATATATATATATATATATATATATATATATATATATATATATATATATACAGGGTGAGCTCACAACTTCGCTCAGTAAGACAATCAGACAATGCAATTAAACATATGCATGAGTAACATTCACATTATGGTTTGGTTTTAAGTTTGCAATGTGCTATAGAAAGGAATGGCGGCCATCGCACCTCTATACACGAGTGTGTGAAGCCGCCCAGTGGATCAAACACTACTGTTGTCCCACATGCACCCACCATGGAATAGAGATAGAGCTAAAGCATCCGGATCAAACACCACCAACACTTCCCCTGATACCCTACCTATACCAACACGTAAGCCCCTATTGGCGAGGGCTTGCAAACTGGGCTTGAAACTAACCAATCCTATATGTCATCACAGTAGGCCCTATCCCAGCATAGCTCCCTACGGCATAGAGATAGAGCTAGAGTCTAGTGGCCTGACCAGAGACCAAAGTGCCACTTCCTCCCCTGATACCCTACCCGCACCAAGTATGCTAAGACAGAACAATACGAAAATGTATTAGTGTGAGGAATGATCCCAGACCCCAGGCCCTTCCCATTCCATACACCAACGAAAACAATCACATGCCTAACAGTCACATCCTAGCATAACGAGTATGCATGAACAATAATAATAACTGAAAGTAAAGATGACATGCGAGTATGCACAAACACCATTCCATAGAATCATAGTTTTTAGCAACGTTTTACTATTATTAAATTATTAGGGTTTAGGTCCGATTCCGTTACCTGATGCTTGATTGATAGCTTGCTCCACGTCACAGAATCCAAACTTGCTATTACAAGGTCCTATACGATATTAAGGTTGAATTAAAATAGTTTTTTTCTTAGGGTTTACGTTGGTCGGAAAACCAACAAGGTCGAAACACTCCTCACAGTGCAGACCAGTCGCGGGTACTGATCGCAGGTACCGACCACGGCATTGTAGGGAAAGGTGCAACTGGTATGGTCAATCGATCCCCACAGACCAGTCTCAAGGAGATACCGGTCGCAGGTACCGGTGGCATAGGGTGCGACCGGTATGGTCGACCAGTATGTCTTCGGAAGACCATACACCTGGTTCTCGCCTTTCGTCGGTCAACCCCTACTGATTCTATAGTTTTTCCTATATATTCTAGGTCTGAGCATTGAGTTAGAGTTGTTTCAAACTCCATTCAAGTCCTAGTTTCGATGATCTTCAACCTAGAACTTGAATCTAGGGTTTACCGACTATATTAGGGTTTGACAACAAATTCAGATTTAGATCAATACCTCGCCTTGCATGGTATTAATCCAATCATGACTAGCCTACTATAACGCTTAAGTTAGAGGAAGGTTTTAGCACTTACCATTGGTTCGCAGTAAAGTGTTCTTTGTCCAACGACAATGGTGGCTCTTTCCTCTTTTTCCATAGCTCCTTCTCCTTCTTCGATCTCTTTCTCCTCTCTAGGGTTTTTGAGGATCAATGAAAGAGATTTAAGAAGGTGTAGGGGTCCTTATATAGACTAGGGTTGAGTTTAGGAAGCCCCCTAACATTAGGAAAGTCCTTTGGTTTAGAATTTGAAAAGTGGGATCCGCAGAGATCCATTTCCTGATCTAAGTGGTCTGCTTACGCAGACATCGGTCGACTGGTACCATCGACTGGTACCATCGATCGATATGAAAAATATCATCTAGTCTGGTCCATTTTTTATACCTTGTTTTCATCCACTCGTCCTGTCTGGCCCAGTGATGATTGGAAGACCTATTACGACGTGAATTAAAGGTTGAGATCGGGTTCGTGGAATGCGGGTCTTACACCTGGGGCATAGTTTTTCCTTTCTACAGAACCATTTCAGACCTTGCACAGGTGATATCTTCAATACCTTGTCACCCACTGCAAACTCCAGATCTCAACATCGGTTATCTGCATAGTGTTTTTTTCGAACTTGAGCTATCTTCACTCTTTCCTTAATTTGATTAATCACTCGACAAGTTTCTTTTATGAACTTCGGTCCTATAATCCTTCTCTCTCCCACCTCATTCCATAATAGAGGTGTACGATATTTCTTCCCATAGAGTGCTTCATATGGAGCCATTTGGATCATAGCCTGGTAACTATTGTTATAAGCAAACTCAATAAGCGATAGCTTCTCGTCCCAAGCTCCTTTGAAATATAGGGCACATGCTCGGAGCATATCTTTTAAGATTTGAATAGTTCTTTCTGACTGCCCATCTGTCTGGGGATGAAAAGCTGTACTAAACTTTAACTTGGTTCCCATTGCTTTCTGTAATCCTTCCCAGAACTTTGATGTAAAACAGGGATCTTTGTCAGATACTATACTCTCTGGGACGCCATGAAGTTTGACTATATTATCCATATATACCTTGGCTAGCTTTTCCATGGTATACTGAGGTCTAACAGCGATGAAGCGAGCTGTCTTGGTAAGTCGATCGACTATAACCCACAAAGCATCCACTGACCTTGGTGTCAAGGGTAGGCCAGTGATGAAATCCATTGTGATACAATTCCACTTCCATGCTGGCTCCGATAGTGGTTGTAGCAAACCTGCGGGTCTCTGTCTTTCTGCTTTTACTTGCTAGCAATTTAGACATTGGAATACAAATTGAGCTACATCCCCTTTCATACCCCTCCACCAATGTAATCTTCTTAAATCATGTTACATCTTGGTGCTTCCTGGATGTACCGAATATGGGGTGTAATGAGCTTCTGTCATAATTCTATCTCTGATATTTGAGTTCTCACTCCCAGGTATACATAATCATCCACGATACTTGAGTACCTTGTCTGAATCCAAGGTAAAATCAGGGTTGCTTTTATTCTTCTCTAGATCTTCTTGCACAGTCTTGAGGTGTGGATCCTGTAGGATTGCTACTTTTACCTCATCTATTAGATTTGGCAAGATCTTTAAGGATGTGAACATCAATGTGAACTTATGAATCAAGCTTTGTTCTACTGGGTCTTTTGCAGTCTCTAATATATGCCCTTCATCATTCTCCATTGAGCCCGAGGCTGCGATGTTTGCCTTACCTGGATGGTACTGGATGTCACAATCATAATCTTTTAATAGCTCCAGCCATCTCCTCTGTCTCATATTCAGGTCCTTCTGAGTAAAAAGATAAGTCAAACTCTTATGATCCGACTTGATCTGAAACTTTTCGCCATAAAGGTAGTGCCTCTAAGTCTTTATTGAGTGAATGACCACTGCTAACTCTAGATCGTGCGTAGGATGTTCTTTTCATGCTCTTTCAACTGTCTTGATGCGTAGGCTATCACCAGTTCTCCTTGCATCAACACACATCCAAGACCCAACCTTGAGGCATCCGTATATAGGGTGGACGACAAGCCTGGTGCTAGGATGGTCAAGATAGGTGCAGAGACTAGTCTTGACTTTAGAGTCTGAAAGCACTTCTCACACTCATCTGTCCAATGAACTTTTCTCTTTTCTTGGTTATTCTAGAAAGTGGAATGGCGATTCTTGAGTAGTCTTCCACGAATTTTCTATAGTAACCAGCCAATCCAAGGAAACTATGAATCTCTGCAACTGATTTCGGTGCATCCCATCCTACTATAGCTGCAATCTTGCTTGGATCTACCTTGATACCGTTTGTAGATACTACGTGACCCAAGAAGGCCACTTCCTTCAGCCAAAATTCACACTTTTTAAACTTGGTGTAAAGCTTCTCCCTTCTCAATCGTTGTAGGGCTGCTTTCAAGTGTGTTGCATGAGTCTCCCTGTCCTTTGAGTAGACCAAGATATCGTCAATGAATATAATGACCGAAGTGTCCAACATGTCATGAAACACTCGGTTCATCAGTTCCATGAATGACGCTAGGGCGTTGGTCAATCCGAACGACATTACAAGGAATTCATAATATTCATACTTCGTCCTGAAAGCAGTCTTCGGAATATCTCTTGCCTTGATCTTCAGTTGTTGATACCCTGATCTAAGATCAGTCTTCGAGAAAACCTTTGCACCCTGCAACTGATTGAACAGATCATCGATCCTAAGCAAAGGGTATCGGTTCTTGATGGTTAACTTGTTCAACTCCCGGTAGTCAATACATAGTCGTACGCTACCATCGTTCTTCTTTACGAACAATACAGGTGCTCCCCACGGTGATATGCTTGACCTATGAAACCCTTATCTAATAGTTCTTGTAATTGAATCTTCAACTTTTTTAATTCTATAGGGGCCATCCTGTACGATGCCTTAGACACCAGCGTCGACCCTGGCATAAGGTCTATCACGAACTCTGTAGCCCTGTATGGAGGTAAACTTGATAGATCCTCTGGAAACTCTCATATCACATCTAGATCTTCCATTTTTGGCACCTCTGTAGTGACATCGACCACAGACACTAAGTAACCCACTCCTTCCTTCTCTAAGCATCTCTTAGCTTTTAGAGCAGAGAGGATTAGCTTCCGCTTCCTAGGTAACTTAGTTCCAGTGAAGCTAAACTCCTTTCCTTCATCGTCCTTAAAAACAAGCTTCCTTTCGGCACATAATAAGCTAGTTTAATGATGGCTTAGTCAATCCATTCCCAAGATGACGTTAAAGTCTGCTATCTCGAGTTGAACCAGGTTTGCTTCTAGGTTTCGCCCATCAATACTAACTGAGCACGGCCTATAGCATTCATTCAACGCCACTTCTACTCCCAACGAAGAGCGACCTAACAAGCTTGGGGTTAAGGACTTGACAGGTAACTCCAATCGCTTCCCAAAAGACATAGAAACAAAGAAGTGTGTAGCCCCAGAGTTAAAGAGAACTCTGGCGGGTACACCAGCTATATCTACCGTTCCTGGAGTTTAATTATCCCTTAGTTCTACATGCTCATACATGACAAAACAATAAGCAAAATAGTGAGAAATAGAATCATACCAGTAACCACATCAGGTGATGCGAATACCTTCCCTTGCTGTGGTGGTTGCTCTCTTGGTAGAGTGTAAGTCTTTACATAATGGCCCAACTACTGGTAGTTGTAACATTTGACATTAGGATTTTGACCAGCTATCTGTGGTGGTGGTGGTGTAGTAGTATTCTTTGTTGGCACCACAACAGACTGAGTTGTAGGGACAGAATTGTAAGACCCGCATGCCATGAATCCGGTCTAATCTTACATTTCGTGTCGTGACCCGTCTACATATCATGGTCGAGCCAAGTGGACCAAGTGTGTGAAGAAACCCAAGACCCAATATGAAATTTTACTCAAAAATAGTCAAAATGAGGGTAGGGTCGCATGCCTAAATAGGCAGGTCCGACCCCCCCATTGACCCCCACCATCGACCCATGACCAGGGGTCGCAGGGGGTCTCGGGTTGTTCGACCCCCCATCGACCCCCGGTAATCGGTAAAAACAACACAAACCGAAAATTAGGAAACTTTCCTAATTTCAATAGGAACCTTTCCTAAACTCAATGGGACTTATTTTGGGAGGTTTTACTCTATAAATAGGACGTCCCTAAGCCTCTTTCACTCCTTTTACAACCCTAATTGGATTGAGAGAAAGAGAAGAGAAGGAAGAGAAGAAGAGAAGGAAAACTTGAAGAAAAGGCTAAGGAAGAAGAAGAAGTTCAGAGATATCTTGGAAACTCAGACTACAAAAGGTATGAACCTTAATCCCCTTCTGAATTGAAAGCTTAGAATAGATTATGATGAAGTTAGATTAGGAGAAACCCTAATACCATCCATCCATGGATGAATTCCAATGGAAACTATGGAGGAGATCATTAAAACCATGTAGGTGAATAAAGAATAGTTCTAAACCATAGAACATGTATGAAATGGACTATAGAAGGAAGCCATAGGACCCAAACATGAAAGAATGGACAAAATTTGATATTTTCGACTCAAACCATGGGGGTCGCACCTAGGGTCGATGGAACATCCGACCCTAGCATCGACCCCCAACATTCGGGAAGCCCAGGAAAAGGGTGGTCGCACCCAGGGTCGATGGAAGGTCCGACCCTGGCATCGACCCCCAGTTAACAGTAGGTTTTTAAAATCAGAATTAATTCTAATTAAATTCTATCGACTTGATTAGGACTTCTAGTGATATAATATTGATATTTAGTTGATTCTTAAAGCTTGAAAGAGGATCTATAATCAAGCAAAGGTGAGGGAACAAGACCTAAACTAATTGATTAATAATAAATTGTTTTATTCTTGAGTCTAATGCCGTGATTGATTCTATGCGTGTATGCTTGTTATGTGGATTCAACATGTCATCCAATATTTCTATTATTACTGTTCATGCATATTTAAATTATTGTTTATAACGTGATGATGATGATGATAGGAATAGGCATGTGGATGTATGTGTGTGATTGGTGTGCTTGATGCGAGTGAGTATTAGGGGGAGGACGTGACACTGTGGTTCATCCTGGTCACCAGACTCTAGCTCTATCTCTAACTCAAGTCTTGTCCACTAACATCGTCGTATCGCCATTACCTTAGTGGAACTAATACGTCGTAGGGTATCAGGGGGGACGTGACACTATGGTTCATCCTGGTCACCATACCCTAGCTCTATCTCTATGGACGTATTGAGGGATGCTGGGGTGAGGCCTTGGATACACTGTTTGGCATTAGGATTGGTTAGTTGCGAGCCCAGTTTGCAAGCCCTCGCCAGCAGGGGCTTACGTGTTGGTATGACACTGTACAGGAATAAGCGTTAACCTTTGTTGTACAATGTTCATGGTGGGTGCATGTGGGACGACAATAAGCGTGACCTTTGGGCGGCTTCACACACTCGTGTATAGAGGAGGGGTCAATAAGCGTGACCTTTGACCTCCAACCCTTTCTATAGCACATTGCAAACTTATTTACCAGACCAAAGATATGAATTGAATGCATGCATATGTATTGTTGCATTATTTTGTTTTCTCACTGAGCTCAAGTTGGAGAGCTGACCCTCGCGCGCACAATTCTTTTTAGTTTTTGATGTTGCAGGTACTATGATTGAAGATTATGTCGACACGTCAACATATGAACATGTGGCGGCTATGATGAGTAAGCTGTAGAGGACTATTATGATTCGTTAAGCAAGCGTTCAACGGTGGATACGTTTAGTGTTTAGTTTTCGTATTTGAATATTGTAATATGTATTAAATTATGTTTTGTTTACTTGAAAATAAATAGAATATTAATTATTTATCATGATTAGACCTCAGTTCATTATCTGTAAGACTTTTGCTATTTACTTTATTACCTCTGATTAATGTGGAATGTGTTTTGGTTTATCATATGTGGGATAGCCTATTCGAGATCCTGGTTGAACCGTTGGTTTATTGACGGTTCATCACACCATTCTGGTTGGTGCAGAATTGGGGTGTGGTAATTTGGTATCAGAGCTCTCGTAGGACTTACCCATTAAACCTGAATACTACCACTGGAGTCCATGAACTGAGTTAGGATAAATTAAAAGCTTTAATACAAATACACCATAAGCACCTGTGTTGGTTGAAACAGAACTTAACAAGACAATAATGTACATATAAAAGGTGGAACCATATATATACACTTAAACAGAAAGAGAAGACCAAAATTTATCTTGATAAACAAATAATATAGGGTATTATCTATAAGTCGGGCATTTATCTAGGAATACAAATGATATAGTACAGTAAGAAGAAGGAAGCATCTGTAAAGCAAAAATTGAATACCGAGTTGGTACTCACAGATGTGAAACTTGATGTATGACAAAGGAAGGAGAAAATGGCTAGTAATGCCTAAATCCCTATAGAGGAAAAGGAAAAGAATCTCGAGCTAAATCCAACAGAGATAGGAAAATATGCCCATACATTAAGAATAAGAGTAACTACAAGGAGATAGAGCAATACTCCTGAGTGACGTGGAGATTCAGAGTGAGATCCACCATAAGCTGATCCATTACCCGTTGAGCATTAAGCGGATGTTGCAACTTGACCCCACCACTATCAGGGTCGAGAATGGGTAATGAAAACTCATCTGAGTAGATGCTAAATAATGATAATCAGATTGGAGCAAATAAAAAGAGGTGAACAACTAGGCCACTCCAGCCAACCACCTGGACTACCAATTACCTTGGCCACGATTGTAATAAACTTGACCCAATAAAATACAAGAGCAACAACAGATGAGACCGACTATGCAAGTTCCTATGTGAATCACTACCCAAGTTGCCGATGTTGCATCAACACCTCCCGGTCAAACCAAGTACGGTACCAATTGGTAGAATCATTGTACCCCAACACCTGTTAGCTATAACAGAGTGCTTACCCCACAGCAAGACCCTGTAATGCACATCCCAGTGTTGAAGCTTGGTGCACAACAAGCAGTATATCAAGGTGGTTACCCTTATCAGCCACCGATGTATGGGATAGCTGTATCATGACACAATGTTCCGACCAAGGATTGAGGAATATTCTGAAGACGAAGCCTTAAATGTTTTTAGCAGAGGATCAAATCTATTGTGGCCATATAAGTAGATAGGTTTATATAGGATGCGATGCATTATTGACTTACTCTTATGATTATAGAGGATGCACATACTTGATTTTAATTCTCGTACTTTGACAGGATACCTTCTTGATTTAACCTGTCAATTGAAGTTATAGATATTGTTTCTTTAGTATTAGTCCTGATTATACTAATCTGAACTACTCTCATGATCAACAACATGAACAGAGATATGAACTAAATGAACAGTTAAATGTTTAATCATGTTGAATGTACATCTACTGATTTATACCTGATTTATTAATGTATGAAAATTTCTCCAGATTATACCTGATTTACTGATGTACGAAATCTTCTCCAGATTTACTCCTGTAGTGCCTTGACCAATGGCATTATATATTCAATAAAACCTGTAACCATGAGGTTAAGAATTATAAAACCTCTATTTCCATGAATTTGGACCACCGTGCAACTTAACGACCTTTTAATGCCGGTTGGATTACCATAGATTTACTCCTGATCCTTTAAACTTAAGTTCATTAGATAATGAAATTGTTTGTCGTCATACTAAATTGAAAGAAGGAAAGGAATTGTTTTGGATAAACATTCTGATTCTTATATTTCTCGACATCCATTGATAAGCTGATTAGTGATAATGGAATTATGGGAAGTAAGATGATTAAATTCAGATTAAATGCTATAGCCAATGAACCTCAGATGATGTAATGGAGAATCTATTTTGAGATTGCTGAATGGATGGATATGAGTTATGTCTATAAAAGAGTGCATGAGAAAAAGTGAGAACTATCAAGGGTAGCCAGTAAAGAAATAGATGACACTCAAGTAAAGTTAAAGATGGTTATATCGGTATGAATTTTGACAAGGTAGAAGATTTCTAAAGGCAAATCTAAAAGTGGATACAAGGATAAAGTCAAAAATCATGGCATTAATAGTAATCGGTTTAATACAATGAAAATTTAATTATGCCCAATGTCGAGTGATATGATTAAGTAAAGACCAAAAGAGTTTAGCTGAATTAATGAAATTATAAGCATATACCCTAATGCTTATAAATAGATTTGGGATATGAGATCTTGACGATAGTCTTTGAAAAATCATAAGAGATGAAGAAACTAGGCAAGCTCTTAAGACCCTTACACCAGATTTTTCTAGTTCAAGCCTTTTGGACTAAATGTTGCATTAGATGAGTGTTATGGACAATGTCCAAATCGTATGGATGGATGGAATTTGGATGCAACCTAATTAGACTTGGGATGACAGACTTTGACGTCATCCTAGGAATAGACTGGTTGTTTCAACACTCTACAAAGTTGTTATGTGTATAGAAGAGATTATCATTCAAGAATAAAAATGGCATATAATTTAGTTTTATTGGAAGCATGTTGCCTAAGAAGCGAAGGCTGATCCTCTCCATGCTAAAGGCGAAGAGATGCTTTAAAGAGAAAGAAGTTGGATATATGGTATCTGTGGTATACGTGACCAAAGAAGCACCACAGATGGAAGGTATAGATGTGATGCATAAATTTCCTGATGTATTTCTAGGAAACTTATCGGGTTACCATCTGATTAAGTGACCAAGTTCGTCATCGACTTGTTACCAAGGACGATACTTGCGTCAAAGGCACCTATAGAGTAGTTCCTATGTAGTTGAAGGGATTGGGACTCAACTACGAGAGTTATTAGACAAAGGGTTCCAATCGGCTAAGTATTGCATCATGGGGAGCGTCAATTCGTGAAGAAGAAGGACTACCGAGAATCAAACAAGCTCACGATCAAGAATCGAGATCTACAACCTCAGATCAATGACTTGTTTAAATAGTTGCAAGGAGAAAAGGTATTTTTTAAGGTTGATCTTCGATCAAGATATCATCAGCTGAAGAATTTGGACAGCGATATCTCGAAGATAGCTTTTAGAATCGGGATTGGTCAATTATGAGATCTCCATTATGACGTTTGGATTAACCAATGCCCCTACATCTTTTATAGAACGGATAAACGGGGTGTTTCATGACATGTAGGACACGTCGGTCATAGTTTTCATAGATGATATTTTGGTTTATTCCAAGAATGAAGCAACTCATACAACGGATCTTAGAACAACTTCACAACAGCTGAGAAGTAAAAAGCTGTATGCCAAGTCCAAGAAATTGAGAACTAATTAAGCAAAATGATCTTCTTAGATCACGTAGCATCATAAAAAGGGATTAAAGTGGACCCTATTAAGATAGAGGTAATCATATGGTGAGAAACACCTAAAGAGTATTGCGAAGATCAGAAGTTTCTTGGGTTTAGCTGGTTATTATAGACGATTTTTGGAGGACCACTCTAAGATCGCAAAATCTCTTACCAAGCTATCCAGGAAGGGAGATGAATTTAATTGGACTGACAAGTGTGAAGAATGATTGATATCAGCTCCCATCTTGATCGTTCCGGTACTAGGGAACCTTTTACCCTATACATCGAAGCTTTCGGATTGGATCTAGGATACGGATTGATGCAAGGTAAATAAGCGATTGCATATGCTTCAAGAAAACTGAAGGAGCATGAGACGAGTTACCCTACACATGATCGGGAATTATCGGTGATGAATTATGCAATCAAGACTTGGAGACATTATCTAAACGGAGAAGAATTTTAGATTAAGAGTCATATTTATCTCTTTATTAGAAAGAGTTGAACATGAAGTAGAAAAGATGGTTAGAACATTGAAGGATTAAGATTGCGGTATTCAGTGTCACTCGAGCAAGACTAATGTAGTAGCTAAGCCTTAAGCAAAAAGGAAATTATGAAGCCAAAAGGAGGACCCAGTATAAATGCTGCCCTATGTTCCGCAGCAACAGATTCAGGTTTGGAAGAAGAGTAACATATAATAGAAGCTAGTGATGATCCAATTGAGCGAGAACTTATGGATGAACTTATGGAGCAATAGTTCCTCGCTTGCGTTCATTACATTAAAGATCTTCTCTGAATTAATGGATGAAGTAAAAGTAGCAATTTTGTTAGATCTGTATATAAGAATAATGTCAGGAGGTTTAGAGAAAGAAAAACCTAACCCTAACTTACTTTGGATGCGGACGGTACTTAGATACAGAGGTAGATTCTGAATACATGAAGATAAAGACTCGGATATTATGAAGAGGATAATGATAAGAATCCATTGTACTCAATATTCATGACATCTTGGAGTACCAATATGTATCATGACCTAAAGAGATGGTACTGGTAAAGAGGAATGATAACAAATGTGGTTAGTGCGTGTTCCAGTGTCTGAATTATCAGCAAGTAAAGGCTGAAAGACAAAGACCAACGTGGCTTACTACAACCACTATTGGAGCCAGTTTGAAAGTGGAACTGCAGTATTACAATGAACTATGTCACCGATTTGCCACTGACTCCTAGATCGGTTTACGCAGTATGGGTGATTATTGATCGCCTTATGAAAATAGCTCATTCTATTGCTATACGACATCGGTATGCTTCTAAGCGGCTAACTAAGCTATATGTGGATAATATTGCCAGATTGAATGGTATGCTTGAGAACCTAGTGTCGGTCAGAGGCTCATGCTAATCTCGAAGTTTTGGGAGGATCTACCAAAAACAATGGGGACAAAGTTGAAGTTTAGTACCGCATTTTACCTTAAACCGACAGACAGTCGGTGCGGACTATACAGATCCTAAGAGATATGCTCCGAGCTTGTAAAATTGATTTCAAGGAACTTGAGTTGAGAAGTTACCGTAAATTAAAGTTGCTACTAAGCTACCATGTAAATGTTACCTATGAAGCATGGTATGGTAGAAATGTCAAATTCCTTTAATTTTGAATAAAGTCGGTGAATGAAGAATTTTGAGACCTAAGTGAAGAAAACTATCGATTGGCGAACAAGATCAAAGAAAAGGGGTAGGATAGCTCAAGATGTCAGAAGAGACACCAAGACCTTGAGTTCACCATAGGGGACAAAGTGTTCTTGAAGAAATCACTTATGCGTAGTTTGAAACGAATAGACAAGAAGGGAAAGTTGTATTCTATATATGTGTCGGATCTTATAAACTTTGGAGAGACGTATAAAAGTTACATATCAATTAGCGTCACCGCTATCCATGTCTAGTGTGCATGATGTATTTCGTGTGTCTCTATTGAAGAAGTACATTGAAGATCCATATCAAGGTTATTGACCACAGAATCACTAGATTAGATAGAAGATTTAACTATTGAAGTGGTACCAGCCTAGTTCACTAGTTGGAAAGTACAACATCTCCAAAGCTGGGATAATTAGTATATGAGGATAACCTGGCGAAGACGATTTGCGGAGGAGATTGCATGGAAAGAAGAAGATGCAATGCGGAAATAGAATTCTCACCTAAATTCAAATTTTGAGGACAAAATTTATTTTAAGGAGGGGGGAGTTGTAAGATCCGTACGTTTAAATTTTGAGGACGAAATTTCTTTTAAGGGTGGTGGAGTTGTAAGACCCGCACGCCACGAACCCGGTCTAACCTTACATTTCGTGTCGTGACCTGTCTACATATCATGGTTGAGCCAAGTGGACCAAGTGTGTGAAGAAACCCAAGACCCAATATGAAATTTTACTCAAAAATAGTCAAAATGAGGGTAGGGTCGCATGCTTAAACAGGCAGGTCTGACCCCCCATCGACCCCCACCATCGACCCGTGACTAGGGGTCGCAGGGGGTCTCAGGTTGTCCAACCCCCCCATCGACCCCCGGTAATCGGTAAAAACAGCACGAACTGAAAATTAGAAAACTTTCCTAATTTCAATAAGAACCTTTCCTAAACTCAATGGGACTTATTTTGGGAGGTTTTACTCTATAAATAGGACGTCCCTAAGCCTCTTTCACTCCTTTTACAACCCTAATAGGATTGAGAGAAAGAGAAGAGAAGGAAGAGAAGAAGAGAAGGAAAACCTGAAGAAAAGGCTAAGGAAGAAGAAGAAGTTCAGAGATATCTTGGAAACTCAGACTACAAAAGGTATGAACCTTAATCCCCATCAGAATTGAAAGCTTAGAATAGATGATGATGAAGTTAGGTTAAGAGAAACCCTAATACCATCCATCCATGGATGAATTCCAATGGAAAGCATGTAGGAGATCATTGAAATCATGTAGGTGAATAAAGAATAGTTCTAAACCATGGAACATGTATGGAATGGACTATAAAAGGAAGCCATAGGACCCAAACATGAAAGAATGGACGAAATTTGATATTTTTGACTCAAACCATGGGGGGTCGCACTTAGGGTGTAAGACCCATATCAAACTAACCAGGTCATACCACCTTGAACCAGGTTTACCCATCATGGTCGAGTCAAATGGACCAAGGGCGTGAAGGAGATCGTGATCCCAGGTATCAAATCGACCCAAAAATACTTAAATTTGAGGGAGGGTCGCATACCTAGCAAGGGAGGGTCGGACCCCCCAAGACAGAAAGTCAGACCCCCTGTTTTACAGAGGGGGTCGGACACTTTAGGAACCAGGGGTCGACGGGATCATCGACCCCCTCATCGACCCCTAGTTGCCGCCAGAAACTGAAATTAGGAAAGTTTCTAAATTTTGATTGGATTCCTTCCAAATCTCAATGGGACTTATTTTAGGAGTTCCTACTCTATAAATAGGACGTCCCTATGCCTCTTTTACTCCTTTTACAGCCCTAATTGAATTGACAGAAAGAGAAGAGAAGGAAGAGAAGAAGAAGAGAAGCAAGGAAGAGAAGAAAGCAAAAAGGAGAAGAGTTGCAGAGAAGGAGTATTCTTCTCAGGTATGGATACTAATTCCATGAGTTTCTACAGACCTTAGGTTAGATAATGAAGAGAGTGTGATCTTGGAGAAACCAAAACCATCAACCCATGATTAGGTTTTCATAGAAAACCATGGGGGAATATATGAAAGCTATATAGGTGGGTGATTCATGGTTTTAAACCATGGAAGGTATGTTGAATGGACTGTAGGAGCAAGCCAGAGGACCCCAAGCACGAAGAATGGACGGAAAGGAAGAAAAATGACCAAAACCACTGGGGGTCGCATGGGGGGGGGTCGATGGCCAATCGACCCTACCAGACCCTGAGCATCGACCCCCAGGGTTCTGGAAGTTCAGAATAGGGGGGTCACACCAGGGGTCGAGACCCTACCTCCGACCCCCAGTTAACAGAATGATTTTTAAATTTAGAATAAATTCTAATTAAATGCTATCAATTTTGTTAGGTCTTCAAGCAATATAATAACATTATAAAGGTGATTCTAAAGCTTGGAAGAGTAGCTATTAACAAGCTAAGGTGAGGAAACAAAACTCTAAACTAATTGGTTAATAACAAACTGTTTTTTTTCTTTTCTTGAGTCCAATGCCATGCTTGATTCTATGCGAATATGTTTGTAATGTGCATACAACATGTCATCCAATATTTCTGTTATTTGCTCATGCATATTTAATTTATTATTTATAACATGATGATGATGATGATGATAGGAATAGGCATGTGAATGTATGTGTGTGGTTGGTGTACTTGATGCGAACGAGTATCAGGGGAGGTGTGATGGGAACATCAATAAACGTTAACCTTTGGCGGGTATCAGCTCTTTAGTTCTATCTCTAACTCAAGTCTTGTGCATTAGCATCGTCGTATCGCCATTACTTTAGCAGAACTATTATGTCGTAGAGCATCAGGGGAGGTGGTATTGGTCCTTGTAGTCTCTGACTCTACCGGGGGGCCTTAGCTATATCTCTATGGACATTCTGAGGGATACTGGGGTGAGGCCTTAGATACACTTTTTGGCATTAGGATTGGTTAGTTGCGAGCCCAGTTTGCAGACCTCGCCAGCAGGGGCTTACGTGTTGGTATGACACTGTACAACAATAAACGTTAACCTTTGTTGTACAATGTTCATGATTTGGGTGCTTGTGAGTCGACGATAAACGTTACCTTCGGGCGGCATTACATACTTGTGTATAGAGGCGGGGTCAATAAACATTAACCTTTGACTACCTAAACCTTTCTATTGCATATTGCAAACTATAAACCAAACCAAAGATATGAATTGATTGCATGCATATGTATTGTTGCATTGTTTTGTTTGCTCACTGAGCCGTGATGTGTGCTCACCCCTCGACATCGATTATTTTTAGTTGATGATGCAGGTACTACAGCCGAAGATTATGTTAATGCTCCAGTGTACAGGAACGTAGGGGCGATGGAAGTTGAAGCTGAAGTGGATGCACATGATTCCTCTTGCGAGTGCAACTCATGTGTATTCGATTAGATATTTTTCTAATTTTCCTTATTTGGATTTATTAAGGACATGTATTTGATATTTATTTATGTCTCAGTTGATACAGAATAATTTGCTATTTAGTATTAATATCACAGTAGATTCTCAGTTCATTTTACTATAAGACTTCCGCTATTGTATATTTATTTTGATTATGAATGTGGATGTATGGGGTTTAGATAAAACGGATATAGCCTATTCGAGATCTTGGTTGAACCGTTGGTTTGTTAGCGGTTCATCACACCATTCTGAATAGTACGAAATTGGGGTGTGACAACTTGGTATCAGAGCATCTCAGGCCTTGTCCGCTGAACTAGCATACATTCAAGACAATTGTGTACTGAGATAGGATAAAAGTAAAAACTGTAATATTAACACATTGTAAGCACAAATGATGTTTGAGACCAAACTTAAAAGGGAATAATGCATCTATTAAAGGACAAACAAATTTAAAGACAATATGAAAGAAATAAACATATATACATAGCTAAAGCAGAGTACAGTCCACAACCCGGACAGTTACTCTGTAGTACAAGAAAAGAAAAAGAAATACAATCATGAAGCTGGAGGTGAAGGAGGAGGCGGTGCCTCGCGATCTCTGTCATAGTCCTCGGCATAGACTCTAGCCAACTAGGCCAGATGAGTCTGAGTCGCCTGAAGACTAGCTGCAAAATCAGCTACCCGCTGATCAGTCCCACGCTGAACCGCTATGAGCTCATCCACTCTCACACGCTGAGCGTCTAATAACTCCTCCATCCTCAGATCGGATCTGCGCTGTGAGCCTCTCTGATCTCATGCAACATCTCCATCATATCAGAAGGTGGGTGTGAAGGACCAGCCGCATGAGAAGGTCCACTCTCACGTGCAGGACCCGTCGCATATGAAGTACCAGCTCTAGCCGCATGCGTAGGTGAAGGCGGTGGTATCGAGTCTACATCCATGTACACGCGGTCGTCGTCATCAGCAGGCTCTGCACGAACTCTAGCAGTGGCGGCAGCTGCCTCAGCGTTAGCTATCTTGTTGCGAGTGTGAGGGCGCACCATCTCGTTCCTCTCCTCGTCACTGACCTGGGCATCCGGAAGGCCCATCTTACAGATAGCCTCCCAATCTAGAGGCAACGAGAAGGTTTTCTCCTGAATCTTCTCATCCACTAAATCAACCCCCAGGCGGGTCAGCAGCATAGTGATCATACGCCCATACGGAAGGTTGCCAGTGTGACTGGGCAATGTAGCAGTGATCATAGTGAGCATGATGATATACGGCAGATAGACGGGCTGTCTAGTGCAAATACTATACAACAGGTACTGGGTCAGCTAGGAAACCCTCTCGTAATGGCCACTCTGTGGAATCAGATTATGCTGGATAGTCTTGCAAAATACCCATGGAGCTGGACGCATATAGCATGCCCTCATCTGCCAGCAATCAGGTCGTAGAAGCTGATTATCAATCTCAGCCCTCATCTCTGTGGAGAAGAACTGGGGCTCTCCAGGAGCACAGTAAACCATGGGGCCATCATAGGGAATGCCCAGTAGGTCGGCCAACTGTCGATAATCAAACGAGATGTTCACCCCTTTGACGTAACTCGTGATGCGCAACTCCTGACCCCTCTCGACATCATTGTAATTCCCCCTCACCTGTAGATTACAATAAAACTATCGCACCAAATCCGGGCGGGTGCAAGCGTCATAGGTGATGACAGGGAGCCACCCCATATCACCAAAGGCCCTCTCCACGTTGAACAAGGCTAACTCAGCCAAGTTTACCATACGACCTCCCTCTACCTTCTTGCGAGTGAAGTGGGCATACTGTGCCTCGGCTTCGTTAGAACGGAAGCGAAGAGGATCACAAACTCTAGGTACTTTGGTACGAGCCATAATGTCTGCAAATAAGAAAGAAAATGAGATAATGTGTTAATAGGATAAAAATGCAAAATTTTGACATTATAACGACATAAGTTGGCCAAAAGCCTCACTTGTCACCCATACACGTGGGCAGGAGGACTTACGTAGGTTCCAACATATCCTACTCCTACAACACTCACGCAGTAGGAAAATCTAACTAATGGAGTCCAATTTGAAGAAATTGTGAGAAATCAAAAATTTTGACAAATTAGGGCAAAAATCACAAAAATCCAAGTTTCTCGATAACCAACCGATGAAACTCAAAATTTTTTGAGGGCTTTTGTTCCTCGAGACACCAGTAACAAAAGCCCCCAATAAAAATCAAATTTTTACGGTTGGAAAAAGTTTAATTTGAAAATACAAGTTAAATGGATAAAAACCTAGAAAAGGAAACCTAAAAACAGGTAAAAATGAGAAAGCATACTTGTAGGGATGATGTGGACGTTGAAACACGGATCCAAACCGACCAAAATAGTGGAGGGGCACTGTAGCAACTCAGAGGTGGAAGACGATTCGAAATGGGGACGAAATGATGGGAAACGAACGCAGAATCGGATCTTAAAGGTCTGATTTTTGGTCTGGGGGTCGGACAATTTGACCAGGATCATCGACCCCCATATCGACCCCCGGATCGACCCCCAGCTCTCGGGAATCTGATAGAAAACTAGGGGTCGGACCAGGGGGTCGGACATCCATCGACCCCCACATCGACCCCCAGTTCTCGGGAACTTGACAGTGAACCAGGGGTCGCACAGGGGGTTGGATACCCATCGACCCCCACATCGACCCCCAGCTCTCGGGAAGAACAGGTTACTCCCGGGGTTGGATACTGAGGGTCGAACATACCATCGGCCCCCACCATCGACCCTGCATAGAAAAGACAGTATTTTTCATAAAATGAGCTGAAAATTTTAAAATTTTACATCGATTAGCGTGCCTACATGAAGTATAAATGATTGTCTCACCTATTTTGATGATTTTCAGGCACCACCAATCTCAGAAAAAATATGTCTGGGCGTAGAGTAACCAGGCAAAGTCGAAATGCAGTTCCACCACCACCTGTGGAGGAAACTAGCCAAGAAAATATATACGCACAAGGGAACCCGCAGGTTGCACCACCAGTAAATCCAGGTCAGGAAAATCCTACAAAATTGCCACCTCCACTACCAGAGTTAGCAACCGTGGTAATGAATTTAGCACAACAACTGCAACAGATGCAACACGCACAGGCTCAAATGCAAGTGGCAATGGGGAATATGTTCCAGGCCGCAGATGCTATACCCATGCAGACGGGACAAGCCAGTGCAACACTGGTGGGTAACCTCCCAGCACCTCAAACACCTCAACCACCAGCTGCACAGATTCCAGTACCAAGTCCGGAAGCAGCTCAGGTTAATTATCAGTATCCACAACCTATGTTTGGAGCATACCCCCAAAATCAGATGGATCACTCTCGACTGGTTGAGAGATTCTTGAAGATGAAGCCCAAGGAGTTTAATGGTAAACCGTCTGATCCTTTATGGCCAGCACACTGGATAGACGAGATGGAGAGAAATTTCCTTATGATGACTGTTACAGAAGAAGAAAAGGTACTGTGTGCCACCTTCATGCTAAAAGGCGATGCACATCATTAGTGGAAATCTACCAGGGCATATCTATTTACCAAGCACGCCCTATTGACTTGGGCTATTTATAAGGAAGCTTTCTTTGAGAAGTATTTTCCCCGAAGCTTCAGAGATTCTATGGAGAAGGAGTTCCTGAGTTTATATCAGGGACAGATATCCGTGGATGCATATCAACAGTGTTACGAAGAGCTGTTTTTCTTGCACCACTCAGTACGCAAGAAGAAGATACTAAGACCCGTAGGTTTGTCACGGGGCTTAGAGGAAGCATCAGAGAGCATGTTCTAGGCTTGGAGAAGAAGGTATATAACGAAGCTGTTCAAATTGCTCGAGTTATAGAATCGAGCCAGAAGGAGAGTTGTTTTACACAGAACAGAGGTATGAAAAGGCCAGCCAAAAATGCTTATAACGGAGGGAACAACAAAAAATTTAAACCCTTCCGTGCTCAAGGCTTTACTGCTGCACCCAAGACTACACCAGTAGCTCAACCTCAGCCAAAGCCGAATTCTGAAGGCTAAAAATATTTTAACTGCAACCAAACGGGGCATATGGAAAGGGAGTGTCCTAAGCCCAGGAAGTAGCTACACCAAGGACGAGTTTATGCTGTTACATCCGAGGATGCTGCTACATCACCCGATGTGGTCACATGTATGATTGAAACCTTTTAAGTTGTAATTACATTGTATGAGCATGTAGACTAAGTAAAATAAATCACAGGTATCGTACCTATAGATGGCGTACCCGCCAGAGTACTCTTTGATTCAGGAGCTACTCATTCCCTTATATCTGTGTCATTTGGAAAGAAGCTGAACCTACCCATAAAAATATTGGACTACAAACTACTTGTAGGGTCACCGATGGGGTTAGAAGTGGAATTAGAGAAAGGTTATGGGCCATGTCTAGTTCTCATTGGTGAGAAAACCTTAGATGCAACCTTGATCCAACTTGGAATGGCAGACTTTGACGTCATCTTGGGAATGGACTGGTTAGCTCGGCATTCTGCGAACCTATTATGTGCCAAAAAGAAGCTAACATTTAAAGACAACGAAGGAACAGAATTCAGTTTTGCGGGAACCAAACTTCTCCATAAATACTCTAAGCACTAAAGGCTAAGAAGTGCCTTGAGAAGGGGGCAGTTGGGTATCTAGTATCAGTGGCTGACCTCACCAAGGAAGCACCACGGATGGAAGATATTGATGTTGTGCGGGACTATCCTGACGTATTTTCTAAAGAACTACCAGTATTACCACCCGACCGAGACACAGAGTTTGTAATAGACCTTATACCAGGAGCCGCACCAGTATCAAAAGCACCTTATAAAATGGCTCCTACTGAACTGAAGGAATTGAAAGTGCAACTACAGGAACTGCTGGACAAGGGTTATATTCGACATAGTTTATCACCATGGGGAGCACCGGTATTATTTGTAAAGAAGAAGGACGGTAGCGTTCGATTATGTATCGACTATCGAGAGTTGAACAAACTGACAATCAAGAATCGATATCCACTACCTCGAATCGATGATTTGTTCGATCAGTTGCAAGGATCAAAAGTATTTTCTAAAATCGATCTTCGGTCAAGCTATCATCAGTTGAAGATTAAAGAGGGTGGCATTCCCAAGATAGCTTTCAGAACCAGATATGGACATTATGAATTCATGGTCATGAATTTTGGATTAACAAATGCACCAGCAACTTTCATGGAACTTATGAACCGGGTTTTCCATGATATGTTGGATACGTCGGTTATTTTATTTATTGATGATATATTGGTATATTCCAAGGACAAAGAAACCCATATCAAGAACCTAAACGCCACCCTACAATGTTTAAGGAAAGAGAAGCTATATGCCAAATTTACCAAGTGTGAGTTTTGGCTAAGTGAAGTCACCTTCCTAGGCCATGTAGTATCCGCTGAAGGAATCAAAGTAGACCCCAGCAAGATCGAGGCTATTGTAAAGTGGGAAACACCAAAGAGCGTTGCAGAAATAAGAAGTTTTTTAGGTCTCGCTGGTTATTATCGGAGATTTGTGGAAGACTATTCCTGGATTGCCATACCTCTCACCAGTATGACTAAGAAAGGTGAAAAATTTGTATGGACGGATAAATGTGAGAAGAGCTTCCAAACATTGAAGACCAGATTGATATCCGCTCCGATATTGACGATTCCTGTTCCAGGACAGCCATTTACACTATACACTGATGCGTCAGGACTGGGATTAAGATGTGTACTTATGCAAGGAGAACAAGTAATTGATTATGCCTCAAGACAGTTGAAGACACATGAGAAAAATTATCCCCCTCATGATTTGGAGTTAGCGGCAGTAGTACATGCTGTCAAGATATGGAGACATTACCTATACGGAGAGAAGTTCCAGATTAAGTCGGACCATAAAAGTCTTACTTATTTATTTAATTAGAAGGAGTTGAATATGAGACAAAGAAGATGGCTGGAACTATTGAAAGACTATGATTGTGATATCCAACATCATCCGGGGAAAGCTAATGTAGTAGCGGATGCGTTGAGCAGAAAGGCAATGATAAAATCTCAAGGAGAGGTTAGCACAACTGCAGCTATGTGTACTGCCAGAATGGTATTCTATCACGGCAACGAGCAGTATGTGATAGATACAACGGATGGATTAGCCAACCAAGGATCTATTCATCGGTTTTCATATACGTTCGCTGCATTGAAGATTATCCCAGATATAATTGATGAATTGAAGACAGCTATCAAATCAGACCCGTATCTGAGAACGGTACAAGAAGACATCGGAAAAGGTAGGACTAACCCTGATTTCACCTTGGACGAAGAGAAGGTACTGAAGTACAAATAAAGAATAAGTGTACCCGAAACAAAAAGTGTGCACATTAGACACCGACTGATGAAAGAAGCCCATACCACCATCTATTCGATACATCTTGGAAGTACAAAAATGTATCATGATCTAAAGAAACTATATTGGTGGAGAGGGATGAAAGCAGATGTAGCTAAGTTCGTGTCTCAATGCCTAAACTGTCAGAAAGTAAAGGCTGAATGACAAAGACCCACAGGACTGTTACAGCCATTATTGAAACCAGCACGGAAATGGGACTGCATCACTATGGACTTCGTCACGGGATTACCACTGACTCCTCGAGTAGTTGACGTAGTTTGGGTGATTAGACCATCTGACTAAAACAGTTCACTTCATCCCGATACGACCTCAGTATACACTAGAAAAGTTAGCAAAGCTGTATATGGATAATATTATTCGATTACACGGTATACCAGAGACCATTGTGTCCTATAGGGATCCCCGATTTACTTCCAAGTTTTGGGAAGGATTGCAAAAGGCTATGGGTACAACATTGTAGTTCAGTACTGCATTCCACCCACAGACAGATGGACAGTCAGAGCGTGCAATCCAGATTCTAGAAGATATGCTACGAGCATGTGTAATTGACTTCAAAGGATCATGGGATGAAAAATTACCACTGATTGAGTTCGCTTATAACAATAGCTATCAGGCTACTATACAAATGTCACCCTATGAAGCACTGTATGGTTGAGTTGGCTTATAACAATAGCTATCAGGCTACTATACAGATGTCACCCTATGAAGCTCTGTATGGCAGAAAGTGTCGAACTTCTTTATTTTGGAATGAAGTTGGAGAACGTAGTATTGTTGGGCCAGAATTTATTGAAGAGACTTGTTGAGTGGTAGACATTATCAAGGAAAGGGTAAGAACAGCTCAGAACCGTCAGAAGCAATATGCAGATACTCGACGCGGAGATCTTGAATTCGTCGTGGGTGATAAAGTAATCTTGAAGGTATTGCCTATGCGAGGATTGAAACAGTTCGGACAGAAAGGGAAACTAAGTCCAAGATATGTCGGGCCGTATGAGATTCTAGCTAAGCGTGGAAAAGTGGCTTATCAGTTAGGACTACCACCATCTATGTCAAGTGTGCATGACGTATTTCATATTTCCCTATTGAAGAAGTATGTCAAGGATCCAACGCACGTTCTGACAGTAGATCTACCGAAATTGACTGATGAATTGACATTTGAAGTAACACCAACGAAAATCACCAGCCAAAAGGTTTAACGACTACGCAACCGAGATATCAATTACGTTAAGGTCACTTGGAGAAGTAGAGACATGGAAGAAGTTACATTGGAGGAAGAGAATGCTATGCGAAAGCAATACCCTCACTTATTTGATTCTAAAGGTACGTACAATTTCGAGGATGAAATTTTTATAAGTAGGGGGAATTGTAAGACCCATATCAAACTAACCCGGTCTTACCACCTTGAACCAGGTTTAACCATCATGGTCGAGTCAAATGGACCAAGGGCGTGAAGGATATCGTGATCCCAGGTATCAAATCGACCCAAAAATACTTAAATTAGGGGGAGGGTCGCGTACCCAGCAAGGGAGGGTCGGACCCCCCAAGATAGAAAGTCAGACCCCCTGTTTTACAGAGGGGGTCGGATACTTTAGGAACCAGGGGTCGACGGGATCATCGACCCCCTCATCGACCCCCAGTTACCGCCAAAAACTGAAATTAGGAAAGTTTCTAAATTTCGATTGGATTCCTTCCAAATCTCAATGGGACTTATTTTAGGAGTTCCTACTCTATAAATAGAACATCCCTAAGCCTCTTTCACTCCTTTTACAACCCTAATTGAATTGAGAGAAAGAGAAGAGAAGGAAAGAAGAAGAGAAGCAAGGAAGAGAAGAAAGCAAAAAGGAGAAGAGTTGCAGAGAAGGAGTATTCTTCTCATGTATGGATACTAGTTCCATGAGTTTCTACAGACCTTAGGTTAGATAATGAAGAGAGTGTGATCTCGGAGAAACCCAAACCATCTACCCATGGTTAGGTTTTCATAGAAAACCATGGGGGAATACTTGAAAGCTATATAGGTGGGTGATTCATGGTTTTAAACCATGGAAGGTATGTTGAATGGACTGTAGGAGCAAGCCATAGGACCCCAAGCACGTAGAATGGACTGAAAGGAAGAAAATTGACCAAAACCACAAGGGGTCGCATGGGGGGGTCGATGGCCATTCGACCCTACCAGACCCTGAGCATTGACCCCCAGGGTTCTGGAAGTCCAGAATAGGGGGGTCGCACCAGGGGTCGATCATTACTCAGACCCTACCTCTGACCCCCAGTTAACAGAATGGTTTTTAAATTTAGAATAAATTCTAATTAAATGCTATCAACTTTGTTAGGTCTTTTAGCAATATAATAACATTATAAAGGTGATTCTAAAGCTTGGAAGAGTAGCTATTAACAGGCTAAGGTGAGGAAACATAACTCTAAACTAATTGCTTAATAACAAACTATTTTTTTTCTTTTCTTGAGTCCAATGCCATGCTTGATTCTATGCGAATATGTTTGTAATGTGCATACAACATGTCATCCAATATTTCTATTATTTGCTCATGCGTATTTACTTTATTGTTTATAACATGATGATGATGATGATGATAGGAATAGGCATGTGAATGTATGTGTGTGGTTGGTGTACTTGATGCGAGCGAGTATCAGGGGAGGTGTGATGGGAATGTCAATAAACGTTAACCTTTGGCGGGTCTCAGCACTTTAGCTCTTTCTCTAACTCAAGTCTTGTGCATTAGCATCGTCGTATCGTCATTACTTTAGTAGAACTATTATGTCGTAGAGCATCAGGGGAGGTGGTCTTGGTCCTTGTAGTCTCTGACTCTACCGGGGGGCCTTAGCTCTATCTCTATGGACATTCTGAGGGATGCTGGGGTGAGGCCTTGGATACACTTTTTGGCATTAGGATTGGTTAGTTGCGAGCCCAGTTTGTAGCCCTCGCCAGCAGGGGCTTACGTGTTGGTATGGCACTGTACAGCAATAAACGTTAACCTTTGTTGTACAATGTTCATGATTTGGGTGCTTGTGAGTTGACGATAAACGTTACCTTCTGGCGGTGTTACACCCTTGTGTATAGAGGCAGGGTCAATAAACGTTAACCTTTGACTACCTAATCTGTAAGACCTGTATGAAACTAACCCGGTCTTACCACCTTGAACCAGGTTTACCGATCATGGTCAAGTCAAATGGACCAAGGGCGTGAAGGAGATCCTGATCCCAGGTATCAAATCGACCCAAAAACACTTAAATTAGAGGGAGGGTCGCATACCCAGCAAGGGAGGGTCGGACCCCTCAAGACAGAAAGTCAGACCCCCTGTTTTACAGAGGGGGTCGGACACTTTAGGAACCAGGGGTCGACGGGATCATCAACCCCCTCATCGACCCCCAGTTGCCGCCAGAAACTGAAATTAGGAAAGTTTCCAAATTTTGATTGGGGTCCTTCCAAATCTCAATGGGACTTATTTTAGGAGTTCCTACTCAATAAATAGGATGTCCCTAAGCCTCTTTCACTCCTTTTATAACCCTAATTGAATTGAGAGAAAGAGAAGAGAAGGAAGAGAAGAAGAAGAGAAGCAAGGAAGAGAAGAAAGCAAAAAGGAGAAGAGTTGCAGAGAAGGAGTATTCTTCTCAGGTTTGGATACTAATTCCATGAGTTTCTACAGACCTTAGGTTAGATAATGAAGAGAGTGTGATCTCGGAGAAACCCAAACCATCAACCCATGGTTAGGTTTTCATAGAAAACCATGGGGGAATACATGAAAGCTATATAGGTGGGTGATTCATGGTTTTAAACCATGGAAGGTATGTTGAATGGACTGTAGGAGCAAGCCATAGGACCCCAAGCACAAAGAATGGACTGAAAGGAAGATAATTTACCAAAACCACAGGGGGTCGCATGGAGGGGTCGATGGCCAATCGACCCTACCAGACCCTGAGCATCGACCCCCGGGGTTCTGGAAGTCCAGAATAGGGGGGGGGGGGGTCGCACCAGGGGTCGATCATTACTCAGACCCTACCTCCAACCCCCAGTTAATAGAATGGTTTTTAAATTTTGAATAAATTCTAATTAAATGCTATCAACTTTGTTAGGTCTTTTAGCAATATAATAACATTATAAAGGTGATTCTAAAGCTTGGAAGAGTAGCTATTAATAAGCTAAGGTGAGGAAACAGAACTCTAAACTAATTAGTTAATAACAAACTGTTTTTTTTTTCTTTTCTTGAGTCCAATGCCATGCTTGATTCTATGCAAATATGTTTGTAATGTGCATACAACATGTCATCCAATATTTTTATTATTTGCTCATGCATATTTACTTTATTTTTTATAACATCATGATGATGATGATGATGATAGGAATATGCATGTGAATGTATGTGTGTGGTTTGTGTACTTGATGCGAGCGAATATCAAGGGAGGTGTGATGGGAACGTCAATAAACGTTAACCTTTGGTGGGTCTCAGCACTTTAGCTCTATCTATAACTCAAGTCTTGTGCATTAGCATCATCCTTTTGCCATTACTTTAACAGAACTATTATGTCGTAGAGCATCAGGGGAGGTGGTCTCGGTCCTTGTAGTCTCTGACTCTACCGGGGGGCCTTACCTCTATCTCTATGGACATTATGAGGGATGCTGGGGTAGGCCTTCGATACACTTTTTGGCATTAGGATTGGTTAGTTGCGAGCCCAGTTTGTAGCCCTCGCCAACAGGGGCTTACGTGTTGGTATGGCACTGTACGACAATAAACGTTAACCTTTGTTGTACAATGTTCATGATTTGGGGGCTTGTGAGTCGACGATAAACGTTACCTTCGGGTGGCGTCACATACTTGTGTATAGAGGCGGGGTCAATAAACGTTAACCTTTAACTACCTAAACCTTTCTATTGCATATTGCAAACTATAAACCAGACCAAAGATATGAATTGATTGCATGCATATGTATTGTTGCATTGTTTTGTTTGCTCACTGAGCCGTGATATGTGCTCACCCCTCGACGTCGAATATTTTTAGTTGATGATGCAGGTACTACAGCCAAAGATTATGTCAATGCTCCAGTGTACGGGAACATAGCGGCGATGGAAGTTGAAGCTGAAGTGGATACACATGATTCCTCTTGCGAGTGCAACTCATGTGTATTCGATTAGATATTTTTCTAGTTTTCCTTATTTGGATTTATTAAGGACATGTATTTGATATTTATTTATGTCTCCGTTGATACAGAATAATTTACTATTTAATATTAATAACATAGTAGATTCTCAGTTTATTTTACTATAAGACTTCGTTATTGTATATTTACTCTGATTATGAATGTGGATGTATGGGGTTTAGATAAAATGGATATAGTCTATTCGAGATCCTGATTGAATCGTTGGTTTGTTAGCGGTTCATCACACCATTCTGAATAGTGCGAAATTGGGGTGTGACAACTTGGTATCAGAGCATCTCAGGCCTTGTCCGCTGAACTAGCATACATTCAAGACAATTGTGAACTGAGATAGGATAAAAGTAAAAACTGTAATATTAACACATTGTAAGCACAAATGATGTTTGAGACCAAACTTAAAAGAGAATAATGCATCTATTAAAGGAAGAGTAAATTTAAATACAATATGAAAGAAACAAACATATATACATAGCTAAAGCAGAGTACAGTCCACAACCCGAACAGTTACTCTATAGTATAAGAAAAGAAAAATAAATACAATCATGAAGCTGGAGGTGAAGGAGGAGACGGTGCCTCACGATCTCTGTCATAGTCCTCAACATAGACTCTAGTCAACCAGGCCACCTGAGTCTGAGTAGCCTGAAGACTAGCTGTAAGATCAGCTACCCGCTGATCAGTCGCATGCTGAACTGCTATGAGCTCATCCTCTCTCACACGCTGAGCATCTATTAAATCCTCCATCCTCAGATCGGATCTACGCTGAGCCTCTCTGATCTCATGCAACATCTCCATCATATTAGAAGGTGGGTGTGAAGGACCAGCCGCATGAGAAGGACCAGTCTCACGTGCACGACCCATCGCATATGAAGTACCAGCTCCAGTTGCATGTGTAGGTGAAGGTGGTGGTATCCAGTCTACATCCATGTACATGCGGTCGTCGTCATCAGCAGGCTCTGCACGAACTCTAGCAGCGGCGGCAGCTGCCTCAGCGTCAGCTATCTTGATGCGAGTGTGAGGGCGCACCATCTCGTTCCTCTCCTCGTCATTGACCTGGGCATCCCACAGGCCCATCTTGCAGATAGCCTCCCAATCTAGAGGCGACGAGAAGGTTTTCTCCTGAATCTTCTCATCCACTAAATCAACCCCAAGCGGGTCAACAACATAGTGATCATACGCCCGTACGAAAGGTTGCCAGTGTGACTGGGCAACATAGCAGTGATCATAGTGCGCATGATGATATATGGCAGGCAGACGGGCTGTCTGGTGCAAATACTGTACATCAGGTACTGGGTCAGCTGGGAAATCCTCTCGTAATGGCCACTCTGCGGAATTAGATTATGCTAGATAATCTTGCAAAATACCTGTGGAGCTGGACGCATATAGCATGCCCTCATCTGCCAGCGATCAGGTCGTAGAAGCTGATTATCGATCTCAGCCCTCATCTCTATGGAGAAGAACTGGGGCTCTCCAGGAGCACAGTAAACCATGGGGCCATCATAGGGAATTCCCAGTAGGTCGGACAGCTGTCGATAGTCAAACGAGATGTTCAACCCTTTGATGTAACTCGTGATGCGTAACTCCTGACCCCTCTCGACATCATTGTAATTCCCCACTACCTAGAGATTACAATAAAACTGTCGCACCAAATCCGGGAGGGTGCAAGCGTCGTAGGTGATGACAGGGTGCCACCCCATATCACCAAAGGCCCTCTCCATGTTGAACAAGGCTAACTCAGCTAAGTTCACCATACGACCTCCCTCTACCTTCTTGCAAGTGAAGTGGGCATACTGTGCCTCGGCTTTGTTGGAATGGAAGCGAAGAGGATCACGAACTTTAGGTACTTTGGTACGAGCCATAATGTCTACAAATAAGAAAGAAAATGAGATAATGTGTTAATAGGATAAATATGAAAATTTGACATTATAACGACGTAAGTTGGCCAAAAGCCTCACTTGTCACCTATACACGTGGGCAGGAGGACTTATGTAGGTTCCAACATATCCTACAACACTCACTCAGTAGGAAATTCTAACTAACAGAGTCCAATTTGAAGAAATTGCGAGAAATCGAAAATTTCGACAAATTAGGGCAAAAAGAGCAAAAATCCAAGTTTCTCGATAACCAACCGATGAAGCTCAAAATTTTTTGAGGGCTTTCGTTCCTCGAGACACCAGTAACAAAATCCCCCAATAAAAAACAAAATTTTACGGTTGGAAAAAGTTTAATTTGAAAAATACAAGTTAAATGGACAAAAACCTAGAAAAAGAAACCTAAAAACAGGTAAAAATGAGAAAGCATACCTGTAGGGATGATGTGGACGTGGAAACACGGATCCAAACTGACCAAAATAGCGGAGTGGCACTGTAGCAACTCAGAGGTGGAAGACGAGTCGAAATGGGGAAGAAATGATGGGAAATGAACCCAGAATCGCATCTTAAAGGTCTGATTTTTGGTCTGGGGGTCGGACAATTCGACCAGGATCATCGTCCCCCATATCGACCCCTGGATCGACCCCTAGCTCTCGGGAATCTGACATAAAACTAGAGGTCCGACCAGGGGGTCGGACATCCATCGACCCCCACATCGACCCCCAGTTCACGGGAACTTGACAGTGAACCAGGGGTCGCACAGGGGGTCGGATACCCATCGACCCCCACATCGACCCCCAGCTCTCGGGAAGAACAGGTTACTTCCAGGGTCAGATACTGAGGGTCGGACATACCATCGACCCCCACCATCGACCCTGCATAGAAAAGATAGTATTTTTCATAAAACGAGCCGAAATGTTGAAATTTTATATCGATTAGCGTGCCTACATGAAGTATAAATGATTGTCTCACCCATTTTGATGATTTTCAGGCACCACCAATCTCAGAAGAAATATGTCTGGGCATAGAGTAACCAGGCAAAGCCGAAATGCAGTTCCACCACCACCTGTGGAGGAAACTAGCCAAGAAAATATATACGCGCAAGGGAACCCGCAGGTTGCACCACCAGTAAATCTAGGTCAGGAAGATCCTGCAAACTTGCCACCTCCACCACCAGGGTTAGCAACCGTGGTAATGAATTTAGCACAGTAACTGCAACAGATGCAACACGCACAGGCTCAAATGCAAGTGGCAATGGGGATTATGTTCCAGGCCGCAGATGCTACACCCATGCAGATGGGACAATCTAGTGCAGCACCGGTAGGTAACCACCCAGCACCTCAAATACCTCAACCACCAGCTGCACAGATTCCAGTACCAGGTCCGGAAGCAGCTCAGGTTAAGTATCAGTATCCACAACCTATGTTTGGAGCATACCCCCAAAATCAGATGGATCACTCTCGACTGGTTAAGAGATTCTTGAAGATGAAGCCCAAGGAGTTTAATGGTAAACTGTCTAATCCGTTATGGCCAGCACCCTGGATAGACGAGATGGAGAGAAATTTCCTTATGATGACTGTTACAGAAGAAGAAAAGGTACTATGTGCCACCTTCATGCTAAAAGGAAATACACATCATTGGTGGAAATCTACCAGGGCATATCTATTGACCAAGCACACCCTATTGACTTGGGCTATTTATAAGGAAGCTTTCTTTGAGAAGTATTTTCCCCGAAGCTTTAGAGATTCTATGGAGAAGGAGTTCCTGAGTTTATATCAGGGACAGATGTCCGTGGATGCATATCAACAGCGTTACGAAGAGCTATTTTTCTTTGCACCACTCAGTATGCAAGAAGAAGATACTAAGACCCGTAGGTTTGTCACGGGGCTTAGAGGAAGCATCAGAGAGCATGTTCTAGGCTTGGAGAAGAAGGTATATAACGAAGCTGTTCAAATTGCTCGAGTTATAGTATCGAGCCAGAAGGAGAGTTATTTTACACAGAACAGAGGTATGAAAAGGCCAGCCAGAAATGCTTATAACGGAGGGAACAACAAAACATTTAAACCCTTCCGTGCTCAAGGCTTTACTGCTGCACCCAAGACTACTCCAGTAGCTCAACCTCAGCCAAAGCCGAATTCTGAAGGCCAAAAATATTTTAACTGCAACCAAACGGGGCATATGGCAAGGGAGTGTCCTAAGCCCAGGAAGCAGCTACACCAAGGACGAGTTTATGCTGTTACATCCGAGGATGCTGCTGCATCACCCGATGTGGTCACAGGTATGACTGAAACCTTTTAAGTTGTAATTACAATGTATGAGCATGTAGACTAAGTAAAATAAATCACAGGTATCGTACTTATAAATGGCGTACCCGCCAGAGTACTCTTTGATTCAGGAGCTACTCATTCCTTTATATCTGTGTCATTCGGAAAGAAGCTGAACCTATCCATAAGAACATTGGATTACAAACTACTTGTACGGTTACCGATGGGGTTAGAAGTGGAATTAGAGAAATGTTATGGGCCATGTCCAGTTCTCATTGGCGAGAAAACCTTAGATGCAATCTTGATCCAACTTGGGATGGCAGACTTTGATGTCATCTTGGGAATGGACTGGTTAGCTCGGCATTCTGCGAACCTATTATGCGTCGAAAAGAAGCTAACATTTAAAGACAAAGAAGGAGCAGAATTCAGTTTTGCGGGAACCAAACTTCCCCGTAAACGCAAGCTCATACTTTCAGCACTAAAGGCTAAGAAGTGCCTTGAGAAGGGGGCAGTCGGGTATCTAGTATCAGTGGTCAAACTCACCAAGGAAGCACCACGGATGGAAGATATTGATGTCGTGCGGGACTATCCCGACGTATTTCCTGAAGAACTACCAGGATTACCACCCGATCAAGCCACAGAGTTTGTGATAGACCTTATACCTGGAGCCGCACCAGTATCAAAAGCACCTTATAGAATGGCTCCTACTGAACTGAAGGAATTGAAAGTGCAACTACAGGAACTACTGGACAAGGGTTATATTCGACCCAGTGTATCACCATGGGGAGCACCGGTATTATTAGTAAAGAAGAAGGACGGTAGCATTCGATTATGTATCGACTATTGGGAGTTGAACAAATTGACAATCAAGAATCGATATCCACTACCTCGGATCGATGATTTGTTCGATCAGTTGCAAGGAGCAAAAGTATTTTCTAAAATCGATCTTCGGTCAGGCTATCATCAGTTCAAGATTAAAGAGGGTGGCATTCCTAAGACAGCTTTCAGAACCAGATATGGACATTATGAATTCTTGGTCATGTCTTTTGGATTAACAAATGCATCATCAACTTTCATGGAACTTATGAACCGGGTTTTCCACGATATGTTGAATACGTCGGTTATTTTATTTATTGATGATATATTGGTATATTCCAAGGACAAAGAAACCCATATCAAGAATCTAAACGCCGCCCTACATCGTTTAAGGAAAGAGAAGTTATATGCCAAATTTACCAAGTGTGAGTTTTGGCTAAGTGAAGTCGCCTTCCTAGGCCATGTAGTATCCGCTGAAGGAATCAAAGTAGACCCCAGAAAGATCGAGGCTATTGTAAAGTGGGAAGCACTAAAGAGCGTTACAGAAATAAGAAGTTTTTTAGGTCTCGTTGGTTATTATCGGAGATTTGTGGAAGACTATTCCTGGATTGCCATACCTCTCACCAGTCTGACTAAGAAAGGTGAAAAATTAATATGGACGGATAAATGTGAGAAGAGCTTCCAAACATTGAAGACCAGATTGATATCCGCTCCGATATTGACGATTCCTGTTCCAGGACAGCCATTTACACTATACACTGATGCGTCAGGACTGGGATTAGGATGTGTGCTTATGCAAGGAGAACAAGTAATTGCTTATGCCTCAAGACAGTTGAAGACACATGAGAAAAATTATCCCACTCATGATTTGGAGTTAGCGGCAGTAGTACATGCTGTCAAGATATGGAGACATTACCTATACGGAGAGAAGTTCCAGATTAAGTCGGACCATAAAAGTCTTACTTATTTATTTAATCAGAAGGAGTTGAATATGAGACAAAGAAGATGGCTGGAACTATTGAAAGACTATGATTGTGATATCCAGCATCATCCGGGGAAAGCTAATGTAGTAGCGGATGCGTTGAGCAGAAAGGCAATGATAAAATCTCAAGGAGAGGTTAGCACAACTGCAGCTATGTGTACTGCCGGAATGGTATTAAATCACGGCAACGAGCAGTATGTGATAGATACAACGGATGGATTATTCAACCAAGGGTTTATTCATCGGTTTTCAAATATGTTCGCTGCATTGAAGATTATACCGGATATAATTGATGAATTGAAGACAGCTATCAAATCAGACCCGTATCTGAGAACGGTACAAGAAGACATCGAAAAAGGTAGGACTAACCTTGAGTTCACCTTGGACGAAGAGAAGGTACTAAAGTACAAAGGAAGAATATGTGTATCCGAAATAGAAAGTGTGGATATTAGACACCGACTGATGAAAGAAGCCCATACCACCATCTATTCGATACATCCTGGAAGTACAAAAATGTATCATGATCTAAAGAAACTATATTGGTGGAGAGGGATGAAAGCAAATGTAGCTAAGTTCGTGTCTCAATGCCTAAATTTTCAGAAAGTAAAGGCTGAACGACAAAGACCCGCAGGACTGTTACAGCCATTACCGGAACCAGCATGGAAATGGGACTGCATCACTATGGACTTCGTCACGGGATTACCACTGACTCCTCAAGTAGTTGACGCAGTTTGGGTGATTGTAGACCGTTTGACTAAAACAACTCGCTTCATCCCTATACGACCTCAGTATACAGTGGAAAGGTTAGCCTAGCTGTATGTGGATAATATTGTTCGATTATACGGTGTACCAGAGAGCATTGTGTCCTATAGGGATCCCCGATTTACTTCCAAGTTTTGGGATAGATTGCAAATGGCTATGGGTACAACATTAAAGTTCAGTACTGCATTCCACCCACAGACAGATGGACAGTCAGAGCGTACAATCCAAATTCTAGAAGATATGCTACGAGCATGTGTAATTGACTTCAAAGGATCATGGGATGAAAAATTACCACTGATCGAGTTCGCTTATAACAATAACTATCAGGCTACTATACAGATGTCACCCTATGAAGCACTGTATGGCAGAAAGTGCCGAACTCCTTTATTTTGGAATGAAATTGGAGAACGTAGTATTGTTGGGCTGGAATTTATTGAATAGACTTGTTGAGTGGTAGACATTATCAAGGAAAGGGTAAGAACAGCTCAGAACCGTCAGAAGCAATATGCAGATACTCGACGTAGAGGTCTTGAATTCTTCGTGGGTGATAAAGTATTCTTGAAAGTATCGCCTATGCGGGGATTGAAACGGTTCAGGCAGAAAGGGAAACTAAGTCCAAGATATGTCGGGCCGTATGAGATTCTAGCTAAGCGTGGAAAAGTGGCTTATCAGTTAGCACTACCACCATCTATGTCAAGTGTGCATGACGTATTTCATATTTCCCTATTGAAGAAGTATGTCGAGGATCCAACGCACGTTCTGACAGTAGATCTATCGGAATTGACTGATGAATTGACATTTAAAGTAACACCAACGAAAATCACCAGCCGAAAGGTTCAACGACTATGCAACCGAGATATCTATTACGTTAAGGTCACTTGGAGAAGTAGAGACATGGAAGAAGTTACATGGGAGGAAGAGAATGCTATGCGAAAGCAATACCCTCACTTATTTGATTCAGAAGGTACGTACAATTTTGAGGACAAAATTTTTATAAGTAAGGGGGAGTTGTAAGACCCGTATCAAACTAACCCGGTCTTACCACCTTGAACTAGGTTTAACCATCATGATCGAGTCAAATGGACCAAGGGTGTGAAGGAGATCGTGATCCCAGTTATCAAATCGACCCAAAAATACTTAAATTACGGGGAGGGTCGCATACCCAGCAAGGGAGGGTCGGACCCCCCAAGACAGAAAGTCAGACCCCCTGTTTTACAGAGGGAGTCGGACACTTTAGGAACCAGGGGTCGACGGGATCATCGACCCCCTCATCGACCCCCAGTTGCAGCCAGAAACTGAAATTAGGAAAGTTTCCAAATTTCGATTGGATTCCTTCCAAATCTCAATGGGACTTATTTTAGGAGTTCTTACTCTATAAATAGGATGTCCCTAAGCCTCTTTGACTCCTTTTACAACCCTAATTGAATTGAGAGAAAGAGAAGAGAAGGAAGAGAAGAAGAATAAAAGCAAGGAAGAGAAGAAAGCAAAAAGGAGAAGAGTTGCAGAGAAGGAGTATACTTCTCAGGTATGGATACTAATTCCATGAGTTTCTACAGACCTTAGGTTAGATAATGAAGAGAGTGTGATCTCGGAGAAACCTAAACCATCAACCCATGGTTATGTTTTCATAGAAAACCATGGGGGAATACATGAAAGCTATATAGGTGGGTGATTCATGGTTTTAAACCATGGAAGGTATGTTAAATGGAATGTAGGAGCAAGCCATAAGACCCCAAGCACGAAGAATGGACTGAAAGGAAGAAAATTGACCAAAACCATAGGGGATCGCATGAGGGGAGGGTCGATGGCCAATCGACCCTACCAAACCATGAGCAATGACCCCCAGGGTTCTGGAAGTCCAGAATAGGGGGGGGTCGCACCAGGGGTCGATCATTACTTAGACCCTACCTCCGACCCCCAGTTAACAGAATGGTTTTTAAATTTAGAATAAATTCTAATTAAATGCTATCAACTTTGTTAGGTCTTCTAGCAATATAATAACATTATAAAGGTGATTTTAAAGCTTGGAAGAGTAGCTATTAACAAGCTAAGGTGAGGAAATAGAACTCTAAACTAATTGGTTATTAACAAACTATTTTTTCTTTTCTTGAGTCCAATGCCATGCTTGATTCTATGCGAATATGTTTGTAATGTGCATACAACATGTCATCCAATATTTCTATTATTTTCTCATGCATATTTACTTTATTGTTTGTCACATGATGATGATGATGATAGGAATAGGCATGTGAATGTATGTATGTGGTTGGTGTAGTTGATGCGAGCGAGTATTAGAGGAGGTGTGATGGGAACGTCAATAAACGTTAACCTTTGGCGGGTCTCAGCACTTTAGCTCTATATCTAACTCAAGTCTTGTGCATTAGCATTGTCGTATCGCCATTACTTTAGCAGAACTATTATGTCGTAGAGCATCAGGGGAGGTGGTCTCGGTCCTTGTAGTCTCTTACTCTACCGGGGGCCTTAGCTCTATCTCTATGGACATTCTGAGGGATGCTGGGGTGAGGCCTTGGATACATTTTTTGGCATTAGGATTGGTTAGTTGCGAGCCCAGTTTACAGCCCTCGCCAGCAGGGGCTTACATGTTGGTATGACATTGTACAACAATAAACCTTAACCTTTTTTGTACAATGTTCATGATTTGGGTGCTTGTGAGTCGACGATAAACGTTACCTTCGGGCGGGGTCACACACTTGTGAGGCGGGGTCAATAAACGTTAACCTTTGACTACCTAAACCTTTCTATTGCATATTGAAAACTATAAATCAGACCAAAGATATGAATTGATTGCATGCATATGTAATGTTGCATTGTTTTGTTTGCTCACTGAGCCGTGATGTGTGCTCACCCCTCGATGTTGAATATTTTTAGTTGATGATGCAGGTACTACAGTCGAAGATTATGTCAATGCTCCAGTGTAAGGGAATGTAGCGGCGATGAAAGTTGAAGCTGAAGTGGATGCACATGATTCCTCTTGCGAGTGCAACTCATGTGTATTTGATTAGATATTTTTTTAGTTTTTCTTATTTGGCTTTATTAAGGACATGTATTTGATATTTATTTGTCTCCGTTCATACAGAATAATTTGCTATTTAATATTAATATCACAGTAGATTCTCAGTTCATTTTACTATAAGACTTCCGCTATTGTATATTTACTCTGATTATGAATATAGATGTATGGGGTTTAGATAAAATGGATATAGCCTATTCGAGATCCTGGTTGAACCGTTGGTTTGTTAGCGGTTCATCACACCATTCTGAATAGTGTGATATTGGGGTGTGACATAGGGTCGATGGAACATCCGACCCTAGCATCGACCCCCAGCATTCGGGAAGCCCAGGAAAAGGATGGTCGCACCCAGGGTCGATGGAAGGTCCGACCCTGGCATCAACCCCCAGTTAACAGTAGGTTTTTAAAATCAGAATTAATTCTAATTAAATTCTATCGACTTGATTAGGTCTTCTAGTGATATAATATTGATATTTAGTTGATTCTTAAAGCTTGAAAGAGGATCTACAATCAAGCAAAGGTGAGGGAACAAGACCTAAACTAATTGGTTAATAATAAATTGTTTTATTCTTGAGTCCAATGCCGTGATTGATTCTATGCGTGTATGCTTGTTATGTGCATTCAACATGTCATCCAATATTTCTATTATTACTGTTCATGCATATTTAAATTATTGTTTATAACGTGATGATGATGATGATAGGAATAGGCATGTGGATGTATGTGTGTGATTGGTGTGCTTGATGTGAACGAGTATCAGGGGGAGGACGTGACACTGATTCCTGGTCACCAGACTCTAGCTCTATCTCTAACTTAAGTCTTGTCCACTAATATCGTCGTATCGCCATTACCTTAGCGAAACTAATACATCGTAGGGTATCAGGGGGGACGTGACACTGTGGTTCATCCTGGTCACCAGACCCTAGCTCTATCTCTATGGACGTATTGAGGGATGCTGGGGTGAGGCCTTGGATACACTGTTTGGCATTAAGATTGGTTAGTTGCGAGCCCAGTTTGTAAGCCCTTGCCAGCAGGGGCTTACGTGTTGGTATGGCACTGTACAACAATAAGCGTTAACCTTTATTGTACAATGTTCATGGTGGGTGCATGTGGGATGACAATAAGTGTGACCTTTGGGCGGCTTCACACACTCGTGTATAGAGGAGGGGTCAATAAGCGTGACCTTTGACCTCCAACCCTTTCTATAGCACATTGCAAACTTATTTACCAGATCAAAGATATGAATTGAATGCATGCATATGTATTGTTGCATTGTTTTGTTTTCTCACTGAGCTCAAGTTGGAGAGCTGACCCTCGCGTGCATAATTCTTTTTAGTTTCTGATGTTGCAGGTACTATGATTGAAGATTATGTCGACACGCCAACATATGAACATGTGGCGGCTATGATGAGTAAGCTGTGGAGGACTATTATGATTCGTTAAGCAAGCGTTCAACGGTGGATACGTTTAGTGTTTAGTTTTCGTATTTGGATATTGTAATATGTATTAAATTATGTTTTGGTTACTTGGAAATAAATGGAATATTAATTATTTATCATGATTAGACCTCAGTTCATTATCTGTAAGACTTTCGCTATTTACTTTATTACCTCTGATTAATGTGGAATGTGTTTTGGTTTATCATATGTGGGATAGCCTATTCGAGATCCTGGTTGAACCGTTGGTTTATTGACGGTTCATCACACCATTCTGCTTGGTACAGAATTGGGGTGTGATAGGAATGGTCTAGTGTTCCCTCCACCTGAAGTCTCAGTAGTAGGCCTCTTCAGTCCCCTGTTTTGAGCAAAGAAGCTGTCTCTTTGGCTTGCTTCAATCACCCTAGCAATCTGTACAACCTCATTATACACCTTCTTCTCCAAACCCAAGACGTGCTCCCTAATACTTCCTCACAATCCCATAGTGAACCTACAGGTTTTGGTCCTCCTCTTGCATGCTTGCTGGAGCGAAGAAAAATAGCTCTTCATACCTCTGCTGGTACGCATCAATAGTCAACCGGGATTGCTGCAGGTTGAGGAATTCCTTCTCCATTTGTTCATGGAAGCTCTTAGGAAAATACCTATCGAAGAAGGCTCCCTTGAATATTTCCCAGGTGATCTGGGTGTGCGAAGGCTCCCTTGAATATTTCCCAAGTGAACTGGGTGTGCTTCGTCTCCAAGTATGTTTGGGTAGAATTTAACTAGGCATTAGCATCTTCCTTAAGCATGTGCGTAGCAAATAGCACATTCTCATCCTCCGTGCAAGTCATCAGACGGAAGTTCTTCTCTATCTCAGCAACCTACTGTGTAGGCCACATTGGTTTTCCTGGTTTTCCTGTACAGGTAGGGGGTTTCAATTTCAAAAACCTATCCACCGCTTAGCTTAGGTCATTCTGCCCCTGTGCATTTGTTCCATACCATGGTGGTGGGTATGGATAGATCCCCTTGATAGACAGACGATGTTGAAAATTGGTGTGGTACTTGTGGGTTCTGTTCTTGGCCCATCGGTCCAGTGCTACCATCCACTGGCAGTGTGGTATTATTTTCCCCAGACTCAAGCGTACCTTCTATAGGGATATATCCTGGTGGCCTGAACATCTTCAGCATCTCATTTAAGAACACCTTCTGCTGAGCTTCCATCTGATAGACCAGATTCGTCACTATAGTCTCAGAGTTAGTGTAAGGAGGGCTTGGCAGATTTGTTGGTGCTCTGTAACTCTGCCCTTCTCCACCATTTCTCATTGGTATCCTGTCCCCATCATCCCTCATTGGGGTTCCATCTTCTGGGTTCAGGTTTTGCTCACCAATGTTTCCTGCTTCCACATTGTCCTCGGCTTGATGCACCATTGAGTGGTGACATTTTCGTGAACCTTTGCAACCATTTCTGCCTACCATCTTAGATTACTCTTTCCTGTTTATATCTGAGAAGAATACATAACACATGAGGTACATTGGAATAGTTACTTTTATCATGATAGTGTTAGTCTTTAACAGTGCGAGGCGAAAATTGTCATGGAAACTTTAAATCAAAATTTAAAAATTTTCTCAAAATTTTCTGTGCTTAGAATACTTGTCCGATCGCAACATACCGGTCGTGACACTGTATATTGTAGTGCGACTGGTATGTCGAGGTGGACAAACCTCTCAGACTTCTCGAGAGTTACTAGTTGATGTACTAGTCACACCTCTATATGGTATGGTGCGACCGGTATGTTCGATTGGTCAACACCCTACTGTGGTCGAGAGGTACCGGTCGCAGGTACCAAGGGGTACCGGTCGACCGTATAGGGCAAAACCATCGACTGGTATGCCCTGAAAGACTTTAAAATCTTGATTTTTGACTCTTTTCCTCATTTTCTTCTTTCCATTTACTCTGGTGGCGATTCCCCTTTGACTTAGTGAGTAACTACAGTCCGACTGGTGGTTGTAGAAGCGATTCTTTTCTTCCAGGAGTGCTTTACAACCTCTCCAAGTAATTTCCTTCCTCTTTCTCTTTTACATCGTTTCTTCATGGTTTCTGACCAAAAACTAGGTTTTCCTAGATTTAGAAGATTCTAACCGTAGAAACTCTTTTTCTTTAGCTTAGAAATAGTTTTGGGACTCCTATGAACAAAAGCCCTCAACTTATTTGAGGTTCCATCGTATGATTTTCTCAAAATCGAAAATTTTGGATTTTTGACCTAGGTTTTGGTCAAAAATCGATTTTTCTTGTAATTGTTGAATTTCTTGCTTGTTTGATGATTGTTTGGTCTCTATATGTTTCTAAATTGTTACGTAAGTCCTTCTCCCCAGATTTTGGGTGAGTTCGAGGCCTTTGCTTGAAATATTGTCATCGTGCTGTCAAAATTTCGAATTTTTTTGACTAATTTTCATTGTTTTATATTGTTTGTAGTTAAAAAAAATGTCTCAGCGTCCAGGTGTTGGTAAGCACGCATACGCTCCAGGCATGAACTATCCACACCTGCCGGTTCCACAGTTTGATGAGTGGTGGTTTCGTTTGGCCGCGGCGCAAGCCCATTTTCCATGGTTTGAAGAGAAAAACATAGAATCTGGACGCTGCGTAAACGTGGAGCAGCTACAACGATTTGATGTTGAAGCAGCCTTTGGTGTACTTGGGTGGTTACCAGTAATCACCTATACAATGACTACCTGACCAAACCTGGTCAAGCACTTCTACGCTAACCTGGAGGTCGAGGGGGATGTTAACGATTTCAGCCATGGTAGGGACCTCTGCCTCACCAGCTTTGTCAAGGGTGTCTCCATATCATTCAACACTCACCCACTCGCTGATCTCTTGGGGATTCCTAATGATGGTGATTTGGTTTACTGCACTCCCAAGATGAAAGGCTTCCTTACTGATGATCTACGCCAGGAAGTTTCAGAGCAGATCCTTAACCCAGGGGCGCCCATGAAAGCTGCCAGTTTGAGACCTGTTCCTCGAGTATATTGTCGCATTATCCAGCATGATATTGTTTCTCAGAGCGACCACTACAGTGAGTTATCTCAGCTCACCCAGTACCTGACTTATTGTGTCTGCACTAGGGAGCGGGTTTGTCTTCCTTATATTATCATCAGGACTATGCGTCAGGCTACCATGCTCGACCAGATAAGCAACCTTCCATATGACCGGTGTATCACTACACTCCTACAACGCTTTCGAGTGGACATGAGGGATGAGATTGTGGTCGAGGACACCATGACATTAGACATTGTTTGGGATGCCATTGTCCGGATGAAGATGGATAACCTACCGATCAGTGATGAGGAGTTAGAGGCTCGTCCTCATCCTCTTAGGAGGGTAGCGACAGCGGCAGCAGCAGCAGCCAATGCAGCTTATGTAGAAGAGGCAGGGGATGATAATGATGATGATCAGATGGAGGACGTTCCTGCATCAGAACTGCAGCCCAAACCTGTAGTGGGACCATCCTAGCCTCCTCCCGATACTGTCATGGGTATGTTTTTGGAGATTCGGGATGCCCAGCGCGAGATGAACCGTGACCTAGGGCGCCTCTCCCGCAGCCTCAGAGTCACTCCGGAGTAGGTACACTGGCTCAGGTTCGCATATGAGCGTGATTATGACATCACTGACCCTATTCTTTCGATGCCCCCCATGATAGATCACTTCAATTTCTCTCTCATGCTTCAGTATAGTTTATTATAACAGGATAACTGTCCAGTTTGTGGTCTGTACCCTGTGGTACAATTAGCTTTTACTCTTTGGATGTTTATGATTATTTTTACCTGTTTAACATGGTTTTCTATCTAGAGCGTGACTGTTCATTAAGTTCTTATTTCAGTATAGTATGTTTGGCTCTTTCTTATTTAGTCTCAGGCATCAAACAGGTGCTTAAGGTGTGTTTTTAATAAGACTTTTAAATTTTACCTATCTCAGTTCATTGACTCTGTTAGGTGCAAATATGGTCTATTGGACACAACCTAAGTGCTCTGATACCAAGTTGTCACACCCCAATTTCGGCTAAACCAGAAGTGTGAGTGAATCATCACTGAACCAACGGTTCACACCAGGATCTCAATAAGACTGTGTCCACTCATACAAACCATTGCACATAACCATAATCAGAATATAATTAAATACAGTAGAAGTCTTAAATTAAATGAACTGAGTACTTCTATTGATAAATGAAATAAATTAACCAATTACTCTAAGTACCAAAACGTAACTAAATATCTTTACATCATTCATAAATCCAACTAAAAATAAATAGAATAAACAAATCAAATATCCTAGAGGTACACGTAGAAAGGGCACTCGCATGAAGCATCATGCTCGTCCTCCCCTGCTTGCACTTCCAAGGCAGCAGCACCTCCATACATTGGAGCATCCACGTAGTCCTCCACAGTGTAACCTGCATCAACATCTAAAAACATGTACATATACAAGGGTGAGCTCACAACTTAGCTCAGTAAGACAATTAGACAATGCAACACACATCATGCATGAGTGACATTTACATTATGGTCTGGTTTTAAGTTTGCAATGTGCTATAGAAAGGATTGGCGGCCACCGCACCTCTATACACGAGTGTGTGAATCCGCCTAATGGATCAAACACCACTATTGTCCCACATGCACCCACCATGGAACAGAGATAGAGCTAAAGTGTCTGGATCACACACCGCCAATACTTCCCCTGATGTCTTATCCATACCAACACGTAAGCCCCTATTGGCGAGGGATTGCAAACTGGGCTCGCAATTAACCAATCCTATATGTCATCATAGTAGGCCCTATCCCAGCACAACTCCCTACAGCATTGAGATAGGGCTCGAGTCTAGTGGTCAGGCCGGAGACCACAATGCCACTTCCTCCCCTTGATACCCTACCCGCATCAAGCATGCTAAGACAAAAGCGATACGAAAAGGTGCTAGTGTGAGAAATGATCCTAGACCCCAGTCCCTTCCCATTCCACACACCAACGAAAATAATCACATGCCTAATAATCACATCCTAACATAGCGAGTATGCATGAACAAAATAATAACTGAAAGTAAAGATGACAAGTGAGTATGCACAAACACCATTCCACATAATCACAATTACTGACAACGTTTTACTGTTATTAAGTTATTAAGGTTTAGGTGTGATTCTCTTACCTGACGCTTGATTTCTAGCTTGCTCCGTGTCACCGAATCCAAACTTTCTAACACAGGGTCCTAAACGATGTTAGGGTTGAATTAGAATAATTTTCTTAGGATTCACGTCGATAAAAAACCAACTGGTATTGAAAACACCCTCATAGTGCATACCGATCGTAGGTACCAATCACAGTACTGTGGGGCAAGACGCGACCGATATGGTCGATCAATCCCCCATAGACCAGTCCCCGAGAGGTACTGGTCACAGTACCGGTCGCATATGGTGCGACCGGTATGGTTGATCGGTATGCCTCCGGAAGACCACCAATCTTTGTGTTCGCCTTCCGTCGGTCACCCATTATTGGTCTAGGATTTCTCCTATGCATTCTAGGCCTGAGCAATGAGTTAGAGTTGTTTCATGTCCCATTCCAGTCCTAGTTCCTATGATTCATTACCTAGAATTCGAATCTAGGGTTTATCGACTGTATTAGGGTTTGACGACAGTTTAAGGGTTTTGGGTCAATACCTCGCTTTGCATGGTATTGATCAATTCATGATTAATCATCTATAATGCTTAACTTAGAGAGAAGTTCAAGCACTTACAGCTGGTTAGCAACCATGGTGTTCTTCGTCCAATAGCGGCTCCCCTCCTACCTTTCTTAGCTCCTTCTCCTTCTTCGATCTCTTTCTCCTCTCTAGGGTTTGTGAGAAGCAAATCAAAGAGTTCTAAGGGGGTTTAAGGGTCCTTAAATAGACTAGGATAGAGTTTAGGAAGTTTTCTTATGTTAGAAAAGTCCCTAGGCTCGAGATTTAGAAAGCAGGACCCACAGGGATCCGTTTTCAGATCTAACCAGTCTGCCTTTGCAGACATACCGGTCGACCGGTACCATCGACTAGTACCATAGATCGGTATGAAAAGTATCATACTTTTAGGTCCATTTTTGTACCTGATTGTCATCCGCTCGTCCCGTCTGGCTCGGTGATGATTGGAAGACTTGTTACGATATGAATTAAAGGTTTAGATTGAGTTATTGGAGTGCGGGTCTTACATGAACTGAGTTCTACATTGTAAATATAGTAACCAATTATTCTCCACACCAAAACATAAATAAGATATTTATTAAATCACTTATAAAATCCAACTGAAACAAATAACTAAATCAAAACGTTCTAGAGCTAGACGTAGTAATTGCACTCACATGAAGCGTTATGCTTGTCCTCCCCTGCTTACACTTCCAAGATAGCAATACCTCCATATACTGGAGCATTCATTTATTCCTCCACAGTATAACCTGCATCAACCTCTAAAAACATGTATATATACAAGGATGAGCTCACAACTTAGTTAAGGAAGAAAATTAGACAATGCAATAAGCAATACAGATGAGTAACATTCACATTTGGTTCGGTATACTTGCACAGTGCTATGGTAAGGTTTGGCGCCACCGCACCTCCATGCATGAGAGTGTGAGCATATCCAACGGATCACACACTGCTGTTGTCCCACATCACTCACTCCGATATAGAGATAGAGCTAGAGTCTGGTGGGTAGGCTGCGCCTCCATCTTATGTCCTCCCCCTGATACCCTCTACCGTATCAATACTTACACCCCTATTGGCGAGGGCTTACAAGTGGATTTGTCACTAACCAATCCAATATGTCATCACAGTAGGCCCCATCCCAGTACATCTCCCTATGGCATAGAGAGAGGGCTAGAGTCTGGTGGCCAGACCGGAGACCACAATGCCACGACCTCCCCTTGATACCCTACCTGCACCAGGCATGCTAAGACAATAGCGATACAAAAATGCGCTTGTGTGAGGAATGATCTAAGACCCCAGACCCTTCCCATTCCACACACCAACGAAAACATTCTCATGCCTAACACATAATTTTAGCATAGCAAGTATGCATGAATAAATATAATAAGTGAAAGTAAAGATGACATGTGAATATGCACAAGCAACACTCCATAGAACAAGGTAATTATTAGCAATGTTAAACTGTTATTAGTTAATTAGGGTTTGGGTCTGATTCCTTACCTGACGCTTGATTGTTAGCTTGTCCTGTGTCATAAAGTCCAACCTCGCTATCACAAGGTCCTACACAACGTTAGGGTTTAGTTAGAATAAGTTCCTTAGGGTTTACATTGGTAGAAAACCAACTGGGTCAAAAACCAATCCATTTTGGATATACTGGATGCATATATCGATCGCAGGTCACTATACAGTGGTGTGACCGATATAGTAGATCGGATAGCCTTGGCAGGCTACCCGAAGGTACCGATCGCATATACCGGTCGCACCTAGTGTCACATCCTAATTCTAAACCAACCAGAATGGTGTGATGAACCATCCATAGACCAATGGTTCAACCAGGATCTCGTATAGACCGTGCTCATTCGATTAAATCAGATACATTCTACAAGCAAAATCAGAGTAAATAAACGATAGCGGAAGTCTTTAATACTAATGAACTGAGTATCTGACAGTAATAGCATAATTACGTATCCAATTATCTCCAATATACCTCAAGACATAAAATAAAATAAAATAATCAATTACATGTTCCCATAACTAAACAACTAAGCTAATAAAAAAATACATAAGTTGCACTCACACGACGAATCATGTGCATTTTCTTTAGCTTCTACGTCCATCGCAACAACGTCTTCATACGTCGGCGCATTCATATATTCTTCAACAGTAGGACCTGCATTAAGAACTAAAAATATTTGACGTTGAAAGGGTGAACACACATCACGGCTTAGTGAGCAAACAAAACAATGCAACAAACATATGCATGCATTCAATTTATATCTTTGGTCTGATTTTTAAGTTTGCAATGTGCTATAGAACGGTTTGGTGGCCGCCGCACCTCTATTCATGAGTGTGTAAATCCGTCCAATGGATCAAACACCATTGCCATCCCACATGTACCCACCATGGAATAGAGATAGAGCTAAAGTGTCCGGATCAAACACCGCCAACACTTTCCCTGATGCCTTACCCATACCAATATGTAAGCCCCTATTGGAGAGGGCTTGCAAACTGGGCTCGCAACTAACCAATCCTAATGCCAAGAAGTGTATCAAAGGCCTCACCCCGCATCCCTCAATACGTCCATAGAGATAGAGCTAAGGCCCCTCGGTAGAGTCAGAGACCACACGGTCTGAGACCACCTCCCCTGATGCCCTATGACGTAATAGTTCTGCTAAGGTAATGGTAATACGATGATATTAATGGGCAAGGCTTGAGTAGAGATAGAGCTAGAGTCTGGTGATGAGGTCAAAGACCACCATGCTACGTCCTCCCCCTGATGCTCCACTCGCATCCAACATATCAACCACACACATACATTCGCATGCCTATTCCTAGCATCATCATCATCATCATGTTATAAATAAATAGAATTAAATATGCATGAATAGTAATAACACGAATATTAGATGACATCTGAGATGCACATACAAGCATATAATCAATCATGGCATTGGACTCAATAAAGTAAACGATTTATTATTATCTAATTAGTTTAGGTCTTGTTCCCTCACCTTTAATCGATGGTTGTTCCTCTTTCAAGCTTTGTAAATTACTTTTGGACCACGTAGAAACCTAATAAATTTATGAATTCTAAGTTAGAGTTCATATTATTAATTATAGTGTTTAAATGTCCCATCTGGAATCATTCAGACCTCCAGAAGCTGAGTGGTCATAGGTGTGGCTGCACCTATGGTCTCAGTTTCTGCGACCACAGGGTGTGTGGTCGATACGTGTGGTCGCATATCTTGCGACCACACACATGCGACCATACCCTCCCTGGAAACTTCCCGAGGGCGTGTGGCCAACACATGTGCCTCGTGTGGTCGACCATAGTGCCACCACACGAGTGTTTGGTCGACTTTCATTCTCAGTCTAACCCCTTCATGATTTGATTCCTTGAATTATCACTAAGGTCCTTCCTATGATTGATCTATGGCCTTAATTTTATATTTTTCACAATTATCTACTCTAACCTACTCTTCATGGATTTCCTTTGAGTTTCCATCTATGGGTCTAATGGTTGAGATCCTACTTTGTATCAATACTTACTCTATGATCTATTCTAGGAATTCAACTAATGTAAGGGATGTTTTCATACCTTAAACTTGATGAAGAATTAGAGCTCTCTCAGAAATTCCTTCTCTTAGTCTTCCTCTTTAATTCTCCTTCTCTTCCTATTTCTCTCTTTCTCTCACTTTCTGTTTGAGTTTTAAAAGAATGAAAGAGGCTAAAGGACGTCCTATATATAGAGAAAAATCCTCCATATAAAGTCTTACTTTGATTAGGAAAGAACCCCCTTCAGATTAGGAAGGTTTCCTAATTTTGGAGTCAATTATACCATCGTTTGGTCCCACATGGGTCACAAGATCCGTCGACCACACGCCCCAAATCTGTGACCACACGTCCCAGACTCCAGTGGTCTCATTATTCTGAGGTGTGGTCGACCACACCTATTTAGGTATGCGACCACACGTCTGAATTAGATGATTCATGGTTCGAATTACATACCTAGCCTTGTGGTTTCTTCACGCACTTGGTCTGCTTGGTCTGACCATGATAGGAGGACCTGCTACAAGTTGGTAAGATCAGATTAGTATGATATGGGTCTTACACCTAGTGCTATCAGTATGGTCGGTATGGTTGATCGGTATGCCTCCGGAAGGCCACCAACTTGGTGTTCATCTTCTGTCGATCATCGCACATGACTTCTAGGGTTCCTTCATGCATTCTAGACCTGAGCAATGTAATAGGGTTTGTTTTATCTTTCATTCAAGTCCTACGTTCTAAGAAACCTTAGTTTAGAATTCAAATCGAGGGTTTATCAACTGAATTAGGGTTTAACGGTAAATTAGGATTTTAGATCAATACCTAGCCTTACATGGTTTTGATCAAACATCAACAACACTTAACCTAGAGAAAAATACAGGCACTTACCATTGGTTCATGAACTATGGTGTTCTTCGTGCAACAGAATCTCCTCTTTTACCTTTCTCAACTCCTTTCTCCTCTTTAGATCTCCTTCTCCTTTCTAGGGTTTGTGATAATCAATCAAAGAGGTTTAAGGAGGTTAGGTGTCACACCCCAATTCTGTACCATTCAGAACGGTGTGATGAACCGCTAATAAACCAACGGTTCAACCAGGATCTCTAATAGGCTATGTCCATTAAAAATAAAATCATACACATTCACAACCATAATCAGAATAAATACACAATAGCGGAAGTCTTATAGTAAATGAACTGAGAATTCTAACTGTAATAATCATAAATAAAATATCAAGTTATTATTGTATCAACTGAGACATAAGTAAATAAAATATCAATTACATTCCTTTAATAATTCAAATGAAAATCTAATCGAATACGCATGAGTTGCACTCGCATGAGGGGTCATACGTATCCTCTAAGTCTTCGGCTTCCATCGCAGCAACACGCCCGTACACTGGAGCATTTATATAATCTTCGATAGTGGTACCTGCATCATCAACTAAAAATATTCGACGTCGAGAGGGTGAGCGCACATCATGGCTCAGTGAACAAACAAAACAATGCAACAAACATATGCATGCATTCAATTCATATCTTTAGTCTGGTAAATAAGTCTGCAATGTGCTATAGAAAGGATAGGTGGCCGCCGCACCTCTATACACAAGTGTGTGAAGCCGCCCAAAGGTAACGTTTATTGTCGTCCCACATGCACCCACCATGGACAATGTACACACAAAGGTCACGTTTATTGCTGTACCAGTTGTCCATACCAACACATAAGCCCCTACTGGCGAGGGCTTGCAAACTGGGCTTGCAACTAACCTATCCTAATGCCAAATAGTGTATCCAAGGCCTCACCCCAGCATCCCTCAATACGTCCATAGAGATAGGGCTAAGGCCCCCTGACAGAGTCTGAGACTACACAGTCCGAGACCACCTCCTCTCATACCCTATGACGTAATAGTTCTGCTAAGTTAATGACGATACGACGATGTCAATGGACAAGACTTGAGTTAGAGATAGAGCTAGAGTGCTGAGGCCCGACCTATGACACCCCCCCTGATACTCACTCGCGTCAAGCACACCAACCACACATATTCACATGCCTATTCCTATCATCATCATCATCATCATCATGTTATAAACAATAATTAAAATATGTATGAACAATAATAATAGAAATATTGGATGACATGTTGAATTTACATGCAGGCATACACGCATAGAATCAATCATGGCATTGGACTCAAGAATAAAAATAGTTTATTATTAACCAATTAGTTTAGGTCTTGTTTTCTCACCTTTGCTTGATCGTAGATCCTCTTTTAAGCTTTAGGAATCAACTTAAGATCAATATTATATCATTAGAAGACCTAATCAAGTCGATATAATTTAATTAGAATTAATTATGATTTTAAAAAGCCTACTGTTAACTGGGGGTCGATGCCAGGGTCGGAGTTTCCATCGACCCTGGGTGCTACCACCCAGATTCTGGAATTCTCGAACACTGGGGGTCGATTATCAGGGTCTGGTAGGGTCGATTGGCCATCGACCCCCGTGCGACCCCCCGTGGGTTTAGTCAAAATTCTCATCCTACAGTCCATTCTTCGTGTTTGGGGTCCAATGGCTTGCTTCTACAATCCATTCCATACATGTTATATGGTCTAGAGCCGTAGTTTATTCACCTATATGGCTTTTATGATTTCTCCCATCGTTTTCCATGAAAACCTAACCATGGGTGGATGATTTGGGTTTCTCCTAGACCATACCCTCTTCACTATCTATTCTAAGGTCTGTAGAATTACATGGAGCTAGTATCCATACCAAAGAATTAGGCTTGTTTCGCTGAAGCCTTCTCTTTGATCTTCTTCTCCACTTTCCTTCTCTTCTCTTTCTCTTCTCCTTCTCTTCTCTTTCTCTTAATCCAATTAGGGTTCTAAAAGGAGTAAAAGTGGCTTAGGGATGTCCTATTTATAGAGTAGAAACTCCCAAAATAAGTCCCATTGAGATTAGGAAAGAGTCCCATTGAAATTTGGAAAGTTCCCAATTCACGGTTTCTATCGACAGACTGGGGGTTGATGAGGGGGTCGGAGATCCCGTCGACCCCTGGTTCTAAAATGTCCAACCCCCGGTTAAAAACTCAGGGTCTGACATTTATACTGGGGGGTCCGACCCTGCCTTGCCGGGTATGCGACCCTCCCCCTTATTTTAGTGTTTTTGGGTCAGTTTAATACCTGGGATCGTGATCTCCCTCACGCACTTGATCCATTTGGCTCGACCATGATGGGTAGACCTAGTTCAAGGTGGTAAGATCGGGTTAGTTCGATACGGGTCTTACAACTCCCCCCTACTTATAAAAATTTCATCCCCGAAATTGTACATACCTTCCGAGTCAAATAAATGAGGATATTACTTTCGCATAGCATTCTCTTCTTCCCATGTAATTTCTTCCATATCTCTACTTTTCCAGGAGACCTTAACATAATAGATATCATGGTTGCGTAGTCATTGAACCTTCCGACTAGTGATTTCAGTTGGTGCTACTTCAAATGTTAAATCTTCAGTCAAATCAGGTAAGTCTATTGTCAAAACGTACGTCGGATCCTTGACATACTTCTTCAATAAGGAAATGTGAAATACGTCATGCACACTTGACATAGATGGTGGTAGTGCTAACTAATAAGCCACTTTTCCACGTTTGGCTAGAATCTCATATGGCCCGACATATCTTGGATTTAGTTTCCCTTTCTGTCTGAACCGTTTCAATCCTCGCATAGGCGATACTTTTAAGAATACTTTATCACCCACGACGAACTCAAGGTCTCGGCGTCGGGTATCGGCATATTGCTTCTGACGATTCTGAGCTGTTCTCACTCTTTCTTTGATAATGTCGACCACTCGACAAGTCTTTTCAATAAATTTTGGTCCAACAATACTACGTTCCCCAACCTCATTCCAAAACAAAAGAGTTCGAAACTTTCTGTCATACAGTGCTTTATAGGGTGACATCTGTATAGTAACCTGGTAGCTGTTATTATAAGCAAACTCAATCATTGGTAACTTTTCATCCCATGATCCTTTAAAATCAATTTTACATGCTCGAAGCATATCTTCTAGAATCTGAATTGTACGCACTGACTGTCCATCTGTCCGTGGGTGGAATGCAGTACTAAACTTCAATGTTGTACCCATAGCCTTTTGCAATCCTTTCCAAAACTTTAAAGTAAATCGTGGATCTCTATTGAATACAATACTTTCGGGTACACCATGTAATCGCACAATGTTATCCACATACAGCTTAGCTAACCTTTCCAGTGTATACTGAGGTCGTATAGGTATAAAGTGAGCTGTTTTAGTTTGGCGATCTACAATCACCCAAACTGCGTCAATTACTCGAGGAGTCAATGGTAATCCTGTGACGAAGTCCATAGTGATGCAGTCCCATTTCCATGCTAGTTCTGGTAACGGCTGTAACAGTCCTGCCGGTCTTTGTCGTGCAGCCTTTACTTTCTGACAATTTAGGCATTGAGACAGGAACTTAGTTACATCTGCTTTCATTCCTCTCCACCAATATAATTTCTTTAGATCATGATACATTTTTGTACTTCCAGGATTATTGAATAGATGGTGGTATGGGCTTCTTTCATCAATCGGTGTCTAATGTCCAAGTTTTCTGTTTCGGGTACACATATTCTTCCTTTGTATTTCAGTACCTTTTCTTCGTCCAAGGTGAACTCAGGGTTAGCCCTACCTTTTTCGATGTCCTCTTGTACCATTCTTAGGTAAGGGTCTGATTTGATAGCTGTCTTCACTTCATCAACTATATCCGGTATAATCTTCAATGCGGCAAACATATTTAAAAACCGTTGAATAAACCCTTGGTTGGCTGATCCATCTGGTGCATCTATCACAAACTGCTCATTACCGTGGTTGAATACCATTCCGGTAGTACACATTGCGGCAGTTGTGCTAACTCTCCTTGAGATTTTATCATTGCCTTTCTACTCAACGCATCTGCTACTACATTAGCTTTCCCCGAATGATACTGGATATCACAATCATAGTCTTTCAATAGTTTCAGCCATCTTCTTTGTCTCATATTCAGCTCCTTCTAATTAAATAGATAAGTAAGACTTTTATGGTCTGATTTAATCTAAAATTTCTCTTCGTACAGATAATGTCTCCATATTTTGACAGCATGTACTACTGCCGCTAGTTCCAAATCATGAGTGGATAGTTCTTCTCATGTGTCTTCAGTTGTCTTGAGGCATAAGCAATTACTTGTTCTACTTGCATAAGTACACATCCTAATCCCAGTCCTGACGCATCGGTGTACAAGATAAATGGTTGTCCTGGAATCGGGATGGTCAAGATTGGAGCTGATATCAATCTAGCCTTCAAGATTTGAAAACTCTTCTCGCATTTGTCCGTCCAAACAAACTTCTCGCCCTCTTAGTTAAGCTGGTGTGAGGTACGGCAATTCGGGAATAGTCTTCCACAAATCGTCGATAATATCCAGCTAGACCCAGAAAAGTTTTAATTTTTGCAACGCTCTTTGGTGCTTCCCACTTTACGATAGCCTCGATCTTGCTGGGATCCACTTTAATTCCTTCAGCGGAAACTACATGGCCTAGAAATGCGACTTCCTTTAGCCAAAACTCACACTTTGAAAATTTGGCGTAGAGCTTCTCCTTCCGTAGTCGCCGCAGTGCGACGTTTAAATTCTTAACAAGAGTTTCTTCATCTTTGGAGTAGACTAATATATCATCAATGAATACAATGACTGACGTATCCAACATGTTGTCGAAAACCCGATTCATAAGTTCCATAAAGGTTGCTGGTGCGTTTGTCAATCCAAAAGACATGACTAAAAATTTATAATGTCCGTATCTGGTCCTGAATGCTGTCTTGGGAATATCACCATCCTTAATCTTTAGTTGATGGTAGCCTCACTGAAGATCGATCTTGGAGAACACTTTGGCGCCTTGGAATTGATCGAACAGGTCATCGATGCGAGGCAATGGATATCGATTCTTGATTGTCAGTTTATTTAGTTCTCGATAGTCTATACACAAGCAAACGCTACCGTCCTTTTTCTTCACGAATAATACTGTCGCTTCCCATGGTGATATACTAGGGTGAATGTAACCCTTGTCCAACAGTTCTTGTAGTTGTACTTTGAATTCCTTCAGTTCAGTAGGAGCCATTCGATAAGGTGCTTTCGATACTGGTGCGGCTCCTGGTATAAGATCTATAACGAACTCTATTGCTCGGTCGGGTGGTAATCTTGATAATTCTTCAGAAAATAAGTCTGGATAGTCACGCACGACATCAATATCTTCCATTTGTGGTGCTTCCTTGGTAAGGTCGACCACAGATACTAAATACCCGACTGCTCCTTTCTCAAGGCACTTTTTAGCCTTTAGCGCAGAGAGTATGAGCTTTCGTTTACGGGGAAGTTTGGCTCCCGAAAAGCTGAACTCTGTTCCTTCTTTGTCTTTAAATGTCAGCTTCTTTTCGGCACACAACAGGTTTGCAGAATGCCGAACTAACCAGTCCATTCCCAAGATGACGTCAAAGTCTGCCATCTTAAGTTGGATCAAGGTTGCATCCAAGGTCTTTTCATCAATAAGAACTGGACATTGTCCATAACCTTTTTCTAACTCCACTTCTAATCCCATAGGTGATCGTACAAGTAGTTTGCAGTCTAAAGATTTAAGGGATAGATTTAACTTCTTTCCAAATGTCACAGATATAAAGGAATGAGTAGCTCCTGAATCAAAGAGTACTCTGACGGGAATGCCATTAATAGGTACGATACCTGTGATTTGTTTTGGTTTAGTCTACATGCTCATACAATGTAATACAACTAACTTAAAGAATTTAAGTCATACCTATGACCACATCTGGCAATGCGGCAACATCCTCAGAGGTAACTGCGTAAACTCGCCCTTGATATAGCTGCTTCTTGGGTTTAGGACATTCCCTTGCCATATGTCCCACTTGGTTGCAGTTAAAACATTTTATCCCTTCAGTAGTTGGCTTTTGTTGCTGTTGAGCTACGGGAGTAGTCTTGGTTGCAGCGGTATAGCCTTGAGCATGGAAGGGTTCGAATGTCTTGTTATTTCCTCCATTATAAGAATTTCCAGCTGTCCTTTTTATACCTCTGTTTTGCATGAAATAACTCTCCTTCTGGCTCGATTCTATAACTCAAGCAATTTGTGCCGCTTCATTATAGATTTTCTTTTCATGTCCCAGAATGTGCTCGCGGATGCTTCCCCTAAGTCCCATGACAAACCTTCGGGTCTTTGTGGTTTCTTCTTGCATACTGGTGGGTGCAAAGAAGAACAGCTCTTCATAACGCTGTTGATACGCATCCACCGTCATCTGCCCCTGATATAAACTCAGGAACTCCCTTTCCATAGAATCTCTGAAACTTCTCAAAAAGTACTTCTCAAAGAACGCCTCCTTATAAATATCCCAAGTCAGTTGGGCGTGCTTTGTTAATAAATAAGTCCTGGTAGACCTCCACCAATGGTGTTCATCTGCTTTCAGTATAAAGGTGGCGCACAACACTTTTTCTTCTTCATTTAGTGTCATCATCATAAAATTCCTTTCCATTTCATCAACCCAGTGTGCCGGCCATAAAGGATCTGCTGGCTTGCCATTAAATTCTCTAGGCTTCAGTTTCAGAAAACGCTCCACCAGTCTGGAGTGGTCTAGTGGCTGCGGAACATACGCTCCATACATAGGTGGTTGGTATTGATATCCACCTTGAACTATCTCAGAATTTTGTACTTGAGCCTACATGATAGGAGTTTGAGGTGCGTGGGGTACTATGTTACTTCCCCCTGGTGCTGTGCTTGCCTGTCTTGCTGGCATTGGAGGTGTCTGTGCAGCTGGAGGAGTTATGCCTATGGTAGCTTGTATAGTGGCTTGTGCCTGTTGCATTTGCTGCAGCTGTTGGGCCAAGTTCATAATGACTGTGGCCAAGTCTGTAGGTGGAGCTGGTAGATTTATAGGATTTGTTTGCCCATTTATGACGGACGGTGCCGTATTCGTGTTCCCCTGTGTTTCTGGGTATGTCTGGCTATTCTCCCCTACAGGTGGTGGTGGTGGAATAGAGTTACGGCTCTGTCTGGTTACTCTGCGTCCCGCCATTAATTAATCTGACAGTGGAATTACCTGAAATCATTGAACACGAGAGACAATCATTAAATACCTCATTCTCATATTTTAAAACCACTAACAAATACAAATTTCAAAATTTTCAGATCATTCTGTCGAAAATGCTTATTTTCACTGTAGGGTTGATGGTGGGGGTCGATGGGAGTCTGATCCTCAGTATGCGACCCTGGGAAATCACCAATTCTTCCTGAGAGCCGGGGGTCGATGGGGGGGGAGTCGGAGGATGTCCAACCCAGGGTGCGAGCCCTGGTTCTTTGTCAGATCACCGAGAGCCGAGGGTCGATGCGGGGGTCGATGGGTGGGTCGATAGTTTTAATCGAATTTTCTGACCCCCGGACTAAAAATCAGATTTTTAAGTTTCGATTCAAAGTCCATTTCCCATTCTTTCTTCTCCGCTTCGACTCATCTCGTCCCTCTGAGTTGCTACAGTGACAACTTCGATCCGTTGGTGGTTTGTACTCCTGGTTTCATCGTCTACACCTCCGCTACAGGTATATCTTCTCCGTTTTCATGTTTTTAGGTTTCTTTACCTAGGTTTTTGCTCATATATCTCGTATTTTCCAAATTAAAAATTTTTCAACCATAAAAATTAGATTTTTATTGGGGGATTTTGTTGTTGGTGACTCAAGGAACGAAAGCCCTAAAAAATATTTGAGTTTCATCGGTTGGTTATCGAGAAACTTGAAATTTACTTTTTTTGACCTAATTTTGTCGAGATTTTGAATTTCTTGAAATTTCTTCCAATTCAATCTCGTTAGTTGAAATTTCCGACTGTATGAGTCTCACAGGATAGTTTAGGATCTATGTAAGTCCATCTGCCCACATGTATGGGTGAAAAGTGAGGCTTTTGACCAATTTACGTCGTTATTATGTCAAAATTTTGGATTTTTCCTCTCTACTAAGCCATTAGTTGTTTTTCTTTCTTATTTGCAGATACGAGGGCTCGTACCAAGGTACCCAGTGTTTGCGATTGTCTTTGCTTCTGTTCCACTCAAGCCGAGACACAGTATGCCCGCTACGCTCGTAAGAAAGTAGAGGGAGGCCGTAAAGTGGACTTGGCTAGCTTGACCTTGTTCAATGTGGAGGGGGCCTTTGGTGATATGGGATGGCTCCCTGTCATCACTTATGACGCCTGTACCCGTCCTAACTTGGTATGCCAGTTCTACTGTAATCTCCAAGTGGTGGGAGATTACAATGATGTTGAGAGAGGTGGTGAGCTTCGGATCACCAGTTAGGTCAAGGGGGTTGATGTCTCATTCAACTATCGGCAGCTGGCCGACTTGCTGGGTATCTCCTATGGCGGCCCCTTAGTATTCTGTGCCCCTGGAGAGCCCCGGTTCTTTTCTCTACAGATGAGAGCTGAGATAGATCCTCAGCTCATCAGACCTGATCGTTGGGAGATGAAAGCGAGTTATCTGCGTTCAGATCCACGGGTATACTGCAAGATCATTCAGCATAACCTGATACCACATAGTGGTTATTACGAGAGGGTCTCCCAGTTGACCTAGTACTTGTTGTACTGCATATGCACTAGGCAGCCCGTCTGCCTTCCCTATATCATCATGCGAATGATGATCAGTGCCACGTTGCCCAGTCACACTAGCAACCTTCCTTATGGACGCATGATCACTACCTTGCTTACCCGCCTGGGGGTTGATTTGTTGGATGAGAAGATTCAGGAGAAGTCCTTCTCATCGCCTCTTGATTGGGAGGCTATTTTCAAGATGGGCATGCGGGATGCCCAGGTCAGCGATGAGGAGAGGAACGCGATGGTGCGCCCTCGCACTCGAGTGGAGATGGCTGATGCTGAGGCAGCAGTAGCAGCCGCTGGAGCAGGGGTTCATGGGGATGATGATGATCGACTATACATGGATGTAGATGCCATACCCCCTCCATCACCTACTCATGCTACTGGAGCTGGTCCATCTTCTTCAGCTGGTCCTTCGCATGTAGCTGGTCCTTCGTATGCTCCTTCTGATGACATGATAAGGATCTTGCATGAGATACGAGAGACTCAATGTATGTTCGACTTAAGGATGGGAGAGCTTCTAGAGGCTCAGCGCTTGTTCGATCAGCGGGTGGGAGAGGTTCTGGTTGCCCAGCGCATGTCGGATCAGCGGGTGGGAGAGCTTCTAGCTGCTCAGCACGTGTCGGATCAGCGGATGGGAGAGCTTCTAGTTGCTCAGCATATGTCGGATCAGCGGATGGGAGAGCTGAGGGATGCTTAGCATGTGACTGACCAGCGGGTGGCTGATCTCACAGCTAGTCTCTAGACGACCCAGACTCAGATAGCTTGGTTGACTGGAGTCTACGCTGAGGACTATGATAGAGACTGTGAGGCACCGCCTCCCCCATCACCTCCAGCTTCTTGATGTATTTCTTTTATCTTTCTTTTTGTACTTCGGAGTAAGTGTCCGGCTTGTGGACTGTACTCTGCTTAAATCATATATATATAAACATTTATTCTCACATTTTGGTTGTATATAAATTTGTTTCTCATTTAATAGATGCATTATTTTCTTTCAATTTGGTCTCAAACAACACATATGCTTATGGTGTGTTATTATTACATCTTTTAAATTTTTATCCTACCTCAGTTCACGACCTTTTGTGGAAGTATACGGTTTCACAGACAAGGCCTGAGATGCTCTGATACCAAGTTGTCACACCCCAATTCTACACCATTCAGAACGGTGTGATGAACCGTTAATAAATCAATGGTTCAACCAGAATCTCTAATATGCTATGTTCATTAAAAATAAAATCATACACATTCACAACCATAATCAGAATAAATACACAATAGCGAAAGTCTTATAGTAAATGAATTGAGAATTCTAACTGTAATAATCATAAATAAAATATCAAGTTATTATTGTATCAACTGAGACATAAGTAAATAAAATATCAATTACATTCCTTTAATAATTCAAATGAAAATCTAATTGAATACGCATGAGTTTCACTTGCATGAGGGGTATGCGTATCCTCTAAGTCTTCGACTTCCATCGTAGCAACACGCCCATATACTGGAACATTGATGTAATCTTCGACAGTGGGACCTGCATCATCAACTAAAAATATTCGACGTCGAGAAGGTGAGCGCACATCATGGCTCAGTGAGCAAACAAAACAATGCAACAAACATATGCATGCATTCAATTCATATCTTTAGTCTGGTAAATAAGTTTGCAATGTACTGTAGAAAGGATAGGTGGCCGCCGCACTTCTATACACGAGTGTGTGAAGTCGCCCAAAGGTAACGTTTATTGTCGTCCCACATGCACCCACCATGGACAATGTACACGCTAAGGTCACGTTTATTGCTGTACCAGTTGCCCATACCAACACGTAAGCCCCTGTTGGCGAGGGCTTGCAAACTGGGCTCACAACTAACCAATCCTAATGCCAAACAGTGTATCCAAGGCTGCACCCCAGCATCCCTCAATACGTCCATAGAGATAGGGCTAAGGCCCCCCGACAGAGTCAGAGACAACACGGTCTGAGACCACCTCCCCTCATACCCTACGACGTAATAGTTCTGCTAAGGTAATGGCGATACAACGATGTCAATGGACAAGACTTGAGTTAGAGATAGAGCTAGAGTGCTGAGGCCCGGCCTATGACATCCCCTGATACTCGCTCGCATCAAGCACACCAACCACACACATACATTCACATGCCTATTCCTATCATCATCATCATCATCATGTTATAAACAATAATTAAAATATGCATTAACAGTAATAATAGAAATATTGGATGACATGTTGAATGCACATGCAAGCATACACGCATAGAATCAATCATGGCATTGGACTCAAGAATATAAACAGTTTATTATTAACCAATTAGTTTAGGTCTTGTTCCCTCACCTTTGCTTGATCGTAGATCCTCTTTTAAGCTTTAGGAATCAACTTAAGATCAATGTTATATCACTAGAAGACATAATCAAGTCGATAGAATTTAATTAGAATTAATTTTGATTTTAAAAAGCCTACTGTTAACTGGGGGTCGATGCCAGGGTCGGAGGTTCCATCGACCCTGGGTGCTACCACCTAGATTCTGGACTTCCCGAACACTGGGGATCGATTGTTAGGGTCTTGTAGGGTCAATTGTGCATCGAACCCCAGTGCGACCCCCCATGGGTTTAGTCAAAATTCTCATCCTACAGTCTATTCTTTCGTGTTTGGGGTCCTATGGCTTACTTCTACAATCCATTCCACACATGTTATATGGTCTAGAACCATAGTTCATTCACCTATATGGCTTTTATGATTTCTCCCATGGTTTTTCATGAAAACCTAACCATGGGTGTATGATTTGGGTTTCTCCTAGATCATACCCTCTTTACTATCTATTCTAAGGTCTGTAGAATTACATGGAGCTAGTATCCATACCTGAGAATTAGGCTTGTTTCGCTGAAGCCTTCTCTTTGATCTTCTTCTCAGCTTTCCTTCTTTTCTCTTTCTTTTCTCCTTCTCTTCTCTTTCTCTCAATCCAATTAGGGTTCTAAAAGGAATAAAAGAGGCTTAGGGATGTCCTATTTATAGAGTAGAAACTCCCAAAATAAGTCCCATTGAGATTAGAAAAGAATCCCATTGAAATTTGGAAAGTTCCCAACTCACGGTTTCTGTTGCCAGACTGGGGGTCGGAGATCCCGTCGACCCCTGGTTCTAAAATGTCTGACCCCCGGTTAAAAATTGAGGGTCTGACTTTTATACTGGGGGGTCCGACCCTGCCTTGCTGGGTATGCGACCCTCCCCCTTATATTAGTATTTTTGGGTCAGTTTAATACCTGGGATCGTGATCTCCCTTACGCACTTGATCCATTTGGCTCGACCATGATGGGTAGACCTGGTTCAAGGTGGTAAGACCGGGTTAGTTTGATACGAGTCTTACAGATACCGCCTCCGCCTCGGCCCATTTAGTAAAGTAATCCACTGCGACTATGACGAATTTCCTCTAATAGCGGGTAGGGAGAAACGGATCCCTGATGTCCATTCCCCAAGTGGCGAAGGGAATTGGGGCTGCTTCTATGGACCTCAGGGGGGCAGCTGGGAGGGGGGGAACTGGGCCATACATTTGGCACTTCCCACATTTCTTTACGTAGTCGATGCACTCCTTTTGCATCTTCGGCCAGTATTAGCCTTGACGCAATATTTTGTGAGCAAGGACTCTCCCCCCTTGATGTGCTTCGAAAATACCTTCGTGGACTTCCTGAATAGCCAACGCTGCTTCTGACGGACGCAAACACCGCAGCAAGGGGAACGTAAAGGCTTTCTTGTACAGAGTATCTGCCTCAACCACGTAGTGGGTGGCCTTGGATTGTATCCGCTTGGCCTCCTTCTTGTCCTCCGGTAGGGTGCCCTCTCGAAGAAATGAATAGATCGGGTCAATCCACGATGGCTCTGACACCGCTGGTAGTACCATTTTAGAGTTGGGATCCACCGTTGAGTGTAACAAGGTTTCAGTGTACACCGAGTGATCCAGATCTGACAAATCCGAAGTAGCCAGTTTTGACAGGGAATCTGCTAGTGTGTTCTGATCCCAAAGTACGTGGCACAGTGTAAAACTGTCAAAAACCGAGGCTGCCTCTTGCACCTTCCGCAAGTATGCGGCCATACTGACTTTCTTTGCCTTGTACTCCCCATTTACCTGTTGCACCACCAACTGAGAGTTGCTGGACGCCTCGATCCTTCTAGCCATTGCTTCCTTGGCCAGGCGTAGTCCGGCGATCAGGGCCTCGTACTCGACTGTATTATTAGACACCTGAAACATGAATCGAAGGGCATAGTGAATCTGAAATCTTTCGGGGTTGGTGAGTATGAAACCAGCACCGCACTGAGTCTTGTTCGATGCTCCATCGACAAACAAGGTCCAAGGTTGTGAAGTGCTTTCTTTGCCTTGACTGTCTGCTGCTTCCTCTGCTTCTCCGGGGGGGGGGGGGGATGATTCAATAAGAAAATCGGCCAAGGTTTGAGCCTTGATGGCCGTGCAAGGCTTGTAACTGATATCGAACTCTCCCAATTCGACAGCCCAATTGATCACCCGGCCAGAGGTGTCCGATCTCGACAAAATTTTCTTGAGGGGCTGATCAGTTAAGACGGTAATGGAATGCACTTTGAAATATGGCCTGAGCTTTCGCACAGATGTCACCAATTTGAGAGCAACCTTCTCGATGAATTTGTACCGAGTTTAGCTTCCAACAGAATTTTATTGACATAATAAATGGGATGCTGGACGTCAACTACCTCTTTAATAAGCACATCGCTTATCGCCTTCGATGATACGGCCAAGTACAGCTCCAATGTGTCCCCTACTTTGGGCTTAACTAAGAGTGGAGGAGATGCTAAGTAAGATTTTAACACCTCGAACGCCTGTTGACATTCGGCGGTCCATTCAAAGGTCTTGTTGCCCTTGAGGGTTTGAAAAAAGGGGAGGCACTTGTCCACCGAATGAGACATGAATCGACTTAGGGCGGCTACTCATCCGGTTAGGTCCTGCACTTCCTTCACTCTGGTTGTGCTGGCATACTGAGGATGGTGGTGATTTTTGAGGGGTTTGCCTCAATGCCACAACTGGATACCATGAATCCGAGGAACTTCCCCGAAGTGACTCCAAACACACACTTGGCAGGGTTGAGAATCATTCTGTGCTGTCGTAGCACTCCGAATGCCTCCTCCAAGTCCTTTATGTGGTCCTTCCCGACCAGGCTTTTTACTAGCATATCATCAATGTACACCTCCACGTTCCTTCTGATCTGCTTTGCGAAGATTTTGTTTACCAGCCTTTGGTACGTGGCTCCAACATTTTTAAGACCGAAGGGCATAACATCATAGCAAAAGAGGCCTCGGTTGGTGACAAAGGCAGTTTTCTCTGAGTCGGCCGTGTGCATTTGGATCTGATTGTAACCAGAGTAGGCGTCCATAAAGCTTAATTGTGCATGTCCAGCCATAGCATCGATGAGCTGATCAATCCGAGGAAGGGGGAAATTATCCTTCTGGCATGCCTTGTTTAGGTCAATGAAATCAATGCAAATTCACCATTTGTCCCCCGCCTTTGGGACCATGACGACGTTTGCAAGCCATTCCGATTAATGGATTTCTCTGATAAATCCTGCCTCCAATAATTTCACTACTTCATCATCTATGAGACGCTGTCGAGATGCAGCAAACATCCGCTTCTTCTGGCGCACTGGCAGGTGCCGAGGATCTACATTCAGGCAATGTTGTGCAACGTCTCAGGGAATTCCCGACATGTCGGTAGTGGACCAGGCAAAAATGTCGACATTCGCCTTTAAGAAACTTATTAACACTGTCCTTTGCGGCTCTGTGAGTGATGACCCGATCTGGATAGTACTATCTGGATTCTCCTCCACCAGAGGGACCTGGACTAGGTCCTCGGTGGGTGTCCCTCTCTACTGCTTGGGATCGTCCCGCTGATCTTCGACATGCACCTGCAAAGCTTGGGCCAGATTTTTAGAATCCGTGAGCTCGGCTGAATAACATTTTTATGACACGAGCTGATCCGACCGGCATTCCCCGGCTCCTCTTAGTGTGGGGAATTTGATGACCAAATGGTATGGAGACGGGACCGACCTGAGCGCAATCATACTAGGCCTCCCAAACAAAGCAAGACGATGAGACATCGACTACTAAGAAGTTCATCGTTACCCTTGATTCCTTAGGGTAAGTGCCTGCCCTGACGGGTAGCCGGATAGATCCCTTTACTATAACGAGGTCACCCGAGAAACTGACCAAGGGATAATCTATGGGCAATATACACTCGGGTGGAATTTTCATGCGTTGGAAGGCTTGCTAGTAGATGATATCAGTGGAGCTGTCTGTATCGACAATGATCTTGTGGACATCGTTGCCCTCTATCCTCAAAGTGATGACAATGGCGTCTTCATGAGGCATTTCCAGACCGCACAGATCCTCATCGCTGAATGTCAGGAAGTCTCTTGTGCGAGCCCTCTTATCAGGCCACTATGTAGATTTGACACTCTGAGCATAGGCCTTTCGAGCCTTGGCAGATGTGTTGCCAGCCGTTGGTCCATCAGTGATAGTCATTGCCTTCCGTCCTTGCATAGAGGGATCATAAATTAAATCGTCGACCATGGCCGAGGTGGCCGCCTCAGCCAAGGAGGGTCAGTTAATTGCTGTGTTCTTTTCTTACACCGGCCCAACATTTGGTATGCTCGATTTGACCTTCCCACTCCATGGGTCATATCTCAGCCTCGCAGTTCTGACGGTACCCACATGATCACAGGGTAAGTCTACTGTCGGAGGTGGATCGAGGACACACAACGGTGGCGGTCGACGAGTCTGGTCCCGGTGTTGCCGTGGCAGCCTAGGGTCGATCCTAAGCCGAGTCCTCCCCTGGGATTCCAAAGAATTCAATACCCTTCCCTGTTCATGCACTTGTTGAGGGGTATAGGTGAACTGACAACGGATGATTTCAATGTCCCTATGCGCCAGGGTCGGACCTCTTTCTCTCCTTTCTCCTTGCTGATGAGGCTGCTGCTCAGGGCGCCTGTCTGGGTACTGGGGCTCGACTCCCTGTCTTTCCTCCTTTCCTCTCGAGGAGGATCTCTTCGACCTTCTCTTCTGTTTACCCTCTTGGGCTCTCTTCCTTCCATTCTTCTTAGTTCCCTTTCGGAAGTTTTCTCCCGTGGAAGGAGGGGTGGTCTTTTCCGCTCTTCCCCTGATGTTGCAAGTACCCGTGGGGCATTGTGATCCAGATATTGCTTATAATATCCTCTTCAAATGAGGTCCTCAATCTCTGCCTGCAAGTTCCAACACTCATCGGTGGTCTGACCAATGTCCCGATGGTATTGGCAGTACTCGTTCGGGTTTCTTCGCTACGCTTCGGTTAAAATCTTCTAGGGCCAAGGGGCCGTCATTAGCGATGAGCGTATAGACGTCTCCAAGGGGCCGGTTGAGCAGGGTGTAATCACTGAACTTCTTCTAGATTAGGCTTCGAGCCCTAGCTTCCTCTCTTCTCGACCTCTTGTCTTCTCCTGGGCGTGTGAGGTCTTGCCTTTTGTCTGTTCGCTTGTTGGGAGTGTCAACTAAGCCCTTGCTGGCTTCGTGGATCTCGTTAGCTGTGGTAAACTTCTCACAACGAGCCAAGAGCTCTTGCAAGTCGGTCGGTTCCTTTTTGGCAATGGAAAATTTGAGCTTTGGGTCAGTGACCGCTGCTCTCAACGTAACGAAATGAACCTCCTCATCGATGTCTTTCACCTGTAGTACCTCCAAGTTGAATTTGGCCAAGAAGGCCCGCAGGGTCTCATCGGACCTTTGTCTCATATTCATGAGGTGCACGCTTGTCTTCCGCTGCACCCTACTTCCTTAGAAGTGCATTCTGAAGAGCTTTCCCATGGTTTTGAAAGAGTCAATAGATTGCGGAGGTAGGTTGTTAAACCACATTCGAGCCGCACCTTTTAGAGTAAGGGGAAAGGCCCTGCACATAATCGCATTTGGGTTTGCATGGAGGACCATCGCGCCCACAAAATTGTTCAAATGGTCGACTGGGTCAGTAGATCTGTCGTATGAATCTACTGGCGGCATGCTGAACCGCTTGGGCAAGGGGACCCTCATGATGATATCAGTCAGAGGGTTGTCTGTAGAATAATCCATGTCCTTATCCGGGTCACCCCTGCCTTCTCCATCGTCTCGACCTTTTGGTGCAAGATTGCTAATTGGTCCGCTATTTTTGCGGCTACCTCCGGATCCATGGGAGCAGTTTGTTTATCTGTGCCCATGACAACCTCTGGTAGCGTTACGTGTTGCGGAACCAACAACTCTTCCAAGACATCTTTGGCTTGCCGAATTGCTGTCCTCGGCTAGGGACCGAGCCTTTCTCGAGCAGGTATCCTCCCATGTTGTGACGTTGATCCCGTTCCACTTATTTCTGGACCTGGGTGTGCGTTGATCCCATGTCTGATGGGTTTAGCTCCGCTTTTCCCATGACAATCTCGAGGTGGATCTTAGGGGGGTCAGCTTCCTTATGCGGGTCAGTTGGAGGAACGACGCCTATGGGAGGACGGGATGTAGCCTCAGTGACTAGGGGCTGTAACCCTTGTACAAATCTGGTTAACACCACGAGCTGCTGTGCCACGGTCTCAAATTGTTCATATGTAATGAACGCCTCATGCACAGGCACTTGCTCGGCCACTCGCTTTCCTCTATCTCTGTTAGGTCTCAGTTCTGACCTATCTCCATCTTCAGGGTTCATTCGCTGGTCAATCAGAGGGCGGCTGGGATTGACCATATGGCTTCGGGTTCTCCTCAGGCTCATAGCTCAAGATTCCTCTCTGGCTTTTATCTGTTGATGTCAAATCTCAAAGGGCCACACGGTGGGCGCCAAACTGTTTCAGCCTTGATCTGTCTCGTAGGCCCACCAAGCTGACTAGACCTGCAAGACATGCAAAGACAAGGGGAAGAGGTGGGCCTGTGGCCCCGTGTCCACTCTGATGCCAAAGTTAGGGCTCTGTGAACAGTTGATGGGCTTGGTGTCGAGACCACAATAATATTTAAGTGTAAGTGGGGTAGGTAAGAGATTCTCTGTCCCAGGTATCAGAGTGAGAATCCCAAGGATAAGTAATGAGTAATAAATGTTCTAGTACCTGAATTCTCAGGATTTGCCCTATTTATAGTGAATAGTGCATTTTCTTTAAATACCGCTTTAACCCTTTGCTCCTGTATTCGGGTTTGTAAAGATGCTTTCTTATATCTAATCGGAAACATCCACGTGGCTTGTTGCTCGAGTCCGACGTGGCGTGGTTCTTTTGACAGCGTGGCAGAATTCCCTAACATCGGAGCATCCATATAGTCCTCCACAGTATAACCTACATCAACATCTAAAAATAGTGTGTACATAAGGGTGAGCTCACAACTTAACTCAGTAAGACAATCAAACAATGCAACAAACATATGCATGAGTAACATTCACATTATGGTCTAGTTTTAAGTTTGCAATGTGCTATAGAAAGGATTGGCGGCCACCGCACCTCTATACATGAGTGTGTAAAGCCGTCCAATGGATCAAACACCACTATCGTCCCACATGCACCCACTATGGAATAGAGATAGAGCTAAAGCATCCGGATCAAACACCACCAACACTTCCCCTGATACCCTACCCATACCAACACGTAAGCCCCTATTTATTAAGGCTTGCAAACTGGGCTCACAACTAACCAATCCTATATGTCATCACAGTAGGCCCTATCCCAGCATAGCTCCCTACGGCATATAGATAGAGCTAGAGTCTACTGGCTAGGCTGGAGACCACAGTGCCACTTCCTCTCCCTGATACCCTACCCGCACCAAGCATGCTAAGACAGAACGATACGAAAAGGTGCTAGTGTGAGGAATGATCCCAGACCCCAAGCCCTTCCCATTACACACACCAACTAAAACAATCACATGCCTAACAGTTACATCCTAGCATAGCGAGTATACATGAACAATAATAATAACTGAAAGTAAAGGATGACATGCGAGTATGCACAAACATCAGTCCATAGAATCATAATTATTAATAATATTTTACTGTTATTAAATTATTAGGGTTTAAGTCCGATTCCCTTACCTGACGCTTGTTTGATAGCTTACTCCACGTCATAGAATCCAAACTTGCTATTACAAGGTCTTACATGACATTAAGGTTATGTTAGAATAGTTTTTCTTAGGGTTTACGTTGGTCGAAAAACTAACAAGGTCAAAACACTTCTCACAGAGCAGACCGATCATGGGTACCGGTCGTAGGTACCGGCCGCGGCACTGTGGGGAAAGGTGCGACTGGTATGGTCGACCGGTCCCCACAGACCAGTCTCTGGGAGATACTGGTTACAGTATCGGTCGCATATGGTGCGACTGGTATGGTCGATCGGTATGTCTCCGGAAGACCATACACCCGGTTCCCGACTTATGTCAGTCAACCCCTATTGATTCTAGGGTTTCTTCTACACATTTTAGGTCTGAGCACTGAGTTAGAGTTGTTTCCAACTCCATTCAAGTCCTAGTTTGGATGATCTTCAACCTAGAACTTAAATCTAGGGTTTATCGACTGGATTAGGGTTTGACGGAAAATTTAGATATAGATCAACAGTTTGCCTTACAAGATATTGATCTAATCATGACTAACCATTCTAGAATGCTTAAAATAGAGGAAGGTTTAAGCACTTACTGTTGATTCGTGGTAATGTGTTATTCGTCCAACGGTAATGGCGGCTCTTTTTTCTCCTTCCTTAGCTCCTTCTCCTTCTTCAATCTCTTTCTCCTCTCTAGGGTTTGTGAGGATCAATGAAAGGGATTTAAGGAGGTTTAATGGTCCTTATATAGGCTAGGATTGAGTTTAGGAAATCCCTTATGTTAGAAAAGTCCTAGGGTTCAAAATTTGGAAAGTGGGACCTACAGAGATCCCTTTCGGATCTATGTGGTCTACTGTGTAGGCTATACCGGTCGACCGGTACCATAAACCGGTACCATCGACCGGTATGAAATATATCATACCTAATTCTGGTCCATTTTCATACCTGGTTGTCATCCGCTCATCCCGTCTGGCCCGGTGATGATTGAAAGACCTGTTACAACATGAATGAAAGGTTTAGATCGGGTTCATGGAGTGCGGGTCTTACAATAACTCTCTCCCATAGCTTCATAGTTTGACTCATTAGCTTTATGCCTCTGTAGTTATTGCAACTCTGAATATCGCCTTTGTTTTTGTAGATCGGAACCACAATACTACTTCTCCATTCATTTGGCATTTTTCCTGAGCTCATAATTTTATTAAACAACTTAGTTAGCCAAGATACTCCATACATTCCTAGGCTCTTCCAAACTTCTATTGGGACCTCATCTGGGCCAGGTGCTTTGCTTATATTCATCCTCCTTAAAGCTTCTTTCACTTCTGTCACTCTAATTTTACATATATACCTATGACCTGTGGTGTCATGTGAGTAATGTAGCAATCTAGTGTATTATTTCCTGATACGTCTTCATTTAATAAGATGTAGAAATAATCATTCCATCTCTCTTTAATGTCCTCATCCCTTACTAGAACTCTACCATCTGTACTTTTAATACATCTAACATGGTATAAATCTCTACTCTTCCTTTCCCTTATCTTAGCTATTTTATAGATAGCTTTTTCTCCTTCCTTAGTGCTCAGATTGATATAAAGATCTTCATATTTATTCGCCTTTACTTTTCCCACAATCTTTTGGCTTCATTTCTAGCAAGTCTATATCATTTTAGATCCTCTATATCTTTAGTCTTTTGCCATGCCTTAAAACTATCTTTCTTAGCTTTAATGGCTGCTTGAACCTCATCATTCCACCACCAAGACTCTCTATGAGAATGACATTTTCCTTTCGATACACCTACAACCTCTTTAGCAACTTTTTAATACAAGCTGTCATCTCGTTTCACATTGTATTAGTGTCTTCCTCAGAGTTCCACATTCCTTGTTTGACCATATTATCAGTAAGAACTTTGAAGGTATTTCCTTTTAAGCACCACCACCTTATCCTAGAGCACAAAACCTGACATTTCCTACTACTTGACGTAGTGAGACATATATCTAAGACCAATAATCTTTGCTGAGTGGTTAGACTCTCCCCAAGTATAACTTTACAATCCTTACATAATAATCTACAGGACCTTCTAGTTAGAAAGAAATCTATTTGGCTTTTATGATGCCCACTTTTGAAGGTAACTAGATGCTCCTCTCTCTTTTCGAAGTATGTGTTTACGATGGATAAATCATAAGCTGTAGTAAAATCTAAAATTGAGGTCCCCTCTTCAATTCTCACTCCAAAAGCATATCCCTCATGCACATCTTCATAACCTCTACAATCTCCCCTTACATGTCCATTCAAATCTCTTCTATTATAATCTTTTCACCTTTTTGTAAACCTTGCACTAATCCATCCATGTGTTCCTAAAATTATAGCTTACTATTCGCATCCAATCCTACTTGGGGTGCGTAAGTGCTAATTATATTGACCATCTCTTTCCCCATCACTAGCGTGGTAGCTATAATCTTATCACCAAATCTTTTCACATCCACCACTTCATTCTTTAAATCTTTATCCACTATTATACCTACTCTGTTGCTATTATTTTTATTCCTTAGCTTTTTTACCTTTTCATCTTGTCTCTTGTATGCAAGCTATGTTAATCCTTCTTCTCCTCATAACATCTATCAATTCTAGACTCTTACCCATTAAATATCTTATGTTCCAAGATACTATTCTAATCCTATGCTTATGGATTAGCTTCTTTGCCCGTATTTGTCCACGGTGCGAGAATCCTTGCCAATTTATCACCCCATCCGGACGCCGATGCGACGACCCTTGCCTATTTTTCGCTACACCATGGACAAGGTGTAACGCATCGTTTATAGAGAACACCCTAATATTACGTTGATTATTTTTTGTTTGTTAATCCATGATAAGGGTTTGGCTGTGTTTTTAGTGGTACCGACTATCAACCTGACGAAGCAACCCTCCTCCTTTATCCGGGCTTGGGACCGGCAGCATAACACTGGCGGAGTTGTTTGCGCTCTCTCAATCCTAACACATAATACTCTTTTCTCTAGAATCTACTAAATCATAAAAAAAATACTCAATATCATTAGCTGCTTAATTTCTTATTAATTATTAGTTGGATATTTGTTTCCAGTGAACAGTTTATGTTATGGAATATCCGAATTTGGGTTTTGGATACCCCTTGATGCGAATCAAATCCAGATTTTCAACTATTCGTATACATCAATACTTATAACCAATCAAAACTAATTAAGAAAGGAATTTTCTACTTGTAACAAATTAACTGACATATAACAAGGTCTGTTCAGCCTCAGATTGCTTCAGTCCCCAAATAAAATACCAAAATCACCCTTATATATATTGAGGTTCGGATGATGATCCCCTTTAATGCATCCTCATTGGGTCGTCCTTGTTTCATATAGACAGATCCATAAAGAAATGCTTTTACATTCCTAGCCATCATTTTTCAGTTGCATGGCCACATGTGTAGATTGTGAAAAGGAGGGTCTACAATTGTATGATGCCGCTACAAGCTCTTGATAACTTTTCAGCAATTGTTTCAACCATACGTGAATCCCATGCATGCCCCACAGTCTACACACATTTGTCTTGAGTTTTCCCAATAGATTAAACAACATAATCTTTGGAATTTATTAAACAGTAAAGGGTACAACAGGAATTGCAATCATTGTTTTAGGTATTGATATCGGAACGGTTATATTTGTCAATCCGTATCATTGACCGTGACTTATATGAATACTTGACCGATAAGGTTTGATTGAATCGGTATGAAAATCAGTACCTGAAACATACCAAATAGGCATACCATGTTAGAATATGACCGATATCCGTATCCAATCCTGATACAAATATCCATACCCGTTCTGATACCATGAACTAAATCCATGATTGCAATTAAAACCTGATTGCCAGAAATGGATTTTCCAAGGAAAGCACACCAGCCCATTGTCTTCATCCTCATATAGCATAATGTAGTCCCCAGCCTAAAGGTTGTTTTGCATCACAAAATCAAAGGTTCAAAGATTGAAAACGTGGCTTATGGGCTTCTTCATCGGCCGTCGTGTCATCGTCATCATCATCATCGTGGTACCCCATTGAGGGAAAAAAAATGAAACTTCACTATCCCATTTAGGGTAGTTTTGTCCTTAAAAAATTGAGGATAATTTGATGTTGGCATCTAACGAAAATCAATTAATGGATTGGGCTTGTGTGAACACATTTTTAAAATTAAGGATAGTACGAGTAATTGTAAGTAACTACTCAGATGATAGGTGGAAATAAGCCATAATCCAGGGGAGGTACGAGTAACAGTTCAAGAAAACCCATTTTCCCAATTCTTTTGGGTGACAGAATAATATATTCCGTCACCCAATATAGGATACAATGACGGAATTTGAAAGCCCCATCACAAATAAAAATTGTGGCAACGTAACATAATTTTGTCACCTATATGAATATTTTCTACTACTATTTTCATTGTCCATTAGTATTTGCCACGACACCTATTAGTATTTTCCATTACGGAAACACTTTCTCCGTCGTCCAATACATAATACATATCCTTCCACTACAGAAGATAAGTTTTCATCATGGAAGACCGCCCTTATATTTGATTTTTTGCTCCTTCTTAAACCCCTTATCTCTCATGAAAACCCACGTTCCTTTCTTACTGAAACCCCTCTTCTCCCACAAAACCTTAATTCTACAAACCCTCTTCTCTCCCATGAAACCCTATTTTTGCGAACACCCATGGTTTCCAGCTCTGAACATAACTCTTATTGTCTATTTACTGCAAACTACGTCGCTTGGTGGTCTTCTCATGTAATTATGAGTTTTGATATGCTTTTTTTCCCCAACCAGGTTCTTCTCCATTCGGTTCTACATCTAACTACTCTCTTTTTCACATCTCTCCTCTTTGAAAACCCCAATCATCCTATTCTCCAATCTATAGCCTCTATCACGTCTCCCTCCCCTCCCTATTTGATTTTTTCTCTCTGTCAACTCTATTTTAGATTAAACCCTCTTTTCACCTCTTTGGAACTCAACCATTTCCACCATTGTCTCCATGGTTGAGGCCCTCTCCATCATCCCATTTCAACTACTACTTTGGAGTATGGAAATGGTGTGGTCGTTGCTCCCAAAAAGCCCGAGAGCACATCCTGTGGCAAGCAATATTTCCTATTAGCTGTTGTCGTTAGATAGGTGAGAAGTTTTATTGTCATTACTATTAACTCGTACAGATTCAGTGTCCCTTGTGATTTATTCTGCAGTTTTTTTCTTTACTGTAGAGTTAAGTCTTAACTTAAGGTTTCAATATACGTTGTTTTTGTTCCTAGATTTTGATGTTTAAGGGTATAATCGAAGTGGCTTTGGTGGACACAATATACCTAAATGTGGATATTTGAATCAAAGAAATTCTATGGGTATTGGTATTTGGATGATCTAATGTAAGGATACAGCTGAAATTTATCTTCTTGGCTAAATAGCATTGTTCAGTTTGAAATCTGAGAAAGTTGTTCTGATTTTGGTGTTGAGTTAAACTTTGAATGCTTATTTTTCATCAGGAAAAAGCACCATCTAAGAATAAAGATATAAGTTTTTTGTTTGTTGCTTTGTTTAATCTTCAATTTGACTATGCATTTATAATACTTGTGGAAAGCCAATTGCCAAGTTTAAATGTTAGATTTATATGGGCTTAATTTATTACCTAAATTAGTTATTCAGTGGAAGTCTAATTAGCACGGTAGAACTGGTTTGGTTTGGTTCGTCATATGGTATGAGATAGGTTTGGTAACCCTAATTCTATTGTAGGAAAGGTATTAAGGTTACAACAGTATTCTATAAATACTGGGTTAGAGTCCTTACAACCACAGTTAGTGAAGAAATCTCTCTACACCTATTAGCAAGAGATTGGGGAGGCTATGGAAGACTGTGACCGAGGGATTATGATTAAAGCTTGAAGTGTAGAGGAAACCAAAGGTATCTATCCAGCAGTAGATCCTTTAGATTCAACGTCAACTATGCTCCAACCAACCTTCACAAATAGGTATGTCTTAATGATTCATAGTTTGTAACATCTCCATTCTGTTCTAGGGTGCTTGTGTGGATTGGGATGGGTTCGATTAAAACATCTCCATTGTATTCTAGGGTTCTTGTGTGGATTGGATTGAATCTATAATTTCTCTACCACATTAGGATTACTAATTTACAGGAAAGATTCCATCCTAGAAATGTAGGGAAAAAACCATAGTGATTGAAGTTCATGAGCCCAAACAATATCTTTTTATTTATTTTTTATTTTTTATGCTACTTGTATAGATTCATATTTTATTTTTGTCTTTGTTTTTTTGTTCTCTTTTCTATCTTGTCTTTGAAGTTTGAAATTTATATCTTCAGTGTTTTGGTGTGTATGATATGTGTTTGTGTTTGCTTCATGTTTCTGTTTCTTGCTTTCTATTCTGTTTTTGTGCTCTGCTTCGGCTAGTACCAAATGGGTGACCAGATAAAGAATCTTGTCAACCAAATCAGTAGGCACCCATAGGATTTAAATCATCCTAGATTGTACCCTAATTAGCATTGGTTATTTACATGTACTCTACAATTTTTTTTATATTTTAGAAAAAGATAAACAACCTCTTGATTTTAAAAATCCCTCTGTGCCAAACCATACTCTTTATGCTATCAAAAGTTGTTTGATTGACTCTAATTCCTAGTGATTGATGTAAAAGTTAAAGCATTTTATTGACTAAAAAAAGATTTTTCATGACACCATAGATCATAGATATATACACAAAATTAAGGTGACAGAAGTAAAAGAAGCTTTAAGGAAGATGAATGTAAGCAAAGAACCAAGCCCAGATGATGTCCCAATAGAGGTTGGAAGATTGCTGATGATATTGTTTTGGTGGGTGAGACAAAAGCAGGGATTCAAGCCAAGTTAGAGCTATAGAGATCAAAATTGGAATCAAATGGTTTTAAGATAAATAGAATGAATACAGAGTATATGGTGTGTAACTTTAGTCACACAAGGATGGATAATGAGGTGGTGAAAATTGATGAGAGGGAGATATAACAATTATTAGTTCATGTATTTAGATTCAATCATAAATAAAGAAGGTGATATAAATGATGATGTTTCACATATAATTACAATAGGATGGATGAAGTGAAGAGGTACATCTCAAGTGCAGTGTAACCGGCGTATTCTTTTAAAACTTAACAAAAAATTTTAGAGGAGTCATTTGACCAACTATGATGTATGGTGCGGAATGTTGGGTAGTTAAGAAGCATTATATACATAAACATAGTGTAGCTAACATGAGGATGTTGAAATGAATGTATGGTAAAACTATGATAGATAAGGTAAGGAATGATCGCATTCAAGCTGATTTGGAAGTAGTATGAAGGAGTGGTTTGATTCAGATTGAAGATTTTAAAATAGCTAGGGGCATACCTAAGATGACTCTCGGGGAGGTGGTGAGAAAAGACATGCGTAGCTTAGGTGTTTTAAGTATGACATCAAACTGAGCTGATTGGAGGACCAGAATCCATGTAACAGACCCCGTTTAGTTGGGATAAAGCTTTGTTTTTGTTGTTTATTAGAACTAAGCTCGTGTATTAATATCTTGTTGATATCAGTTTAGAGCTACTAATGAAAGTTTATGTGCAAGAAATTTTTTCAAAGCTGCTGTAGAATAGTGCATTCATCAACCAAAGTGATTTACACAAGAAATCACATAAAAAGAGACACTTGAAGGCCATTGAACAAACCTCTCATCTCACTTATGGAACCTAAGAGTGAAGAACAATCTGGAGAAAGTCAAGAATTACCCAATGGATGAGAAACCTGGCCTAATTGAAAACAAAATGTCAAGGGGAGATCCAAGTAAGCCAATAAGTGCTAGGGGAGGTTTGTGTAGTAAATGAAATGTCAAGGGGAGGTCCAAGTAATATTCCTTAAAATTTTTCAGAAATTCACTTTGGTTGGAGCATATCATCAAACTTAGGGCATGAAGGGTCAGGATATAAACTATATCATCAAATTTGAGGGATCGGGATCAGATCTGCAGATTCAAATTGAGATCGGATGGACGGAACAGCTGACTCCGATTGAGATCAACCGAACATGATCATGTCTAGTAATCCGAGTTGTTATGATTAGCATGGTTTTTTCCATGAGCGTAACCCGATCCTTAGGCATTTTTCGGCTTGTCCGACTTGAGATCGAATCAGAATCAGCTGGGAAAGAAAGAAGGTTAAAAATTTATTTTATTGAAGAAATTAAAAAAAGAGAGGAAAAATTACATAGATGCCCCCTTTACAGTTGAGAAAATACACAGAACTATCCTATCTTTACAAAAGCTACACAGACTACCCCTCTAACAATGCTTTCATACACTTTCACCCATACCGTTACTTACAACTTAATGGAAGAATGTCAATTTTTTTAAGACAAAAATACCCTTAATGAATGTACCTAAATGGGTTTATTATTAAATTCTCCAAAAAAAAAAATCCTAAGTTCATCTTTCTCCTCCACGGGTTGCCATTTTCTTCTCCAAAGCTCAGCATCTTCTTCTTCTTCTCCTTCTTCTCCACAACAACTACTTAGAAATTATGGGATTCTCTTAACAGAAAAAATAGGAAACATAGAGAATTGAATTTAGTGAGAGATAGGGCAGAAGATGCGATTCGTGATTCTAGGGCTAGGGTCTGGGAAGGATGAAGATGTAGATCTTTCTGGACAAGGAAGTTGTGGGTGACAGTAATGGCGAAAACAAGAAGAGGAGTGATTGGAGAGAGGTACTGGTAGCGATTGTTTTGGGGTTTCTTGACCTTAAAATTCAAATGGCTTAGTTACCTAGCAATTCAAGCTCTTTTCTCAAGTGACTCTTGTCCAAATAAGAAGAAATGGCATTCCCAGATCTAGAAGAATAGTAGAACAAACAGAGTATAAGTTACAAGGAGAAGAAGATGAACAAAGCCAGCGGAAATCCAAAGAAGAACCAAGTACTGTAACTGATGGGCTCTACTTCAGGGAAGTAACGATGCCAATTTTGCAGAGTTTTGCTTCAAGACATTTGGAGATAGAGTGAAGAATTGGATCATTGAAGAAAAACCATCTGGAATCGAAGAATTGAATTCTGAAAATTGTTGAATCACCTACTAAAAGAACTGAACTAAATCAACGAAAAATTGAGTAGATGAAAAAACGATGCAAAAGAAACGGTAAGATTTGCATAAACAAAAGTAGATGAACTAATTGTTTGCAGGAAAACTTGTTGAGACAATAGCAACAACAATTGAGATCAGAGAAATAGGCCAAGACCGACACTCAATCGATTTGCCGGTTGATGCACTCTGCAATCGGCTTTATCGAAAGAAGAAAAAAAAAACCATCTATGAAAACCTAAGACAGAAAAAAGAAAGATGAAGCAGGGACTGAAACAAAGATATGAAAATTTGAGATATGAAACTCAAGAAAAATGGAACGTGTGGATTTCTAATAGAGCAAAACGGATTTCCCAAAACAGAGAACGAAACAAACGATTGCCGAACCGAAGGGACTATGCTCTGAACTTGTTCGAAACAGAGATTGCATGGTGGCCATGGGTATGTCAGTGATTGATTGGTTGCTGCTTATGCAAGACTTGGTTGTCTAGACTATGCTCTAAACTTGTTCGAAGAAATAGCAACAGAGCTCAATGGTTCTCCGCAGAACAACATCGTTATCTGTACGAAGAAAGGGGGAAATTTTAGAAAATTGAAATTTTAGGTCATGGATGGGGAGATTTCAGCTTCAATTCATTTGGATTACATTCAAAGTGAGACGTTGGTGGATGTCATAGTGATCGATGGCGAGAGTGAGAATGAAGCTGCCGAGAACGAGAGCGATAACGAACATGAACTCTCAGATGCGATTTCTTTGGAGAAGAACATGAATAGCCTCTTTTCGTTGGAGAAGAAAGAGGAATGATTAGTTTGTTTGATTTTGTAGAGAACTTAACAATAAACCCATTTAGGTCATTTTACATTCATTAAAGGTATTTTTGTCTTAATAAAATTTGACATTCTCTTGTTAAGCTGTAAATAACGGTGTGGGTGAGAGTGTATAAAAGCATTGTTAGAGGGGTAGTCTATGTAGCTTTTTAAAGGCAGGGTAGTTATGTGTATTTTCTCAACTGTAGAGGGGGTATCTGTATAATTCCCAAAAATAAATTTTATATAGAGAATTAGTATAAATATAGAGTTTTAAGTTTTGGGAACTCTCAGAAATTCCCTTTTATTATTAAACAAGATAATTATTGCTAAATAATTTGTTTCTTTCTATATTCGAAATGTTTTAATTGAAATATATATTTAGTTTTTTTATTTTAATTTAAAAGTGTAAATGTAGGTTATAAAAGGAGAAGATGAGGTTGGAGTCCCGAAAAAATGAAGCATGAAAGATGAGGCTCAATTTCATGGTTTTAAAACTCTAATTGGAATGGGTGGAATCGGCAAAATCAATTCAAATCAACCCCTTCTGATAACTCTTTGTCTCTGGATTCGTGAATATGTTTTTGGATTAAAACATATTTGATAAACACAAAAAGAAACAGTAACAACTCCAACCAGACCAGAACAGGGAGACCTTCTGCCAGTGCCTCTCCTCCTCATTCCCTACAAATCCAACCAGTCCAGAATAGGAAAATGATCACTCCAGTTAAACATCCCAAGCAACTCATAGCCTTAGCTGACCAGCTCTTCAACCTCCAACCCTTCTTCATCATTCTTGAAATCATAACTCCTCCCAAATACACTCATCATTACGTTGTTTAGTGAACCAAAATGCAGGACCCATGGCTTGATTAAAGACAAACTCGTAAGCAGATTCCTTTGCATGTCGACTTGCGAAGGCAAAACTATTAAGAATCTCTTTAACAGTGTCTAGATGACTTGAGCTTATGAAATGAGTGAAGCCAATGAAACAGGCCATGAGCTGAAAGGCACTAAAGCTTTGTGAATGCTTCACAAGAACCCAATGGGTTCCAGAGCCTGTAAAGGCGAATACCAAGCTAAGGAGAGGGAAGCTGTTGGCCATGTGTTGTCATTGTTGGCAACTTGCCTGATGTGAGCAATGTTGATGAGCTTACAGTGAGAGCAATGAGGAGAGAGAATGTCTGTGGAGGAGAGATAGTGTTTGTGCAAGTGGCAGAGTCGAGGGAGCCTTTGGCATATTCTACAGTATTCTACAGTGTCTAGAGAGTGATTGAAAAGGTATGCACTTAGTTGACTGGGCAACAGGCAGTTTCGACAGGTGACAGAATGTGTGTGGGCCCCACTGGTGATGTGGACAGTACCCACATAGGCAACATGCTGATAGAAAGAGGAGAGAGAAAATAGAGAGAAGTCAGCTCAAGGCAGCATTTGTCTTCAAGGAATTATTTGGGAAGAATTTTGAAGACACTGATTCACCCCCCCTCTCAGTGTCAACCTGTGATCAACAGAAGCCAGATGGCATTGGTATAGCCATTTGAGCTTTAGGTAAAGCTTGAGCTTTCAAGAGAGCCCAAGCTAGTCCACCCAGTACAAGTCAGAAACCAAAGATGACGAGCAGAAAGAATGCACAATCATTTGAGAGCTAGAGCAGGTTTGAGAGAAGAACAGAAGATGGTAATCGGATGACATTTTTGGTATATTAGGAACAATTTTTTATAATAAAGGCAAACAAATCTTTTTGGATTCGAGGGAGAGAATCAAGATCATCCCCTATTTCCAATCTTAGAGATGTTTCCCATATATGGACCATTGACCTTCAAAAATGTCGTCCAGTTGCCATCTTCTGTTCTTCCCCCAAACTACTTATTCATCTGCTCTGAGCATTAAAATGATAGCTTGTGCATTCCTTCTGCTCGTTGTCTTTGGTTTTTGGCTTGCATTGGGTGGACTAGCTTGGGCTCTCCCAAAAACCCAAGCTCTCGAATGCCTATACCAGGACCATCTGGCTACAGGCTCTGCAACCCACTGGGATCTTGCCAATATTTCTCAAGGATTTATTGTCGTTCAGCTCATGACCTTTTCTGTTGGCTTCACTCATTTCATAAGCTTAGGTCATCCAAGCATTACTAAAGAGATTATAAATAGTTCTGCCTTCATAGATTGACCTGCTAAGGAATCTACTTATGAGTTTCTCTTTCATCGAGCCATGGGTCCTGCATTTTGGGTTGCTGAACAACGTAATGAGGAGTGTATTTGGGAGGAGTTATGATTTCAATAATAATGAAAAAGGGTTGGAGGTTAAAGGGCTGGTCAGCAAAGGCTATGAGTTGCTTGGGGATCTTTAACTGGAGTGATCATTTCCTTGTTCTGGGTTGGTTGGGTTTGCAAGGAATGAGGGGTAGAAATCCTCTCTTGTAGAACTATTGGCTGCCAAGGGCTAGAATTCAGCCAACACACATACCGATGTATTGGTATGCGCTCTGACTAAACTCCAACCCTTGGATCAGCTGGCAGTTCCACCTGCTGTAGGAGAGGATGTGGATCTGAGAATGAGGAGGAGAGACACTGACAGAAGGTCTCCCTGTTCTGGCTGGTTGGAGTTGTTACGGTTGCTTTTGGTGTTTATCAAATATGTTTCTACTCCAAAGATAGATTCAAGAATCCAGAGAAGAAGAGTTATCAAAAGGGGTTGATCTGAATTGATTTTGCCGATTTCACCCTTTCCTATCAAAGTTTTAAAACCATGAAATTGAGCCTCATCTTTCATGCTTCATTTATTCGGGACTCCATCCTCATCTTCTCCTACATTCACACTTTTAAATTAAAATAGAAAATAAAAATTTATATTTATATTTCAATTAAAACAGATATTTAAAAATTTATATTTATATTTCAATTATCTTGCTCAATAAAAAAGGGGAATTTCTGGAAGTTCTTAAAACTTAAACTCTGTATTTATACTCATTCTCTACATAACATTATTTTTTATTTCTTTAATAAAAAAATTTTCAAGGACTCCATCCTCTTCTTCTCCAACCATGGGATCTGTGTTGCGTTGCTGGGCATGCCAGAGAGGATCAAAATCCACCTTGATGGAGCAATTTGCAAAGCATGATTAATCCTAGAATGACACAATTGCAAGCCATACCCATTTCTAATTAATATCGGTTGGCAAGGACCAATACTTCATAATTAAGAGTTCATTAGTTCAACTCAATTGCCTAGGATTTAGCTTTAAAAAAAAGGGACGAGAATCTAAAAGCTAGCAGGTCATATTGGAATTTTATATGCTAGTAGGGAAAATGTGACACAGATAGAAGTACATGACGATAGCTTGTACTTATTTTTCAAAAAAAAAAAAAAAAAAAGGAAAAGGAAAAAAGAAAGCTTTGTACATAACCTTGATGGAGAGATAAACTTTCCATGAATCACCAAAAACATATTAGTGGAAAAACCATTTGGATGCTTTCTCCTTTGGACAAAGATCTGATGTGTTGTTGTGCATGTAATTGTATTGCCTTGCATGCAACAAGGATGCAATATGAATAAAGATCAAGAAATGCAAGAAGATAATATATTCATACTCAATATAGACATAGCTTTACAATTAATTACCAAAATAAAATTTGTAAATGGAACCTAGAATTTAATGAAACACAAATATAGCTTTTCCTGTATAATTGATATAATTAAACATAAAAGATGATTAATGTGAAATGAAAGATGATAGAAGATTTTAAAGCATTAAACTCAATCACATACATAACTCCAATAGGGATCCTCTTCGGCGGACTGGGCACCCAATGAGTGATCTGCCTATCTTGGATCACTTGGTGTGCAGCCCACGCATTGGACTGCACGCGGGGTAATCCTAGCCAGTTGGATCACTTACTGGGCTGTCTAGTAGTTGGAGAGGTTCGGGAATGTAGATAACAGAGAGTTGTAATCCATTGTTTAGCAATGTATATTCAACCTACAAACTAAGAAAATAAACCTTTAACAAGTTAGGGTGACCAGAGAACAAAATAATTACACCTAGAAACGAACCCAATGAAGAAATAGAGAAATATTTTCAAAGCTCATCAAGATCACATAAACTCCCTTGCCGAAGATGAACAACCCACTAAAAACTTCTTGCAAAGAGAATTCTTAAAATTGAATGATCATGGATGATATAGTAGTACAATCTAGCTAAGTCAACACTGATTGATGAGAGAAAGGAGAAGAAATGCAGGTATTTATAACGAAGCTTTTCACACACTTGTCTATCATGCACTTGTCATCGTCCACTTGTCATCATGCATGCTTATAATGAAGCTTTCCATACACTTGTCTATCATGCACTTGTCATTGTCCACATGTCATCAGGCATGTATGCATGCAAAGTTGTGAGTGATCTCTGACAATACTTCACCAGTATGTATTTTTATCTTCCTTATGATCCTATCGCGGTTCATATCCAGTGGATCCCATACCTCAGAGGTGGATCCCACTTCATATGATGGAATTCTAGAGAGGCTACAATTAAATGCAAGTGATCTAAACTCGAGATCTCTGATTGAAGGTAGCGAGATTCTCATTCATAAAGATGGCTAAATATAGTTAAAGACCATTTTACTAAACGTCATTGCATACGTTGAGCTAATCTTAGTGGAGCTTGTAATCCTTCCAAAAAAAATTTAAGTGAAAACTACACCCTCCACGATGCATATGGTGCATCGTTATATGGTTCAAGTAATCGGTATTGGATCGATGGGATCGACTGATTCATATCGATTTTGGACTTGACCAATCATCGATTTGATCTTGTTTTGATATTGTGATATACGATATTAGTCACGTGTCAACTTTCCATTGGATCCGTACACTGATCCTATTAGGCAATGGAAGCTTGTGTAGGCTGTGTTGTCATTGTTGGAAACCATACAGGTACTGTGTCAATGTGGCGTGCTTCTATGATGATGTGGAAGTGTTATAGAAGCATGCATATGTCTTTTGGTTGACTTGATTGGGTCTAGAGGTTAGTTTATTGGGTTTTGAAGCGTACGACAATCGATCATCCCCTACAAGCATTTACTGATGTTTTGGAGATAGATATGTATGTTTTCTGATGCCTGGGAGCCTCACAACACTTTTGGTAATGGTTTCATGGCAAAATTTCGAGTTCTTTTTGGAACTTTTCACTTTGAGACAAATTTTCTTGGGTCTCATAGTAGTTTTCTGTAAATCTCTGAACATGAAACATGTAGATAATTGAGTTTGGTTCATAAAGCATTTTGCAGATCTCCATTCTAATACTATATGGCGAAGTTGAGGTCAGATTCATGAAGATGCCTCGAGAAATCTCAAAAAGTCAGAATTTATGAGCTCGCGCGTGTTTGACAAGGGTTTTGATTATATAGAAAAATTTTGATATACCACCCAAAAAGTATTCAAAATTTGACCAACTACCCACACTTTTCACCTAATTTTATCTACTACCCAAATGTTTGACAGAAATACTAAAAGAAACCCACCCCGTTAGTTGAATCCCATTAGATGATGACATCATCTCAATTTGAAATATTCTGGGATAATATTGCCCTTATTGCAATGTTAAAGGACTAATTTGACCTTCTTCGTTATTCACCCAAAAAAAAAAAAGACCTTGTCGTCTTCCTTGAACAGATCAAGATAGGAGGTTGCAGAGTGATGGGGGATCGTAGAGCAGGGTGACAATGAAGTGGAATCTAACGAGGTGGCGATGATGGTTTGCAAAATAGGGTGGTGGTGATGATGGGATAGAAACCGAGAGTCGGGGGTGAGGACTTGCAGGATAGGGCAGTGGTGAAAACTAAGAGGCGGGGGTGAACGTTTATAGAATAAGGTGCGGTAATGGTGGCAGAAACTGAGAGGCGGGGCTGAGGGTTTGTGGAATAGGGTGGCGGTGATGGTGCAGAAACAAAGAGGCGGGGATGAGGGACTTACCAGAATAGGGCGGTGGTGAAGTGGTGATGGTGGCTGAAGAGAAAAAAAGCCCAAACCCTGTCTCTTTCCCCTCTTCTGGTTCTCCTTCTTCACTCTGTCACTCGTTCCCCTCTTTCTTTTTGAGTCAGTTCCTCCCTCTCTCCGAATGAAAACCCTCCTCCTCTTGATTTTTTTTAGGGTTTTTTCTCAGGTGGCAATGATTCGCTAGGATGAGAGTCTCTTGGACAGTGGTGGCCATCTTCTCCTTTTTCATAGAAAAGCTGTCGAGCAGTGGTAGCCATCATCTGTCAGATAGTGGATTTGATATAGAGATCTGCAGAAACAGATCGCAAAAGCCGAATCATGGTTTTATGAAAAGCCCTATTGAATTGGTAATGAATCATTTTATTTTTCTTTTTGGTTATCAAATTTGCATAAATTCAAAGGCATGAATCATACCTCTTGTAACAGGTTCTTCCCCAATTTTATTGAATTGTAAGTTTTAATTACATAGGATTTCTACTGATTCCAGTCTGATTAAATCTAAATCAGTCGATGTCAGTCCTATATCAGATTCTTTGTAAAACCATGGATTTTCATTGTTAATAAAACCCTTTCCATAATTCCATTTTCAGAGATTTCTCAATTTTATTCGTAGCCGGGAAAGCTGTAGCTGTGGTTGGAGGTAGTGGATCGGGCAAGAGCACTGTAGTTTCTCTTATTAAAAGGTTCTACGATCCTAATCAGGGTAATTGAATATTTGTGTCTTTCTTCACACTTTTCATTTTTCTATTCATCATTCATATCTAATGGCAAGTTCGTTTTGCTGATAACTTTTGCTCTCCAATTGTATACATCATATTTTGGCAGCCAATCAACCATTATTCAACGTCGTTCTCCATCTTCTTCTCCATCTCTATCATCAATCTTAACCCATCCTCGATCACTGGGGGATTGGCCTAATTTGGTTGTCATTTTTATAAGTGTTAAGGAGAGAATCTCTCACCGGTTACAAAGATTCAAATTCAAATTATGAATTAGAAAATTAAAGACAAAATCTCTCACCGGTTACAATTTGAATTCTCACCCGTTACAAAGATTCAAATTCAATTTTTGAATTATAAAATTAAAGAGAGAATCTTTCAATGGTTACAAGGGCTTGCGCATCAATGAATTATGACTTTTAGGGTCCTCCCCGCTCAGTGGCATTACCTATTCGAACTATCATGCTTAGTGGATTTGTACAGGGTTTTTGGCTCCACAGTCTATAAAAGGAAAACTAAAGTTGGACTGAAACCTGAACACTAAACCCTAAACCAGATTAGAACTTAAATTAAACCAAACTAAACATCAAGCAAATAAACATCAAAAGGTATTAATCATAATACATAAATCAAACAACATTATTTGTAAACACTCTCTCAAGCATTAAGAATTATATGAGGTCACACTAACAAACAATTCCATACGTAAATGTAGACCCTCCAACTCTTTCAACAAGTTTAAAAAATCAATTAAATTAATATAAAGATGAAGGGTATATCAACTTCTACTCGTTGGTGTCATGAGATGCAAATAGGTTTTAAGGCAAATATTCAAATTCAAAATTTGTAACTTACAAAAACAATAACTGGATTCGCTATCCAGCTCTTAATTCCTTTCATCGGTTACAAAGATTCAAATTCAAAATTTGTAATTCAAATACACAATATAAACAACTCCAGCATATTATAAATATACCTGTACCCAATGTATTTGGGCAAGGCTTTGAATCAATTCAAAATTTCAGATTTTACATGGTATCAGACGACCGGGTATTCTCCATGGCTTCCGCTTTAGCTTTTGTTCCTATGTCTGGTTCGTCAATCTCTTCCTTTCCTAATGTTCACCATCATCTTTCCATCAAACTACAGTCTGATAATTATCTTCTATGGACTACTCAACTCCTCCCTCTTCATAGGAGCTATGATTTAATTGGCTTTGTTGATGGCACTAAGCCAAGTCCACCCCCGACAATCACCTCCACCACCGCCACTCCCACTTCTCCTTTGGAGAATTCTGCTCCACCTACCATCACCATTCTTCCTAATCTTAGCTATGAAGACTGGATCCGTAAGGATCAAATGGTCCTAAGCTGGTTTATTTCCTCTCTTAGCCCGTAAGTCCTTCCATATGTAGTTGGCTTGAACTCGGCTGCAGCAGTATGGTCGGCTTTACGTTTTGCCTTTGGCACCTTATCTCACACCAGTATTCTACAACTACACATGCAACTCCAAGGTATGGTAAAAAGTAACAAAACTATTTCTGAATACCTCCGTGTGGTTAAATATATTTCGGACCAGCTGGAAGCATCCAATAAACCACTTTCTGTGGAGGAGCTTAATGCCATTGTTTTTCGTAATCTTGGAGCTGATTATAGTGACATAATTGCTGCACTAGCTACAAAGTCTGAGGCCCTTCCCTTTCATGATCTTTATCGCCTTTTATTGAATCATGAAATGTAACTCAACAATGCCCAATCTGTCACACCCCAATTCTGTACCATTCAGAACGGTGTGATGAACCGCTAATAAACCAACGGTTCAACCAGGATCTCTAATAGGCTATGTCCATTAAAAATAAAATCATACACATTCACAACCATAATCAGAATAAATACACAATAGCGGAAGTCTTATAGTAAATGAACTGAGAAATCTAACTGTAATAATCATAATTAAAATATCAAGTTATTGTTGTATCAACTGAGACATAAATAAATAGAATATCAATTACATCCCTTACATCCCCTTATAAATTCAAATAAAATCTAATCGAATACGCATGAGTTGCACTCGCATGAGGGGTCATGCGTATCCTCTAAGTCTTCGGCTTCCATCGCAGCAACACGCCCGTACACTGGAGCATTCATATAATCTTCAACAGTGGTACCTGCATCATCATCTAAAAATCGATGTCGAGAGGGTGAGCACACATCATGGCTCAGTGAACAAATAAAACATTGCAACAAACATATGCATGCATTCAATTCATATCTTTGGTCTGGTAAATAAGTTTACAATGGGCTATAGAAAGGATAGGTGGCCGCCGCACCTCTATACACGAGTGTGTGAAGCCGCCCAAAGGTAACGTTTATTGTCGTCCCACATGCACCCACCATGGACAATGTACACGCAAATGTCCCGTTTATTGCTGTACCAGTTGCCCATACCAACACGTAAGCCCCTGCTGGCGAGGGCTTGCAAACTGGGCTCGCAACTAACCAATCTTAATGCCAATCAGTGTATCCAAGGCCTCACCCCAGCATCCCTCAATACGTCCATAGAGATAGGGCTAAGGCCCCCCGGCAGAGTCAGAGACTACACGGTCCGAGACCACCTCCCCTCATACAATACAACGTAATAGTTCTACTAAGGTAATGGCGATATGACGATGTCAATGGACAAGACTTGAGTTAGAGGTAGAGCTAGAGTGTTGAGGCTTAGCCTATGACCCCCCCTGATACTCGCTCGCATCAAGCACACCAACCACACACACATTCATATGCCTATTCCTATCATCATCATCATCATCATGTTATAAACAATAATTTAAATATGCATGAACAGTAACAATAGAAATATTAGATGACATGTTGAATGCACATAACAAGCATACACGCATAGAATCAATCATGGCATTGGACTCAAGAATAAAATAATTTATTATTAACCAATTAGTTTAGGTCTTGTTCCCTCACCTTTGCTTGATCGTAGATCCTCTTTCAAGCTTTAAAAATAAGTAAATATCACTATTATATCACTAGATGACCTAATCAAGTTGATATGATTTAATTAGAATTAATTCTGATTTTAAAAAGCCTACTGTTAACTGGGGGTCGATGCCAGGGTCGGAGGTTCCATCGACCCTGGGTGCTACCACCAAGATTCTGGACTTTCCGAACACTGGGGGTTGATTGTCCGGGTCCGGTAGGGTCGATTGGCCATCGACCCCCCGTGCGACCCCTCTTGGGTTTAGTCAAAATTCTCATCCTACAGTCCATTCTTCGTGTTTGGGGTCCTATGGCTTGCTTCTACAATCCATTCCATACATGTTATATGGTCTAGAACCGTAGTTCATTCACCTACATGGCTTTTATGATTTCTTCCATGGTTTTCCATGAAAACCTAACCATGGGTAGATGATTTGGGTTTCCCCTTAGATCATATCCTCTTTACTATCTATTCTAAGGTTTGTAGAATTTCATGGAGATAGTATCCATACCTGAGAATTAGGCTTGTTTCTCTGAAGCCTTCTCTTTGATCTTCTTCTCTTTTTCTTCTCCTTCTCTTCTCTCTCTCTCAATCCAATTAGGGTTCTAAAATGAGTAAAAGAGGCTTAGGGACGTCCTATTTATAGAGTAGAAACTCCCAAAATAAGTCCCATTGAGGTTAGGAAAGAATCCCAATGAAATTTAGAAAGTTACCAATTCACGATTTCTGTCGACAGACTGGGGGTCGATGAGGGGTCGGAGATCCCGTCGACCCCTGGTTCTAAATTGTCTGACCCCCGATTAAAAACTCAGGGTATGACTTTTATACTGGGGGGTCCGACCCTGCCTTGCTGGGTATGCGACCCTCCCCCTTATTTTAGTGTTTTTGGGTCCGTTTAATACCTGGGATCGTGATCTCCCTCACGCACTTGATCCATTTGGCTTGACCATGATGGGTAGACCTGGTTCAAGGTGGTAAGATCGGGTTAGTTCGATACGGGTCTTACAACTCCCCCTTACTTATAAAAATTTCGTCCCCAAAATTGTACATACCTTCCGAGTCCAATAAATGAGGATATTGCTTTCGCATAGCATTCTCTTCTTCCCATGTAATTTCTTCCATATCTCTACTTTTCCAGGTGACCTTAACATAATAGATATCACGGTTGCGTAGTCGTTGAACCTTCCGATTGGTGATTTCAGTTGGTGCTACTTGAAATGTCAAATCTTCAGTCAAATCAGGTAAATCTATTATCAAAATATGCGTCGGATCCTTGACATACTTCTTCAATAAGGAAATGTGAAATACGTCATTCACACTTGACATGGATGGTGGTAGTGCTAACTGGTAAGCCTCTTTTCCACGCTTAGCTAGAATCTCATATGGCCCGACATATCATGGACTTAGTTTCTCCTTCTGTTCGAACCATTTCAATCCTCGCATAGGCGATACTTTTAAGAATACTTTATCACCCACGATGAACTCAAGGTCTCGGCATCGGGTATCGGCATATTGCTTCTGACGATTCTGAGCTGTTCTCACTCTTTCTTTGATAATGTCGACCACTCGACACGTCTCTTCAACGAATTCCGGTCCAACAATACTACGCTCCCCAACATCATTCCAAAACAAAGGAGTTCGACACTTTCTGCCATACAGTGCTTCATAGGGTGACATCTGTATAGTAGCCTGATAGCTATTATTATAAGTGAACTCAATCAGTGGTAACTTTTCATCCCATGATCCTTTAAAATCAATTACACATGCTCGAAGCATATCTTCTAGAATCTGAATTATATGCTCTGTCTGTCCATCTGTCTGTGGGTGGAATGCAGTACTAAACTTCAATGTTGTACCCATAGCCATTTGCAATCCTTTCCAAAACTTTGAAGTAAATCGTGGATCTCTATCGGACATAATACTTTTAGGTACACCATGTAATCGCACAATGTTATCCACATACAGCTTAGCTAACCTCTCCAGTGTATACTGAGGTCGTATAGGTATAAAGCGAGCTGTTTTAGTCAGTCGGTCTACAATCACCCAAACTGCTTCAACTACTCAAGGAGTCAATGGTAATCTTGTGACGAAGTCCATAGTGATGCAGTCCCATTTCCATGCTGGTTTCGGTAACGGCTGTAACAGTCTGGCCGGTCTTTGTCATTCAGCCTTTACTTTTTGACAATTTAGGCATTAAGACACGAACTTAGCTACATCTGCTTTCATTCCTCTCCACCAATATAATTTCTTTAGATCATGATACATTTTTGTACTTCCAGGATGTATCGAATAGATGGTGGTATGGGCTTCTTTCATCAATCGATGTCTAATGTCCAAGTTTTCTGTTTCGGGTACACATATTCTTCCTTTGTACTTCAGTACCTTTTCTTCGTCCAAGGTGAACTCAGGGTTAGTCCTCCCTTTTTCGATGTCCTCTTATACCGTTCTTAGGTAAGGGTCTGATTTGATAGTTGTCTTCCCTTCATCAACTATATCCGGTATAATCTTCAATGCGGCGAACATTTTTGAAAACCGATGAATAAACCCTTGGTTGGCTGATCCATCGGGTGTATCTATCACAAACTGCTCATTACCGTGCTTGAATACCTTTCCGGTAGTACACATTGCGGCAGTTGTGCTAACCTCTCCTTGAGATTTTATCATTGCCTTTCTACTTAACACATCGGCTACTACATTAGCTTTCCCCGGATGATATTGGATATCACAATCATAGTCTTTCAATAGTTCCAGCCATCTTCTTTGTCTCATATTCAGCTCCTTCTGATTAAATAGATAAGTAAGACTTTTATGGTCTGATTTAATCTAAAATTTCTCTCCGTACAGATAATGTCTCCATATTTTGACAGCATGTACTACTACCGCTAGTTCCAAATCATGAGTGGGATAGTTCTTTTCATGTGTCTTCAGTTGTCTTGAGGCATAAGCAATTACTTGTTCTCCTTGCATAAGTACACATCCTAATCCCAGTCCTGACGCATCGGTGTACAAGATAAATGGTTGTCCTGAAATCGGGATGGTCAAGATTGGAGCTGATATCAATCTAGCCTTCAATGTCTGGAAACTTTTCTCGCATTTGTCCGTCCAAACAAACTTCTCGCCCTTCTTAGTCAAACTAGTAAGAGGTACGGCAATTCTGGAATAGTCTTCCACAAATCGTCGATTAATACCCAGCTAGACCCCAAAAACTTCTAATTTCTACAACGCTCTTCGATGCTTCCCACTTTATGATAGCCTCGATCTTGCTGGGATCCACTTTAATTCCTTCAGCGGATACTATATGGCCTACAAATGCGACTTCCTTTAGCCAAAACTCACACTTTGAAAATTTGGCGTAGAGCTTCTCCTTCCGTAGTCGCTGCAGAGCGGCGTTTAGATTCTTAACATGAGATTCTTCGTCTTTGGAGTAGACTAATATATCATCAATGAATACAATGACCGACGTATCCAACATGTCGTGGAAAACCTAGTTCATAAGTTCCATAAAGGTTGCTGGTGCGTTTGTCAATCCAAAAGACATGACGAAAAATTCATAATGTCCATATCTGGTCCTGAATGCTGTCTTGGGAATATCACCATCCTTAATCTTCAGTTGATGGTAGCCTGACCGAAGATCGATCTTGGAGAACACTTTGGCGACTTGCAACTGATTGAACAGGTCATCGATCCGAGGCAATGGATACCGATTCTTGATTGTCAGTTTATTCAGTTCTCGATAATCTATACACAAGCGAATGCTACCATCCTTCTTCTTCACGAATAATATTGGCGCTCCCCATGGTGATATACTAGGGCGAATATAACCCTTGTCCAGTAGTTCTTGTAGTTGTACTTTCAATTCCTTCAGTTCAGTAGGAGTCATTCGATAAGGTGCTTTCGATACTGGTGTGGCTCCAGGTATAAGATCTATAACAAACTCTGTAGCTCAGTTGGGTGGTAATCCTGGTAATTCTTTAGGAAATACATTTGTATAGTCACGCACGACATCAATATCTTCCATTCGTGGTGCTTCCTTGGTAAGGTCGACCACAGATACTAAATACCCGACTGCTCCTTTCTCAAGGCACTTCTTAGCCTTTAGTGCAGAGAGTATGAGCTTTCGTTTACGGGGAAGTTTGGTTCCCGAAAAGTTGAACTTTGCTCCTTCTTTGTCTTTAAATGTCAGCTTCTTTTTGGCACACAACAGGTTTACAGAATGCCAAACTAACCAGTCCATTCCCAAGATGACGTCAAAGTTTTCCATCCTAAGTTGGATCAAGGTTGCATCCAAGGTCTTTTCATCAATAAGAACTGGACATGGTCCATAACCTTTTTCTAACTCCACTTCTAATCCCATAGGTGATCGTACAAGTAGTTTGCAGTCTAAGGATTTAAGGGGTAGATTTAACTTCTTTCCAAATGTCACAGATATAAAGGAATGAGTAGCTCCTGAATCAAAGAGTACTCTGGCAGGAATGCCATTAATAGGTACGATACCTGTGATTTATTTTGGTTTAGTCTACATGCTCATACAATGTAATACAACTAACTTAAATAATTTAAGTCATACCTGTGACCACTTCAGGCGATGCAGCAGCATCCTCAAAGGTAACCGCGTAAACTCGTCCTTGATGTAGCTGCTTCTTGGGCTTAGGACATTCCCTTGCCATATGTCCCACTTGGTTACAGTTAAAACATTTTATCCCTTCAGTAGTTGGCTTTTGTTGCTGTTGAGCTACGGGAGTAGTCTTGGTTGCAGCGGTATAGCCTTGAGCACGGAAGGGTTTGAATGTCTTGTTATTCCCTCTATTATAAGAATTTACAGCTGGCCTTTTTATACCTCTGTTTTGCATGAAATAACTCTCCTACTGGCTCGATTCTATAACTCGAGCAATTTGTGCCGCTTCATTATAGATTTTCTTTTCATGTCCTAGAATGTGCTCACGGATGCTTCCCCTAAGTCCCATGACGAACCTTCGGGTCTTTGTGGTTTCCTCTTGCATACTGGTGGGTGCAAAGAAGAACATCTCTTCATAACGCTGTTGATACCCATCCACGGTCATTTGCCCCTGATATAAACTCAGGAACTCTCTTTCCATAGAATCTCTGAAACTTCTCGGAAAGTACCTCTCAAAGAACACCTCCTTATAAATATCCCAGGTCAGTTGGGCGTGCTTCGTTAGTAAATATGTCCTGGTAGACCTCCACCAATGGTGTGCATCTCCTTTCAGCATAAAGGTGGCGCACAACATTTTTTCTTCTTCATTTAGTGTCATCATCATAAAATTCCTTTCCATTTCATCAACCCAGTGTGCCGGCCATAAAGGATCTGCTGGCTTGCCATTAAATTCTCTGGGCTTCAGTTTCAGAAAACGCTCCACCAGTCTGGAGTGGTCTAGTGGCTGCGGAACATACGCTCCATACATAGGTGGTTGGTATTGATATCCACCTTGAACTATCTCAGGATTTTGTACTTGAGCCTGCATGATAGGAGTCTGAGGTGCGTGGGGTACTGTGTTACTTTCCCTTGGTGTTGTACTTGCCTATCCTGCTGGCATTGGAGGTGTCTGTACAGCTGGAGGAGTTATGCCTAGGGCAGCTTGTATAGTGGCTTATGCCTGTTGCATTTGCTGCAGCTGTTGGGCCAAGTTCATTACGACTGTGGCCAAGTCTGTAGGTGGAGCTGGCAGATTTGTAGGATTTGTCTGCCCATTTATGATGGACGGTGCCGTATTCGTGTTCCCCTGTGTTTTCGGGTGTGTCTGGCTATTCTCCCCCATAGGTGGTGGTGGTGGAATAGAGTTACGGCTCTGTCTGGTTACTCTGCATCCCGCCATTAATTATTCTGATAGTGGGATTGCCTGAAATCATTGAACATGAGAAACAATCATTAAATACTTCATTCTCATATCTTAAAACCATTAACAAATGCCAATTTCAAATTCCTCAGATCATTCTGTCGAAAATACTATGTTTTTACTGCAGGGTCGATGGTGGGGGTCGATGGGTGTCCGACCCTCAGTATGCGACCCTGGGAAATCACCAATCCTTCTTGAGAGCCAGGGGTCGATGGGGGGGGGGTCGGAGTATGTCCGACCCAGGGTGCGACCCCTGGTTCTCTGTTAGATTCCCGAGAGCCGAGGGTCGATGCGGGGATCGATGGGTGGGTCGATTGTTTTAATCGAATTTTCCGACCCCCAGACTAAAAATCAGATTTTTAAGTTTTGATTCAAGTCCATTTCCCATTCTTTCTTCTCCGCTTCGACTCATCTCGTCCCTCTGAGTTGCTACAGTGACAACTCTGATCTGTTGGTGGTTTGCACTCCTTGTTTCGTCGTCTACACCTCCGCTATAGGTATGTCTTCTAACTTTTCTTGTTTTTAGGTTTCTTTACCTAGGTTTTTGCTTGTATATCTAGTATATTTCAAATTAAAAATTTTCCACCAGTAAAAATTCGATTTTTATTGGGGGCTTTTGTTGTGGGTGACTTGAGGAATGAAAGCCCTAAAAAATATTTGAGTTTCATCGGTTGGTTATCGAGAAACTCGAAATTTACTCTTTTTGCCCTAATTTTGTCGAGATTTTGAATTTCTTGAAATTTCTTCCAATTAAATCTCATTAATTGAAATTTCCGACTGTATGAGTTTCACAGGATAGTTTAGGATCTATGTAAGTCCTCCTGCCCACGTGTATGGGTGAGAAGTGAGGCTTTTGACTAATTTACGTCATTATTATGTCGAAATTTTGGGTTTTTCGTTTCCACTAAGCCATTATTTATTTTTCTTTCTTATTTGCAGATACTAGGGCTCGTACCAAGGTACCCAGTATTCGCGACAGTCTTCGTTTCCGTTCCACTGAAGCCGAGACACAGTACGCCCGCTATGCTAGCAAGAAAGTAGAGGGAGGCCGCAAAGTGGACTTGGCTAGCTTGGCCTTGTTCAATGTGGAGGGGCCTTTGGTGATATGGGCTGGCTCCCTGTCATCACCTATGATGCCTGTACCCATCCTGACTTGGTACGTCAGTTCTACTGTAATCTCCAGGTGGTGGGAGATTACAACGATGTTGAGAGACGTGGTGAGCTTCAGATCACCAGCTACGTCAAGGGGGTTGATGTTTCATTCGATTATCGGCAGCTGGCCGACTTGCTGGGTATCTCCTATGATGGCCCCTTGGTATTCTGTGCCCCTGGAAAGCCCCAGTTCTTTTATCTACAGATGAGAGCTGAGATAGATCGTCAGCTCATCAGACCTGATCGCTGGGAGATGAAGGCAAGTTATCTGCGTTCAGATCCACGGGTATACTACAAGATCATTTAGCATAACCTGATACCGCAGAGTGGTCATTACAAGAGGGTCTCCCAGTTGACCCAGTACCTGCTGTACTGCATATGCACTAGGCAGCCCGTCTGCCTTCCCTATATCATCATGTGGACGATGATCAGTGCCACGTTGCCCAGTCACACTGGAAACCTTCCTTATGGACGCATGATCACTACCTTGCTTACCCGCTTGGGGGTTGATTTGTTGGATGAGAAGATTAAGGAGAAGTCCTTCTCATCGCCTCTTGATTGGGAGGCTAATTGCAAGATGGGCATGCGGGATGCCCAGGTCAGCGATGAGGAGAGGAATGCGATGGTGCACCCTCGCACTTGAGTGGAGATGGCTGACGCTGAAGCAGCAGCAGCAGCCTCTGGAGCAGGGTTCATGATGATGACGATCGGCTATACATGGATGTAGATGCCATACCCCCTCCATCACCTACTCATGCTACTAGAGCTGGTCCATCTTCTTCAGCTGGTCCTTCGCATGCAACTGATCCTTCGTATGCTCCTTCTGATGACATGAAGAGGATCTTGCATGAGATACGAGAGGCTCAACGTATGTCTGACTTGAGGATGAGAGAGCTTTTAGAGGCTCAGCGCTTGTCTGATCAGCAGGTGAGAGAGCTTCTAGTTGCTCAGCATATGTCGGATCAACGAATGGGAGAGCTGAGGGATGCTCACCATGTGACTGACCAGCGGGTGGCTTATCTCACAGCTAGTCTCCAGACGACCCAGACTCAGATAGCTTGGTTGACTAGAGTATACGCAGAGGACTATGATAGAGACCATGAGGCACCGCTTCCCCCATCACCTCCATGATGTATTTCTTTTATCTTTCTTTTTGTACTTCAGAGTAACTATCCGGACTGTGGACTGTACTCTGCTTAAATCATATATATATAAACATTTGTTCTTCTTTTTGGTTGTACATAAATTTATTTCTCATTTAACAGATGCATTATTCTCCTTCAGTTTAGTCTCAAATAACACAGATGCTTATGGTGTGTTATTATTACATCTTTTAAATTTTTATCCTATCTCAGTTCATGACCTTTTGTGGAAGTATACGGTTTCACAGACTAGGCCTGAGATGCTCTGATACCAAGTTGTCACACCCCAATTCTGCACCATTCAGAACGGTGTGATGAACCGCTAATAAACCAACGGTTCAACCAGGATCTCTAATAGGCTATGTCCATTAAAAATAAAATCATACACATTCATAACCATAATCAGAATAAATACACAATAGCAGAAGTCTTATAGTAAATGAACTGAGAAATCTAACTGTAATAATCATAATTAAAATATCAAGTTATTGTTGTATCAACTGAGACATAAATAAATAGAATATCAATTACATCCCCTTATAAATTCAAATAAAATCTAAACGAATACGCATGAGTTGCACTCGCATGAGGGGTCATGTGTATCCTCTAAGTCTTGGTCTTCCATCGCAGCAACACGCCCGTACACTGGAGCATTCATATAATCTTCAACAGTGGTACCTGCATCATCAATTAAAAATATTCGACGTCGAGAGGGTGAGCACACATCATGGCTCAGTGAGCAAACAAAACAATGTAACAAACATATGCATGCATTCAATTCATATCTTTGGTCTGGTAAATAAGTTTGCAATGTGCTATAGAAAGGATAGGTGGCCGCCGCACCTCTATACATTAGTGTATGAAGCCGCCCAAAGGTAACGTTTATTGTCATCCCACATGCACCCACCATGGACAAGGTACACACAAATGTCACGTTTATTGCTGTACCAGTTGCCCATACCAACACGTAAGCCCCTGTTGGCGAGGGCTTGCAAACTGGGCTCGCAACTAACCAATCCTAATGCCAATCAGTGTATCCAAGGCCTCACCCCAGCATCCCTCAATACGTCCATAGAGATAGGGCTAAGGCCCCCCGGCAAAGTCAGAGACTACACGGCCTGAGACCACCTCCCCTCATACAATACGACGTAATAGTTTTGCTAAGGTAATGGCGATACGACGATGTCAATGGATAAGACTTGAGTTAGAGATAGAGCTAGAGTGCTGAGGCCCGGCCTATGACACCCCCCTGATACTCGCTCGCATCAAGCACACCAACCACACACACATTCACATGCCTATTCCTATCATCATCATCATCATCATGTTATAAACAATAATTTAAATATGCATAAACAGTATCAATAGAAATATTGGATGACATGTTAAATGCACATAACAAGCATACACGCATAGAATCTGTAAGACCCGTGTCAATTTAACCCGGTCTTACCATCTTAAACCAGGTTTACCCATCATGGTCGAGTCAAATGGACCAAGGGCATGAAGGAGATCGAGATCCCAGGTACGAAATCGACCCAAAAACACTTAATTCTAGGGGAAGGTCGCACACCCAGTGAAGCAGGGTCGGACCTCCCAAAACAGGAAGTCAGACCCTCAGTTTTGAAGGGAGGGTCGGACAGCTTAAGACCCTAGGGCCGACGGGATCATCGACCCTCCCATCGACCCTCGATTTCTGACGAAACTGAAATTAGGAAAATTTCCTAATTTTCGGTTGGGATTCTTTCCAAATCTCAATGGGATTATTATAGGACATTCCTAGTCTATTTAAGGGACGTTCCTAAACCACTTTCACTCCTTTCATAACCCTAATTGAATTGAGAGAAAGAGAGAAGAAGGAAAAGAGGAAGAAAGAAGGCTAGGAAGAAGGCTTAGTAGAAAGGAGAAGAATTCGCAGAGAAAAGTAATCTTCTCAGGTATGGATACTAATTCCATGAGTTTCTACAGACCTTAAGTTAGATATGGTTGAGTGTAGAATTTCGGAGAAACCCAAACCATCCATCCATGGTTAGGTTTTCATGGAGAACCATTGGAGGATGCATGAAAGCTATCTAGATGAATCATACATGGTTCTAGACCATGGAATGAGTGTTGGGTGAATGTAGGAAGCAAGTCATAGGACCCCAAACACAAAGAATGGATTAAAAAGTGGAAATTGGACCAGAGTGCACCAAGGGTCGATAGACCATCCGACCCTAGGTGTTTCTGACCATCGACCCTCAGCATTCGGGAAGTTCAGAATGGAGGGAGGGTCGATAGACCCATCGACCCTAGCAGCGACCCTAGCATCGACCCTCAGTTGACAGAATGGTTTTAAATTCTGAATTAATTCTAATTAAATTCTATCGACTTTGTTAGGTTTGCTAGCAATATAATACAGTTATAACAGTGATTCGAAAGCTTGGAAAATATCTATTAGCAAGCTAAGGTGAGGAACCTTAACCCCAAACTAAATTGGTTAATAATAAACTGTTTTCTATTTATTGAGTCCTATGCCATGATGATTCTATGCGAATATGTTTGTAATGTGCATACAGCATGCCATCCAATATTTCTATTATTTGCTCATGCATATTTACTTTATTGTTTATAACATGATGATGATGATGATGATAAGAATAGGCATGTGCTTGTATGTGTGTGGTTGATGTGCTTGATGCGAGTGAGTATCAGGGGAGGTGTGATGAGAACGTCAATAACCATTAACCTTTGGCGGGTCTCAGCACTTTAGCTCTATCTCTAACTCAAGTCTTGTGCATTGGCATCGTCGTATCGCCATTACCTTAGCAGAACTATTATGTCGTAGAGTATCAAGGGAGGTGGTCTCGGTCCTTGTAGTCTCGACTCTACCGGGGGCCTTAGCTCTATCTCTATGGATGTTCCGAGGGATCTGGGGTGAGGCCTTGGATACACTATTTGGCATTAGGATTGGTTAGTAGCGAGCCCGGTTTGCAAGCCCTCGCTAACAGGGGCTTACGTGTTGGTATAGCATTATATAACAATAACTGTTAACCTTTGTTGTATAATGTTATGGTAGGGTGGATGGGGACGACGATAACCGTTAACCTTCGGGCGGGCTTCCACACCCTGTGTATAGAGGCGGTATCAATAACCGTTAACCTTTGATCACCCAACCTTTCTATTGCACATTGCAAACTATAAACCAAGACCAATGATATAAATTGATTTTTGCATGCATATGTAATGTTGCATTGTTTTGGCTACTCACTGAGCCGTGTTGTGTGCTCACCCCTCGACGTCGAATATTTTTAGTTGATGATGCAGGATATACTGTTGAAGATTATATGAACCTTGTCGCCGCACGGAATGCATTACAGCTATGGAAGTTGGAGCTGAAGACGATACACACGACTCCTCTTGCGAGTGCAACTCGTGTGTATTCGATTAGATATTTTTTTTGTAGGTTTCTTCATTGAATTTATAGGACATGTATTTGGTATTTAAATATTTATGTCTTAGTTAAACACAGAATAATTTGATATTATTTATGGGTATCATTCTAGTTCTCAGTTCATATTATTTATAAATTTTCCGCTATTGTGTATTACTCTGATTATGATTGTGGATGCGTGTAAGGTTTGGATAACGCGGGGATAACCTATTAGAGATCCTGGTTGAACCGTTGGTTATTTGGCGGTTCATCACACCATTCTGCACAGTGTGGAATTGGGGTGTGATAACTTGGTATCAGAGCATCTCAGGCCTTGCCCGCCGAATCGACACACATCCAAGACCATTGTGAACTGAGATAGGATAAATTAAAAGCTTTAATACAAACGCACTGTAAGCACAAGTGATGACTGAAACCGAATTAAAAAGAGAATAATACATCTATTAAAGAGAAAAACCGGTTACATACACTGAGTAAGAGAACTACAACGTATATACATCGCTAAAGCAGAGTACAGTCCACAACCCGGACAGTTACTCTGTAGTACAAGAAAGGTAAAGTACAATAAGGAAACTGGAGGCGAAGGAGGAGGCGGTGCCTCACGATCTCTGTCGTAGTCCTCAGCATAGACTCTAGTCTACCAGGCTATCTGAGTCTGGGTCGCTCGTAGACTAGCCGTGAGATCGACTACTCTCCCGTCGGCCGCATTGGATCTCCATGAGCTCACCTATCCGCGCGTCAGAAGTGTGTTGAGCAGCCAACAACTCCTCCACTCTCAGGCGCTGATCATCTAGTAAATCCTCCATCCTCAGGTCCGATCTGCGCTGAGTCTCTCTGATCTCGCGCAACATCTCCATCAGATCAGAAGATGGGCGTGAAGGACCAACCTCGTGAGAAGGACCAGCCTCAGGCGTGGAAGCCGCGCGAGCAGAAGTACCAACTCCATCCGCCTGTGTGGGTGATGGCGGGGGTATCGCGTCGACATCCATATACATACGATCATCATCGTCGACCGGATCTCCCCGAGCCCTAGCAGCCGCCGCAAAGATCAGTCACCTTGACCCGAGTGTGAGGGCGCACCATCGCGTTCCTCTCCTCATCACTAACCTCCGCATCTCGCAGCCCCATCTTGCAGATAGCCTCCCAATCTAGAGGCGACGAGAAGGTCTTCTCCTGGATCTTCTCATCTACTAGATCCACCCCCAAACGGGTCAGTAGCACGGTAATCATGCGTCCATAGGGTAGATTACTTCTATGACCGGACAATGTGGCACTGATCATCGTCCGCATGATGATGTAAGGAAGGCAGACCGGCTGTCGAGTGCATATGCTGTAAATCAGGAACTGGGTCAGCTGAGACACCCTTTCATAGTGCCCACTCTGCGGAATCAGATTGTGTTGGATAATCTTGCAGAAGACTCGTGGAGATGGACGCAAGTAGCAAGCTCTCATCTGCCATCTATCAGGACGGAGCAACTGATTGTCGATCTCTGCTCTCATCTCCATTTCAACAAACTGTGGCTCTCCCGACGCACAGTACACCATAGGACCTTCGAAGGGAATGCCCAACAGATCGGCCAGTTGCCGATAGTCAAAAGAAATGTGCACCCCCATGACATAGCTAGTGATGCGCAACTCCGGACCACGCTCGACATCATTGTAATCCCCCACCACCTGGAGATTACAATAGAACTGGCGCACCAAGTTTGGACATGTGCACGCGTCGTATGTGATGACAGGGAGCCACCCCATGTCACCGAATGCTCTCTCTACGTTAAACAAGGCTAGATCAGCCAGGTTCACCATACGACCCCCTTCCACTTTCTTGCCGGTATAGTAGGCATACTGTGCCTCGGCTTCATTTGAACGGAAGCGGAGTGGACCACGCAATCTTGGCACTTTGGTATGGGCCATATTATCTGCAAAGTAAGAAAGAGAAAAGAAACAAGGAGTTAGCAGGATAAAAATCCGAAATTTGATTTAATAACGGCGTAAGTTGACCATAAAGCCCCATTGCTTGCCATACAAGTGGGCATAAGGAATTACGAAGGTTTAGACATATCCTACAACTCACATGCAGTAGGAAATTTTAACTGACGATGTCCAATTTGAAGAAATTCAAGAAAAATAAAAAATTTCGATAAATTAGGGCAAAAAGAGAAAAATTTAAGTTTCTCGATAACCAACCGATGAAACTGAAAATTTTTGAGGGCTTTCGTTCCTCAAGACCCCAATAACAAAAGCCCCCAATAAAAATAGAATTTTTACGGTTAGAAAAAGTTTAATTCGGAAAATACGAGTTAAATAAGCAAAAACCTCGAAATAAAAACCTAAAAACAGGGAAGGTTGGGAAATTTTACCTGTAAAGATGATGTGGATGTCGAGACTCGGACTAAGAATGATCCACAATAGTGAAATAGCACTGTAGTAACTCGGAGAGTAGAGACGAGTCGAAACGGAGGGTGAATAGTGAGAAATGACCCAGAATCGGATCTTAAAAATCTGATTTTTAGTCCGAGGGTCGGACAATTCGACTGACACCATCGACCCTCGAATCGACCCTCCAATCGACCCTCGACTCTCGGGAATCTGACAAAAATTCAAGGGTTGGATTGAGGGTCAGACACCCATCGACCCTCAGCTCTCGGGAAGAACAGGTCATTCCCAAGGTCAGATACCAAGGGTCGGACATACCATCGACCCTCACTATCGACCTTACATAGAAAAGACAGTATTTTTTTTCAGAATGAATTGAGGATTCAAATTTTATATCGGTTAGCGTGCCTACATGAAGTATAAATGATTTCTCACTGATTTTGATGACTTTCAGGCACCAACCATCTCAGAAAGGAAATATGTATGGCCGTAGAGTTACCGGACAGACCCGAAACACAGTCCCACCACCACCACCCGTGGAGGAGACTAGTCAAGAGAATAACCAGGTACCAGAAAATCCAGAACCGGTGAACCCTACAAATTTACCACCACCACCACCAGAGCTAGCAACAGTGGTGATGAATCTGGCTCAACAGCTACAACAAATGCAACATGCACAAGCACAAATGCAGGTTGCGATGGGAGTTATGTTTCAAGCCACTCAGGCTGCAGCCATGAACACTGGGCAAGCTAGTGCAGCACCAGTGGGTAACCACCCAGCCCCTCAGACACCTCCACAATCGGCTACACCAATTCCTGTGCAAGCCCCAGAAGTAGCCCAAGGAAACTATCAGTATCCACCCCCTATGTTTGGGGTATACCAAAATCAACTGGATCACTCCCGACTAGTGGAGAGATTTTTGAAAATGAAACCAAGGGAATTCAACGGAAAGCCGCCCGATCCACATCGTGGCCAGCACACTGGATAGACGAAATGGAAAGGAATTTCCTTATGATGACTATTACCGAAGAAGAAAAAGTGTTATGCGCCACCATCATGCTCAAAGGCGACGCACATCATTGGTGGAAGTCGACCAGGACCTACCTATTGACTAAGCACGCCCTACTAACTTGGGCTATATATAAAGAAGCTTTCTTTGAGAAATATTTTCCACGAAGCTTCAGAGATTCGATGGAGAAGGAGTTCCTGAGTCTTTATCAGGGACAGATGTCGGTGGATGCGTACCAACAGTGTTATGAAGAGCTGTTTGTCTTCGCACCACTAAGTATGCAAGAAGAAGATACAAAAACCCGTAGATTCGTCGCGGGACTAAGAGGAAGTATAAGGGAACATGTTCTGGGATTAGAGAAGAACATATATAATGAAGCTGTCCAGATCGCTCGAGTGATTGAATCGAGCCAGAAAGAGAGTTATTTCACTCAAAGCAAAGGCATAAAAAGGCCAACTGAAAATTCTTATAATGGAAGCAATAGCAGCCCGTATAAACCTTTCCGTCCTCAGAATTTTAATGCTGCAACCAAGGCTATTCCCGCAGCTCAACCACAACCAAAGTCAAATGTTGAAGCCCCGAGGTGTTATAACTGCAACCAACCAGGGCATATGGCAAGAGAGTGCCCAAAACCCAAGAAACAGTTACATCAAGGACGGGTATATGCTGTTACATCAGAGGATGCAGCCGCATCGCCCGATGTGGTCACAGGTATGACCGAAACTTTAAGATTAAAATTACCTTGATTGAGCATGTTGACTAAGTAAAAACGAATCACAGGTATCGTACCTATCAATGGCGTACCCGCCAGAGTACTCTTTGATTCAGGAGCTACTCATTCATTTATATCTGTGTCGTTTGGAAAGAAGACCAATCTGCCCATCAAAACATTAGACTACAATTACTTGTACGGTCACCGATGGGACTAGAAGTGGAATTAGAGAAAGGTTATGGACCATGTCCAGTTCTCATCTGAGAGCAGACCTTGGATGCAACCTTAATACAACTTGAGATGGCAGACTTTGACGTCATCTTGGGAATGGACTGGTTAGCTCGGCACTCTGCAAAGTTGTTATGCGCTGAGAAGAAGCTAACGTTCAAGGACAAAGAAGGAGCAGAATTCAGTTTCTCGGGAACCAAACTTCCCAGGAGACGCAAGCTCGTACTCTCAGCATTAAAGGCTAAGAAGTGCCTTGAGAAAGGAGCGGTCGAATACCTAGTATCAGTGGTCGACCTAACCAAGGACGTGTCACGAATGGAAGATATTGATGTCGTGCGGGATTTTCCTGATGTATTTCTGGAGGAATTACCCGGATTACCACCCGACCGAGCCACGGAGTTTGTAATAGACCTGATACCTGGAGCCGCACCGATATCAAAAGCACCGTATAGAATGGCCCCTACGGAACTAAAGGAATTAAAAGTGCAACTACAAGAACTGCTGGATAAGGGTTATATTAGACCCAAGATATCTCCATGGGGGAGCACCGGTGTTGTTCGTAAAGAAGAAAGATGGTAGCGTTCGGTTATGTATCGACTATAGAGAGTTGAATAAGTGGACAATCAAGAATCGATATCCACTACCCAGGATCGATGACTTGTTCGATCAGTTACAAGGAGCGAAGGTATTTTCAAAGATCGATCTTCGATCAGGCTATCATCAATTGAAGATTAAAGAAGGTGACATTCCGAAGACAGCTTTCCGGACAAGATACGGACATTATGAGTTCCTAGTGATGTCCTTCGGACTAACTAATGCACCGGCAACGTTCATGGAACTTATGAACCGAGTTTTCCACGATATGTTGGACACGTCGGTGATAGTATTTATTGATGACATATTGGTATACTCCAAGGACAAGGAAACCCATGTCAAGAACCTAAACGCAGCCCTACAGCGTTTAAGGAAGGAGAAGTTATACGCCAAATTTTCAAAGTGTGAGTTTTGGCTAAGTGAAGTCACCTTTCTAGGCCATGTAGTATCCACGGAAGGAATCAAAGTGGACCCCAGTAAGATCGAAGCTATTGTGAAGTGGGAAGCACCAAAGAGCGTTTCAGAAATTAGAAGTTTTCTGGGCCTAGCTGGATATTATTGGAGATTCGTAGAAGACTATTCTCGGATCGCCGTACCACTCACCAGTTTGACTAAGAAAGGAGAAAAGTTCATATGGACGGATAAGTGTGAAAAGAGCTTTCAAACGCTGAAGACCAGATTGATATCCGCTCCAATTTTAACCATTCCCGTTCCGGGACAAACATTTACCTTATATACTGATGCATCGGGATTGGGACTAGGATGTGTGCTTATGCAAGGAGAACAAGTAGTTGCATATGCATCGAGACAGTTGAAGGTACATGAGAAGAATTACCCTACTCATGATTTGGAGTTAGCGGCAGTAATACATGCTGTCAAGATATGGAGACACTACCTATACGGAGAGAAATTTCAGATTAAGTCGGACCATAAAAGCCTCACGTATCTATTTAATCAGAAGGAGTTAAATATGAGACAAAGAAGATGGCTGGAATTATTGAAAGACTATGATTGTGATATCCAGTATCATCCGGGAAAAGCGAACGTAGTAGCAGATGCATTGAGCAGAAAAGCGATGATAAAATCTCAAGGAGAAACTAGCACAACTGCAGCAATGTGTACTACTGGGATGGTATTCAATCACGGTAACGAGCAGTATGTGATCGATACACCGGATGGACCAACCAACCAAGGATTCATTCATCGATTTTCAAATATGTTCGCGGCATTGAAGATAATATCGGATTTAGTGGATGAAGTGAAGATAGCTATCAAAGCAGATCCTTATCTGAGAACGGTACAAGAAGATATTGAGAAATGTAGGACTAACCCTGAGTTCACCTTGGATGACGAGAAGGTACTGAAATACAAAAGAAGAATATGTGTACCCAAAACAGAAAGTGTGGACATTAGACACCGACTCATGAAAGAAGCCCATACCACCATCTACTCGGTACATCCTGGAAGTACAAAAATGTATCATGATCTAAAGAAACTGTGTTGGTGGAGGGGAATGAAGGCAGATGTAGCCAAGTTCGTGTCTCAATGCCTAAATTGTCAGAAGGTAAAGGCGGAACGACAAAGACCCGCAGGACTGTTACAACCATTACCGGAACCAGCATGAAAATGGGACTGCATCACTATGGACTTCGTCACAGGACTACCATTGACTCCTCGAGTAGTTGACGCAGTTTGGGTGATTGTAGACCGTCTGATTAAAACAGCTCGCTTCGTACCGATACGACCCCAATATACACTCGAAAGGTTAGCAAAGCTGTACGTGGATAATATTATTCGGTTACATGGTGTTCCAAAAAGCATTGTGTCCGATAGAGACCCACGATTTACTTCCAAATTTTGGGAAGGACTGCAAAAGGCTATGGGTACAACATTGAAGTTCCATGACGCATTCCACCCACAGACTGACGGACAGTCGGAGCGTACCATTCAGATTTTAGAAGATATTCTACGAGCATGTGTGATTGATTTCAAGGGATCATGGGACGAAAAGTTACCACTGATCGAGTTCGCTTACAATAACAACTATCAGGCTACTATACAGATGTCACCTTATGAAGCACTGTATGGTAGGAAGTGTCGAACTCCCTTGTTTTGGAATGAAGTTGGAGAACGTAGTATCGTTGGACCAGAATTTGTTGAAGAGACTTGTCGAGTGGTCGACATCATTAAGGAAAGAGTAAGAGTAGCTCAGAACCATCAGAAGCAATACGCAGATACTCGACGAAGAGATCTAGAGTTCGCCGTAGGTGATAAAGTATTTTTGAAAGTATCGCCTATGCGAGGATTGAAGAGATTCGGACAGAAAGGAAAACTAAGTCCAAGATATGTCGGACCATATGAGATTCTGGCTAAGCGTGGAAAAGTAGCTTATCGGGTTAGCACTACCACCGTCTATGTCAAGTGTGCATGACGTATTCCACATATCTTTATTGAAGAAGTATGTCAAAGACCCAACACATGTGTTGGATGAGATTTGCCGGAACCGACTGATGATTTGACATTTGAAGTAATACCAACGGAAATCACTAGTCGAAAGGTTCAACGTCTACGCAACAGAGATATCTACTATGTTAAGGTCACATGGAAAAGTAGAGACATGGAAGAGATTACATGGGAAGAAGAAAACACTATGAGAAAGCAATACCCTGACTTGTTTGATTCAGAAGGTACGTACAATTTCGAGGACGAAATTTTTATAAGTTGGGGGGAGTTGTAAGACCCGTGTCAATTTAACCCGGTCTTACCATCTTAAACCAGGTTTACCCATCATGGTCGAGTCAAATGGACCAAGGGCATGAAGGAGATCGAGATCCCAGGTACGAAATCGACCCAAAAACACTTAATTCTAGGGGAGGGTCGCACACCCAGTGAAGCAGGGTCAGACCTCCCAAAACAGAAAGTCAGACCCTCAGTTTTGAAGGGAGGGTCGGACAGCTTAAGACCCTAGGGTCGACGGGATCATCGACCCTCCCATCGACCCTCGATTTCTGATGAAACTGAAATTAGGAAAATTTCTTAATTTTTGGTTGGGATTCTTTCCAAATCTCAATGGGATTATTATAGGACATTCCTAGTCTATTTAAGGGACGTTCCTAAGCCACTTTCACTCCTTTCATAACCCTAATTGAATTGAGAGAAAGAGAGAAGAAGGAAAAGAGGAAGAAAGAAGGCTAGGAAGAAGGCTTAGCAGAAAGGAGAAGAATTCGCAGAGAAAAGTAATCTTTTCAGGTATGGATACTAATTCCATGAGTTTCTACAGACCTTAAGTTAGATATGGTTGAGTGTAGGATTTCGGAGAAATCCAAACCATCCATCCATGGTTAGGTTTTCATGGAGAACCATGGGAGGATGCATGAAAGCTATCTAGATGAATCATACATGGTTCTAGACCATGGAATGAGTGTTGGGTGAATGTAGGAAGCAAGTCATAGGACCCCAAACACGAAGAATGGATTAAAAAGTGGAAATTGGACCAGAGTGCCCCGAGGGTCGATAGACCATCCGACCCTAGGTGTTTCTGACCATCGACCCTCAGCATTCGGGAAGTTCAGAATGGAGGGAGGGTCGATAGACCCATCGACCCTAGCAGCGACCCTAGCATCGACCCTCAGTTGACAGAATAGTTTTAAATTCTGAATTAATTCTAATTAAATTCTATCGACTTTGTTAGGTTTGCTAGCAATATAATACGATTATAACAAAGTGATTCGAAAGCTTGGAAAATATCTATTAGCAAGCTAAGGTGAGGAACCTTAACCCCAAACTAAATTGGTTAATAATAAACTGTTTTCTATTTATTGAGTCCTATGCCATGATGATTCTATGCGAATATGTTTGTAATGTGCATACAGCATGCCATCCAATATTTCTATTACTTGCTCATGCATATTTACTTTATTGTTTATAACATGATGATGATGATGATGATAGGAATAGGCATGTGCTTGTATGTGTGTGGTTGATGTGCTTGATGCGAGTGAGTATCAGGGGAGGTGTGATGAGAACGTCAATAACCGTTAACCTTTGGCGGGTCTCAGCACTTTAGCTCTATCTCTAACTCAAGTCTTGTGCATTGGCATCGTCGTATCGCCATTACCTTAGCAGAACTATTATGTCGTAGAGTATCAGGGGAGGTGGTCTCGGTCCTTGTAGTCTCTGACTCTACCGGGGGGCCTTAGCTCTATCTCTATGGATGTTCTGAGGGATGCTGGGGTGAGGCCTTGGATACACTATTTGGCATTAGGATTGGTTAGTAGCGAGCCCAGTTTGCAAGCCCTCGCTAACAGGGGCTTACGTGTTGGTATAGCATTATATAACAATAACTGTTAACCTTTGTTGTATAATGTTATGGTAGGGTGGATGGGGACGACGATAACCGTTAACCTTCGGGCGGGCTTCCACACCCTGTGTATAGAGGCGGTATCAATAACCGTTAACCTTTGATCACCCAACATTTCTATTGCACATTGCAAACTATAAACCAAGACCAAAGATATAAATTGATTTTTGCATGCATATGTAATGTTGCATTGTTTTGGCTACTCACTGAGCCGTGTTGTGTGCTCACCCCTCGACGTCAAATATTTTTAGTTGATGATGCAGGATATACTGTTGAAGATTATATGAACCTGTCAGCGTACGGAACTGTTACAGCTATGGAAGTTGGAGTTGAAGACGATACACACGACTCCTCTTGCGAGTGCAACTCGTGTGTATTCGATTAGATACTTTTTTTGTAGGTTTCTTCATTGAATTTATAGGACATGTATTTGGTATTTAAATATTTATGTCTTAGTTAAACACAGAATAATTTGATATTATTTATGGGTATCATTCTAGTTCTCAGTTCATATTATTTATAAATTTTCCGCTATTGTGTATTACTCTGATTATGATTGTGGATGCGTGTAAGGTTTGGATAACGCGGGGATAGCCTATTAGAGATTCTGGTTGAACCGTTGGTTATTTGGCGGTTCATCACACCATTCTGCACAGTGTGGAATTAGGGTGTGACAGAATCAATCATGGCATTGGACTCAAGAATAAAATAATTTATTATTAATCAATTAGTTTGGGTCTTGTTCCCTCACCTTTGCTTGATAGTAGATCATCTTTCAAGCTTTAAGAATCAAGTAAATATCACTATTATATCACTAGAAGACCTAATCAAGTCGATAGGATTTAATTAGAATTAATTCTGATTTTAAAAAGCCTACTGTTAACTGGGGGTCGATGCGAAGGTCGGAGGTTCCATCGACCCTGGGTGCTACCACCCAGATTCTAGACTTTTCGAACACTGGGGGTCGATTATCAGGGTCTGGTAGGGTCGATTGGCCATTGACTCCTGTGCGACCCCCCGTGGGTTTAGTCAAAATTCTCATCCTACAGTCTATTCTTCGTGTTTGGGGTCCTATGACTTGCTTCTATAATCCATTCCACACATGTTATATGGTCTAGAACCGTAGTTTATTCACCTATATGGCTTTTATGATTTCTCCCATGGTTTTTCATGAAAACCTAACCATGGGTGGATGATTTGGGTTTCCTAGATCATATCCTCTTCACTATCTATTCTAAGGTTTGTAGAATTTCATGGAGATAGTATCCATACCTGAGAATTAGGCTTGTTTCTCTGAAGCCTTCTCTTTGATCTTCTTCTCCACTTTCCTTCTCTTCTCTTTCTCTTCTCCTTCTCCTTCTCCTTCTCTCTCTCTCTCTCTCAATCCAATTAGGGTTCTAAAAGGAGTAAAAGAGGCTTAGGGACGTCCTATTTATAGAGTAGAAACTCTCAAAATAAGTCCAATTGAGGTTAGGAAAGAATCCCATTGAAATTTGAAAAGTTCCCAATTCACGGTTTCTGTCGGCAGACTCGGGGTCGATGAGGGGGTCGAAGATCCCGTCGACCCCTGGTTCTAAATTATCCATCCCCTGGTTAAAAACTCAGGGTCTGACTTTTATACTGGGGGGTCCGACCCTACCTTGCTGGGTATGCGACCCTCCCCTTTATTTTAGTGTTTTTGGGTCAGTTTAATACTTGGGATCGTGATCTCCCTCACACACTTGATCAATTTGGCTCAACCATGATGGGTAGACCAGGTTCAAGGTGGTAAGACCGAGTTAGTTCGATACGGGTCTTACACAATCGGTTATCACTGCTAACCTGAGCACTATGCAACGCTCACCGAATGCTCCTACGTATTCCTATTTGCCTTCACAAGGACCTATGAAAACCCCTCCACAAGGCTCTCCCCATTCTTGACCACCCTCCAACTTTGGTCAAAATAGAAAACATGGACACCCGACATGGTAAGAGAGAAAGGTGTCAAATCTGTAATCGGTCCAATCACCTGGCATCCAAATGCTACTTTCGATACACTAGTGGTGCAGCACCTACCTCCACCAATAATCCAACTGCAAACATGGCAGGACTACTTCCTATTCCACCTATATTTCCACATGAATGGTATCCTATACAGTGGCTACTTATCATGTGACACCCGACCTCAGCAATTTGCATGTCTCCAATAGATATAATGGTAAGGAATCATTACAGGTTGGTAATGGAGTTGGTCTTAATATTAGTCATATCGATTCCTCCTTTATTTTTCTATCACCAAACTCTTTTTTTCAATTTTTTAATATTCTCCATGTTCTACACATTCAAAAGAATCTATTATCAGTTCACCAATTCACAAAGGAAAACCAATGTTATTTTGAATTTTCCCCTATTATTTTCTTATGAAAGATCAGGTGACGAATAGGGTATTGCTGAAAGGCCGACTTGATGATGGACTGTACAAGCTGCCGACTAGTCTTCCTTCCCATAATCCTTCGCTTACCATGTTCACTCCACAGTACCTATTAATGCAGATGGTTGGCATGCATGGTTGGGTTATCCCCATTCCCGAACTGTCAAGCACCTAATCTCCTCTCATTCTCTACCTACTTCATCATTTATTAATAATAAATGTGCTGCTTGTTTTATGGGCAAGACTCACCGATTCTCATTACCATTAACAGGGTCTGTTAGTAATGCACCTTTGGATTTGATTTTTAGTGATGTATGGGGACCTGCTCCATATGTTTCCTCTACTAATAATCTCTACTACCTTATTTTTATTGATGATTATTCCAAATACATATGGTATTATCCTATATTGAAACTATCCTCTGTTCTTGCAATTTTTGATCAATTTCGAGTAATGGTTGAAAATCAGTTTTCCACAAAAATCAAATGTTTTCAATCTGATTGGGGAGGGGAATACCTAAAGGTAAATACTTCACTTCAAAAAATTAGAATTATTCATAGAGTTGCATGTCCCCATACGCATGAACAAAATGGAACTGCAGAACAAAAAATTCGACACATTGTCGATACTGGTATTACCTATGACATTTTGGGACTATGCATTCCAAACGGCTACTTTTCTCATAAATCGATTATCCACACCGGTTTTACAAAATAAATCTCCATTTGATGTCTTATTCAAAAAGACACCTAATTACGCATTCCTTAAAGTTTTTGGGTGTACTGCCTTCCCCCTCCTTTGACCTTACAATTCTACAAAATTCAGTATGCGCTCAATACCATGTGTTTTCCTTGGTTATAGTCTCCTTCATATGGGATATCAATGCCTAGATTACAGAACAAATCGAATGTACATTGTATGACATGTGCAATTTATTGATAATTATTACCCATGTGCATTGGTATCCCCATCATCCCCTAGTCCTCCCCCACCCACATCAGTCTCATGACTGTCGATTTTGGCTCTTAATGGACACCCATCATCACCTTGGGCTCCATCAGATCCTCTATGTCTCCAGGTATCTTCTCCATCCTCCCCTCCTATCATATCCCTTTCATTGATCGATGCTAATATTACTTCCAATTTCCCCAATCCCTTGATTTCTACTAATGCTTTTATTGAAGAAGTTGTAGATTTATTTACCATTGCAAATTCACCACAGAACCTCAGTCCACGAGCCCAATATTCACTAGCACCTCTTCCGGTTGCTCCTCAACGCACTCACCACATGCAGCTGCGTCCCAATCCAAAACCTTCATCAAAGTACCCTATTCCTTTCGCTTATATGACCACCCGCAACAGTGAAGTGGAGCGAAACAATTTTATAGAGGCTTAAAAACATCATCAATGGTGAGCTGCTATGATGACCGAATTCAATGTTTTGCTTAAGAATGGAACTTGGAGCTTAGTTCCTCCTTTCCCTTCTTTTAATGTGGTCGGTTCAAAATGGGTATTTCGCAATGAAAGGAAGTCTGATGGTAGCATTGAACGCTACAAAGCAAGACTCGTTACCAAAAGATACAATCAACAAGAGGGCCTAGACTATGTAGAAACATTCATCCCAGTGGTTAAACCAACTACAGTATGTACTGTCTTGACTATTATAGTTACCCATCGTTGGTGCATTCGCCAGCTTGACGTGAGCAATGCTTTTCTCTATGGCATGCTAACAGAAGATGTTTATATGTCACAGCTAATAGGCTTCATTGACGAATCCCAACCTCATCACATTTGCAAGCTTTACAAATCTCTGTATGGTTTAAAATAAGCCCCCCATGCATGGTTTCATCGGTTGAGTACATTCTTGATTTCCATCGTTTTTGAGGGCTCCAAAACCGACACATGTCTCTTCATCTTTAATGATGGCAGTCAATGTATGTATATCTTGATATATGTTAATGATATTGTCTTAACAGGTTCTGACTCAACTTTCATCACATCGGTAATAGCCTCTCTTAGCAAAGAATTTGCAGTTTGGGATTTGGGCTCCCTCAATTACTTCCTCGGCATTGATGTAATTCCAACTCACAATGGTATTATACTTTCACAACAGAAGTACATTTTGGATCTTTCGAAAAACTGCAATGGCTGAGGCGAAGCCCGTTACTACACCCATGGCCACCACTACTCGGCTCTTTATACATAGTTGGCGGATTGCAATATGTCATACTGACTCGACCTGATATCTCTTATTCGGTCAATAAAGTTTGTCAATTTTTGAAGGCTCCAACCGATGAACATTGACGAGCCGTCAAACGCATACTGCGTTATCTCAAGCACACCTACACTCATGATCTGTCTATATCAAGGGGACCTTGCAACCAACTATTTGCTTACAATGATGCTGATTGGGCCTGCTGTGTAGACGATCGTCATTCAATCGATGGTTTTGCAGTATTTTTAGGTCCTAATTTAATCTATTGGTCAGCTAAGAAACAACACACCATTGCTTGATTATCTACCGAGGCAGAATATCGCTCCCCAGCAGATACCACTGCCGAATTATAGTGGCTCCACTCTCTCTTACATGAACTCGGTGTTAAGCTTCCTCAGTCTCCAATTTTATGGTGTGACAATTTCGGTGCAGCATACCTCACTGTTAATCCAATTTTTCATGCACAGACAAAATATTGAGATTGACTACCACTATGTTCGACATTTGGTTGCTCAACGTCTTCTCGATGTTCGTTTCATCTCAACTCATGACCAATTGGCTGGCATTTTCACCAAACCACTGTCCTCCATTCGGTTCAATCATCTCCGGTGCAAGTTGAAGATCGATCAACGACCCTCTCCAACTTGAGAGGGGATGTTAAGGAGAGAATCTTTCACCGGTTACAAAGATTCAGATTCAAATTATGAATTAAAAAATTAAAGACAGAATCTCTCACTGATTACAAAGATTCAAATTCAATTTTTGAATTACAAAATTAAAGAGAGAATCTCTCAATGGTTACAAATATTCAAATTCAAAATTTGTAACTTTCAAAAACAATAACTAGATTTGATATACAACTCTTAATTCCTTTCATCGGTTACAAAGATTCAAATTCAAAATTTGTAATTCAAATACACAATGTAAACAATTCCAACATATTATAAATATACCTGTACCCAATGTATTTGGGCAAGACTTTGAATCAATTCAAAATTTCAGATTTTACAATGAGATCAAATTAATAATTTTATCTCATTTTAATATCTTTCAATTTCAAAAAAGAAGGACAGAAATGTCAAACTCTATTTTTAGTGTATTCCGTCGGTTAAGTGGGGGCAGGTGAAATTAACTGAAAAGTGTGGATAGTCGGTTAAATATCGAATACTTGTTGGATGGTAGATCAAAAATTTTTGATTATATAATATTTTATAGATTTTACCTTCCTGTGAAGTTACGGCTGCTGTTTGAAATTTCAAGAAGTTTCAAGAAGTAGATCGAATGATTGGAATGGTGCCACGTTGGTTAAATGCCGATCTAATGGATCTGGTTAAGGCACTATGGAAGATGGGGCTGACGAGTCAATAAATTACGCTGCCTTATTTTTGGTTTGATGTAGTAGTTTAAAAGGACGTCCTGCGATGCGTGTGATATAATGCCACTACGGTGTGCGCTCTGCAGTGTGCATCTGTGCAAGATTCTATCAAGAGGTGCTAAGTGGTTGCTCGATATGATTTGCGGATCTAACGGTCTAGATATCACCCTCTATTTTGATGGCCAATCCGACGGCTGTAACTGTAGACGACAGTGACTGACATGATGAATCGTTTCCCTGATCAATCAAAATTGATCTGAGCCATCAGATCTGATTTATATGTCCATGGATCAAAGGTTGAAATTAATTTTGTGATTTAGAGGCCTAAATAAGGCCAAATTGAGCTTAGTTTTTTTTGTTGTTTCTTCGTTTTAGAGCCAAAACACGATTAAGCAGTCCAAAGGAGCAGAGGGAAAGTTGAAGTAGGGCTTTTTTTTTTTTCCGAAAAAAACTACTTTGATCATTATGGATGCGATTTTGTTGATCTTAGCGCATATCTCACGTTTCTACATCATAAAAGCTATTAGTGGTGGAGTTACTCTAGTGGAGATAATTCGTTCAAGCAACTTCGTGTTGTTTTGATTTAGGGTTTTGGTAAATTGTTGAGAAAACCTAAACAGTTTATGTAATTGGGAATGAGAGTTGGTTTGTGAGTCTTACATTGAATATTGTAATTACCTACAAAGTTGGGGTTTATTAGATTGTTAGGTTGCTGCCCTCATTTGTGGTGTTACAGAAACCAAGGCAAAGATTGTAGTTCATGGAATATAGGTGCAATCAAAATATTGTTGGAGAGTATTGAATAGATACGAAGTAATATTAGGGCATTGCTCCATGGACGTAGCATTTCACACACTGTGGAGGTGGACCACGTATGAACTGTGTTGTGGTGTGATTTTTTATATTACATATCAAAGTGCTTATGTTTTGCAGAGTAGGTGTGTGTGTGTGTGTGTGTGTGTAACTGATAAAATAGGGATTGCCCCACCCAGTTTGTGGTTTGAGAAGTTTTTTTGGTACACTTATGCAAACCCCCCCCTTATTGTCAGCCTAAGAACATCAATTGGTATTAAAGCAAGCTAGGTTTCCTAGGGAGAAAGATTTAACAATATATGTAAAAGATGAATGATACTTGAGCATAGAGATGTGGCTGCACCTTATGTATTTTAATATTTTATTATTTTTTAGGAAAGAGAAAATTATATTTGAGACGTACTTACACTCCCAGCTAAGAATTACTTTTTCCACATCTGAAAATATCTTATCTTAACTGCTCCTAAGAAGCATGTTAGCATATCGTACTCAAATATCAAATATGCTGAATTCTAATGGATTCATTCTAATCCACAGATTTCAGTCAATTATGTAGCATTCTTATTTCTACATGCATTCCTATCATTATCAATGTTATAGTAATCGGTATCCGACTGTGTATCAATCAATGCCGAAACTGATTCGATACAGATTGGTAATAGGACCCATAGGGTAGGGAAATATGGCCAATACAATTAAAAAACTAGTAAAAAATTGAAAATTGATATCAGCCTCGATGGAAATTGATATGAATTAGTGATCCAATGCTGCTTACTACAACCTTGATTCCTATATTTGTGAGGAATTTTTTTTAAGCCTTAACATTAAGATCCACGCCTCTACTAATTTTTTTTGTGGTAAAAGTAGTATTCATTCGTGTTAAACTCACGGCTTGAGCATTCCAAAAAGCATACAGCCATGAAGTGTAAGAAGGCCAGATTGTTTTACGCGTAAAGGATATGCCTGCCATGCAAAGGAGTTAGCCATGCTGTTTGACTCCCTTGGAATAAAAGAGAAAGAGCATCTAACAAAGTATGAAACAAGATTCCTAATACCCAAAAGAACATTATGAAGCTCATGGGACGATTGCCAAGATGCATTTGTAAGATACTGAAGCACAGACTGGTTTCTTTTGCTAAAAATCCTCAAAGAATATATTAAAAAAATTATATACAGAATTAAGGTCTAGGCGATCCCTAACAACAAAACAGAAGGACCTCTAATAAACTGCAACTCAACCCTTTAACATTGCCATCTACAGAGGAGTAGCCAAAAGAGAGATCCTAAATCACGAAATCTAGAACGAGGACCATCATTAATGACCTCCCAAGACAATGCCAAAGCTACAAAAGAGGGGTTGGGAGTTTAGACATTGGAACTCCTACGTTTACCATTCAATATTCTCAAATTTTAAATAAGTCATATAACCATTTGTTTCCTTCAAGATTGAACTCCTTCGGCATCCCATCCCATCTTAGAAATATTTCTCACCAATTTATGACCATATATTACATTATTGAACCGTTTTCACAAAATGATATGAATAAGCAATGAAAGGTTTCTAACGGTATTAAGGTAAATATGCCACAAGACGATGGTGTATCTCTGGCATTACAATAGTAATAGTTTTTGCTATAGTAGCATGTTTATATATAAGAATTGGCCTTGGTGCTTGTCCAGACATAGCTTTAATAATATTAAAACAACCAAATCAAAGATTTCATCATTTATTCTAAAAGCAATGTAGCAAGAAAAAAGATAGTTTGTCTGTGATGGTCTAGGCCGATGAACAGTGCAAAGGACCAAATGGTCGATGATTATTGTTTATCTAATAGGGAAATTTCACCCACCGCCCCTGTATTTCACCATTTCTCGGTTTACCAACCGGTAGTCGATCTGGAATCGAATTATATTGTAAGACTGCTGCAGCTAATTGAATACAACTTTTAGCAAGAACTAGAGAGAGCCAATCTTCAACAATCGTTTTTGTAATTGTTCTTCATAAGTTAGTTGTAAGTAGAGCCAAAGTTTGGGATCATCTCAAGTTTTCCGATGACATTGCCATCAAAGTCGGTAAAGAGTGAATTATATGTGCCCGTAAATTTTTTTTGATCTCCTTCACACAATAAGGTTCTCCCATCCTCGCTTCTGCTGGTGGATGAGCAGCAGAAAACGAATCATGCTGGTGGATGAGCAGCAGAAAGCGAATCAATGGCAACAACACTGCTAAGAGTATCTCCTACAACGTTGCTACCACCCTCTATTCTTTTGAGTTTGAGGTATGTAATATAATTGTTGTGGTTGTTGTTATAGTAGCGATGAATAGTATAGAGGTCAGTTCACTTGAAATCAAGTCTTAAAGTTACACGTTAGCGCTCCTTCTTTCCACGGATGAACCGCACATATACAAATTTCAAATAGTTAAAAACTGAAGCAGTACCACTAAGCTTCAAAAATGTCGTCCGATTACCTTCTTCTGTTCTTCTCCCAAATTGCTTATTTAAATTGCTTATTTTTCTGCTCTGAGCATTAAAATGATAGCTTATGCATTTCTTCTACTTGTGGTTTTGGTTTTTGGCTTACACTGGGTGGAATAGCTTGGGCTTGTAAGAATATTAGTGTGGGCTAAATTAATTATATGGTTAGTTGGTTCAATGGGAGTCTGGTTACAGGTAGACCAGTTTAAGTATGATTAGAGATGGACCTACCTGGTCCACTATGGGACTGGTCCAGGGGTGGGGTGGTATTATATATACCAACAGTTAGGGTCCCCGCAGCCACAGTTATTCTTCTCCTGTTCCCATATGCAGAGAGAGTTCAAGGGATTCCCGGAAGGCTGTGGAAGACTCAAACCCAAGTGTAGTACGGTGGAATGGCGGAAAACAATTTTCAACGTACAGGTATGTCATTTACATTGATTACTATGTTTTCCTATTTGTTCTAGGTATTGTGTGGATTTCAGGGTTGATAGAAACCCTAATGGGTTCACTGGGAAACCCTAAAGAGACCTTAGAATTTCTAATAGGGCTCTCTCGAAAGCTCAAGCTCAACCAAAAGCTCAAATGGTTATACCAGGACCATTTAGCTTCCCTCTCTTTTGCTTGGTATTCGCCTATACAGGCTCTGCAGCCTATCGGGTTCTTGCGAAGCTTTCCCAAGGATTCAGTGTCATTCAGCTCATGGCATTTTCTGTTGGCTTTACTCGTTTCATAGGCTCAAGTCATCCAGACACTGCTAAAGAGATTCTAAAAATGCAGTTCAACCTTTCACAGATCGACATACAAAGGAATCTGCTTACTAAATTCTTTGCCATTGAGCCAAGTGCAATTTGGTTCGACGTAATGATGAGTGTATTTGGGAGGAGTTATGATTTCAAGAATGATGAAGAATAGTTGGAGGTTGAAGAGCTACTTAGCAAAGGCTATGAGTTGCTTGGGATGTTTATCAGGAGTGATCATTTCCGTGAGCTGGGCTGGTTGGATTGTTAGATTCGTCGCCGAGTTGACTCAACGAGACTCGGAAACCCTAGCCTCGACCCAGGCCGAGCCAAGCCAAAGGCAGCCGGGGAGGGGCTGGGGGCAGGCTAACCGAGCCAGCCTAGCTCGGCCAAGCCTGGTCAGCCAAGGCCCAAGCCCAAGACCAGCTAGATTGTACACATGCGTAGTAGCACGTGTGACCCGAGGCCCGACCCGTAAGCCCGGTATCTAACCTAAATATCTCGACCCGAAACCCTGAATCTTGGTCCGTATATCCAACCTGAGAACCCAGAAATTTTGACCCGGATACCCGAATGATGAACCAGGTTCACCATTGGTTGGATCGGTGGTTGAGCCAATTGGTCGGACCACGGTGTGGTTTACATCAAACCGCTTGGCTTGCGGTCTGAACCAAAGCAATAATTAATAATAAAAAAATAAAAAAAGGTATACTAGGTTCAGTTTGAACCTAGCCGAAGTCAGGCTGGACCTGCCGAAGCCGGAGCGAATCGAACCGAACCAAACCGACTCAAACATGATTTTCTTATAAGGGCCTGTTTGGTTTCTACTTTTAACAAAGGACATTAAACAGTGATTCTGGGAGCTAAGAAGGTCGGATTGACCTCTGGTTTGTTTCGTTGGACTCCATTTTTAATGCTCTTCAATCTGATATATATTTTGATACATTTTGATGCATTAAAGAATATGTTATTATGGAAAAATACCCTATGGGAACTCGATTTGCAATGTTTTTGCTGATTTTTCTTAAAGTTATTATACAAAATTGATTGATTGAGCTATTGTGCATGTTTATATTGATGTTTAGACTTATTTAGTTGTGTTAATAAAACATTCATGATGTTCCACATGAACTGCAAGTTGGGATTTGTTCATATTATGGTGGAACTTTGTGTGACCACCAAAGTGACAACCTTGGTTCTATCATAATATGCTCAAATCTAGCATTTATTCATTTATAAACTACAGTAAAGAATGTATAGTGTTCACCCAAAAGTGACACTGACATTAACTCTTACTTTTATGGATGCAGCAAAGAACGACACTGTCCACCCAAAGGTGGCATTGTCTAAGATTATAAAGAACGACACTTTCCACCCAAAACTGTCCACCCAAAGTGGCGTTGTCAAAGAAAATAAAGAACTCATGCACATGGTTGAAGGATCTTAGCTATAGGGGGTTTCATCCACCCAAAGGTGGTGAAATCTTCGAGAGTCATTATCTCTTCACAATTATTGCATAGATATTGGGATGACCAGTGCACATATTGTCCCAAAGGATGTGTGTGTAGTTCGGTTGACTTTTCAAAGATATTAATTAGCTTGCACATGTTATGTATATATATTCTTGCTAGCTAATTTTATTTGGTATTAATCGTAGACTTGCAATTATTTACATTGTAATATAGTTGTGAATATGTAATGATTAAATACCTTAAGATGCCTGTCTTTGGCAACCAGTTCTATGAATTGGTATGAAAATTGAAAACTAGTCTAGGACTGTTTAACCTAGATGTACTCAACAGAAAATTATATTTTGGTTCTTAAGACGTTCAGTCTCTAAGATGAAGTAAGGGAATGTTCAGATGAGGAACATTGGAAAAGGATATTCCCTATGAAATCCAAAAATGTTTGATATTTCAAGAAGGGATGGGGAGATGCTTTATTACTCAAATCCATCAGTACCAGTTTTTGATGATAATAGGTGGTATTAAAAATGTGAGGAAATATAAGATAGAGTTGTTAACTATTAATGATAAGCTCAAGGATAAGTGAATATTTGTAGGTTCATTAAAACCTATGTAGGTGACATTTTAGACTTTTCACTTCCTTACAAAAACTGTATAGTCAGATCCTGGTGACCTATAGTATTCAAAAATATAGTGAACCCTAAAGTGGAAAAACTAAGGATAAAAGTTCAAAGAAAAGAGAAAAATATAAATGCCAATGTCATAGTGTATAATATATACCTAGACAAAGGCAAGTTGTAAAACGGGTAGAGAAACCCATAGAAAGAAAAATATTTTTTCATGGAATAGTCAGAAACTTTATGACAAAGAATTAGACATTAAGAAACTACAAGATAAAATGATCTAAGTAGAATAAAATTCTTGTAGAGTGACCCAGAAGGGACATGTAAAGAAAAATTTATATAGTTAGACAGCTTAAGTGAAAAAGGAATAAGGATTATGAAACTTTTGAGCAAGAAGGTGCAGTATATTGGATACTTAAGCATTAATCGTAGTTTGAACCCATAGAAGTATAAAAATCTTTAATTTATTCTATCTTTAGAAGTTAAACTGTATATTGTAATCTTCCACCTTGGTCATAAGGGTTTAAGACTGTTGTCCAAAGAAATATTAGAAAGAATAATTTTCTAAAATTCTCTTTCCAAGGTTTATTACATGTATATATGTGAGAATTAATTAAAAGAGAAGATGACAAGATTAAAGTAAGTGAAGGTTATCCACAATAAGGATTTATTGGACGTCGTGGACATCGAGATTTCATCTAGGACTTATTGTCACAGTTTAGTCTATGGGTGTTTTTCCCAATAAAAAAAATTAAGATGAAATTTTTTTTATTAAAAGAATTAAAACTATTGGATCTGAATGAGAGAGTTATGTATTATGGGAGATCATGTGATATTGGTTTATTCCTGATAAATTTAAACAAATATTTGCAAAAGCCTAAGAATGTATTTGATCATGTAAGGAAAGAATTGATATTATAGCATTTTCATTGAGTGTTATAGGATGTTTTCAATTGGATGCTGGTATAGCTTACTGGACAACTGGAAAAAGGATGGTCATGCGGTATATGTAGAGGACCAAAGATTACATGTTCATTTAAAGAAGTAGTGATACTTTAGGCTATTTTGATGTAATTTTAATGATTGCATTAATGACAAAAAACCAACCTCAAGGTTCATTGTCATGGTAGTAGGGTTTTGTAACTCTATATAATGATAACAAGCAAGGTATCTGGTGTAAAAATTTCTAGAGACTCCACTTCTAAACCTATTGAGATGTGTTGTGACAATGGTTCATATGTGTTCTTCTCAAAGAATAATAAAAAATAGTATTTCAAAGTATAATAGAGATTGAATCTCTTCAAGTAAGGAAAATGTCAAAAGATTTGATATCGTTGTAGATTCTCTGATGAAGGTTTTGTCAGTGGGAGTCTTCAAGTGACAGTATGTCCAATATTGAAATGGTTGAAAATAATTAATTTTATGAGAGGCTTAAGTGGCCAAAGATCTGGGAATCAGTAGGATTCTCTAAATATGCTTAATCAGTGGGAGACTCTTTATGTTTATACTTGTATTTTTCACATTTCTTACTGTGTTTGATTGTATTGCTCATGGTTTAATGGGTACAGTTTTTGTAACTATGGTTTTGTTTACATTAGCATTTACATTATTGCTATTTTGCATACATAGTTATGTGTTTGACATGTCAAAGATAAACCAGGCTAGATTGTATTTAGCCAAAGATAAATCAGGCAGTATTTAGCCGAACACCAAATATTTAGTCAAAAGACGAACAAGATAGTATTCAGCCAGATATATAAGGTAGTATTCAGCCAAGATAAGAGGCGCTATTCAGCCATACAAATAATGACGGTAAGTCAAAGTGCGGTATTAATCCAAGCTAGAGGCGGTTTGCCATAAGAGGATAATATCAAAGAATAAAGGCAGTGTCTGGCCAAAGTATGGTATTATATTTCTAAATTATTTAAATACCATGTTTTAGTTGCCCATAAAGGTTTTGAGGCACTTTGATTAAGGTTCTTTAATCAAGTTTGGACTCGCATGGGAGTTTACTTTCATGCATTATCTCAGACGATTCATGTATTGAGTAGACCTCTGTTGTGGCTAACAGAAGTTTGTACACCATATGTTGAGGTGTATTATTCGCTGTTGCTCACATTGGAAAGCTTGATGGATATTTCAAAGTTAGTGACATTTTAGTGTGTTGGATTCCATGACCACACTGGTTGACGGTGGTTTTATAATTAATATAGCCCAAGTGGGAGATTGTTATATTTATGTGGGCTTAATTAATTACCTAAAACTAGTGAATTTAGTGGGAGTCCAATGAACACGGTTGAACTGGTTTGGTTTGATTTGTCACATGGTATGAGATAGGTTTGGTAACCCTAATTCTATAGTGGGAAGGGTTTTAGGGTTACAACAGTATTCTATAAATACTGGGTTAGAGTCCCCACAGCCACAATTAATTAGTTCTCTCTACACCCATTAGCAAGAGACATCAGGATATCCTCTGGAGGCTGTGGAAGACTATGACCGAGGGATTTCGATCAAAGCTTGGAGCGTATGGGAATCGATCTCTTCACAGACAGGTATGTCTTTATGTTCATTGTTTATGGCTTCTCTATTGTGTTATAGGGCAACTGTATGGGATCAGAATGAGTTTCATTGAAACCCTAAACACATAATATTCCAACATGGATTTGTAGGGAATGAAGAGAAGAGGCACTGGCAAAAGGTCTCCCTGTTCTATGCTAGTTGGAGTTGTTGCCATTTTTTTTTCTGGTGTTTATCAAAATATGTTTATACTCCAAATATAGTTATAGGAATCCAGAGAGGAAGAGTTATCAAAAGGGGTTTGTTTGAATTAATTTTGTCGAATCCACCCATTTCAATCAAAGTTTTAAAAACATGAAATTGAGCCTCATCTTTCGTGCTTCGTTTGTGGGATTCCCTTATCTTCTTCTCCTTTTGAAACCTACATTCACACTTTCAAATTAAAATAGAAAAAAAAAATCTAAATTTATATTTTAATTAAAACATATCGAATATAAAGAAACAACATTATTCACCAATAATTATCTTGCTCAATAGTCAAGGGGAATACTGGAAGTTCCAAAACTTAAACTCTATATTTGTACTAATCTTCTATATAACATTTATTTTTTTGATTTCTTCAATAAAATAAAATTTTAACATTCCTTCTTTCCTAGCAGATTATGATTCAATCTCAAGTTAGACCGGCCAAAAAATGCCCAAGGATCAGGTTACACGTGTTGGGGAAATCTCCCACGTCACCAATAAAACGGCAACACCTAACTCAATCAATCACGTATACATCTCTACATGGATCTAAGAAAACACCCCCATAAAGATCAGTGAAAGGAGTAGGGGGTAAAAGCGCCATTTTCAAGTTACTATGAGGACATTTCAGGCACCAAATACAATAAAGGGAAAAATTGGCATTTACAGAAAAATATTATTCAGTATAAATAGCCCAAATCCTGAGATTTCAGGTATGCAAACATTAACTACTCATTCTTGGGATTCTCACTCTGAAACTTAGGACTCGGAATTTCTCTCTTGCCTCGCCACATAAAAGGTGGGCTCGGATCCCAAGCCCATTGACTGTTCATGGATTCCTAACTTTGGCATCGGAGTGGACCTGAGGCCATAAGGCCCGCCCCTTTCTTGTCTCTTGTCTTTGTCTTGTAGGCCCCGTCAGCACCACAGACCTCGGATACGAAATTTGGCTGAAATAGTTTGGCGCCTGCCATGGGGCCTTTGGGTGATTCAGAGTCGAAAAACTAATGTTGGAATGAAATCCTCGAACATGAGTCCTCGGAGGACGAGAAGCCACACGGTCCACCTCAACCCACATAACTCACCTGTAAACCTTCATGACGCCACGCAACCAGAAAGAAGACCAGCCCAAAGGAAAGGGAAAAGGGATGCGGCCGAATCCCCACCATCGGATTACGTCATCTATGAGCAGTTTGACGCTATAGTATAGCAGTTGGAAGAAGTGACAAGGGCTCTGCAAGCTACCCAACACCCACCAATGGGTGCCACCTCGCGGCCCCCTATTAAGGTTATTCACCCTGTCGGGGTTATTCCTCTATATAGACTTGCCCATCAGAACTATCCTCCACTAGAACCCCCTCGGCGTGGCAGGCCCTAACAGTCCCAGGCCGAGGGAGGGGCAAGGGAGGGGCAAGGGAGGCTCGCATCCATCGAGAAGAAAGTGGGACCGGCTCCACTGCTTAGCTAGGTTAAATAACCTTTTGTGATAGGCTTGGACCACACCCAAAAGTCAGACAACGGGTTGAAGATGTTGAAGACAACACCCTACCACCAGAGGCCGTCGCACCACCTAATGACATGGTAAGAGACCCAATGTGCACGGAGGCGGTTGTGCAATTTGAAGACTAATTGGTTCCGCTCCAGCAAAAGATCAAAGTCATGGAGAGAGCCAGTCATCACATGGAAATGGAGAAGGATTACTCAATGGACAACCCCATCACCGATATGTCATGAGAGTACCCTTACCCAAGCGCTTCAGCATGCCACTCATAGATTCCTACGATGGGTCTACCGACCCGATCAAGCATTTAAATCATTTCGTGGGGGCCATGAGGCTCCATGTCAATCCAAACACGATCATGTGCAGGGCATTTTCGTTGACACTGAAGGGAGCCACACGGATGTGGTTTAATAACCTTCCCCCGAGGTCAATCGATGGATTCCAAACATTAAGCAAATCATTTCGAATGTACTTTCAGGGGAGCAGGGTGCAGCGAAAGACGAGTGGACACCTCATGAATATGAGACAACAACTGGGGGAGTCCCTACGTGCTTTCCTGGCTAGGTTCAATTTAGAAGTGCTACAAGTTCAGCACATTGAGGATCCAATCCACTTCACTACTCTTAGGGCAGCAGTAACTGATAAAAAGCTTAGATTGTCCATCGTCAAAAAAGAACCGGCCGACCTCCAGGAGCACCTAGCTCGCTGTGAGAAATTTACTACCGTAAATGAAATTTATGAGGCCAACAAGGGTGTGCATGCCACCCCCAACAAAAGGGAGGACGAGGCGAAGGAAGCTATGTAGCCTAGTGAACACAAGCGGTCTAGGAGGGAAGAGGCAAGAGCAAGAGGGATGCTGAGAAAATTAGAGGATTACACCCCCTTGAACTGTCCGTTGGGTGCAGTGTATACGTTGATTGAAAAAGATGGCTACCTTCAGAGGCCACCAAAGATTGTGACCGAGGCTCGAAGATGAAACCCGAAAAAGTATTGTCGATATCACCATGACATCGGACACACTATTGATGAGTGTCGGTATTTACAAGCTAAGATCGAGGACCTCATCAGAAGGGGATATTACGATCAATATGTTGATCACGACGTGCCTAGAGTACTAGCACCAGCTCAGGAGGATGCAAGGGTACTACCGCCGCCCCCTCGGGAGAGATCCCCCGTGCGAGAGCTGCTGAGGGAGATAGGAAGAGTGGCTAACATGGGGCATAGGAGAGAGGATCGAACAGAACCATTGGACAATGGAAGGAGAGGAGAGGCAAATGACAGAAGACATAAAGATCGGCAGGTTGAAGACGTCCCAAGGCACAAAGAAAGATGAGAAAGAGTGCCTACTCTAGCACAAAGGGCAGTCGGTGTCATCCGAGCCCAATTTTCCCTTGCCCTCGATCTAGTCCCTCAGCAAGTGCACGAGATCGGGAGAATCCTCAACACATTAGAGACTAGAGGGTGATAGGTCTTGCATACTGACCCAAGAATTTTCCATCATTGGCAGGACCAGACGAGGCCGCTTCTTCCCCACTTAGTATTGGATCCTTCCAAGTAGCTCGTCGACTGCCCCTACTGTCACACCCCAATTCTGAACCAACCAGAATGGTGTGAGTGAACCGTCACTGAACCAACGGTTCACACCAGGATCTCAATAAGACCATGTCCACTCATACAAACCATCGCACATAACCACAATCAGAATATAATAAATACAACGGAAGTCTTTAAATAAATGAACTGAGTATTCTATTGATAAATTTAAATAAGTATTCAATTATCCAAATTCCAAATGTAATTAAATATCTTTACATCACTTTAAAAATAACTGAAACAAATAAAATAAAATTAAAGGTACACACAGAAAGGGCACTCGCATGAAGCGTCATGCTCATCCTCTCCTGCCTGTACGTCCAGAGCAGCAACACCTCCATCCGTCAGAGCGTTTACATAATCGTCCACCGTGTAACCTACATCAACATCTAAAAAAAGTGTATATACAAAGGGTGAGCTCACAACTTAGTTCAGTAAGACAATCAGACAGTGTATCAATATTATATGCATGAGTAACAATCATTTTATACTGTGGTCTGGTTTAAGTTTACAATGTGCTATAGAAAGGGTTGGCGGCCACCGCACCTCTATACATGAGTGTGTAGCGTCGCACAGTAGATCACACCGCTGCCGACCCACATGCACCCATCATGGAATAGAGATAGAGCTAAGGCATCCACTACCTCCCCTGATACTCTACCCATACCAATACGTAAGCCCCTACTGGCTAGGGCTCGCAAACTGGGCTCGTAACTAACCAATCCTATATGTCATCACTGTAGGCTCTATCCCAACACAGCTCCCTATGACATAGAGATAGAGCTAGAGCGTGGTGGCCAGGCCAGAGACCACAGTGCCACGACCTCCCCCTGATACCCTACCCACACCAAGCATACTAAGATAGAACAATACGCAAGTAAACTCTATCCCAACATCACTCCCTACGGCATAGAGATAGAGCTAGAGTGTGGTGGCCAGGCCGGAGACCACAGTGCCACAACCTCCCCCTGATACCCTACCTGCACCAAGTATGCTAAGATAGAATACTACAAAAAGGTGCCAGTGTGATGAATGATCCCAGACCCCAGGCCCTTCCCATTCCACACACCAATGAAAACAATCACATGTCTTGCAATCACATCCTAGCATAGCGAGTATGCATGAACAATAATAATAGCTGGAAGTAAAGATGACATGCAATATGCACAAACACCAATCCAAATATTCATTGTTATTTACAACAGTTTACTGTCCATTAATTATTAGGGTTTAGGTCCGATTCCCTTACCTGATGTTCGTTTGATAGCTTGTTCCACGTCGCAAGATCCAAAGGTGCTATCACAAAGTCCTACATAACATTAGGGTTCAATTATAATAGTTTCTCAAGGTTTACGTTGGTCGGAAACCAACGAGGTTACAAAATACACCTCACAGAACTGACTGGTCGCAGGTACCGGTCGCAGCTCTGTGGGGAAAATTGGCGACCGATATGGTCAGCCGGTCCCCACAGGCTACTCCCCGAGAGGTACCGGTTGCAGTACCAGTCGCATGACCTGCGACCGGTATGGTCGATCGGTATGTCTCCGGAAGACCATACGCTTGGTTTTTCGACTACCGTCGATCATTTTCTATTGATTCCAGGGTTTCTCCAACACATTCTAAGTCTGAGCTTTGAGTTAGAGTTGTTTCCATCTCCATTCACTTCTAGTTTTGATGGTATTTATCCTAGAACTCGAATCTAGGTTTTATCGACTAAATTAGGGTTTGACGGCAAAGTAGGGTTCAGATCAATACCCGCTCTGCATGGTTTTGACTCAACAACAACAACCCTTTAAGAGTTCATAGAGTAGAGGAAGGTTCAAGCACTTACCGTTGATTGGCGGTAAGGTATGCATCGTCGGACGGCAATATCGGCTCTTCCTTCTTCTTCCAAGCTCATTTTCCTTCCTAAATCTCCTTCTCCTTTCTAGGGTTTGTAAGAATCATTAGAAAGGTTTGTAGGAGGTTTAGAGGGGTTTATATAGGTTAGAATTAGGTTTAAAAAGCCTCCTAGGATTAGGAAAGTCAATCGGTTCGAAGTTTGGAAAGTGAGACCCGCAGAGATCCAATTCTGGATCTTGGTAGTCTGCTGCGCAGACCATACCGGTCGACTGGTACCATTGACCGATATGAGTAACTCATACTTTTGTTGGTCCATTTTGGTCCGATTTCATACCTGGTTGTCATCTGTTCGTCTTATCTGGTCCGATGATGATCGGAAGGCCTGTTACGACATGAAATCAAGGTTTAGATCGGTATCACGGAGTGTGGGTCTTACAACTCCCCCACCCTTAAAAGAAATTTCGTCCCCAAAAATTGCATGTAGGTCTCACAACTCCCCCACCCTTACAAGAAATTTTGGCCTCGAAATTTGAACGTACCTTGATCGTCGAAAAGGTTAGGGTACTCCTTTCTCATCGCGCTCTCCTCCTCCCAAGTAATTTCTTCGACATTTTGGCTTTTCCAATGTACCTTTACATAATGGATATCCTTGCTTCGAAGTTGCTGTACCTTTCAGCTTGAGAGCATCACAGGTACCACTCCAAATGTTAAGTCCTCTGTCAAGTTTGGTGGGTCTGCTGTCAAGATGTGCGATGGATCCTTGACATTCTTCTTCAATAAAGATACATGGAACACGTCATGAACCCTTGACATGGATAGTGGTAGGGCCAGTTGATATGCCACATTACCACGTCTGGTCAATATCTTGTATGGTCCCACATACCTAGGGCATAGCTTCCCTTTCTTACCAAACCGTTTCAGACCTCGCACCGGTGATATCTTCAGGAATACCTTGTCATCCACTGCAAACTCCAGATCTCGACGTCGGTTATCCGCATAGTGCTTCTGTCAAACTTGAGCTGTCTTCACTCTTTCCTTGATCTGATCAATCACTCGACAAGTTTCTTCAATGAACTCCGGTCCTACAATTCTTCTTTCTCCCACCTCATTCCATAACAGAGGTGTATGACATTTCTTCCCATAGAGTGCCTCATATGGAGCCATCTAAATTGTAGCCTGGTAGCTATTATTATAAGCAAATTCAATGAGCGATAGCTTTTTGTCCCAAGCTCCCTTGAAATCTAGGGCACAAGCTCGGAGCATATCTTCTAAAATTTGAATAGTTCATTCCGACTGCCCGTCCGTCTAAGGGTGAAAAGCTATACTAAACTTCAACTTTGTTCCCATAGATTTCTGTAATCCTTCCCAGAACTTTGATGTAAAACGGGGATCTTTGTCAGATACTATACTTTCTGGGATGCCATGAAGCCTGACTATATTATCCGCATATAGCTTGGCCAGCTTCTCCATGGTATACTGAGGTCTGACTGCAATGAATCGAGCTGTCTTGGTAAGTCGATCGACTATAACCCAAACTGCATCCACCGACCTTGGTGTCAAGGGTAGACCTGTGATGAAATCCATTGTGATACAATCCCACTTCCATGCAAGTTTCGGTAATGGTTGTAGTAAACCTGCGGGTCTCTACCTTTCTGCTTTAACTTGCTGGCAATTTAGACATTGGAACACGAAACGAGCTATATCTGCTTTCATACCCCTCCACCAATATAATCTTCTTAAATCATGGTACATTTTGGTGCTTCTTGGATGTACTGAGTATGGAGTGTAATGAGCTTCTGTCATAACTCGATCTCTGATATTTAAGTTCTTACTCTCAGGTATACATAATCGTCCACGATACCTGAGTACCTTGTCTGAATCCAAGGTAAAGTCAGGATTGCTGTTACCTTTCTCTAGATCTTCTTGTACAGTCTTGAGGTGTGGATCCTGTAGGATTGCTACTTTGACCTCATCTATGAGATCCGATGAGATCTTCAAGGCTGCGAACAACAATGTAAACTTATAAATTAAGCCCTGTTCCACTGGATCTCTTGCAGTCTCTATTATATACTCTTCATCATTCTCTATTGAGCTCGAGGCTGCAGCACATTGTAAGACCCGCACGCCACGAACTTGGTCTAACCTTACATTTTGTGTCGTGATCCGTCTACATATGATGGTCGAGCCAAGTGGACCAAGTTTGTGAAGAAACCCAAGACCCAGTATAAAAATTTGCTCAAAAACAGTCAAAATGAGGGTAGGGTCGCATGCATAAACAGGCAGGTCCGACCCCCTCATCGACCCCACCATCGACTCGTGACCAGGGGTTGTAGGGGGTCTCGGATTGTCTGACCCCCTCATCGACCCCCTCATCGACCCCTAGTATTCGGGAAAAACAGCACGAATCGAAAATTAGGAAACTTTCCTAATTTTGATTGGAACCTTTCCTATGAGACTTATTTTGGGAGGTTTTACTCTATAAATAGGACGTTCCTAAGCCTCTTTCACTCTTTTTACAACCCTAATTGGATTGAGAGAAAGAGAAGAGAAGGAAGAAAAGAAGAAGAGAAGCAAAGAAGAGAAGAAAGCAAAAAGGAGAAGAGTTGCAGAGAAAGAGTATTCTTCTCAGGTATGGATACTAATTCCATGAGTTTCTACAGACCTTAGGTTAGATAATGAAGAGAGTATGATCTCGGAGAATCCCAAACCATCAACCCATGGTTAGGTTTTCATGGAAAACCATGGGGGAATTCATGAAAGCTATATAGGTGAATGATTCATGGTTTTAGACCATAGAATGTGTGTAGAATGGACTTTAGGAGTAAGCCATAGGACCCCAAACACGAAGAATAGACTAAAAGGAAAAAAATTGACCAAAACCCACAGGGGGTCGCACAGAGGGTCAATGGCCAATCGACCCTACCAGACCCTGAGCATCGACCTCCAGTGTTCGGGAAGTCCAGAATAGGGGTGGTCGCACCCAGGGTCGATCATGACTCCGACCTTACCTCCGACCCTCAGTTAACAGGATGGTTTTTAAATTCGGAATTAATTTTAATTAAATTCTATCGACTTTGTTAGGTCTTCTAGCAATATAATAACAATATAAAGGTGATTTTAAAGCTTGAAAGAGGATCTATTAACAAGCTAAGGTGAGGGAACAAGACCTAAACTAATTGGTTAATAACAAACAATGTTTATTTCTTGAGTCCAATACCATGATTGTGATATGCATGTATGCTTGTAATGTGCATCCAATATGTCATCCAATATTTCTATTATTACTGTTCATGCATATTTAAATTTATTGATTATAACATGATGATGTTGATAATGGTAGGAATAGGCATATGAATGTTTGTGTTTGGCTGGTGTACATGGTGCAGGTAGGGATGGTATCAACCGGTACTTCGATGCCGTTCTCATCGGGGTATATTGTGCCATGGTCTATTCAAGTCATGTCCACTAAGCAAGTGTTAGTGTGCTTGATGCTAGTGGAGCATCAGGGGGGACGTGGCATTGTGGTTCAGCCTGGTCACCAGACTCTAGCTCTATCTCTACTCAAGTCTTGTCCACTAACATCGTCGTATCGCCATTACCTTAGCGGAACTAATATGTCGTAGGGCATCAGGGGGGGGACGTGATATTGTGGTTCAGCCTGGTCACCAGACCCTAGCTCTATCTCTATAGATGTATTGAGGGATGCTGGGGTGAGGCCTTAGATACATTGTTTGACATTAGGATTGGTTAGTTGCGAGCCCAGTTTGCAAGCCCTCGCCAACAGGGGCTTACGTATTGGTATGGGCAACCGGTACAGTCATGCTGTTTTCATGGGGTGTATATTGTCCATGGTGGGTGCATGTGGGGCGACAGTGCCGTTTTCATTGGGTGTTTCCACACACTCGTGTATAGAGGTGCGGCGGCCACCTATCCTTTCTATAGCACATTGCAAACTTATATACCAGACCACAGATATGAATTGAATGCATGCATATGTTTGTTGCATTGTTTTGTTTTTCTCACTAAGCTCAAGTTGGAGAGCTGACCCTCGTGCGCGCAATTCTTTTTAGTTTATGATGTTGCAGGTACTATGATTGAAGATTATGTTGACACGCCAACATATGAACATGTGGCGGCTATGATGAGCAAGCTGTGGAGGACGAACATGGTTCGTTAATCGAGCGTTTCAATGGTGGATACATTTAGTGTTTAGTTTTTCATATTTGGATATTGTAATATGTATTAAATTATGTTTTGGTTACTTGAAAATAATTAGAATATTAATTATTTATCATGACTAGACCTCAGTTCATTATCTGTAAGACTTCTGCTATTTATTTTATTACCTCTGATTAATGTGGAATGTGTTTTGGTTTATCATATGTGGGATAGCCTATTTTGAGATCCTGGTTGAACCGTTGGTTTATTGACGGTTCATCACACCATTCCGAATGGTGCAGAATTGGGGTGTGACATACATAATGCAGCATTTGTACTTGGTCCTGCCTCAGGTTTCAATGCCCACTTTCTGCTTAAGGCATCAACCACAACATTTGCCTTACCCGGATGGTACTGGATGTCACAATCATAATCTCTTAATAACTCCAGCCATCTCCTCTGTCTCATATTCAGGTCCTTTTGAGTGAAAAGATAGGTTAAGCTCTTGTGATCTGAATTAATCTGGAACTTTTCACTATAGAGGTAGTGTCTCCAAGTCTTGATTGCATGTATTACCGCCGCTAACTCCAAGTCATGTGTAGGATAATTCTTCTCATGCTCTTTCAACTGTCTTGATGCGTAGGCAATCACCTGTTCTCCTTGCATCAATACACATCCAAGACCCAACCCTGAGGCGTCCGTATATAGGGTAAACGATATGCCTGGTGCTGGGATGGTCAAGATAGGTACAGAGACTAGTCTTGACTTCAAAGTCTGAAAGCATTTCTCGTACTCATTTGACCATATAAACTTCTCTCCCTTCTTGGTTAGTCGGGTAAGTGGAACGGGATCCTTGAGTAGTTTTCCACGAATCTTCTATAGTAACCAGCCGATCCAAAGAAACTATGAATCTCTGTAACTGATTTTGGTGCTTCCCATCCTAATATAGCAGCTATCTTACTTGGATCTACCTTGATACCGTCTTCAGATAGTACGTGGCCCAAGAAAGCCACCTCCTTCAGCCAAAATTCACACTTGAACTTGGCATAAAGCTTTTGCCTTCTCAGCCGTTGTAGGGTTGCTCTCAAATGTGTTGTATGAGCCTCCCTGTCCTTTGAGTAGACCAATATGTCATCGATGAATACGATGATTGAAGCGTCCAACATGTCATGAAACACTCGGTTCATCAGTTTTATGAACGATGCTGGGGCATTGGTCAACCCGAACGACATAACTAGAAACTCATAATGCCCATACCTTGTCCTGAAAGCAGTCTTTGGAATATCTTCGGCCTTGATCTTCAATTGGTGATACCCTAATCTGAGATCAATCTTCGAGAAAACCTTTGCACCCCTGTAACTGATCGAACAGATCATCGATCCTGGGCAAAGGATATCGATTCTTGCTGGTTAACTTGTTCAGCTCTCGATAGTCGATACATAGCCTTACACTACCGTCCTCCTTCTTGACGAACAATACAGGTGCTCCCCATGGCGATATGCTTGGTCGTATGAAACCCTTATCTAGAAATTCTTGTAACTGGGTCTTGAACTCCTTTAGTTCAGTCGGGGCCATCCTGTACGGTGCTTTAGACACTGGTGCTGACCCTGGCATTAGGTCTATCACGAACTCTGTAGCCTTGTCTAGAGGTAGACCTGGGAGATCCTCTGGAAACACATCTGGAAACTCTCATACCACATCTAGATCTTTCATCCTTGGCACCTCAGCGGTGATGTCGACCACAGACACTAGGTACCCCACTCCTCCCTTCTCTAAGCATCTCTTAGCTTTTAGGGCAGATAGGATCAGCTTTCGTTTCCTGGGTAACTTGGTCCCAGTGAAGCTAAACTCTTTTCTTTTTTCGTCTTTAAGCACAAGCTTCTTTTCACCACATAATAAGCTGGCTGAATGCTGTCCTAACCAATCCATTCCCAAGATGACATCAAAGTCTGCCATCTCGAGTTGAACTAGATTAGCTTCTAGTTCTCGTCCGTCAATGCTAACTGTACATGATCCAAAATATTTGTTCAACGCCACTTCGACTCCTAGTGGGGAGCGAACTATCAAGCTTGGGTTTAGATGCTTGACAGGTAATTCCATTCGCTTCCCGAAAGAAATAAAAACAAAAGAGTGCGTGGCCCCAGAGTCAAAGAGTACTCTGGCAGGTATACCAGCTATATTTACAGTTCCTGAAATTAATTATCCCTTAGTTCTACATGCTCACACACAATAAAATAGTAAGCTAAATAGGAAGGGATAGAATCATACCAGTGACCACATCAGGTGATGCGACTGCCTCTTCAGTGGTGACTGCAAATACCTTTCCTTGTTGTGGAGGTTGTTTCTTAGGTAGAGTGCAGGTCTTTGCAATATGACCCAGTTGCTGACAGTTGAAACATTTAATGTTCGGGTTTTTTCCCGTGAACTGTGGTGGTGGTGGTGCATTAGTGTTTCTTATAGGCACCATGGTGGACTGAGCCCTGTATGGGCAGAATGGTCTATTATTGCCGCCACCTAAAGTCTCAGTAGCCGGTCTCTTCAGTCCCCTGTTCTGTGCAAAGAAACTATCCTTTTGACTTGACTCGATCACTCTGGAAACCTGTACAGCCTCATTATATACCTTCTTTTCCAGACCCAAGATGTGCTCTCTAATGCTCCCTCGTAATCCCATAGTGAATCTACGAGTCTTGGTTTCTTCTTCTTGCATACTTGCCGGTGCAAAGAAAAATAGCTCTTCGTACCTTTGCTGGTAAACATCCACAGTAGACTGAGATTGTTGTTGCTTGAGGAATTCCTTCTCCATTTGATCTTTAAAGCTCTTTGGAAAATATTTATTGAAGAAAGTTCCCTTGAATATAGCCCAATCGATCTGAGTGTGCTTTGTCTCCAAATATGCCCGTGTAGAATTCCACTAAGCGTTCGCATCCTCTTTTAGCATGTGCGTAGCAAACAACACTTTCTCATCCTCTGTACATGTCATCAGACGAGAATTCTTCTCCATCTCAGCAACCCATTGTGCAAGCCATAATGGTTTTCCTGGCTTCCCTGTGAATGTAGGGGGTTTCAGTTTTAAGAACCTATCCACTGCTCGGCTTAGGTCATTCTGCCCCTGTGCATTCATTCCGTACCATGGTGGTGGGTACGGGTAGGCTCCCTGGTAAGCAGACGATGATGGAAATTGGTGTGGTGGTTGTAGATTCTGTCCTTGGCCCATTGGCCCAGAGCTACCATCCCTTGGCAGTGTGGTGTTATTTCCCCTATGTTCAGGTGTGACCTCTATGGGGATACATCCTGGTGGCCTGAACATCTTCAGCATCTCATCTAGGAACATCTTCTACTGAGCTTCCATCTAATAAACCAAATTTGTGACAATCGTCTCCGAGTTAGTGTGAGGAGGGCCTGGCAAGTTTGTCGGTGCCCTAGGGATCTGCCCTTTTCCACTTTTTGGGTACTCTTCAACATATCCAGTTTCCACATTTTCCTCTCTTCACAGTACAATTTATATAACAGGGTAACTATCCGGCTTGTGGACCGTACCCTGTAGCACTTTGAACTTATCACTCTTGAATGTTTTAATAGTAATTTATGGTTTTTGCCTATCTAGAGCATGTGCACTTATTAATTCCATATTTAATATAGTATGTTATGATGTTTCTTATATAGTCTCAGGTATCAAACAATGCTTAAGGTGTGTTCTTATTAAAGCTTTTAATTTTTCCTATTTCAGTTCATCGACATAGTTAAGTGCAATATGGTCTGTTGGACAGAGCCTGAGAGCTCTGATACCAAGTTGTCACACCCCAATTCTAAACCAACCAGAATGGTGTGAGTGAACCGTCACTGAACCAATGGTTTACACCAGGATCTCAATAAGACCGTGTCCACTCATACAAACCATCGCACATAACCACAATCAGAATATAATAAATACAGCGGAAGTTTTCAAATAAATGAACTGAGTATTCTATTGATAAATTTAAATAAGTATTCATTTATCCAAATTCCAAACGTAATTAAATATCTTTACATCACTTTAAAAATAACTGAAACAAATAAAATAAAATCAAAGGTACACGTAGAAAGGGCACTCGCATGAAGCGTCATGCTCGTCCTCTCCTGCCTGTACGTCCAGAGCAGCAACACCTCCATACGTCGGAGCGTTCACATAATCATCCACCGTGTAACCTGCCTCAACATCTAAAAACAGTGTATGAGCTCACAACTTAGCTCAGTAAGACAATCAGACAGTGTATCAATATTATATACATGAGTAACAATCATTTATGCTGTGGTTTGGTTTAAGTTTGCAATGTGCTATAGAAAGGGTTGGCGGCCACCACACCTCTATACACGAGTGTGTAGCATCGCACAGTAGATCACACCGCTGCCGACTCACGTGCACCCATCATGGAATAGAGATAGAGCTAAGGCATCCACTACCTTGCCTGATACTCTACCCATACCAATACGTAAGCCCCTACTGGCTAGAGCTCGTAAATTGGGCTCGCAACTAACCAATCCTATATGTCATCACTATAGGCTCTATCCCAGCACAGCTCCCTACAGCATAGAGATAGAGCTAGAGCGTGGTGGCCAGGCCGGAGACCACAGTACCACGACCTCCCCCTGATACCCTACCCGCACCAAGCATACTAAGATAGAACAATACGCAAGTAAACTCTATCCCAACATCACTCCTTACGGCATAGAGATAGAGCTAGAGCGTGGTGGCCAGGCCGGAGACCACAGTGCCACAACCTCCCCCTGATACCCTACCCGCACCAAGTATGCTAAGATAGAATACTACAAAAAGGTGCCAGTGTGAGGAATGATCCCAGACCCCAAGCCCTTCCCATTCCACACACCAACGAAAACAATCACATGTCTAGCAATTACATCCTAGCATAGCGAGTATGCATGAACAATAATAATAGCTGGAAGTAAAGGATGACATGTAATATGCACAAACACCAATCCACATATTCATTGTTATTTACAATAGTTTACTGTCCATTAATTATTAGGGTTTAGGTCTGATTCCCTAACCTGACGCTCGTTTGATAGCTTGCTCCACGCCGCAAGATCCAAACGTGCTATCACAAAGTACTACATAATATTAGGGTTCAATTAGAATAGTTTTTCAGGGTTTACGTTGGTCGAAAACCAACGAGGTTACAAAATACACCTCACAGAGCTGACCGGTCGCAGGTACCGGTCGCAGCTCTGTGGGGAAAACTGACGACCGGTATGGTCAGCCGGTCCCCACAAGCTACTCCTCGAGAGGTACCGGTCGCAGTACCGGTCGCATGACCTGCGACTGGTACGGTCGACCGGTATGTCTCCAGAAGACCATACGCTTGGTTTTTCGACTACCGTCGATCATTCTCTATTGATTCCAGGTTCCTCCTACACATTCTAAGTCTGAGCTTTGAGTTAGAGTTGTTTCCAACTCCATTCAGTTCTAGTTTTGATGGTATTCATCCTAGAACTCAAATCTAGGGTTTATCGACTGAATTAGGGTTTGACGGTAAAGTAGGGTTCAGATCAATACCCGCTCTGCGTGGTATTGACTCAACAGCAACAAACCTTTAAGAGTTCATAGAGTAGAGGAAGGTTCAAGCACTTACCGTTAACTGGCGGTAAGGTGTGCGTCGTCGAACGGCAATATCGGCTCTTCCTTCTTCTTCCTAGCTCCTTCTCCTTCTTAAATCTCCTTCTCCTTTCTAGGGTTTGTAAGAATCATTAGAAAGGTTTGTAGGAGGTTTAGAGGGGTTTATATAGGCTAGAATTAGGTTTAGGAAGCCTCCTAGGATTAGGAAAGTCAATCGGTTCGAAGTTTGGAAGGAAGGACATGCAGAGATCCAATTCTGGATCTTGGTAGTCTGCTGCGCAGACCATACCGGTCGACCGGTACCATTGACCGGTATGAGTAACTCATACTTTTGTTGGTCCGTTTTTGGTCCGATTTCATACCTGGTTGTCATCCGCTCATCCCGTCTGGTCCGGTGATGATCGGAAGACCTGTTACGACATGAAATCAAGGTTTAGATCGGTATCACGGAGTCTAGGTCTTACACCTACGACCTTGTCAATGCCATTAGAGTCATGCTGACAAACTACGTTTCCCTTGTAAAGGCATTAAATCGAGACAACATTGATAGCGGGTCGGTCATCAAAAGCCAACTCACAAATGACTGACCTGTATTGACCGCGGAGGCCACTTCGGCCTTAAAGGACAATCTAAGGTTTGACCCCGCACTTAAGGGAAGGAAGGCAATGACCATCACCAGTGGCCCCGCATCAGGCAACACTTACAGCTAAGTCCCAGAAGGCCTATGCAAGGAGTGTAAAGTCTATCGAATGGCTTGGTAAAAGGATGAGAACTGGGGACTTCTTAATCTTCAGCGATGAGGACCTCTGCGGATTGGAAGTCCCTCATGATGATGCCATCGTTATCACCTTGCACATCAACGATAGTGGCGTGCATATGATCATGGTGGACACTGGTAGCTCCATGGACATAATATATTGGCAGGCATTCCAACGCATGGAGATACCTCAAGATTGACTCATGCCAGTGGATTACCCATTGATTAGCTTCTCCGGAGACCTCGTTACAGTCAAAGGCTCCCTCTAGCTACTAGCTCCGGCAGTCTTTTACCCCAAGAAGTCACGAGTTCTGATGAACTTCTTGGTCGTTGATGTGCCTTTTTCTTATAATGCTTTACTCGGTCAACCCGAGCTCTGTGCCTTGTGATCTATCCCATCCACATACCATCTAGTGATAAAATTTTCCACACCCAGGGGTGCAGGAGAGTACAAGACAGACCAGCTGGTCGCCAGAAAGTGTTACTCGGCTGAGTTGACCAATCTCAGAAAACCAGCCCAAGCCTTCCCAATACAATGTGAAGACCTGAGGGATGACCCCAACCAGCGAAGGGGGGCCCCTGTTGAGGACCTTCTCATAGTTCCCCTATATGAGACGAACCCAAAGAAGACCGTACAGATAGGTTCAACTCTTGAAGAACCATGGAAGATAGAGCTGATCACATTCTTGCACAACAATGCTGGCGTCTTCACATGGTCAGCATCCGACATGCCGGGCATTTCAAGGGAAGTGGGGGAACATTGCCTGGGCATCAACCCACAATACCACCCTATGCATCAGAAAAAAAATTCATTTGCCCTTGGCAGGTAGAGGCTCATTGATGAAGAGGTCGACAAACTGCTCAAAGCAAACTTTGTGCGGGAGTTCACTTATCTGGAATGGATCTCTAATATCGTGATGGTCCCTAAAAAAAAAAAAGTAGCGAATTTGCATAGACTTTTCAAACCTAAACAAGGCATGCCCCAAGGATAGCTTCCCTCTCCTGCGCATTGACTAATTGATTGTCGCCACAATAGGACATGAGCAGCTCAGCATCATGGACGCCTACTCAAGCTATAACCAGATTCGGATGCACAAGGCTGACGCCAAAAAATCTGCATTCGTAACCAAAAAAGGTCTGTTCTGCTACGACATCATGCCCTTTGGATTGAAAAACGCCGGTGCAACATACCAATGACTGATGAACAAGGTTTTCGAGAGGCAGATCAGTCGAAATGTCAAAGAATACATCGATGACATGCTGGTCAAAAGTCTAGCTAGGAGCGACCACCTAAAGGATTTAGATGAAGCATTCGGTGTACTCTAACATTACCGCATGTGGCTGAACCCCACCAAGTGTGCCTTCAGTGTCACCTCTGGAAAGTTATTCTGCTTCATGGTCTCTAGCCGTGGGATAAAGGCTAACCCCGTCAAGATTTCGGCCATATTGGATATGCCAACCCCAACCAGGGGAAAACATATCCAAGAGCTGACGAAAAAGATCGCCGCACTAAGTCGTTTCATGTCCAGATCCGTCGATAAGTGCCTACCATTTTTGGAAAACAGAGGGCTCTCAGATGAGAAAGCAGAAGCTCGAAGAATCCTGTCGAAGTTGACCCACTATGTACTGGATCAGGGTATCCTATACAAGAAAGCTTTCACCTTCCCATTGCTTAGGTGTCTCTGGCCCTCCGATGCAGCCTTAGCAATAAAGGATGTCCACAAGGGTATCTGCAGCTCACACCTAGGTGGTCGGGCTCTGGTACAGAAGATCCTTAGGCAGGGGTACTACTGGCCCAAGATGCACGAAGAATGCTTGGATTATGTCAAAAAGTGTGAGAAATGCCAACTGTATGCCCCAGTCCCTTACCTCCCCGCAGCACCTCTGAGGCCGATCTCCTCACCTATCCCATTCGTCACATGTGATATGGATATCATGGGACCCTTCCCCCGGCACAATACCAGTGAAAGTATGTCATCGTAGCGGTGGACTACTTCACAAAATGGGTTGAAGCAGAGGCAGTATCAAGCATCCCTCAGAGTACAATTCAAGAATTCTTCAAAAAAGCAGTCGTCTACCGCTATGGCATCCCCCATATATTAATCACTTATGATGGCACACAATTCACCAATAAGGCTTTTGCCTAGTTCTACTCAGTGAACAACATTAACCATAGGCATGGGGCGGTTAAGCACCCCTAGACCAGTAGACAAACCGAGTCCACCAATAAAATCCTCATGCAAGGAATTAAGAAACACTTGGAAGGAGCTAAAGGATGATGGTTAGATGAGCTATCACACATTTTATGGGCAGACCGCATTACCCCCAAGGTAGACATGGGCGAATCACCTTTTATGCTAGCCTTCGAAATAGATGTTGTAATCCCCCTAGAAGTCCATGTGCTTTCCCATAGGGTGACGTACTATGATTTCAACAACCAACGATGAAGGCCTACGGGCGAATCTAGATATGCTTAAAGGAGTCCGAGACCAGGCATAGATCAAAATTGTAGCCCAATAGCTATAAGCACTCCATTTTTTCTATCCCCAGCATAAGTGAATCCACATGATAAGTTTTCGACTTTTAACCCAAGGGTTTGTGATTTTTTAATGAACCCCACAGTAGGGTCATAGGCTATTACTTACTTGGATGTATAGGTCATGAAATTATCTTCAAAATGAGACCAGAATCATCAAATTTTGACATCAAACAAGGAAGGTATCACAGTTTGAAAGTGTAGGGGCATTTACGCAATTATCGTATTATGCATGCATTATCATTTAAACTTCAAATCATCATATCTTGATCATCCGATATCGGAATCATATGATTCAAGTACCAATATTCCTTATTTTCAGTTCTTTTCAAAGTGAATGTGAAAAAATCCCGGGTAGAGGTCACTAGTGGGTCCCATGCAAGCTTTCATGAAAAATTATCGATAGAACTTCAATGCTTCATATCTTTGTCGTTCTACGTCCGATTCAGATGATTCAAAGGCCATTATTCTTCATTTGTGGTGTTCTGTAAAGTGGACGTGAAAAATTCGATAAAGAAATCTCTGAAGGGTCCCATGTAATATTACATGTCGAAATGATCGTTTAATATTTGAAAATTCATATTTTGGTCACCCCACATCTAAATCAGGTGATTTCAGTTTCAATATGTTCCATTTTTAGTACTCTACAAAGTGGACGTAAAGGATTTCAGGCAGAAGTCTCCAAAGGATCCCATGCAGAATGGTTAGCCAAATTATCGTAAAATGGCCTGCTTAAACTTCAGAAATTCATAAATTGGCCATTTTATTTCTAAATGAGGTGATTCAAGTTCTAATATTCTTCATTTTTAGTGTTCTACAAAGTGAACGTAGAAAATTTGGGATAGAGGCTATCGAAAAATTCCATGTGGAATGGCGGTCGAAATGGACTATGAAATGATAGAAGAAGTCAACTTTGGTCCAAACCTAGATCAACCGACTTAGTCCAACTCAGCCCGGCCTAGCTCAGACCAGTCTGAACCAAGTCACGTCGACCCATATGCATGTATATATATAATATACATATGTCTTATAGGTATATTATATTATATATATATATATATATATATATATATATATATATATATATATATATATATATATTAATATATTTATATATATTATATAGACAGGGAGAAGAGACCGTGGATAAGGAGAAAAGGAAAGAAAGGAAGAAATCGAGAGAGAGAGAGAGAGAGAGAGAGAGAGAGAGAGAGAAGAGAAAAATAAAAAGGAAAGAAAGGAAGGAAGAAGAGAAGGAAAGAAAAGAAAAAAGGAAAGAATGAGAGAGAAGTCGAGAAGAAGAAGAGAAAGGAAGAAGAGAAGGAAAGAAAAGAAAAAAAAGGAAAGAATGAGAGAGAAGCCGAGAAGAAGAAAAGGAAGGAAGAAGAGAAGGAAAGAAAAGAAGAGGAAGGAAGAAGAGAAGGAAAGAAAAGAAGAGAAGGAAAGAAAAGAAAAAAAAGGAAAGAGAGAAAGGAAAAAAAAAACGTGGAAGGGAGGGAGATTTTCTAGAAGGAGTAAGGAGAAAAGGAAAGAAAAAAAGAAGGAAATAAGAGGAAAAGGAAAGAGAGAAAGAGAAAACGTGAGGAGGAAGGAAGAGTTTTTCTAAAAGAAGAGAGAAGAGGGGAAAAATCGTGAGAGAAAAGAGAGAAAAAAGAGAGACGCCGAGAGAGGGAGGGAGGATTTTCTAAAAAGAAGAAAGAAGAAGGGAGAGAAAGAAGAGAGAAAAGAAAAAAAAAAGAAAAAAATAGAAAAGGAGAGAGAGCCGTGAGAAGAAAGAAAACGAAGAAAAGAAAAAGAAGAGGAAGAAGAAGAAGGCAGAGAGTTAGAGAAGAAAGGAGCAGAGAAGAGGAGGAGGAGGATTCATCTTCATAAATATTGATACAATCTCCAAAAAAATCCTACATCAAAGGTTTCGTTCCATTTGAGCACAAGGTTGGTACCCTAAAACAAATTTAGTGGTCTTTTGAAGGTTTGAATGTTGATTTTACTTGAAAAGACTCATTTTCATTAAATCTCGATCAAGAATGCCATATTGCATGCATGTTGATGTTACGATGCTCATGTCTAATATTTTTATGAATAATTTGTTTAAATTATTCGATGATGAAGATTTGAGTGCTATATGATGATTTTTGATGTTTTTGATAAATTATACAAAGTGGATTTCTGATATGAAATTTTTAGATTTAGAATCCAAATTTGGGACGTGTATCTCATGTGGTTTTGTTAAGATTTTGAAGCCCAAATTTTTATTGGATTCTCTCTGATATGTCAGAAGACTCCCCTAGAAATTTTGTTCCATTTGGAATTGGAAAGTTTCATAAAAAAAAATCTCCATTGGCATTGCTGCCTTACTCAGGTATAATGCAATCCCCTATCAGAAAATCTCTAGAAAAGGGTCGTATGTTCATAATTAGAAAAATAACTTCATACAAAATTTTTAGATGAGGAAGTATTCTAAAAAGTGGCACTAGTTTTGGATTTTTTTTTTAATTTTTCATTGAATTGATATTGATTTTTGAAGTGCATAATTCTCGGTTTTTGAATCTGTTAGGATATACTGATTGACATGATTGAAAAATATCTTTTTCACAATGAAAATGTTCTGTTTTCACTTGTTCTTCTGGATGAAATTTTAGATCTATCAATTATCTATATGGAAATATGTTTTGATTTAATTTTCATTAAGTATGTGATTTTATACGGAATTTATGATGCAACTGGTCAAAAATCTGGAACAGACTTGACCAGTGTACATATCCAGTCTTATAGCATTCATTTGACCTGATTTCGTCCCATGTTGGGATTAGATGATTTGAGACAAAAGTTAACTTTCTAAATCTTATTTCTAAGGATATGTTTTGAGGTTAATTCTGATATATTTAGGTCTCCATATGCCCATTATGGTACAGGGTGACAAAATTTGTCACCATGCATGTGCACTGAATTGTGAAATATTTTTTTACCCATATGTGTTCTCTGTTGGGATTCGACCCCTTCAGATGAAATGTAGCATGTCAAGTCATCTTTTTGTAAAAATAAATAAGGCTTAATTTGAGTTACAGAGGACCTACTTATGATCATTTTGGTGTAATATGATAGAATTTGAAATTAGTTCATAGTTTATGCAATACTTGAAACTTTGTGTGACAATTTTGACATTTTTGAGTTATTATTTATTTCAAATGTCTTCATAAAAGTTACAATACTTTCAAAAAACTTCTTGACCATATGTTTTTTGATAATTTTGGATTTTTAAAAAGGTTTCATCGATGTCTCATTCACTGTAATATGCAATTGATTGCTTGATTGATTTGGTGAATTCTACTATGTTTGATTGCATACTTGCTACATTTAGAGTGTCCACATGCCAAATTTGGATAAATGGCCACATTTAGAGTACTCACATGCTTTGTTTGGATTGCTCATATACCATGTTTGCTATATCTATGTGTTGCTATATTTGGTAGAATAAATAGATTTTTTTGCCATATTTAGCAATATCTTGATAATTACCATAGTTAGACATGCCATGTTTAGACTTGCCATGTTTAAAATATAGTATAGTAAGTTTTACCATGTTTAAATAGATTTTTATGGTATCATATGCCATGTTAGGGAGATTTTTATAATCTTGCTATATATTGTGTTAGTTACCGTAAATATCATACATGCCATGCTTAGATAGAATATTTTATTTATGACAATAACTTCATTTTTTGCAACACCCTAGTTGAACTGCCATGTATGCACACTTCTAGAAGACAATCTAGGCGTGGGGACATGCATTTAGGCACCCATATTCTTGGGAAGGGTATAATGGGAAATAATAAAAATCTTAATAAAGAAAGAGAATGTTTTGCCAAACCTTCCAAAATTAGAGCTTAGGATGAAAAGGGTAGTTCAGATCGATTTTTGCCCCTCAGCATATCCTAAACCTATAATAGGTTCTAAGTCCTAGAACTTAGAATATGTTCTAAATCCTTAACCTAGAACAGGTTATTCCATCATTTCGAATTACGTGGATTCTGATTCTTAAGGCAAACCCTAGGATACGTAGGCTATTTGGGAGAATCCCAAAATTTGGACCCACACCTTAGTCCACTCAAACTATCATAGATCCACTAGGATATCCATTCACATTCCAATCCAGAAAGGGTTATCCACATTTTGACCCAAATAGGGTTATCCACATTCCAACCCAGAAAGGGTTACCATTCTTAAATCCACTAGGAGTATCTATCAGTTCGTATGGACTATCCAGATCCTAACCTATAGGGTTTCTCAGCCTTTCAAGCATAAACTTCAACTTGAACAATGAACTTAATCAAGCACAAGCATAAATCATAGCCATATACTTTAATCACACCTGAACTACGATGGTGAACCTGATTTTCGGAATAATTCTGTGATACGTAGGCAATCTGATGGATACAGATTTGATTCAATGATATCAAACCACTTGGTTTGATTCGATTTAATAGATAGAGTCTAGCATAGGAATGGTATAGGAGACCAATTTTGATCGGGCGGTTTGGGTTCCTAACCCCTTTCCATAATCTTTACCTGACGCTTACCCAATCTTTGATGGACCAGAAATCCAATCTAAGGGTCGTGAGTCAATCGAATCTTACCTTAAAGTGAGATTTCACATTTCTAAGGGCCTAGACCTTAATCTAGGTGGCGACTTCCAAACTAAATTACAATCTTTGTCCTCACAATGGTGACTCCACTAGATATAAACGTCAAACTCCTAAATGAAAACTTTCCTTGTATGAATTAGATGCTAGCTCTTAGGATACTATATTTATGCTTGTATAATATTTTTTGGGGGGGAATGGGTTCAGTCACACATTCTTGCGAGTAGCCGAATCGGGTCCCATGCATATGAAACAGCTTGCTGGGCGAAACACACAACCTTGGCCTGTACTTTGTGAGATCACGACTGGCGAGCAGTCTCTAATGAGCGTTTCTTGGGTCCACCTGGGAATGCGTTATGCTACTCCACGTCGCATGATTTTTGCAACATAGTATATAAAGGGATTGGGGGCCCATTATTCATCGTGCATTCGGTGATAGGTTACCCTGTCCTTGTCAAGGTGGCCTTTTTTGTCCTAACCCAGATTGTAGCCCAATGTTTGTTATTTTTGGTTCATCCCTGAACCAACCTAGTAAAATCTTGCTTAACCATGACATCCATGCTCGAGACGTCGAATTCTGCCCTTTTTTGTCCTCGAATGGTCTGTATGTTAGAATCTACACGATGAGCATCTTGAACTCTCATCCATTGGGAGTATGAGGTATGTATACACCTGTTCTACATCATAGTAGACGGTCACTATACACCCTCCATTAAGTAAGCTCGATGTGTCGAATCTCTCATTGTTAACACATCGATTTTGAAAAATGAGCAGAAAATCCCTGTCAAGACAAAGATACCATGGTCAAGAAGAAATTTACTAGTTTGTTCCTCTATGAACCACTTTTGCTAACCGTCCCTAATAAGGACAACAGATTAATATATCCATTTCAATTTCATTGAAATTCGATAACCCAAGTGGCCATACCTTGGTACCACTGATTATCCATTTTTGGAATCACGAGGTCCCAAGACTGAACACATGGCTTAATCAAATTCAATTAAATTGACTTGGATAATGTTTATCCAATTACCCTTATGAAGGAGCTAACTCTTGTTTGGTTGAGTCATCCTTAATTGTGCTTGTGACTTCTTTCCACTCCCGTCATCCTATAGTCCTAATATTTATCACTTTTGGGTTCTTTTTTGGTACAAGTCAAGGAGTCAGCCTAAACCACAACCATTTCTACCTCTTGGACAAGGGATCCCATTACTGGGAGATTGTCTAGTGTGTACACACCAGAGCCAATTAGTCCCACCTCAACCACATCAACTGAATCAATGGCTAATGGATCAAACCAAGTCTCGATCGCTATGGATGCCAGGATGGAAAAGATGGAGGAGACCATGGGGGTGATAGCTGCCATGGTAAGGGACATACAATTGCAATTGCAGGCTCAAGGGTCGACCTCTTAAGGATAAATATGGTATCCCCACAAGGATTGGGTACCCCTAACCCAGCTGTGTCAAAATTCTTCATAAACCCAATATTTGAAGATGTGGAGGGTGTCATACCCTAGAAACAATCAATCATTTAGGCGACCCCTGTAACCAAGAAATTAAGGGAAGAAGATAGCCCATATGGCGATAGGCTGAGTCAAGTGGAAAAAATACTGAGGGGCATGAAAGGAGTAGAAAGTCAAATCATTGATTTTGAAGGATTATGCTTCTTTCCAGAAACTAAGTTGCCTCCCAAGTTTAAATGGACCACTAAGAAATTTGATGGGACAGGTGACCCCATGACCCACTTAAGATCATTCATGGGCTTATTGAAGCAAGGCTAAGGGTTTACTAATGATCAGTTAGGACAAGCATTCCAATTATCATTTACGGGCGGGGCTCATCGATGGTTGATGAATCTAAACCCATCATAGATACATTCATGGTCAGACATCACCAAAGCATTTATCAGTTTCTATTCCTATAACACAGAGATAGAGACCCACCATAGGCAATTGGAAACCATGGTCCAAGCACCGGAAGAGACATTCACGGCCTATTTAATTTGGTTCAGAAGTGTAGCAACAAAGCTTTGGGATCAATCTTCCAAAAGAGATCAAGTACAGATAATGATGAGTGGCTTAAGTGGGCCATATAAGACATACATCTTTGGCCAGGCCATCCTATCATTCGAAGGGCTTGTGGTTACAGGACAACAAGTAGAGGACGCCATAACTCAGGGAGACATATTACCAGGAAAACAGAAAGGTCAGAAAGGGCTTCGAATAGAAGGGCATACCTACCATGAAATTCAGGGAATCAATCAGCAAAGCAAGTAGCTAATACCAATTCTGAGCCATTGATCTTGGGAAGTTCAAGTTATACCCCACCACCGCAAGCAAGACCAAGGAGATAGTTCATGGATTTGGGGATGACCCGATCCAAGGCTCTGGATAAATTGATACAAGCTAAGAAATTGATAGTGCTTGACCCTCGTCCGCCTCTAAGTCCTCTTCCATCGAATTTTCGCATGGACCTATTCCGGAAGTACCACAATCAACATGGGCACAATACAGACAATTGCCACACATTAAGGCATGCCATACAGGATCTATTGGATTCTGGTAAATTTAAGGTCCAACCCAGGCAAGTGTCGGTGGCAAATAATCCCCTCCCTCACCACAGTGTCAATTTCATAGAATGGGGAGATGAGCCCTTGGACCTTATTCCCATCATGGAAATACCCGAAGGAGAAGCAGTATGGCTGTCAGATCTGGTGACGAAGTAAACATGTTGGGTAGCCATCAAGAAGAAGAAGAAGAGTATGATTTTTATTTCCCTGAAGATTCATCATACCCAATAGCACAAGCACAACAGGAAGAAAAAGAAGAACCATTCATCATCTACCTCTCAGATGAGGAAACAGAGATAAATCAAGTTGGCAACCGTTTCCTTGAGATAGAATTCATATTCTCGAAGGATGAGCAAGAAATAGCAGAAACCAGAATAGGGAAGAACTATAAACCATCTCACTTGATGGTAAATGATCTGGCCCAACCCGTGAGAGAGAAAGGTAAAGGACCTGCCAACCAACCAGAGCCTCCAAATCTGGTATTAAAACAATTACAAAAGACCCAAGCTAACGTGTCCATTTGGGAGCTTCTGGTGGCTTCCAAGGTCCACAAGGATGCAGGACTGAAATCTCTAGCAAGCATTCAGGTCCCAGTTTCAATGGATGGAGAAGAACTAGCTATGCTAGTAGGAGGCAGATATGTTGTTAATGTAATTATTTTTGGAGATGCCGATCTTCCTCAAGGAGGTAAGGATCACATACAGGCTTTACATATTACCATCGGATGTCGGGGCAAGAGCATTTTCCAAGTCCTGGTTGATAATGGGTCAGCTTTGAATGTATTCCCTTTTCGTACCTTCAAGCATCTAGACTTCAACGAATCAGAGTTGAAACCTTCAGATATGACCATCAAGGCGTATGAAAATATCGAAAGGGCTATATTGGGTGTCTTCACAGTGCCAATTCAAGTAGGATTGGCTGAATTTGAAATGGAGTTCCAAGTCATTGAAATTTTGGCCTCATTTAGCATGCTTTTAGGCAGGCCTTGGATCCATCAGGTCAATGCAGTGGCATTTACCTTGTATCAGAAGGTTAAATTCATTCACAAGGGTACCATTGTGACAATACACGCGGACTCTGCAGCCGTGAACACATTGGCCACTGGACAGAATAGTGAAGAGTCACAAGGGGATACTAGGCAAGATTTCTCTCTCGGAGGGTTCCAGGTTGGCAACATCCTAGCCACAACTGAGCCAGATCCTACAGGTACACATCTGCCTTTTTTATTTTGTCAATTACTTAACATGCTCTATTTTCCAGGTATGGGCCTTGGTTCCCACCAACATGGTAATGTCACTTTCTTATCTCTATTGGTTAATGAGTATAGATTTGGACTGGGGAATACCCCCACTAAAGGGGATCTGAAAGTAATCAAGCAAAATCAGAGAGGAGCTGACGAAAGATTTTGGAAGCTCAAGAGGATGAAATACAAGCATAGTAGTCAGTATGGTAACAGCACAATAAGAGCATCAAACAGAGCTAGTGGGGACTGGCGACCCTAAAGAACAGATGAAGCAGTCTATCAAGAAATATCTGAGGGGTTGTACAATGTGCTAAACATACAGTTTTCGAAGACCCTCAATGGGTATTTTGTTAAAGAAGGAGAAGATAACATTTACTATGGATTTTTAGAACCTTGGTTCAATGCCCACCTTCAAAAGCAAGTACCTAGGTTTGAAATATTCCATGATTGTACTTTTGACTAGGAAGAGCTCGAGCAAGCCAAGATCCAATAGCAAAGCAAGGAGCAGAAATCCGAGACAAGAGGTGATCAACATCAGTAACCTGTTCGATGACGATCAAGTGATGACGCTCACCGGTGAAGATCAAGATAGGAGTCCCGATATACAACAATTCACCCTACCCATCAACGGAATAATCCCCAATTGGAGTTGTTATGATAATTTTGTTTACCAAAAGGGTTGCCATGTAATCCACATATTATGACTATGTCTGAGCCTAGGGTCCTTAAGTCTTTAGGTAAGATTGAGTCCTTTTCATGTTTTGAGTTTGTTCCACTAGGAACCTTTTCCTCTGTACCTCTGCTTTTGAATATGAATAAAGATGAAGTTTTGAATTACAATGCGTCTACTTCTTTCTTTCCTTCTCCTTTTAACTCTAACTTTGAAAATGATGAGAATGATAAACCATCTCCTGAAATATTACAATCCATCCAAGCCTCAGAGGAGAAGAAGGCTCAACCTGTCAGTGAAGACTTCAAAATAATTAACCTCGGCTCAGCAGAGCAACCTCGAGAGATAAAGATCGGTGCTACCTTGACGGAAGAAGAAGCCAAACAAATGACAGAATTACTGATGGAGTTCCAAGAAGTATTTGCCTGGTCTTATGAAGATATGTCCGGCATAGACCTTGAAGTTGTACAACATAAGATACCTTTGGTTTCAAATGCAAGGCCATATAAGCAGAAGCTGAAGCGGTTAAGGCCTGAATGGACCCTCAAGGTTAAAGAAGATATCATGAAGCAGTTTGACGCAGGATTCCTAGAGGTCACGAAGTACCCAGAGTGGCTAGCAAATGTGGTCATTGTCCCTAAAAAGGATGGAAGACTAAGGGTGTGCATTGATTACAAAAATCTGAATAAGGCTAGCCCCAAAGATGATTTTTCAACATTGCAAATCATGCTCTTTTGTCCTTCATGGATGGATTTTCAGAGTATAATCAGATAAAGTTGGCACTTGAAGACAAGGAGAAAACCGCTTTCATAACAGACTGGGGCACCTATTGTTACTGTCATACCCCAATTCTGGCTGAACCAGAAGTGTGAGTGAACCGTCAATGAACCAACAGTTCACACCAGGATCTCAATAAGACCATGTCCACTCATACAAACCATTGCACATAACCACAATCAGAATATAATAAATACAGCAAAAGTTTTAAATAAAATGAACTGAGTAATCTATTGATAAACTTAAATAAAATATTCAATTATTCAAATTCTCAAAACTTAAATAAATATCTTTACATCACTGTATTTCCAACCGAAAATAATTAGAACAAATTAAAATCAAATCCTAAAGGTACACGCAGAAAGGGCACTCGCATGAAGCGTCATGCTCGTCCTCTCCTGCTTGCACGTCCAGGGCAGCTACGCCTCCATACACTGGAGCGTCTACGTAATCCTCCACTGTGTAACCTGCATCAACATCTAAAAATATGTATATATACAAGGGCGAGCTTACAACTTAGCTCAGTAAGACAGTCAGACAATGCAACAAACATATGCATGAGTAACATTCACATCATGGTCTGGTTTAAGTTTGCAATGTGCTATAGAAAGGATTGGCGACCACTGCACCTCTATACACGAGTGTGTGAAACCGTCCAATGGATCAAACACCACTACCATCCCATATGCACCCTATCATGGAATAGAGATAGAGCTAAGGCGTTCGGATCAAACACCGCCAATACCTCCCCTGATACTCTACCCATACCAACACGTAAGCCCCTATTGGTGAGGGCTTACAAACTGGGCTCGCAACTAACCAATCTTAAATGTCATCACAGTAGGCCCTATCCCAGCGTAGCTTCCTACGGCATTGAGATAGAGCTAGAGTCTAGTGGCCAGGTCGGAGACCATAGTGCCACTCCCTCCCCCTGATACCCTACCCACACCAAGCATGCTAAGACAGAACGATACGAAAAGGTGCTAGTGTGAGGAATGATCCCAGACCCCAGGCCCTTCCCATTCCATACACCAACGAAAACAATCACATGCCTAATAGTCACAACCTAGCATAGCAAGTATGCATGAACAATAATAATAATCGAAAGTAAAGGATGACATGCGAGAATGCACAAACATCAATCCACAGAATCATAATTATTATCAACGGTTTACTGTTATTTAATTATTAGGATTTAGGTCCGATTCCCTTACCTGATGCTTGATTGATAGTTCGCTCCACGTCACAAGGTCCAAACGTGCTATCACAAGGTCCTATATGATATTAGGGCTTAGTTAGAATAGGTTTATGTTGGTCAAAAAACCAACAATGGCAAAACACATCTCACAGAGCTGACCGGTCACAGTACCGGTCATAGCACTGTGGGGAAACCTATGACCGGTATGGTCGATCGGTCCCCACAGACCAGTCCCCGAGAGGTACCGATCGTAGTACCTGTCGCATATAGTGCGACCAGTATGGTCAACCGGTATGTCTCCGGAAGACCATACGTCCGGTTTCTCGACTTCCATTGATCATCCCCTAATGATCCTATGGTTTCTCCTACACATTCTAGGTTTGAGCATTGAGTTAGAGTTGTTTCCAACTCCATTCAAGTCCTAGTTTCGATGGTCTCAACCTAAAACTTGAATCTAGGGTTTATCGACTAAATTAGGGTTTGTCGGCAAAACGGGGTTTAGATCAATACCTCGCTTTGCATGGTATTGATCCAACTAAAATTAACCATTCTAGATTACTTATGGTAGAGGAAGGTTTGAGCACTTACCGTTGACTTGCGGTAACTTGTTCTTCATCGAACGGCAATGGCGACTCTTCCCTCTCCTTCCTAGCTTCTTCTCCTTCTTCAGCTTCTTTCTCCTTACTAGGGTTTGTGAGGATCATGGAAGAGATTTTAGGAGGTTTAGAGGGGTTTATATAGGCTAGGTTTAGGTTTAGGAAGCCTCCTAGCATTAGAAAAGTCCTTCGGTCTGAAATTTGGAAAGTGGGACCCGTAGATATCTATTTTTGGATTTTAGTGGACTGCTGCGTAGACTATACCGGTCGACCAGTACCAAGACCGGTACCATCGACCGGTATGATTTAATTCATACTTAATTCGGTCTGTTTCGTACCTATTTGTCATTCGCTCATCCCATCTGGCCGAGTGATGATTGGAAGACCTGTTACGACATGAATTCAAGGTTTAGATCGGGTTCATGGAGTGCGGGTCTTATAGTTACACTGTGATGCCATTTGGGTTGAAGATTGCTGGGGCAACTTATCAAAGAATGGCTACTACAATCTTGCACAACCTGATCCATAAAGAGGTAGAGGTGTATGTAGATGATATGATCGTAAAATCATTCACCAGAGAAGGTCACATGTAAGACACGTATCAAACTAACCCGGTCTTGCCACCTTCAACCAGGTCTACCCATCATGGTCGAGCCAAATGGATCAAGTGCGTGAAGGAGATCACGATCCCAGGTATTAAACTGATCCAAAAACACTAAAAATAGGGGGAGGGTCACACACCCAGCTAGGCAGGGTCGGACCCCCCAGTATAAAAGTTAGACCCTGAGTTTTAAACCGGGGGTCAGACATTTTAAAACCAGGGGTCGACGGGATCTCCGACCCCCTCATCGACCCCCAGTCTGCCGACAGAAACCGTGAATTGGGAACTTTTCAAATTTCAATGGGATTCTTTCCTAATCTCAATGGGAGTTATTTTGGGAGTTTCTACTCTATAAATAGGACGTCCCTAAGCCTCTTTCACTCCTTTTAGAACCCTAATTGGATTGAGAGAAAGAGAAGAGAAGGAGAAGAGAAGGAAAGTGGATAAGAAGATCAAAGAGAATGCTTCAGAGGAACTAGCCTAATTCTCAGGTATGGATACTATCTCCATGTAATTCTACATACCTTAGAATAGATAGTGAAGAGGATATGATCTAGGAGAAACCAAAATCATCCACCCATGGTTAGGTTTTCATGGAAAACCATGAGGGAGATTATAAAAACCATATAGGTTAATAAACTATGATTCTAAACCATAGAACATGTATGGAATGGATTGTAGAAGTAAGCCATAGGACCCAAACACGAAAGAATGGACTGTAGGATGAGAATTTTGACTAAACCCACGGGGGGTCGATGCACAATCGACCCTACTAGACCCTAACAATCGACCCCGAGTGTTCGGAAAGTCCAGAATCTGGGTGGTAGCACCCAGGGTCGATGGAACCTCCGACCCTAGCATCAACCCCCAGTTAACAGTAGGCTTTTTAAAATCAGAATTAATTCTAATTAAATTCTATCGACTTGATTAGGTCTTCTAGTGATATAATAGTGATATTTACTTGATTCTTAAAGCTTGAAAGAGGATCTACAGTCAAGCAAAGGTGAGGGAACAAGACCTAAACTAATTGATTAATAATAAACTATTTTATTCTTGAGTCCAATGCCATGATTGATTCTATGCGTGTATGCTTGTTATGTGCATTCAACATGTCATCCAATATTTCTATTATTACTGTTCATGCATATTTAAATTATTGTTTATAACATGATGATGATGATGATGATAGGAATAGGCATGTGAATCTATGTGTGTGGTTGGTGTGCTTGATGCGAGCGAGTATCAGGGGGGGTGTCATAGGCCGGGCCTCAGCACTCTAGCTCTATCTCTAACTTAAGTCTTTTGTCCACTGACATCGTCGTATCGCCATTACCTTAGCGGAACTATTACATCGTAGGGTATGAAGGGAGGTGGTCTCGGCCCGTGTAGTCTCTGACTCTGCCGGGGGGCCTTAGCCCTATCTATATGGACGTATTGAGGGATGCTGGGGTGAGGCCTTGGATACACTATTTGGCATTAAGATTGGTTAGTTGCGAGCCTAGTTTGCGAGCCCTCGCCAGCAGGGGCTTACGTGTTGGTATGGGTAGAGTATCAGGGGAAGTGTCATATGCCGGGCCTCAGCACTTTAGCTCTATCTCTATTCCATGGTAGGGTGGATGGGGACGACAATAAACGTTACCTTTGGGCGGGCTTTCACACCCTATGCATAGAGGCGAGGTGGCCACCGAACCTTTCTATAGCGCAATGCAAACTTATTTACCAGGCCAAAGATATGAATTGAATGCATGCATATGATTATTGCATTGTTTTGTTTGCTCACTGAGCCATGATGTGTGCTCACCCTCTCGACGTCGAATATTTTTAGTTGATGATGCAGGTACCACTGTCGAAGATTTTATGAATGCTCTAGTGTACGGGCGTGTTGCTACGATGGAAGCCGAAGACTTAGAGAATACGCATGACCTCTCATGCTAGTGCAACTCATGCGTATTCGATTAGATTTATTTGAATTTATAAAGGGTTTTAATTGATATTTTATTATTTATGTCTCAGTTGATACAATAATAACTTGATATTTTATTATGATTATCACAGTTAGATTTCTCAGTTCATTTACTATAAGACTTCCGCTATTATGTATTTATTCTGATTATGGTTGTAGATGTGTATGGTTTTATTTTTAATGGACATAGCATATTAGAGATCCTGGTTGAACCGTTGGTTTATTGGCAGTTCATCACACCATTTTGAATTGTGCGGAATTAGGGCGTGACAACTTGGTATCAGAGCATCTCAGGCCTTGTCTGTGAAACCAGTATACTTCCACAAAAGTCCGTGAACTGAGATAGGATAAAAATTAAAAGATGTAATAATAACACACCATAAGCATCTATGTTGTTTGAGACAAAACTGAAAGAGAATAATGCATCTATTAAATGAGAAACAAATTTATATACAACCAAAAAGAAGAACAAATGTTTATATATATATGATTAAAGTAGAGTACAGTCCACAACCCGGATAGTTACTCTGAAGTACAAGAAGAAAGATAAAAAAAAATACATCAAGAAGCTAGAGGTGATGGGGGAGGTGGGGCCTCACGGTCTCTATCATAGTCCTCAGCATAGACTCTAGTTAACCAAGCTATCTGAGTCTGGGTCGTCTGGAGACTAGCTCTGAGATCAGCCACCTGCTGGTCAGTCACACGCTGAGCATCCCTATGCTCTCCCACCCGCTGATCCAACATGTGCTGAGCAGGTAGAAGCTCTCCCACCCACTGGTCCGACACGCGCTGAGCAACCAGAATCTCTCCTATGTAAGACCCGTATCAAACTAACCCGGTCTTACCACCTTGAACCAGGTCTACCCATCATGGTCGAACCAAACGGATCAAGTGCGTGAAGGAGATCACGATCCCAGGTATTAAACTGACCCAAAAATACTAAAATTAGGGGGAGGGTCGCATACCCAGCAAGGGAGGGTCGGACCCCCCCAGTATAAAAGTCGAGACCCCCGGTTTTATACCAGGGGGCGGACAGTTTAAGGACAAGGGGTCGACGGGATCTCTGACCCCCCCCCCCCCAATCGACCCCCGGTAATCGGTAAAAACAGCTCGAACTGAAAATTAGGAAACTTTCCTAATTTCAATGGGATTCCTTCCTAATCTCAATAGGACTTATTTTAGGAGTTTCTACTCTATAAATAGGACGTCCCTAAGCCTCTTTCACTCCTTTTAGAACCCTAATTGGATTGAGAGAAAGAGAAGAGAAAGAGAAGAGAAAAGAAGAGAAGGAAAGTGGAGAAGAAGATCAAGGAGAAGGCTTCAGAGAAACAAGCCTAATTCTCAGGTATGGATACCAACTCCATGTAATTCTATAGACCTTAGAATAGATAGAGAAGAGGGAATGATCTAGGAGGAACCCAAATCATCCACCCATGGTTAGGTTTTCATGGAAAACCATGGGGAAAATTATGAAAGCTATATAGGTGAATGAACCACGGTTCTAGGCCATAGAACATGTGTGGAATGGACTGTAGGAGCAAGTCATAGGACCCCAAACACGAAGAATGGACTATAGGATGAAAAATTGACAAAACCTACAGGGGGTCGCACGGGGGTCGATGGCCAATCGACCCTACCAGACCCTGATCATCGACCCCCAGTGTTTGGGAAGTCCAGAATAGGGGTGGTCACACCCAAGGTCGATCAAACCTCCGACCCTAGCATCGACCCCCAGTTAGCAGCGTGCTTTTTAAAGTCCGAATTAATTCTAATTAAATTCTATCGACTTGGTTAGATTTTCTAGTGATATAATATCGATATATAGTTGATTCTTAAAGCTTGAAAGAGGACCTACAATCAAGTAAAGGTGAGGGAACAAGACCTAAACTAATTGGTTAATAATAAACTGTTTTATTTTGAGTCCAATGCCATGATTGATTCTATGCGTGTATGCTTGTTATGTGCATTCAACATGTCATCTAATATTTCTATTATTACTGTTCATGTATATTTAATTATTGTTTATAACATGATGATGATGATGATGATAGGAATAGGCATGTGGATGTATGTGTATGGTTGGTGTGCTTGATGCGAGCGAGTATCAAGGGGAGGACGTGACACTATGATTCATCCTGGTCACCAGACTCTAGCTCTATCTCTAACTCAAGTCTTGTCCACTAAACATCGTTGTATCATCATTACCTTAGCGGAACTAATACGTCATAGGGTATCAGGGGGGGACGTGACACTGTGGTTCATCCTGGTCACCAGACCCTAGCTCTATCTCTATAGACGTATTGAGGGATGCTGGGGTGAGGCCTTGGATACACTGTTTGGCATTAGGATTGGTTAGTTGCGAGCTCGATTTGCAAGCCCTCGCCAGCAGGGGCTTACGTGTTGGTATGGCACTGTACAACAATAAGTGTTAACGTTTGTTGTACAATGTTCATGGTGGGTGCATGTGGGACGACAATAAGCGTGACCTTTGGGCGGCTTCACACACTCGTGTATAGAGGAGGGGTCAATAAGCGTGACCTTTGACCTCCAACCCTTTCTATAGCACATTGCAAACCTATTTACCAGACCAAAGATATGAATTGAATGCATGCATATGTTTGTTGCATTGTTTTGTTTGCTCACTGAGCCATGATGTGTGCTCACCCTCTCGACGTCAAATATTTTTAGTTGATGATGCAGGTACCATAGTTGCAGATTATATAAATGATTCGGTGTATGCGCGCGTTGCTGCAATGGAGGCTGAAGACTTAGAGGAAACGCATGACCCCTCATGCGAGTGCAACTAATGTGTGTTCCATTAGGATTTTATTTGGATTTATAAAAGATGTAATTGATATTTTATTTAGTTATGTCTCAGTTGATACCACAATAATTTGATATTTTAATTATGATTATTACATTTAGAATGCTCAGTTCATTTACTATAAGACTTCCACTATTGTGTATTTATTCTGATTATGGTTGTGGATGTGCGTGGTTTTATTTCTAATGGATACCGCCTAATAGAGATCCTGATTGAACCATTGGTTTATAGCGGTTCATCACACCGTTCTGAATGGTGCAGAATTTGGGTGTGACATCCTACCCGTTGATCGGACAAGCGCTGAGCCTCTAGAAGCTCTCCCATCCTCAAGTCAGACATGTTCTGAGCCTCTCGTATCTCGTGTAATATCCCCATCATGTCAACAGAAGGAGCATACGAAGGACCAGCTGCATGTGAAGGACCACTGAAGAAGACGGACCAGCTCCTGTAGTATGAGTAGGTGATGAAGGAGGTATGGCATCCGCATCCATGTATAGGCAATCGTCATCATCCCCATGAACCCCTGCTCTAGCTGCTGCCTCAGCGTCAGCCATCTTCACTAGAGTGCGAGGGCGCACCATCGCGTTCCTCTCCTCATTGCTGACCTGGGCATCCCGCATGCCCATCTTGCAAATAGCCTCCCAATCCAGAGGCGATGAGAAGGATTTCTCCTGAATCTTCTCATCTAACAAATCAACCCCCAGGCGGGTAATCAATGTAGTGATCATGCGTCCATAAGGAAGGTTGCCAGTATAACTGGGCAACGTGGTACTGATCATCGTCCACATGATGATATAGGGAAGGCAGACAGGCTGCCTAGTGCATATGCAGTACAGCAGATACTGGGTCAACTGGGAGACCCTCTTGTACTGTCCACTCTACGGTATCAAATTATGCTGGATGATCTTACAGTACACCCATGAATCTGAACGCAGATAACTCGTTTTCATCTCCCAGCGATCCTCTCTGATGAGCTGATGGTCTATCTTAGCCCTCATCTGTAATGAAAATAATTGGGGCTCTCTAGGGGCACAGAATACGAAGGAGACATCATAGGAGATACCCAGCAAGTCCGCTAGCTATCGATAGTTGAAAGAAACATCAACCCCCTTGACATAGCTAGTGATCCAAAGCTCACCACCTCTCTCAACATCGTTATAATCCCCCACCACTTGGAGATTACAATAGAACTGGCGTACCAAGTCAGGGCAGGTACAGGCATCATAGGTGATGATAGGGAGCCATCCCATATCGCCAAAGGCCCCCTCCACATTGAACAAGGCCAAGCTAGCCAAGTCCACTTTGCGGCCTCCCTTTACCTTCTTACGAGCGTAGCGGGCATACTGCGTCTCGGCTTCAGTGTAGTGGAAGCGAAGATGGTCGCGAACATTGGGTACCTTGGTACGAGCCATAGTATCTGCAAATAAGAAAGAAAAACAAATAATGGCTTAGTAGAGAGGAAAAACCCAAAATTTTGACATAATAACAACGTAAATTGGTCAAAAGCCTCACTTTTCACCCATACACGTGGGCAGGAGGACTTACATAGATCCTAGACTATCCTGTGAGACTCATACAGTCGGGAATTTCAACTAATGAGATTGAATTGGAAGAAATTTTAAGAAATTCAAAATCTCGACAAAATTAGGGCAAAAAGAGTAAATTTTGAGTTTCTCGATAACCAACTGATGAAACTCAAATATTTTTGAGGGCTTTCGTTCCTCGAGTCACCAACAACAAAATCCCCCAATAAAAATCAAATTTTTACAGTTGGAAAAAGTTTAATTTGAAAAATACGAGATATACGAGCAAAAACCTAGGAAAGGAAACCTAAAAACATAAAAACGGAGAAGATATACCTGTAGCGGAGGTGTAGACGATGAAACCAGCAGTACAAACCACCAACGGATCGGAGTTGTCACTGTAGCAACTCAGAGGGACGAGATGAGTCGAAGCGGAGAAGAAAGAATGGGAAATGGACTTTGAATCGGAACTTAAAAATCTGATTTTTAGTCCGGGGGTCGGAAAATTCGACTAAAACCATTGACCTACCCATCGACCCCCGCATCGACCCTCGGCTCTCGGTGATCTAACAGAGAACCAGGGGTCGCACCCTCGGTTAGACATCCTCCGACCCCCCCCCATCGACCCCCGGCTCTCGAGAAGAATGGATGATTTCTCAGGGTCGCATAATGAGGGTCGGACACCCATCGACCCCCACCATCGACCCTGCAGTAAAAACACAGCATTTTCGACAGAATGATCTGAAAAATTTGAAATTTGCATTTGTTAGTGGTTTTAAAATATGAGAATGAAGTATTTAATGATTGTCTCTCGTGTTCAGTGATTTTCAGGCAATCCCACTATCAGATTAGCTAATGGCTAGACGCAGAGTAACCAGATAGAACCGTAACTCTATTCCACTACCACCACCTCTAGGGGAAGATTACCAGACACACCCAAAAACACAGGGGAACACGAATACGGCACCGTCCATCATAAATGGGCAGACAAATCCTATAAATCTGCCAGCTCTGCCTACAGACTTGGCCACAGTCGTAATGAACTTGGCCCAACAGCTGCAGCAAATGCAACAGGCACAAGCTACTATACAAGCTGCCATAGGCATAACTCTTCCAGCTCCACAGACACCTCAAATGCCAGTAGGACAGGAAAGCACAACACCAGGGGAAGTAACATAGTACCCCACGCACCTCAGACTTCTATCATGCAGGCTCAAGTACAAAATCCTGAGATAGCTTAAGGTGGATATCAATACCAACCACCTATGTATGGAGCGTATGCCCTACAGCAACTAGACCACTCCAAACTAGTGGAGCATTTTTTGAAACTGAAGCTCAAAGAATTTAATGGCAAGCCAGCAGATCCTTTATGGCCGACACACTGGATTGATCAAATGGAAAGAAACTTTATGATGATGACATTAAATGAAGAAGAAAAAGTGTTGTGTGCCACCTTTATGCTAAAAGGAGATGCACACCATTGGTGGAGGTCTACCAGGACATATTTACTAACAAAGCACGCCCAACTGACTTGGGATATTTATAAGGAGGCGTTCTTTGAGAAGTATTTTCCTAGAAGTTTCAGAGATTCTATGGAAAGAGAGTTCCTGAGTTTATATCAGGAGCAGATGACCGTGGATGCATATCAACAGCATTATGAAGAGCTGTTCTTCTTTGCACCCACCAGTATGCAAGAGGAAAACACAAAAAACCCGAAGGTTCGTCATGGGACTTAGGGGAAGCATCAGCGAGCACGTTCTGGGACATGAAAAGAAAATCTATAATGAAGCAGCACAAATTGCTTGAGTTATAGAATCGAGCCAGAAGGAGAGTTATTTCATGCAAAACAGAGCTATAAAAAGGCCAGCTGAAAATTCTTATAATGGGGGAAATAACAAGACATTCAAACCCTTCCGTGCTCAAGGCTATACCGCTGCAACCAAGACTACTCCCGTAGCTCAACAGCAACAAAAGCCAACTACTGAAGGGATAAAATGTTTTAACTGCAATCAAGTGGGACATATGGTAAGGGAATGTCCTAAGCCCAAGAAGCAGCTACATCAAGGACGAGTTTACACGGTTACATCTGAGGATATTACCGCATTGCCTGATGTGGTCACAGGTATGACTTAAATTTTTTAGCTAGTTGTATTACATTGTATGAGAATGTAGACTAAACCAAAACAAATCACAGGTATCGTACCTATTAATGGCATCCCAGCCAGAGTACTCTTTGATTCAGGAGCTACTCATTCATTTATATCTGTGACATTTGGAAAGAATTTAAATCTACCCCTTAAATTCTTAGACTGCAAACTACTTGTACGATCACCTATGGGATTAGAAGTGGAGTTAGAAAAAGGTTATGGACCATGTCCAGTTCTTATTGATGAAAAAATCTTGGATGCAACCTTGATCCAACTTGAGATGGCAGACTTTGACGTCATCTTGGGAATGGACTGGTTAGTTTGGCATTCTGTAAACCTATTGTGTGCCGAAAAGAAGCTGACATTTAAAGACAAAGAAGGAGTAGAGTTTGGTTTTTCGGGAACCAAACTTCCCCGTAAACGAAAGCTCATACTCTTTGTGCTAAAGGCTAAGAAGTGCCTTGAGAAAGGAGCAGTCGGGTATTTAGTATCTGTGGTCGACCTTACCAAGGAAGCACCACGAATAGAAGATATTGATGTCGTGCGTGACTATCCAGACGTATTTCTTGAAGAATTACCAGGATTACCACCCGACCGAGCTACAGAGTTTGTTATAGATCTTATACCTGGAGCCGCACCAGTATCGAAAGCACCTTATCGAATAGCTCCTACTGAACTGAAGGAATTGAAAGTACAACTACAAAAACAGCTGGACAAGGGTTATATTCGCCCTAGTATATCACCATGGGGAGCGCCAGTATTATTCGTGAAGGAGAAGGACGGTAGCGTTCGCTTGTGTATAGACTACCGAGAACTGAATAAACTGATAATCAAGAATTGGTATCCATTGCCTCGGATCGATGACCTGTTCGATCAGTTGCATGGTGCCAAAGTGTTCTCCAAGATCGATCTTTGGTCAGGCTACCATCAGTTGAAGATTAAGGATGGTGATATTCCCAAAACAACATTCAGGACCAGATATAGACATTATAAATTTTTGGTCATGTCTTTTGGATTGACAAACGCACCAGCAACCTTTATGGAACTTATGAACCGGGTTTTCCATGACATGTTGGATATGTCGGTTATTGTATTCATTGATGATATACTAGTCGACTCCAAAGACGAGGAAACTCATGTTAAGAATCTAAACGCCGCTCTGCAGCGACTACGGAAGGAAAAGCTATACGCCAAATTTACAAAGTGTGAGTTTTGGCTAAAGGAAGTCGCATTTCTAGGCCATGTAGTATCCGCTGAAGGAATTAAAGTGGATCCTAGCAAGATCGAGGCTATTGTAAAGTGGGAAGCACCAAAGAGCGTTGCAGAAATTAGAAGTTTCTTAGGTCTAGCCAGGTATTATCGACGATTTGTGGAAGACTATTCCCGAATTGCCGTACCTCTTACCAGCTTGACTAAGAAGGGCGAGAAGTTTGTTTGGACTGATAAACGCGAGAAGAGTTTCCAAACCTTAAAGGCTAGATTGATATCAGCTCCAATCTTGACATCCTGATTCCAGGACAACCATTTATCTTGTACACCGATGCGTTAGGACTGAGATTAGGATGTGTACTTATGCAAGGAGAATAAGTAATTACCTATGTCTCAAGACAGTTGAAGACACATGAGAAGAACTACCCCACTCATGATTTGGAACTAGCAGCAGTAGTACATGCTGTCAAAATATGGAGACATTACCTGTACGGGGAGAAGTTCCAGATTAAATCAGACCATAAAAGTCTTACTTATCTATTTAATCAGAAGGAGCTGAATATGAGACAAAGAAGATAGCTGGAATTATTGAAAGACTATGACTGTGATATCCAGTATCATCCGGGGAAAGCTAATGTAGTAGCCGATGCACTGAGTAGAAAGGAAATGATAAAATCTCAGGGAGAGGTTAGCACAACTGCCGCAATGTGTACTACCAGAAAGGTATTCAAGCACGGTAATGAGCAGTTTGTGATCGATGCACCAGATGGATCAGCCAACCAAGGGTTTATTCATCAGTTTTCAAATATGTTTGCCGCATTGAAGATTATACCAGATATAGTTGATGAAGTAAAGACAACTATCAAATCAGACCCTTAGCTAAGAACGGTACAAGAGGACATCGAAAAAGGCAGGACTAACCCTGAGTTCACCTTGGACGAAGAGAAGGTACTGAAATACAAAGGAAGAATATGTGTACCTGAAACAGAAAGCTTGGACATTAGACACCGATTGATGAAAGATTCCCATGCCACCATCTATTCGATACATCCTGGAAGTACAAAAATGTATCATGACCTAAAGAAATTATATTGGTGGAGAGGAATGAAAGCAGATGTAGCTAAGTTCGTGTCTCAATGCCTAAATTGTCAGAAAGTAAAGGCTAAACGACAAAGACCGACAGGACTGTTACAGCCGTTACCGGAACCAGCATGGAAATGGGACTGCATCACTATGGACTTCGTTACAGGATTACCATTGACTTCTCAAGTAGTTGATGCAGTTTGGGTGATTGTAGACCGCCTGACTAAAACAACTCGCTTTATACCTATACGACCTCAGTATACACTGGAGAGGTTAGCTAAGATGTATGTGGATAACATTGTGCGATTACACGGTGTACCTGAAAGTATTGTGTCCGATAGAGATCCACGATTTACTTCAAAGGTTAGGGAAGGATTTTAAAAGGCTATGGGTACAACATTGAAGTTTAGTACTGCATTCCATCCACAGACAGATGGACAGTCAGAGCGTACAATTCAGATTCTAGATATGCTTCAAGCATGTGTAATTGATTTTAAAGGATCATGGGATGAAAAGTTACCACTAATAGAGTTCGCTTATAACAATAGCTATCAGGCTACTATACAGATGTCACCCTATGAAGCACTGTAAGTATCGAACTCCTTTGTTTTGGAATGAAGTTGGGGAACGTAGTATTGTTGGACCGGAATTTGTTGAAGAGACTTGTCGAGTGGTCGACATTATCAAGGAAAGAGTAAGAACAGCTCAGAATCGTCAGAAGCAATATGCAGATACTCGACGACGAGACCTTGAATTCGTCGTGGGTGATAAAGTATTCTTAAAAGTATCGCCTATGCGAGGATTGAAACGGTTTGGACAGAAAGGGAAATTAAGTCCGAGGTATGTCGGGTCATATGAAATTCTAGCTAAGCGTGAGAAAGTGGCTTACCAGTTAGCACTACCACCATCTATGTCAAGTGTGCATGATGTATTTCATATTTCCTTATTGAAGAAGTATGTCAAGGATCCGACACACGTTTTGACAATAAACCTACCTGATTTGACTGAAGATTTGACATTTGAAGTAGCACCAACTGAAATCACTAGTCGGAAGGTTCAACGACTACGCAACCGTGATATCTATTATGTTAAGGTCACCTGGAGAAGTAGAGATATGGAAGAAATTACATGGGAAGAAGAGAATGCTATGCGAAAGCAATATCCTTATTTATTTGACTCGGAAGGTATGTACAATTTTAGGGATGAAATTTTTATAAGTAGGGGGAGTTGTAAGACCCGTATCGAACTAACCCGGTCTTACCACCTTGAACCAGGTCTACCCAACATGGTCGAGCCAAATGGATCAAGTGCGTGAAGGAGATCACGATCCCAGGTATTAAACTGACCCAAAAACATTAAAAATAGGGGGAGGGTCGCACACCCAGCTAGGCAAGGTCGGACCCCCCAGTATAAAAGTCAAACCCTGAGTTTTTAACCGGGGGTCGAACATTTTAGAACCAGGGGTCGACGGGATCTCCGACCCCCTCATTGACCCCCAGTCTGCCGACAGAAACCGTGAATTGGGAACTTTCCAAATTTCAATGGGATTCTTTCCTAATCTTAATGGGACTTATTTTGGGAGTTTCTACTCTATAAATAGGACGTCCCTAAGCCTCTTTCACTCCTTTTAGAATCCTAATTGGATTGAGAGAAAGAGAAGTGAAGGAGAAGAGAAGGAAAGTGGATAAGAAGATCAAAGAGAAGGTTTCAGAGGAACTAGTCTAATTCTCAGGTATGGATACTATCTCCATGTAATTCTACAGACCTTGGAATAGATAGTGAAGAGGATATGATCTAGGAGAAACCTAAGTATATCAATCGATTTATTGCACATCTCACTACAACATGCGAACCTATTTTTAAGCTATTCTGGAAACACCAGCCAAAAGATTGGAACCCTCAATGTCAGATGGCCTTCGACAAAATCAAGACCTATCTATTGAACCCACCAGTCTTAGCCCCACCAGTACCGGGGAGACCACTACTCCTTTACTTGTCAGTACTAGTGGGTTCTATGGGATCAATGATAGCCCAACATGATATGGATGGAAAGATAGAAAAGGCAGTATACTACTTGAGTAAGAAATTCATAGGCTATGAAGCCAATTATACACAGTTGGAGAAGACATGTGCAGCCCTAGTCTGGATAACAAAGAGACTGAGGCATTATATGTTATCCTACAAGGTCATACTCATTTCCAGAATGGACCCCTTGAAGTATCTATTCGATAAACCAGCTTTGACAGGAAGGTTGGCTAGGTGGCTATTGTTGTTGTCCGAATTCGACATCACATACACTACTCAAAAGTCTATCAAGGGGAGCGTAATTGCATAACATCTATCAGCTCTACTGGTTAAAAAAAACCTCAGACATCTGGAAGATGTAAGACCCGTATTGAACTAACCGGTCTTACCACCTTGTACCAGGTCTACCTATCATGGAGCCAAATGGACCAAGTGCGTGAAGGAAATAGCGAGACCAGGTATTAAACTGACCCAAAAACAGTAAAATAGGGGGCAGGGTCGCATACCCAGATAGGCAGGGTCGGACCCCCCTCATTAGGAAGTCAGACCCCTAAAAATTTGATCGAGGGTCGGACAATTTAGACCTGAGGGTCGACGGGATCTCCGACCCCCTCATCGACCCCCTCATTGCCGACAGAAACCGTAAATAAGAAACTTTCCAAATTTCAAGGGGATTCTTTCCTAATCTCAATGGGACTTATTTTGAGAGGTTCTCCTCTATAAATAGGACGTCCCTTAGCCTCTTTCACTCCTTTTGAAACCCTAATTGAAAGTGAGAGAAAGAGAAGAGAAGGAGAAGAGAAGGAAAGTTAGAGAAGAAGACTAAAGAGAAGAATTCAGAGAAACCTCTGAATCTCAGAAAACCTAAGGTATGGGTATGTTTCCATTAATGATTTAAGACCTTTGAATAGTTCATGAAGAGGGTATGGTCTAGGAGAAACCCAAATCATCCATCCATGGGAAGATTTCAATGAAATCCATGGAGGAAATCATGGTAGGCAAAGTAAGGAAGAAACCTAGAGTTTTAAGCCATAGAACAAGCATAAAATGGATTGTGGAAGTAAGCCATAGGACCTAAACATGAAAGAATGGACTGTAGGATGAAATTCTCGACTCAAACCACGGGGGGTCGCACGTGGGGTTGATTGGGAATCGACCCTACCATACCACAAGATCGACCCCCAGCATTCGGGAAGTCCAGGGATGCCGTGGTCGCACCCAGGGTCGATGGAACATCCGACCCTGGCATCGACCCTACCCCTGGGGGTCGCAGAAAATTGCTACCCTACCTGCGACCCGTCCTACGACCCTCGCTTAATAGTAAGCCTAAAATTGTCGGAATGAATTCTAATTAAAATCTATCGACTTGTTAGGTTTTCCTATTGATATAAAAGTGATTCTTAAAGCTTGAAAGAGGATCTACACTCAAGCAAAGGTGAGGGAACAAGACCTAAACTAATTGGCTAATAATAAACTGTTTCTATTTCTTGAGTCCAATGCCATGACTGATTCTTTGCGTGTATGCTTGTAATGTGCATTCAACATGTCATCCAATATTTCTGCTATTAATGTTCATGCATATTTAATTATATTTTATTTATAACATGATGATGATGATGATGCTAGGAATAGACATGTGAATGTATCTGTGTGGTTAGTGTGCTAGATGCGAGTGGAGCATCAAGGGGAGGACGTGACATTGTGGTTCAGCCTGGTCACTAGACTCTAGCTCTATCTCTACACAAGTCTTGTCCACCAACATCGTCGTATCGCCATTACCTTAGCAGAACTATTATGTCGTAGGGTATCAGGGGAGGTGGTCTCAGATCGTGTAGTCTTTGACTCTGCCGGGGGGCCTTAGCTCTATCTCTATGGACGTATTGAGGGATGCTGGGGTGAGGCCTTGGGTATACTGTTTGACATTAGGATTGGTTAGTTGCGAGTCCAGTTTGCAAGCCCTCGCCAGCAGAGGCTTACGTGTTGGTATGGGTAGAGTATCAGGGGAAGTGTGATGTGGTGTGGTCCTAAGCACTTTAGCTCTATCTCTATTCCATAGTGGGGGCATATGGGACGACAATAAACGTTGACCTTTGGGCGGCTCCACACACTCGTGTATAGAGGTGAGGTGGCCACCGAACCTTTCTATAGCACATTGTAAACTTATATACCAGACCACAGATATGAATTGAATGCATGCATATGTTTGTTGCATTGTTTTGTTTGCTCACTGAGCCATGATGTGTGCTCACCCTTTTGACGTCGAATATTTTTAGTTGATGATGCAGGTACCACTATGGAAGATTATATGAATGCTTCTATATACGGACACGTGGCTGCGATGGAGGCTGAAGACATAGTGGAAGAATATTTTTAGTTGATGATGCAGGTACCACTGTGCAACTCATGCGTTTTCGATTAGATTTTTATTTGAACTATTAAGGAAATGTAATTGATATTTTATTTACTTATGTCTCAGTTGATACAACATAATTTGGTATTTTATTTATGATTATCATAGTTAGATTCCTCAGTTCATTTAATATTAAGACTTTTACTATTGTGTATTTATTTCGATTATGGTTGTGGATGTGTATGGTTTAGTTTACAAGGACACAACCTATTAGAGATCCTGGTTGAACCATTGGTTTGTTAGCGGTTCATCACACCGTTCTGAATAGTGTGAAATTGGGGTGTGACAGAAGATGTATTCCCAAATGAAGAAGTCCACACAACTCAAGAGGAGGGGAAGAATAACACATGGAGAATGTTCTTCGATGGAGCCGCAAATCATATGTGATACGGGGCCGGCATCTTATTCATAGATCCAGAAGGGGCATTTGTGCCATTTTCATTCAAATTAGACTTTAACTGCACAAATAATATTGCGGAGTACGAAGCATGTATCATGGGACTGAAAGCAGCCTTCGCCATAGGGATCTGCAGATTAAAGGTCTATGGTGACTCATCAATTGTTATCTATCAAGTCAGAGGAGATTGAAAAACCAAAGACGAGAAGCTAGTACCTTACCAATAATGTGCAATAACCTTGGCTTGAAAATTCATGCAATTAAATTTGACTACTCCCCAAGAGATACCAATAAGTATGCCGATGCATTAGCCACCTTGGCTTCAATGGTTGAAAATGATCCTTTGGGACGTATCAAGCCCCTAATAATAGAAAAAAGAGTACGACCAGTCCCTTTGGAAGAAGTGAATGCACTGACAGTCAATGGCCGACCATGGTTTGCTCCCATCATAGATTTCATTAAGGAAGGAATGTATTCAGTGGAAGCCATAACAGGTAAGAAGAAGTCTCTTAGGTGATATGCCTCTCAGTTCATACCATGCGAAGATATCTTGTACAAAAGATCCCATGAAGGAGTGCAGTTAGTTTGTGTCGATGAGGAACAGGCATAAAACGTCATCGAACAAGTCCATCAAGGAATATGCGGACCTCATGAATGCTAGAATGCTTGCAAAGAAGATTCTCATAATGGGATATTACTGGAACACAATGGAAGCAGACTGTGGAGAGTTTGTAAGAAAATGTCACAAGTGCCAAATCCACGCTAATTTGATACACGTGCCTCCAGCAAAGTTGCATACTCTTAGTTTGCCATGGCCCTTCTCAACCTGGGGCATAGATGTGATCGGAAAGGTTTATCCTAAAGCCTCAAATGGGCATGAATTCATCTTGGTTGCCATTGATTATTTCACAAAGTGGGTGGAGGCATAGTCATATGCCAAGCTCACAGCAAACAAAGTGGCTAAATTTCTACAAGAGTATATCATATGTCGGCATGGGATGCCTCATTCTATAATCTCAGATCAAGGACAACATTTCAGAGGGAGAGTCCAAGAATTATGTGACAAGTTCCGCATCAAAAGGCACCGGTCTTCTCCTTATCGTCCACAGACAAATGAGGCAGTAGAGGCAGTCAATAAAAATGTCAAGGTTATCCTCCAGAAGATGGTAGAGACTAATGTTGACTGGGCAGCCAAACTACCTTATGCACTCTGGTCATACAGAACATCCATAAAAACATCCACCAGGGCAACACCGTATTCACTAGTATATGGTATGGAAGTAGTCCTCCCAGTAGAAATAGAGGTGCCATCACTGAGAGTCTTGATGGAATGCAAGATTCCAGAAGTTGAATGGCTGCAATCCAAATATGATGAACTGAACTTCATTGATGAAAGAAGAATGAAGGCAGTTGATAATGTAAAAAAAATACCAACAAAGAATGGCAGCAACCTTTAACAAAAAGGTGCATGTTCGTCACTTGACAGTCGGGGACTTGGTATTGAAGGAGAAAAGAGCACTGTCCATGACCCTAGGGGCAAATTTTTCCCTAATTGGAGCGGACCGTTCATGGTAAAGAGATCTTACCTGGAAAAGCTGTTCGACTGGTCAACATGGAAGGCATCGAGTTACAATACTTGACCAACTTGGATCAAGTAAAGAGATATTATGTGTAGCCTCTACACTCTTCAGAAAAAAAAAATAGAGGGTGTAGAAGGCCTCCTCTCTCACCTGCTGACACCAACAACGGGCATCAATCATTTGAAGAACTTATTGACATGGTTGACTGGATTCACCAATGGGGTACAACACCTTTCACCCAGGGATGGTTCATCCTATCATCATAATCAAAGAAAAAATTTCTTGTTTTTTTGGCTAAACTCTTTCATCCATCCATCTATCCAACATATTTTCCAAGAGTTACACATCAAAGTCCATCTTTCATATCATTTGATATAAACTCTCATAAGTATATCAATCTGAGAAATTATAAAATAAAAATCTGGCTGGAATTCTTATCTGTCGTTCATTACATCCGACGGCATCCCAAGATTCTAATAAGCCCTTCCTTTCTCAAACTGATAAATGGGGTCTTCTCTGTAAGATAAGCCCATTCTACATAAATAACCACAAACTCCTCCAGGCGGCAGACCCACCTGGACAGTTTCTTGTCAGTCCCATTTGGACCTCCACTTTCGCTTATCAATGTCTATAGATTTATGTACTTAAAACTCAGACAGAGTCATGCATATGTATACATTTCATGTGTAATCTACTAAGGGCATTTCAATATATCTAAACAACAATAATTTAATATAAATTCCATTGATTAATTATTTAACCTCTATTTGTATGTCGGGATTCCTACAGGTCATACCCGAAAGGCTGACAATCCATCGATCTATCGAATAGAATTACAAAGATGGATAAGGTACTGAAACTGGAGCTGGTGTATTAAGTTCATAGAATATAGCTCTTTCCTGCGAAAGCATCAACTGAATGCACTTCCTCAGTTGACAACCATAAAATTATGCTCAGACCTCTTGAAAGCAGCCACTCAATGCTGGGATCCAATAGTTCATGTCTTCAGGATGGGAGAAGTAGAGTTATGCCAACTGTGGAAGAATTCAGAGCTTGCCTCCTGCACACACACCGAAGTGGAAGATTTTCAAACCATCTCCAGGAAAATATTACAAGCAAGAGATACAGGATTTTTTCAGTTGGGATGTCACACCTCAATTCCGCACTATTCAGAACGGTGTGATGAACCGTTAATAAACCAATGGTTCAATCAAGATCTCTAATAGGCTGTGTCCTTTAACTTAAACCATACACATCCACAACCATAATCAGAATAAATACACAATAGCAGAAGTCTTAATATTAAATGAACTGAGAATCTAACTATGATAATCATAACTAAAATATCCAATTATGTTGTATCAACCGAGACATAAGTAAATAAAGTATCAAATTACATTTCCTTAATAGTTCAAATAAAAATCTAATAAAAAACACATGAGTTGCACTCGCATGATGAGTCATGCGTCTCCACTATATCTTCAGCATCTATTTCAGCAACGTACCTGTATGCAGGAGCATTCATGTAATCTTCCATAGTAGTACCTTCATCATTAACTAAATTATTCAAATTCAAAAAGGGTGAGCACACATCACGGCTCAGTGAGCAAACAAAACAATGCACAAACATATGCATGCAATTCAATTCATAACTGTGGTCTGGTATATAAGTTTGCAATGTGCTATCGAAAGGTTCGGAGGCCGCCTCACCTCTATACATGAGTGTGTGGAACCGCCCAATGAAAACGGCACTGTTGACCCCACATGCACCCACTATGGTACAATATACCCAATTAAAATGGCATTGCAGTACCGGTTGCACCATACCAACACGTATGCCCTTATTGGCGAGGGCTTGCAAACTAGGCTCGCAACTAACCAATCCTAATGGCAAACAGTGTATCCAAGGCCTCACCCCAGCATCCTTCAATACGTCCATAGAGATAGAGCTAAGGCCCTCCGACAGAGTCGAAGACTACACGGTCCGAGACCACCTCCCCTGATGCCCTACGACGTAATAGTTCTGTTAAGGTAATGGCGATACGACGATGTCAGTGGACAAGAATTGAATAGAGCTATGGTACAATATACCCAATGAAAATGGCATTGAAGTACCGGTTGCACCATCCCCTACCCGCATCAAGTACACCAACCAAACGCAAACATTCACATGCCTATTCCTATCATCATCATCATCATCATCATCATCATGTTATTAACAACGAAGTAAATATGCATGAACAGTAATAATAGAAATATTAGATGACATGTTAAATGTACATTACACGCATACAAGCATGGAATCATATACAGTGTTGGACTCAATAAAATAAAATAGTTTATTATTAGCCAATTATTTTAGGTCTTGTTCCCTCACCTTTGCTTGAGTGTAAATTCTCTTTCAAGCTTTAAGAATCACCTTTATATCAATAGGAAAACCTAACAAGTCGATAGATTTTAATTAGAATTCATTCCGACAGTTTTAAGCTTGCTGTAAAGCTCGGGTCGCAGGATGGATCGCAGGTTGGGTGGCAGGTTTATGCGACCCCAGGGTATAGGGTCGATGCTAGGGTCAGTTGTCCCATCGACGCTAGGTGTGACAACAGCTTCCCTGGACTTCCCGAGAGCATGGGGTCGATCCTGTGGTCTGGCAGGGTCGGTTCCCAATCGACCCTACGTGCGAACGCTCGTGGTTTAAGTCGACCATTCATTCTACAGTCTCTTCTTTCAAGTTTGGGTCCTTTGGCTTACTTCCATAGTCCATTCTATGTTTATTCTAGGGCTTCAAACTCCAAGTTAAACACCTACTTTGTTTGCCATGATTCCCTCTATGGATTTCATTGAAATCTTCCCATGGATGGATGATTTGGGTTTCTCCTAGATCATGCCCTCTTTATATACTATTCTAGGGTCTTACATAATTTATGGAGAATGTAATCATACCTTAAACTTGCTGAGATTCAGAGATTTCTCTTAATTTCTTCTCCTCAGTCTTCTTCTCCAATTCTCCTTCTCTTCTCCTTCTCTTCTCTTTCTCTTACTTTCAATTAGGGTTTCAAAAGGAGTGAAGAGGCTAAGGGACGTCCTATTTATAGAGGAAAACCTCCCAAAATAAGTCCCATTGAGATTAGGAAAGAATCCCCTTCAATTTAGGAAAGTTTCCTATTTATGGTTTCTGTCGGTGATCCTAGGGTCGATGCTAGGGTCAGAGATCCCGTCGACCCTAGGGTTTCAGTTGTCCGACCCTAAGACTAAAAGTCATGGGTCTGACTTCTGATGAGGTGGGGTCGACCCTACCTATTTAGGTATGCGACCCTACCCTCTATTTTACTGTTTTTGGGTCAATTTCATACCTGGTCTTGCGATTTTCTTCATGCACTTGGTCCATTTGGCTCGACCATGATAGGTAGACCTGGTACAAGGTGGTAAGACCGGTTAGTTCGATACAGGTCTTACATGGGACAGGAAAGAAATGTGTCATTTTGTACAGGATCAACGACTACAGATAAAGCGCATGATCAAATCATATGCTCATACAAGTCCAAAAGGGAAAGAAGCACAGGAGCAGAGAAGACATGTTTACCTCTATTGTAGCATAGCCCGACTATTGCTACGAAGTTGCACAGATACAAAATCTCCAATCATAATAGATCTCATCAAACATGCGAGACAAGGTTTAGACATCATCCCTACAGTGTTGGTCAAGACATTAAAGGGCCTTGACTTCATGGCAACTCATCAAAATCAGTTCGAGCTGGACAATTTTAGCGGGTCACTATACCTCCTTCAAATTTAATTAACAGAGAGGTTAGGATTGGTTGAGGAATCTGAAGCAACGACTCTTAACCCCTACCAATAGGAAAAAAAAGCAGATCCTATGGCTTATCAGATGGACAAAGATTGGTTTAACCGCCTCAAAGAAATAACCACAGCAGATATCAGATGGAAATGCACTTGGTGGAAACAAGAGAGGGTTATCACAAATACAGAGAATAGTTTACATATCTGGTTCATGGGGTTGACTCAAACTTCATTATATTCCCCAACAAGGCTACCACAACAATTCAATATCCCAGCAAGCACTAGCAGAGAAGTGACTGATTGCGAACTTTTGAGAAAGTTGACATTAGATCTGGTTGATACCATTGCTCGTGAATGGAACAATCGAAAAGTTTGGACACTCACTAGAGTTTCCACAGTCAAGAAACCAATAGCATTTTAGGTTTTTTGAATTCCAGTGTGTTTCATGAACTATGTCTCTATAAATTCAACAAAGAAACCTTTGTTTCCCCACCCCATTAGAAATGATCATTATAACATGCTCTATGAAATTTTCAATGATCTGACAAGTGCAGGTACTCAATCCAAAATGGAAAATATAAAGAGCCTCAGTTCAATCAAAAGAAAAGACAATAATTTTTCCATCCAGATAAATCAAATCTGAGCCCAAACTCATGCAACCATCCTTGTATTCACAGCTTAGCTCCATACAAGAAAAGGTTCCAAGCCTACAAACCAGCCGTGTATTCATAGCCTAGCTCCATACAAGAAGAGGTTTATCAGCCTATAATTGAGCTTTGTATTCACAGCCTAGCTTCATACAAGAAGAGGTTCATCAACCTAAAAATGGATCAAGTCGGGTTCAAGTCCATGCGTACCATGCATCATGAGTCTCACCTCAGCAAGAAGAGGATCCTAGCCTATAAATGAGCCTTGTCTTCACAGCCTAGCTTCGTACAAGAAGAGGTTTATCAACCTACAAATGGATCAAGTCGGGTTCAAGCCCGCGCATACCTTGCATCATGAGTCCCAACTCGGCAAGAAGAGGTTCTCAGCCTACAAATGAGCCTTGTATTCACAACCTAGTTTATAGAAGAAGAACAATCACCAATCTTCCAAGAAGAGCAAACCTTCTTGCCAATCGAACTACGTCCTGGGCTTGATTTCTAGGACACCCTTAGAATACGTAGGAAGTTTAGGACAAATTACCCTAAGTGCAGCCCAATAAGCAATCTCACCCATATAAAAAATGTAGTTCTTTTGCCTTTAGCCTTCAATTGGTAACAATTTTGGCTAAAGAGGGGCATCTGTAAGCACCCCATTTTTGCTATCCCTAGCATAAGTGAATTCATATGACAAGTTTTCAACTTTTAACCCAAGGGTTTGTGATTCTTTAATGAACCCCACTACTTGGATGTATAGGTCGTGAAATTATCTTCAAAATGAGACCAGAATCATCAAATTCTGACATCAAACAAAAAAGGTATCATAGTTTGAAAGTGCAGGGGCATTTACATAATTATCGTATGATGCATGCATTATCATTTAAACTTCAAATCATCATATCTTGATCATCCAATATCGGAATCATATGATTCAAGTACCAATATTCCATATTTTTAGTCATTTTCAAAGTGAACATGAAAAATCCTGGGTAGAGGTCACCAGTGGGCCCCATGCAAGTTTTCATGTAAAATTATCGATAAAACTTCAATGCATCATATCTTTGCCATTCTACTTCCGATTCAGATGATTTAAAGGCCATTATTCCATATTTGTGGTGTTCTGCAAAGTGCATGTGAAAATTTTGGTACAGAAATCTCCGAAGGGTCCCATGCAAAATTACATGTTGAAATGATCGTTTAATCTTTGAAAATTCATATTTTGGTCACCCCACATCCAAATCAGGTGATTTCAGTTTCAATATGTTCCATTTTTAGTACTCTACAAAGTAGGCATAAAGGATTTCAGGCAGAAGTCTCCGAAGGATCCCATGGAGAATGGTTAACCAAATTATCGTAAATTGGCCTGCTTAAACTTCAGAAATTCTTAAGTTGACCATTTTATTTCCAAATAAGGTGATTCAAGTTCCAATATTCCTTATTTTTAGTGTTCTACAAAGTGAACGTAAAAAATTTGGGGTAGAGGCTATCAAAAAATTTCATGTGGAATGGCGACGAAAATGAACTATGAAATGATAGAAGAAGTCAACTTTGGTCCAAACCCAGCTCAACCTAACTTAGTCCAACTCAAACCAGTCCAGACCAAGTCACGTCGGTCCATATGCATGCATTTCTTTTATATATATATATATATTAATATATTTATATATATTATATATTATATTATATATATATATTATTATATTTATATTATATTATATATATATATATATATATATATATATATATATATATATTAATATATTTATATATATTATATAGAAAAGGAGAAAAAGCCGTGGAGAAGGAGAAAAGGAAAGAAAGGAAGAAAGCCAAGAGAGAGAGAGAGATAAGAAAAAAGAAGAAAAAGGAAAGAAAGGAAGAAAGCTAAGAGAGAGAGAGAGAGAAGAGAAAAAGAAAAAGGAAAGAAAGGAAGGAAGAAGAGAAGGAAAGAAAAGAAAAAAAAAGGAAAGAATGAGTGAGAAGCCGAGAAGAAGAAGAGGAAGGAAGAAGAGAAGGAAAGAAAAGGAAAAAAAAGGAAAGAATGAGTGAGAAGCCGAGAAGAAGAAGAGGAAGGAAGAAGAGAAGGAAAGAAAATAAAAAATGAAAGAATGAGAGAGAAGCCAAGAAAAAGAAGAGGAAGGAAGAAGAGAAGGAAAGAAAAGAAGAGGAAGGAAGAAGAGAAGGAAAGAAAAGAAGCAAAGGAAAGAAAAGAAAAAAGGAAAGAGATAAAGGGAAAAAAACGTGGAAGGGAGGGAGATTTTCTAGAAGGAGGAAGGAGAAAAGGAGAGAAGAGAAGAAGGAAAGAAGAGGAAAAGAAAAGAGAGAAAGAGAAAACGTGAGGAGGAAGGAAGAGATTTTTTAAAAGAAGAGAGAAGAGGGGAGAAACCATGAGAGAAAAGAGAGAAAAGAGAGAGAGGCCGAGAGAGGGAGAGAGGATTTTCTAAAAAGAAAAGAGAAGAAGGGAGAGAAAGAAAAGAGAAAAGCAAAAAAAAAAAGAGAAAAGGAGAGAAAGCCGTGAGAAGAAGAAAGAAAAGGAAGAAAAGAAGAAGAAGAGGAAGAAGAAGAAGGCAGAGATTAGAGAAGAAAGGAGCAGAGAAGAGAAGGAGGAGGATTCACCTTTAGAAATCTTGATACGATCTCTAAAAAAATCCTACATCAAAGGTTTTGCTCCATTTGAGCACAAGGTTGGTACCCTAAAACAAATTTAGTGATCTTCAGAAGGTTTGAATGTTGATTTTGCTTGAAAAGGCTCATTTTCATTAAATCTCGATCAGGAATGTCCTATTGCATACATATTAATGTTAGAATGCTCATGTATAATATTTTTTTATGTATGATAATTTGTTTAAATTGTTCGATGATGAAGATTTGAGTGTTATATGATGATTTTTGATGTTTTTGATAAATTCTACAAAGTGAATTTCTGATTTGAAATTTCCAGATTTAGAATCCAAATTTGGGACGTGCATCTCATGTGATTTTGTTTAGATTTTAAAGCCTAAATGTTTATGAAATTCTCTCTGATATGTCAGAAGACTCCTCTAGAAATTTCGTTCCATTTAGAATTGGGAAAGTTCATCAAAAAAATTCTCCATTGGCATTGGTGCCCTACTCGGGTATAATGCAATCCCCTATAAGAAAATCTCTAGAAAAGGGTCTTATGGCCATAATCAGAAAAAAAAACTTCATACAAAATTTTTGGATAAGGAAGTCTTCTAAAAAGTGACACTAGTTTTGGATTTTTTCAAATTTTCATTGAATTGATATTGATTTTTGAAGTGCATAGTGTTATGTTTTTGAATCTGTTAGGAAATACTGATTGGCATGACTGAAAAGTATCTTTTTCACAATAAGAATGTTCTATTTTCACTTGTTTTTCTTAATGAAATTTTAGATCTATCAATTATCTATGTGTACATATGTTTTTATTTAATTTTCATTAAGTATGTGATTTTATATGGAATTTATGGTGCAACTGGTCAAAAATCTAGAACAGACTTGACCAGTGCACATATTCGGTCTTGTGGCATTCATTTGACCTGATTTAGTCTCCTGTTGAGATTAGATGATTTGAGACAAAATTTAGCTTTCTAAATCTTATTTTTAAGGATATGTTTTGAGGTTAATTCTGATATATTTTGGTCTCCATATGTCCATTATGGTACAGGGTGACAGAATCTATCACCATGCATGTGCACTGAATTGTGCAATATTTTTTATCCATATGTGTTCTCTATTGGGATTCAACCCCTTCAGATGAAATGTAGCATGTCAAGTCATCTTTCTGCAAAAAAAATAAGGCTAAATTTGAGTTACTGAAGACCTACTTATGATCATTTTGGTGTAATATGATAGAATTTGAAATCAGTTCCTAGTTTATGCAATACTTGAAACTTTGTGTGATAATTTTGACATTTTTGAGTCATTATTTATTTCAAATGTCTTCATAAAAGTTACAATATTTTCAAAAAACTTCTTGAGCATATGTTTTTGATAATTTTGGATCTTCAGAAAGGTTTCATCGATGTCTCATTCACTGTAATATGCAATTGATTGCTTGAGTGATTTGGTGAATTCTACCATGTTTGATTGCATACTTGCTATATTTAGAGTGTCCACATGCCATATTTGGATAAATGACCACATTTAGAGTACTCACATGCTTTGTTTGGATTCCTCACATACCATGCTTTCCATATCCATGTGTTGTTGTATTTGGTAGAATAAATAAATTTTTTTTGTCATATTTAGCAATATCTTGATAATTACCATATTTAGACATGCCATGTTTAGACTTGCCATGCTTAAAATATAACATAGTAAGTTTTACCATGTTTAAATAGATTTTTATGTATTCATATGCCATGTTAGGGAGATTTTCATCGTCTTGCTATATATTGTGTTAGTTACCATAAACATCATACATGCCATGCTTAGATAGAATATTCCATTTGTGGCAATAACTTTATTTTTTGCAACACCCTAGTTGAACTGCCTTGCATGCACACTTCTAGAAGACAATCTAGGCGTGGGGATGTGCATTTAGGAACCTACATTCTTGGGAGGGTATAATGAAAAATTATAAAAATATTAATAAAGAAAGAGAATGCTTTGCCAAACCTTCCAAAATTAGAGCTTACGATGAAAAGGGTAGCTCAGATCGATTTTTTCCCTCAGCATATCCTAAACCTAGAATAGGTTCTAAATCCTAGAACTAAAATAGATTCTAAATCCTTAACCTGGATCAGGTTATTCCATTATTTTGAATTACATGGATTCTGATTCCTAGGGCAAACCCTATGATACGTAGGCTATTTGGGAGAATCCCAACTTCGGTTCCACACCTTAGTCCACTCGGACTATCCATAGATCCACTAGGATATCCATCCACATTTTGACCCAAAGAGGGTTATCCACAATCCAATCCAGAAAGGGTTATCCACATTTTGACCTAAATAGGGTTATCTACATTCCAGCCCAGAAAGGGTTATCCATTCTTAGATCCACTAGGAGTATCTATTAGTTCATATGGACTATCTAGATCTTAACCCATAGGATTTCTCTGTCTTTCAAGCATAAACTTCAACTTGAACAATGAACTTAATTAAGCACAAGCATAAATCACAGCCATAAACTTTAATCACACCTGAACTACGATGGTGAACCTGATTTTCAGAATAATTTCGTGATACGTAGGCAATCTGATGGATACAGATTCGATTCAATGATATCAAACCACTTGGTTTGGTTTGGTTTAATAGATAGAGTCTAGCATAGGAAAGGTATAGGAGACTGATTTCGATCGGGCTGTTTGGGTGCCTAACCCCTTCCCATAACCGTAACCTGACGCTTACCCAATCTTTGATGGACCAGAAATCCAATTTAAGGGTCATGAGTCAATCAAAGTCTTACCTTAGGGTGAGATTTCACATTTTTAAGGTCCTAGACCTTAATCTAGGTGGCGACTTCCAAACTAAATTACAATCTTTGTCCTCACAGTAGCAGATGACAGCTCGGCACTACAAACGGACGTTCTGTGTCGGTGACTTGGTACTCCCCAGCACCCTTGGCTCAGATCCCACTAACCAGGGCAAGCTGGCCCCCAACTGGGAAGGGCCATACAAGGTGACGTAGAAACTCCAAAATGGTGCCTATCATCTTGAGGACATGGAAGGCAAGTCCTTACTTTGCGCCTGGAACACAGAGCATCTTCGATGTTTTTTCCAGTAGCTTTCGCATAATCAAGTGACATATTGTAGCATGTACAACACCTTTTTGCCAACATGTAATGCCCACAGTCAATGAAAATTTCCCACATTTCCATCACTGCGTCTCCTCCAACATACAAAGGCAAATGAGTTCGCTTCGCGAACACCTTTGGCCGAGGAAGGTAGATCGAGCTCTAACATACAAAGTGACCCATACAACCAAATGAGTTCGCTTCATGAACACCTTTGGCTGAGGAGGGTAGACCGAGCTCTAACATACAAAGTGACCCATATGGCCAAATGAGTTTGCTTCATAAACACCTTTGGCCGAGGAGGATAAATTAAGCTCCAACATACAAAGTGAACTATATAGCCAAATGAGTTCGCTTCGTGAACACCTTTAGCCGAGGAGGGTAGATCTAGCTCTAACATATGAAGTGACCCATATGGCCTAATGAGTTCGCTTCGCGAACACCTTTGGCCGAGGAGGCTAGGTCGAGCTCTAACATACAACGTCTCCCATATGGCCAACTGAGTTCGCTTCAAGAACACCATTGGCCGAGGAGGGTAGATCAAACCCCAGCAAATGCACTATGATAAAGTCCCATTAAGCCAAATGAGTTCACTAGATAGGCGCATTTAAACCAAGGAGGAAAGATACAATAGGGGCCGATATAACACATGACCAACTTCAGCAAACAATGCAGTCAACAAAAAGGAAAGACAATCACACATACATATTCCAAAAAAGTTACAAAGTTTAGAGCAGAGCCCCTCTTACAAAAGCTGACCTGAGGCACCCTGTAATAATTTTAAAAAAAAAGGTGAAAAATAAAAAATATACAAAGTCAGTGGCCACCATCTCCTTCGTGAGCCAATCTGCCACCGCTACCAGAAGTCGTGCCATCTTGGGGGAAAGAGCTGCCAGGGGTAATAGGAAGCCTTATGGCGGGAGAAATGCTTACCAGTAGGGTGAAAAGAGACTCCCCACCCTCTCGGGAAGACGGACCATGGACAGGAGAATCCGCCTCAGCGTTGGGAGATGGGGAGGATCCTCCCCTTGGAACACCTGTGCTAGTTGTCATAGAATCTCTGGATCGTCCTCTTCCACCACTTCCAGCAAAACCTTTACAGGCCTCAAACACTCAACCTCAGAGTAGTCCACCCCTGGGACCCTCTCATCCACATACTCCTTCAGAAACTCGGCATCCTGAGTAAAGCTATGTAGCGAATGCTTTCCCACCAGCTCCTTAAATGCCTTGGAAATAGATCTAGCCTTGAAGAAGGCATCCTTGTACTTGGTCGTACGAGCTGAGATCTCACTGATAAACTTCAATTTTGTTTTGCAATGCGTGCTTGGGTCTGCCTATCTGCCTCTTATTGGTCAACTCTCCCAGCTGCCATAGAGCTGATCTCTTGTTCCTTGGCATGAAGCTGCGCCAGGGCATCATCCCACTGCTCCTCCACCCAATGTAGTCTTTGGTCCATCTCATCCAAGTCCTTTGCTATTTTCTCCGCAGGTTGCCTCAAATTCTCCATGTAGACACTGAGCTATCAAAAAAAATATAACAGTAATTACATATGTCAATGTCAAACACATTCATACAAAAAGTGACAAGGAAAACAATAACTCACCCCAACGGCTAGGGTATCCACGCCCAATATTAAGGATGGAGTGGGCAACTCAGGCACCAACTCCCAGTCACAAGGGAGGATTGCTCCCTTCATCAACTTGTGTGCCACGTGAATATTGCCCATAGCTGTGTCATCTTCAATCAAAGCCCAATCCAACTGAAAGACCTGCTTGTCACCAGTCTTCTTCCTTAGTAAAGGGCCCATCAGCGAAATCCGTCGATATGGCTCATACCACCCCCCATCCCCATGTACTTCTTCGACTGGGGTGATTGAGGAGTAGAATGATGTTGTGACGACTGAGGGGTAGGATGCCGCTCCACCCGGATACCAATCGACTCTACAAGGGCAAGCACGGCCTCAGAGGTTACTACATTAGTCACCTTTCCTGAAAAGTCATGAACACAATACTAAGAAATCAAGGGCATGGCATAGATGCGAGCTGCATCGACAAGAGCTGAGTCGGGAAATGTCTTACGTGGCCTCTTCAAGGTCTTCCTTGAGGGCTCGACCTTGACCCTCTGCCTCTCTTGAAGCCTCTATTTTTCTTGCTTGGCCTTCAATCTTTTCGCTTTGGCCTCACGCTCTTTGGCCACTTCCTTTCAATGTAGCTCTAGCAAATACTCCTTCGATAGCATCACTGCAGCAAGCAAAGATAGAATCAACGATTGGTTAGCACTCTATTGACACCCTGTCCAGACAGTGTAGTAAGTGTCCAGTAAGTGTTGTCATTGTTGGCAACCTTAACAGAGAAAGTGATATGGAGGAGAGAGAGTATCTGTAGGACTCTCTGTAAGTCAAGCAGCCAAAGAGAATAAAGCCCAATTGTTGAGATAATCCAGCTGAAGAGAAAGAAAGAAGAGAGAGAAAGAGGAGAGAGAGTGGGGACCAGGTGGGTCCCACTTTGGGTGGCCAAGCCAGCATGGCAGCCAGCCCAGGCCAGCAGGGCAGATGCCCACGGCACCAGGCCAGCAGGCCATGCCAGCATGCACGGCAAGAGGGGCCATGTGCACTACAAGGGCCATGCCGCACGCACAGCACCAGCCGAGTGCAGAGCACCAGCCGAGCGCATAGCAGGCAGCCGCGTGCACAGCACTAGCCTCACGCACAGCAGGCAGCCGCGCGCACCGCACCAGCCGAGTGCACAACAGGCAGTCGTGCGCACAGCAATAGCCGCACGCACAGAACCAGCCGAGTGCACAACAGGCAGCCGCGCGCACAGCACTAGCCGCGCGCACAGCATCAGCCGCGCACAGCAGGTAGCCGCGCGCACAGCACCAGCCGCGCGCAGCAGCATGCCGCGGGCAGCAGCCATGCGCGTCGTGCCATGCCGCAAGGCTTGCTCGGCAGCATAGCGCAGTGCAAGCACCGCGTGCGCGCGTCGCAAGCCTGCGCAGGGTCCTTCGGCTTGCACACAAGCTGTTCGACGAAATGCCGCAGAGAAGAAAAAGGTCTGAACCTTACTGGATAAAAATCGGCTTACAGGGCATTACCACACATTCACAGGGGTATTTTGGTTATTTTGAAAAGAGCATATTCCGTATGGGAGGCTTGGATCAAGCCCCGACAGCGAGATTCCAAATGGAGGGTTGTCAAAAATGCGGGATTCGGTGTAGCGTCAGATTCACGCAATGATTCTTGCGTGTGGCTTTTGAGTGGCTGGAAGCAAGTTTAAATGGTGGTCTGTGCCGCACGGGAGTGGATCCCTGATTCGGTGGAGTGCACACATGTTGTGCATGCGCCGAAGATGTGCATCTGAAGGTCAGTATGGACTCCGATTGCGCCTGACGCGATGAGGCAGACCGGAGGGACCAGAGCAAATCCCGCCAACTTCCGACCGATGCAACAGTCGATGTCCGAAGATACCTTCTCCGCCAATCAGAAGACGACAGCGGCGTACGGTACGTTAGCGAGGGCGGCGATAAGGTAAATCGTGGCGCATAGAATCATGCTGAAAGATTCCATTTCGAATGTTGTGATTTTCTGAACTTCTTTTGATGATATCTCGGCCGTCCGATGTCCGATTGAGGCCCATAATATGTCAAACTAAAGGATTTTCCGAGAGACAGACTTGGGGAGTGGTTACAGCTCGAAGAGAAGGCCTCTAATGGTGATTTTGAAGGAAACCCTCCATTGAAGCTTTTCCAAGAGAGAGAGAGACTCCTACTGGCAGAGTGAGGCCATGAAAGCTTTGTTGAAGCTTGAAAAGAGTGAGTGGACCAGCTGTGAGCTTCCTATGGAGTTGTTCTGGTGAAGAACAAGCTGTGGAGTCCAAGACGAAGCCGAGATGCTTGGACAGTGAAACTTGCATCAGTAGTGAGCAAGACCGGGAGGTAAACTCGCACACAAACTCTATGTACTGTATCAGTGCTATATGGGAAGGGTTTGTAATCATTTGATATACATATTGTATAACCTGTCAAGTGGGTGCTTGACTGGAGTTGGGGTTGATGCCTAGGACACAGTTATAGCTATGTGAATGCGGTTGATGTTGTAGCATCGGGGTTGTTGGAGCAACTGTAGCATTTCTATTGTGTATTGGGTATATACGAAACCCTGGTAAGGGTATTGCCCCGTGGAGTAGCCATCACAGTGTGTGATTGGTGAACCACGTTATATTGTGTGTCCCATGCATGTGCTTGTTATTGTGCATTAGAAGTTTGTGTGCTGCAGGTCTGGGTGTACACACTTGGCAGGCCAAGCCCCTGGTATGGATACCTGTGGGTGTGTGGTTGGTGTGTACACGAAATGTGTTTGATAGATTGTTTGTGAGAGAGTCTCAAGAAATCAGCTCAAGGCAGCATTGCACAATTGATCAACAGCTCCTGGCAGCCCTTGCATAGCATCAGGCCATAATCAGAAAAGTGAAAAGGATTTTTTAGTGGTCACTGATTCACCCCCCCTCTCAGTGTCAACCTGGGAATAACACACTCGAATTAGAAAAGATAACGTAAAAATACTCACAAAGCTTGTGTTTATGTAAAAATAAAGGGTTTCTCAGATCGACAGCGTGAACTAGGGTGCCCCCAGACCGTTGAGCACGTTGCAAGAGCTCAAACTCAAATGGCTGGAGTAACACATTGGTATTAAGAGATTTGGCTTCCAACTTGGCCCAAATATTTGTTAATACAACCGTCTTGCCAAGGATATAGAAGAATTTATTTTTCAATAACTTGATAGACGTGGGCTTGTCCGCTAGGACGTCCCCGTAGTCAGGTTTCTTGGTGAAATAATACCACCCCAACTTACAATAGTCATTGAAAGTAAACATGACCCTAAAAATATTCAAGGTGGGTTTCTACCCAACTTTCGAAAATACACGATGAAGGTCATCATGTTCTTCAAGGAGTTTGGCATCAGCTGGATTGACGCGGCCTTGTAATACCCGATGATGTCGGCCACCAGTTGTGGTATGCAGATACAAAAGTCGGCCTTCAACATCTCTAAGTTCATGCACAACTCTGACTGTCGATTCCAATAGGCCTTCTCACCCGGCTCATGCATCCGGATCTCAACATCAGAGGGTATTTGGTACCATTCGTGAAGTCTAGAGAATTCAATCGTTGTGAGATAGCAAACTTCCTCTCGCGCATTAAATTCGAGAAGAGGGTCAGCTTCCTCCCTAGCCTCGTGGATCACCTTAGTTCCTAGGCCATGGGTGGATACACCAGTTGCCTGCTCCTACCTAGAAAAAGCAGACGTGGATAGACCTGCTCCTGTGTTTCTCAGGGAGGAAATGGAGGTTTGCTCTCAGATGGTTCTGTTCTTAGTTCAACCTCGGGCCCACCCTTGGATACACGGCCTCTTGATCCTTTCTCAGAGGATGACGAGCTATCACTAGACCCACTGTTGGAGGACGTCGACCCACTACTAGATGAGGCCAACTTCAACTCAGGCCCTTCTGCATCGACTGTCTCCACATCTATCTCCATGTCGGTATCCCCCAGAACACCCGACATCATTTAAAAAATTGCAAGACGATCAGCAAACAAAGTATTAGGAAAACGACACTTACTGATGAAGACTGTGGATACCTCAAGCCGATGTTGACAAATACTTCAAAAAAATACCGATGCCATGCCTGCTGTCTTAGCTCTTTAAACTTCAATGTGTGGAAAAAGGATACCCACCTCCCCTACTTATAAAACACCAAGGGGAAACCTCTGGGCAGAAAAGCATGCATCCATGTGGCACATACCGATAAGACCAAACCCTGGCAGCATTTATTACCGACGCTGAACTTCGGGTCCGTCAGTCGGGTCCCACCTTGCGGTATCCATGTAATTGACCCAACCCGCCAAACCCAAACCCAAGATGAACTCCAAATAGAAGACATGGGTCACGTGCAAATCCCATAACCCACATTAGTCTATATTTCCAACATGACCAATGTATATTGGCTACACTACCCACATTGACCCTGTCACACCCTAATTCTGCACTATTCAGAACGGTGTGATGAACCGCTAATAAACCAATGGTTCAACCAGGATCTCTAATAGGCTGTGTCCTTTAACTTAAACTATACACATCCACAACCATAATCAGAATAAATACACAATACCAGAAGTCTTAATATTAAATGAACTGAGAATCTAACTGTGATAATCATAAATAAAATATCCAATTATGTTGTATTAGCCGAGAAATAAATAAATAAAATATCAAATTACATTTCCTTAATAGTTCAAAAATAAATAAAAAATCTAATCGAAAACGCATGAGTTGCACTCGCATGACGAGTCATGCATCTCCGCTATATCTTCAGCATCCATTACAGCAACGTGCCCGTATGCAGGAGCATTTATGTAGTCTTCCACGGTAGTACCTGCATCATCAACTAAAAATATTCGAATTAGAAAAGGGTGAGCACACATCACGGCTCAGTGAGCAAACAAAACAATGCAACAAACATATGCATGCATTCAATTCATAACTGTAGTCTGGTATATAAGTTCGCAATGTGCTATAGAAATATTCGGAGGCCGCCTCACCTCTATACACGAGTGTGTGGAGCCGCCCAATGAATATCGGCAATGTCGTCCCACATGCACCCTCCATGGACAATATACACCCAATGAAAATGGCATTGCTGTACCGGTTGCCCATACCAACACGTAAGCCCCTGTTGGCGAAGACTTGCAAACTAGGCTCGAAACTAACCAATCCTAATGTCAAACAGTGTATCCAAGGCCTTACCCCAGCATCCCTAATACGTCCATAGAGATAGAGCTAAGGCCCCCCGACAAAATCGAAGACTACACGATCCGAAACCACCTCCCCTGATGCCCTACGACGAAATAGTTTTGCTAAGGTAATGGCGACACGATGATGCCAGTGGACAAGACTTGAATAGAGCTATGGTACAATATACCCAATGAAAATGGCATTGAAGTACCGGTTACACCATCCCCTACCCGCATCAAGTACACTAACCAAACACAAACATTCACATGTCTATTCCTATCATCATCATCATCATGTTATAAACAACGAAGTAAATATGCATGAACAGTAATAATAGAAATATTGGATGACATGTTAAATGCACATTACACGCATACAAGCATGGAATCATATACAGTGCTGGACTCAATAAAATTAAACAGTTTATTATTAGCCAATTAGTTTAGGTCTTGTTCCCTCACCTTTGCTTGAGTGTAAACCCTCTTTCAAGCTTTAAAAATCACCTTTATATCAATAGGAGAACCTAACAAGTTGATAGATTTTAATTAGAATTCATTCCGACAGTTTTAAACTTGTTGTATTGCTAGGGTCGCAGGTTGGGTCGCAGGTTTCTGCGACCCCAGGGTATAAGGTCGATGCTAGGGTCGGTTGTCCCATCGACCCTAGGTGCGACCGTAGCTTCCCTGAACTTCCCGAGTGCTTGGGGTCGATCCTGTGGTCTGGTAGGGTCGGTTCCCAATCAACCCTACGTGCGATCGCACGTGGTTTAAGTCGACCTTTCATTTTACAGTTTCTTCTTTCATGTTTGGGTCCTTTGGCTTACTTCCATAGTCCATTCTATGCTTATTCTATGGCTTAAAACTCCAGGTTAAACACTTACTTTGTTTACCATGATTCCCTCCATGGATTCCATTGAAATCTTCCCATGGACGGATGATTTGGGTTTCTCCTAGATCATATCCTCTTTATATACTATTCTAGGGTCTTACATAATTTATGGAAAATGTAATCATACCTTAAGCTTGCTGAGATTCAAAGATTTCTCTGAATTTTTTCTCTAACTCTCCTTCTCTTTTCCTTCTCTTCTCTTTCTCTCACTTTCAATTAGGGTTTCAAAAGGAGTGAAAGAGACTAAGGGACGTCCTATTTATAGAGGAAAACCAACCAAAATAAGTCCCATTGAGATTAGGAAAGAATCCCCAAGAAATTAGAAAAGTTTTCTATTTACGATTTCTGTCGGTGATCCTAAGGTCGATGCTAGGGTCACAGATCCCGTCGACCCTAGGGTTTCAGTTGTCCGACCCTAGGACTAAAAGTCATGGGTCTGTCTTCTGATGAGGTAGGGTCGACCCTACCTGTTTAGGTATGCGACCCTACCCTCTATTTTACTATTTTTGGGTCAATTTCATACCTGGTCTTGCGATTTCCTTTACGCACTTGGTCTACTTGGCTCGACCATGATAGGTAGACCTAGTACAAGGTGGTAAGACTGGTTAGTTCGATACAGGTCTTACAACTCCCCCCTGCTTATAAAAATTTCATCCTCGAAATTTATACATACCTTCTGAGTCAAAAAGATGAGGGTATTGCTTTCGCATAGCACTCTCTTCTTCCCATGTGATTTCTTCTATATCTCTGCTTCTCCAGGTGACTTTATCATAATAGATGTCACGGTTGCCTAGTCGTTGAACCTTTCGGCTGGTGATTTCAGTTGGTGCTACTTCAAATGTCAAATCATCAGTCAAATCAGGTAGATCTACTGTCAAAACGTGCGTTGGATCTTTGACATACTTCTTTAGTAAGGAGATATGAAATACATCATGCACACTTTACATAGATGGTCGTAGTGCTAACTGGTAAGCCACTTTTCCACGTTTAGCTAGAATCTCATATGGTCCAATATATCTCGGACTTAGTTTCCCTTTCTATCCGAACCGTTTCAAACCTCGCATAGGTGACACTTTGAGGAATACCTTATCACCTATGGCAAATTCAAGGTCTCGGCGTCGAGTATCTGCATATTGCTTCTAAAGATTCTGAGTCGTTCTCACTCTTTCCTTGATGATGTCTACCACTCGACAAGTCTCTTCAATAAATTCTGGTCTAACAATGCTACGTTCTCCAACTTTATTCCAAAACAAAGGAATTCGACACTTCCTGCCATACAGTGCTTCATAGGGTGACATCTGTAGAGTAGCTTGATAGCTATTGTTATAAGCGAACTTGATCAGGGGTAATTTTTCATCCCATGATCCTTTAAAATCAATTACACAGGCTCAGAGCATGTCTTCTAGAATCTGAATGGTACGCTCCGACTATCCGTCTGTCTGAGGATGGAATGCAGTACTGAACTTTAATGTTGTACCCATAGCCTTTTGCAATCCTTCCCAAAACATTAAAGTAAATCGTGGATCTCTGTCGGACACAATGCTTTCAGGTACACTGTGTAATCTGACAATATTATCCACATATAACATAGCTAACCTCTCTAGTGTGTACTGAGGTCGTATAGCTATAAATCGAGCCATTTTAGTCAGGCGGTCTACAATCACCCAAACCGCGTCAACTACTCGGGGAGTCAATGGTAACCCGGTGACGAAGTCCATAGTGATGCAGTCCCATTTCCTTGCTGGTTCTGGTAACGGCTGTAATAGTCCTGCAGGTCTTTGTCGTTCAGCCTTCACTCTCTGACAATTTAGGCATTGAGACATGAACTTAGCTACATCTGCTTTCATTCCTCTCCACCAATATAATTTCTTTAGATCATGATATATTTTTGTACTTCCAAGATGTATCGAATAGGCGGTGGTATGAGCTTCCTTCATTAGTCGGTGTCTAATGTCCAAACTTTCTGTTTCAGGTACACATATTCTTCCTTTGTACTTTAGTACCTTTTCATCGTCCAAGGAGAACTCAGGGATAGTCCTACCTTTTTCAATTTCTGCTTGTACCGTTCTTAGATAAGGGTCTGATTTAATAGCTATTTTTACTTCATCAATTATATCAGGTTCAATCTTCAATGGGGCAAACATACTTAAAAACCGATGAATAAATCCTTGGTTGGTTGATTTACCCGGTGCATCTATCACAAACTGCTCATTACCGTCATCGAACACTTTTCCGGTAGTACACATTGCGGCAGTTGTGTTAACCTCTCCTTGAGATTTTATCATTGCCTTTCTACTCAGCGCGTCAGCAACCACATTAGCTTTTCCTGGATGATACTGGATGTCACAATCATAATCTTTCAATAGTTCCAGCCATCTTCTTTGTCTCATATTCAACTCCTTCTGATTAAAGAGATAAGTAAGACTCTTATGATCTGATTTAATCTGAAATTTCTCTCCGTAGAAGTAATGTCTCCATATCTTGACAGCATGTACTACTGCCGCTAATTCCAAATCATGAGTGGGATATTTCTTCTCATGTGTCTTCAATTGTCTTGAGGCATAAGCAATTACTTGTTTTCCTTGCATAAGTACACATCATAATCCCAATCCTGACGCATCAATGTACAAAATAAATGGCTATCCTAGAATCGAAATGGTCAAGATCAGAGCAAATATCAATCTAACCTTCAATGTTTGGAAACTCTTCTCGCATTTCTTAGTCCAAACAAACTTTTCGCCCTTCTTAGTCAAACTGGTGAGAGGTACGGCAATTCGAGAATAGTCTTCCACAAATCGTCGATAATAACCAGCTAGACCCAGGAAACTTCTAATTTCTGCAATGCTCTTTGGTGCTTCCCACTTTACGATGGCTTCGATCTTGCTAGGATCCACTTTAATTCCTTCAGCGGATACAACATGGCCTAAGAATGCGACCTCATTTAGCCAAAACTCACACTTTGTAAATTTGGCGTAAAGCTTCTCTTTCCGTAATCGCTGTAGAGCAGCTCTTAGATTCATAATATGAGTTTCCTTATCCTTGGAGTAGACCAATATGTCATCAATGAATAAAATAACCGACGTACCCAACAAATCATGGAATACCCGATTCATAAGTTCCATAAAAGTTACTGGTGCGTTTGTCAATCCAAAAGACATGACGAAAAATTCATAATGTCCATAATCAGAATAAATACACAATAGCGAAAGTCTTAATATTAAATGAAATGAGAATCTAACTGTGATAATCATAAATAAAATATTCAATTATGTTGTATCAACCGAGACATAAATAAATAAAATATCAAATTACATTTCCTTAATAGTTCAAAAATAAAAAAATATCTAATCGAAAACGTATGAGTTGCACTCGCATGACGCGTCATGCGTCTCTGCTATATCTTCAGCATCCATTGCAGCAATGTGCCCGTATGCAGGAGCATTCATGTAGTCTTCCCCGATAGTACCTGCATCATCAACTAAAAATATTTGAATTCGAAAAGGGTGAGCACACATCACGGCTCATTGAGAAAACAAAACAATGCAACAAACATATGCATGCATTCAATTCATAACTGTGGTCTGGTATATAAGTTTGCAATGTGCTATAGAAAGGTTCGGAGGCCGCCTCACCTCTACACGAGTGTGTGGAGCCGCCCAATGAATATCGGCACTGTCGTCCCATATGCACCCACCATGGACAATATACATCCAATGAAAATGGCATTGCTGTACCGGTTGCCCATACCAACACGTAAGCCCCTGTTGGCGAGGGCTTGCAAACTGGGCTCGCAACTAACCAATCCTAATGTCAAACAGTATATCCATGGCCTCACCCCAGCATCCCTCAATACGTCCATAGAGATAGAGCTAAGGCCCCCCGACAGAGTCGAAGACTACACGGTCCGAGACCACCTCCCCTGATGCCCTACGACGTAATAGTTCTGCTAAGGTAATGGTGATAAGACGATGTCAGTGGACAAGATTTGAATAGAGCTATGGTACAATATACCCAATGAAAACGGCATTGAAGTACTAGTTGCACTGTCCCCTACCCGCATCAAGTACACTAACCAAACACAAACATTCACATGCCTATTCCTATCATCATCATCATCATCATCATGTTATAAACAACGAAGTAAATATGCATGAACAGTAATAATAGAAATATTGGATGACATGTTAAATGCACATTACACGCATACAAGCATGGAATCATACACAGTGTTGGACTCAATAAAATAAAACAGTTTATTATTAGCCAATTAGTTTAGGTCTTGATCCCTCAACTTTGCTTGAGTGTAAACCCTCTTTCAAGCTTTAAGAATCACCTTTATATCAATAGGAAAACCTAACAAGTCGATAGATTTTAATTAGAATTCATTTCGACAGTTTTAAGCTTGTTATTGCTAGGGTCGCAGGATGGGTCGTAGGTTTCTGCGACCCCAGGGTATGGGGTCGATGCTAGGGTCGGTTGTCCCATCGACCCTAGGTGCGACCAGCTTCCCTGGACTTCTCGAGAGCTTGGGGTCGATCCTGTTGTCTGGTAGGGTCGGTTCCCAATCGACCCTACGTGCGACCGCACATGGTTTAAGTCGACCTTTCATTCTACAGTCTCTTCTTTCATGTTTGGGTCCTTTGGCTTACTTCCATAGTCCATTCTATGCTTGTTCTATGGCTTAAAACTCCAGGTTAAACACTTACTTTGTTTACCATGATTCCCTCCATGGATTCCATTGAAATCTTCCCACGGACGGATGATTTGGGTTTCTCTTAGATCATATCCTCTTTATATACTATTCTAGGGTCTTACATAATTTATGGAGAATGTAATCATACCTTAAGCTTGCTGAGATTCAGAGATTTCTCTGAATTTCTTCTCCTTAGTCTTCTTCTCCAACTCTCCTTCTCTTCTCCTTCTCTTCTCTTTCTCTCACTTTCAATTAGGGTTTCAAAAGGAGTAGAAGAGGCTAAGGGACGTCCTATTTATAGAGGAAAACCGCCCAAAATAAGTCCCATTGAGATTAAGAAAGAATCCCCTTGAAATTAGGAAAGTTTCCTATTTACGGTTTCTGTCGGTGATCCTAGGGTCGATGCTAGGGTCGCAGATCCCGTCGACCCTAGGGTTTCAGTTGTCCGACCCTAGGACTAAAAGTCATGGGTCTGTCTTCTGATGAGGTAGGGTCGACCCTATCTGTTTAGGTATGCGACCTTACCTTTTATTTTACTATTTTTGGGTCAATTTCATACCTGGTCTTGCAATTTCCTTCACGCACTTGGTCCACTTGGCTCGACCATGATAGGTAGACTTGGTACAAGGTGGTAAGACCGGTTATTTTGATACGGGTCTTACAGACCCCATCGCATTGGTCTAGCTTATGAAGATATGTGTCACGTGCAAATCCCGTGACCCACATTGGTCAAAATTCCCAAGGTGATCGATGTGTATTGGTCGTGCTTCCCACATCAGTCCCATCACATCGGTCCAATTACTGAAGACATGGGTCACGTGAAAATCTCGTGACCCACATCGGTCTATATTTCCATCATGACCAATGTATATTGGTCGTGTCGCCCACATCAGCCCCATCGCATCGATCCAGCTTACTAAGACATGAGTCACATGGAAATCTCGTGACCCACATCGGTCAAAATTCCCAAGATAACTAATGTGTATTGGTCGAGCCGCCCACATCGGCCCCATCACATCGGTCTAGCTTACAAAGACATGGGTCAGGTACAAATCCTATGACCCACATTGATCAAGATTCCCAAGATGACAGATGTGTATTGGCCGCACCACCTACCTCATCACATCAGTCCAGCTTACGAAGACAGGAGTCACGTGCAAATCCCGTGACCCACATTGGTCAAAATTACATCTTTCAAAATTTCCAAGATGATCGATGTGTATTAGCCACACCACCCACATCAACCAAACGCATCGGCCCCCCTCATATCGGTTAACATTCCAAACTAGACCGATATGATATGGCTGTGCTACCCACATCGGCTCCCTCACATCAGGTCCGGCTTATGAAAACATGGGTCACGTGTAAATCTTGTAACCCACATTGGCCAATATTTCCAAAAAGATTGATGTGTATTGGCCGTGCAGCCTACAGCAGCCCCACGCATCGGCCCCCCTTTTTCACACGGGTCAGCATTCCATACTAGACCAATGTGACATGACTGTGCCGCTCACATCGGCTCCCCTCATATCAGCACCATCTCCTCACATCAGTCAACATTCCACAAAATACCAATGTGGCATGGCCACGCTGACCACATCAGACCTACTTATGGGGCAGCTTCAAGGACACCTCTATTTTCTTTAAAGACCACCCCCTGTGGACTAGCCACAGCAAATGGTTTCAGGGGCCAAAGTAAACTTTGAGACAACTACTTTTTACTCAGCCGAACCATACAGATTAAGTCAAGCAACGAGGCAAGTAATTGGGAGGAATTTCTATTTTATTTTCTTTTACTCAATCGAACCTTGTAGATTCAACAAAGCAACGAGACAAGTATTGGGGAAATCTCTCACATCACCAATAAAACGAAGACACCTAGGACTTAATCAACCACATATACATCTCTACATGGATCTAAGAAAACACCCCCATAAAGACCAGTCAAAGGAGTAGGGGGTAAAAACACCATTTTCGAGTTACTATGAAGACATTTTAGGCACCAAATACAACAAAGGGCAAAATTGAAATTTATAGAAAAATACTATTTCCTATTAATAGCACAAATCCTGAGATTTTAGGTATGCAAACATTAATTACTCATTCTTGAGATTCTTGCTCTGACACTTCGGACTCGGGATTTCTCTCTTACCCCACCACATAAAAGGTGGGCTCAGATCTCGAGCCCATTGACTTTTCATGGATTTCTAACTTTTGGCATCAGAGTGAACCCAGGGCCATAAGGCCCACCCCTCTCTTGTCTATTGTCTTTGTCTTGCAAGCCCCGTTAGCACCGCGGACCTCGGATACAGAATTTGGCCGAAACAACACAAATGGAAAAAACCGTGCAGATCATACCGACTTGTATTACTGGATAATATCGTCTTCAGTTGATCACGACCAGAGTCAGCCGATCTGTCCATCCGATCTCAATCAGGATCCACAGATCTGATCCTGATCCCATTCCCTCAAATTTTATGATATGGTTTAAACCATAACTCTTCATGCCCTCAGTTGATGAATGCTTTGACCAGAGTGAATTTCTAAAAACTTTTATGTATAAGCCTCTTTTGGATGATGACTTCCAATATGACGCCATTTTCTTTAATAGCAAAATGACGCCATTTAGGTGTTAAGTTTCCTTCACAAACAAATTCCAACTCAAATTTAAAATCGGAAAATTTTGTTGGTATTAAAGTTTGTAAAAAAGATATTATAATTTTATCAATTTTGCCGTTTTAGAAGGTAGAATAATATATTTTTTCAATGAAGGTAAAATTTTAATTTGTTCATTTTACATGTATACTTTTTGTATTTTATCGAGTTTTATTAAATAAAATTTCAAAATAAAAAATATGTTTTGTTTTGATTTTCTCAGTATGAGGCTAGTGAAGTAAAGTTAGTGAGAATAGAACCCAAGACCCCTTGATGGGTTGAGTTTTAATTTGGCTTCTATTGAGTCAGTAACAATTTAACCCGTTTGATCCAAAATTGTTGGGTCAGTAACGGTTCAACCCGTTTGACCCGGTTCCATAAAGTGTCTTTACAAGGGACACACCCTTTCCTTGGGGTGTCTTGTAAAGACATGTTGGTTCGGAGAGAGACATTCCCTTTCTTTAGGGGTGCCTTGAAAAGACATGTACTCTCTTCTATAAATAAAGAAGGGAGAAGCCATAAATAAGAGTTAGAAGTTTCCTTGGTTCCTTCTCTCACTCTCTCTCTTTCTTTGTAAGCACATATCGAGGGTATTCTCCATGTTTTTTTTTAACACCATTATTTTACTGAAATTGCATTATCGTCTTGCATTTGACTTAAGCACAACTCTGACATATTCGAGGGGGCACATTAGACTAGTGCAGATTTAATGCGGGATGTCGAAGCTTTATCTTGGAGCCAAATTTGCAATACAACCCGGTTGCACTATTGGGGGCAAATTCTGTCTTTAGAATAGTATTGATTGTGATACGACTCAACTTCAAATACATTGTCTTGAACATTAATTACAGTCTTCATCATCGGAACATAACTTCTTCAATAAACAGATAAGTAATTTCTCAAATAAAATAGTACTTTTTACAACAATTTAAAGACAGGATTTTATAACTTTAAATGAGAACATTTATCTGTTTACCGTTGCCAATGATCTATTGTCTGCAATTTGTTGATCGCTTAGAGAATCCCATGATATATATTTAAGATTAAATAACACTTTGGATTTGAATTTTTAGATAGCTGATTGCTTGTTCTATTGTGATACATTTTTTATTACTCTATTTACCATCATGTTCTATTAATTGATTGTAAGCACTCTTATAGATTGAAATGGCGTCTTTGGATTGAATGCATTGGTTAGCATTAGATGCCCAAACTTCTTGTTTATCTTTCAAGAATTTGGATTGCATGTTTTAAAAAAAATAAAGAGTGGTTCGTTGTTGTAGATGTTGATAGAAAGATGTATCGTGATTGAAATCCAGTGTTTGTATCTGTATGTTGTGTTGATTGGAATTTCATTCTGACAAAACATTTGGACACTATTAATGTGGGAAAAAAAGGCACAAAAAGGTGTTATTGATTCACTACATTTGAATCAGTCTCATTTCTCTTAAAAAAAATGGAATAGAATTAGTTGAGAGCCGTACCAGTTCACTTCTTTTTAAAAGTCATGATGACAATTTAATGATCACCTATTTAAACATATAAAACGGTTGCAATCATGATCGTTGATGACTGGTCTCACTGGTGTGATTTTTGAATACCGTTGGTGACGTTTTACTTTAGAAACTGTCGGTGCTTTAAAACTAAAAGTAAGACATCTATTCAATTATTAAGTAGTTTGCACAAAAAGGTACATGGATCGATCTTAAAAATTGTTTAAAACTATAGAATAGTTTCCTAAGTGGTTCATATTGCACTTCACTCAGCCATAACTTATATTTCTTGAATTTAGCATAAAGCTTCTCTTCTCTCAATCGTTGTAAGGCTACTCTAAGATCTGTCGAATTAGTCGCTTCATCCTTGGAATATATTAAGATGTCATCTATGAAAACGATGAATGAAGTGTCTAGCATGTTGTGAAACACTCGATTCATAAGTTCTATAACAGATGTGGGTGCGTTGGTTAGTCCAAAAGACATTACCAGAAACTCATAGTGTCCATATCTGGTTCTAAACGCTGTCTTTGGAATGTCACTGTCCTTGATCTTCAACTGATGATACCCTAACTGGAGATTTATCTTGGAAAACACCTTTGCTCCTTGCAGCTGATCAAATAAATCATCAATTTGAGGTAGGGGATATCGATTCTTGATTTTAAACTTATTTAATTCTCGGTAGTCTACACATAGTCGGACATTACCATGCTTTTTCTTGACAAATAACACTGGCGCTCCCCAAGGCGATATACTTGGTCGGATAAAACCCTTGTCCAATAACTCTTGCAATTAATCTTTGGATACATGTGCCAACCCTGGCAGTATGTCTATAACGAACTCAATCATTCGATCAAGTGGCAACCCGGATAAATCTTCAGGAAACACATTCAAAAATTTCTGCATAATTTCAATATCTTCCATTCTTTGTACTTCTTAGTAAGGTCTACCATAGATACCAGGTATCCAACTCCACCCTTCTCAAGGTATCTCATAGCCTTCAATGCAGAGAGGATGAGTTTCTGCTTTTGAGGAAATTTGGTTCTTGAAAAACTGAATTCTGCACCATCCTGGCCTTTAAAGGTCAATTTTTTTTTCCGCACACAATAGATTTATAGAATGCCTAGCTAACCAATCCATTCTTAAGATGACATCAAAGTCTACCATTTCAAGTTGGATTAAGGTTGCATCCATAGTCTTTTCGCCAATCAGTACCATAGTTATTTAATTCTCCAAATTATTCACTAATAATTCTTCTGATCCGAATAATATGAATAATGCTCCCAAATTCGAATTACATTCAATGATTCTTTAAAATTCTTGCATTTTTTTGTCTCGAAATAAATATCACAAATAATTGTTTCAAATCCGAATTATACTGAATAATTCTTATACTAAAAAAAACAGTTATTATCTTAATGGAGGACTTAATGCCTTAATTCTCAAACAAAGTTTTTCAGAAAAAAAAACTTAATGCCATAACTATTTGCATCTTTTCCAATCTAAGACTAATTATAAGTCTAAAAATCACATTATAATAAAAACAGATCATTAATTTCATTTTTTTCCTATGTGAGATTAAATATGAGTATGAAAATTGAATCATAATACAAAATAAATCATTAATTTCGTTAGACAATGTAAAATTAAATATGAGTATAAAAATCATACCATAATACAAAGCAAGTCATTACTTTCGTGTGCTTTTCCAATCAGGATTAAATATGAGTCTAAAAATAAATATTATAATACAAACCATGAGGAAGTAATTAACGAACATGAAAAGGAGATGGATTTCATGAGGATGATTGGATGAATTTATGAAAATGTTTGATTTTATGAACATCAACTCCACTAAATTGGTATTACAATCATGATAAAATCTAATGATCCATATTATATAGTACAATGAAATGTAACAAGTCTACCTTTATACACACATACCCATTTATTATGTATTATATTGTTATTTATACATTAAATAATATTCTAATGTCACTTATATATTATGCAGGTGTGATAATTGATTGATAGTGTGAAATATGAGCACCAAATATTAAAAATTAACATCCGAATTTTTTGTCTGAATTTTTTTTAAACAAAAGAATAATTCCCGAACCGATCCAAATTCAAATTTTATTTTAAGTCACCTTTTTTTACCACATCTTTGACCAAATTCTTAAATTATCAAAAAGACTCATTCTGAATTATTCTCATTCCAAATAATTTCTGAATCTGAATTAAATAACTATGATCAGTACTGGACATGATCCATAACCTTTGTCTAACTCTACTTCTAATCCCATAGGTGATCGTGTAGTCTAAAGGTCTAAGGGATACACTCAGTTTCTTTCCAAATGTCATAGAAACAAATGAGTGGGTGGCTCCAGAGTTGAAGAGTACTCTGGTGGGTATGCCGTCTGTAGGTACGATACCTATATTTTTCTTACCTAACTTAGTCCATATGTTCATACAACGTATTACAAAACAAAAGGTCGGGTCATACCTGTTACCACATTAGGTGATGCGACAGCTTCTTCAAAAGTTACAACGTAAACTTTCCCTTGCTGCAGTTGCTTCCTTGGTTGAGGACAATCCCTTGAATAATGACCTACTTGATTACAGTTATAGCATTTAACTGCAGCATTCCCTGGCTTTTGTTGAGGTTTGAGCCGATTGTGTAGTCTTGGTTATAGCATTGAAGCCCTGAGTATGGAATGGTTTGAAGGTCTTTGAACTCACTCCTTTAAATGAATTCCCATTAGGCCTCTTGATACCCCTGTTTTGAGCAAAATAGCTATCCCTTTGGCTCGACTCCAAAACTCGACCTTTCTGTATAGCTTCGTTATATATCTTCTTTTCCAGTCCCAACACATGCTCTCTAATACTTCCCCTAAGTCCCTTAACAAACCTTCGGGTTTTGGTATATTCTTCTTGCATGCTAAAGGGAGCAAAGAAGAATAGCTCTTCATAACGCTGCTGGTAAGCGTTGACAGTCATCTGACCCTGATACAGACTTAAAAATTCTTTCTCCATCATATCTCTGAAACTCCTGGGAAAATACTTCTCGAAAAAAGCTTCTTTGAAGATAGCCCAGGTTAGATGGGTGTGCTTGGTTAATAGATAACTTTGTGTAGACTTCCATTAATGATGTGCATCACCCTTCAGCATAAAGGTGGCACATAGCACTTTCTCTTCTTCAGTAATGGTCATCATCATAAAGTTTCTTTCCATTTCGTCAATCCAGTGTGCTGGCCATAGAGGATCCGATGGCTTGCCCGTGAACTCCTTTGGTTTCATCTTCAAAAAATGTTCGATCAGCTTAGAGTGGTCCAACTGATTCTGTGCATAAACTCCATACACGGGCAGCTGGTACTGATAATTACTCTAGTTGTATCCGCCTTGCGGTGCTCCAGGATTCTACACTTGAGCATATGCTACTGGGGTTTGAGGTACTTGAGGTGTTGTGTTATTCATAACCGAGGCTTGGGGCACAGTATTGCTACTCCCAGGCACAATGCTGGCTTGCCCTCTAGGTACGGGTGTTGTGTTTGTAGCTGGGGGAGCAATTCCCATGGTAGCTTGCATGTTTATTTGCATCTGATATAACTATTGTACTTGCTGTACCAAGTTCATCACAATGGTGGCCAAGTCTATTGGTGGTGCTGGAAAATTGGTTGGATTGGCCTGAGTGTGAACTTCTGGTGGCACCACATTCTAGTTTTCAAGATTTTCCTCCTATTCCTCAGGGTTTTCATTGGCAGTCACCTCCGCAGGTGGTGGTGGAGGTGGACTTGGGTTATGTCCCCTTTGGTTTCCTCTACGCCCTGCCATTCCCAACTATCAGCTGTGGTGGTGTCTGAAAAGTCAGAAAAATATGTGAGACAAGTACACTATATGGTGGTCTCATGTTAGTCTCACAATAAACGAAGCAAATTTTAAATTTTCAGGGTCAAACCAGCAATTCAGTAGAAAAAGACACGTGTGGTTGATATCGTACGATCGCATTACATTCTACCACAGGATGTGACCATAAGAACCCTGGCAATTTTCCGAGGCCCTGTGGTCGAAAGTGTGGTCGACACTTGTGGTCGATCCTCTTGGTCGAATTATGCGACCACACATTCAAAAATCAGGTTTTTAAACCAATTTCGTGCCTTTTCTTTCCCATTCTTTTTTGTCTTTTTCTGTACTCAACTCAACTCGCCACCACTGAGTTGCTATAGTACCGACCACACACTTTGAGCAGCTACTCCTTGATCGACCACCAGAATCTCCATCTTCAAGGTACGTTCTTCATTCCCATTCTTCTTTTTGTTGATTTATTATAGGTTTACATTGTCTTTTATTTTTTAAATCAAATTAAAGTTTATTTAACCATGAAAATCCAATTTTTATTGCTTGGTTTTGATATTGGCCACCCAACGGATGAAAGCCCTCAAGAAATTTTGGGTTTCATTGGTTGGTTTGGTCAAAAGCTGAAAGTTTCAACTTTTGACCTAAAATTTGTGGATTTTTGCCAATTTTCGAAATCTCTTTAGTTTTTCTGTAATTAGTTGCAATTCCCTATTGGTTGATTAATGCAGGATGGTTTGTGACTCATGTAAGTCCTCTTGCCCAGGTGTTTGGGTGAAAAGTGAGGCTTTTGCCCAATTTTCGACGTTATAATGCCAAAAATTCAAATTCCTCTATAACTAACAACTTGC